>CM077569.1:18090117-19320259 GCA_039657325.1 Stephania cephalantha | reverse complement strand
TTAATGGGAATTTTATTTATATATGTATTTCACAGAGACGGTAGAGTGCCAATTGGGATGAAAAAAATTGAGATTTATGGAGACAAACTGGTCGACACCGTGTGTGTATACACAAACAGTTTCGTGAACCAACACACACTACGCCTGGGAGTCGCCATGCTGTGAGCAATAATTGATCACAGTAGTCTTAACGCGGCGGCCACGTAGTGGCGGCGTCATACCCTATAAGGAACGGCGTCGACATCGAGGATTGGTTATGAAAACCCTTTTCAACCCTAATTTTATACTTCAACCCTAGTCCATACACCACCAACTAAGCATACATCCCTCTAAAACCTAAGTTTAAGAAATTTTAAGGGAGAAAAGAGTGTTCTTAGTAATTAAGAGTGAAAAAAGAATGTGCATTGCGAATTCGCACAAGAGAGAAGAGTTAGGGCATTGATTTGAGCTTTGAGTGAAGAAAGCAATATGGTATTAGTTTATGAGCAAAGTGGCAGGGTTTTGATTAATAGAGGCTTGGAGAAGCAATCTGCACCGAAACTTATTCGGACATTGAGGTAAATTTACAATTTCATTGATTATGCTATGAATTTTCATTCATGTATGTTATTCAAGTTTGGAACTTGATTTATTTTCTTAAAAGTGGTATGACCATTGGATGTAAATGATTAAAAATAACATGAAGAAAGATGCATACTTAAAAGCACTGCTTATCAAAATATCTCAATCTAAATCAAGGTGTTGATTATGATAAGTTTTTCACTGGTAGCTAAGCTCAAGTTCTAGAATTTTAATTTTCATTACTTCATAGTTTAACTATATGATATGAAAAATAGGTTTCAAAATAGCATTGCTCCATGTTCCTTAAAGATGTGTATGACACAATTTAAGGGTTTTGATTATCTTCAAAATTTAAGAAAGGTATCCAAGCTTAGAGAATCCATTTGTGGAATACAATAAGCTTATCAGAGTTGGGATCTTTGATTTGATGAAATAATTAATGAATTAAATTCATTTAATCGAAGATAGACCTTATATATACATAAAGGTTAGTGGGAGTGCAATTATCTTTCCGAATCTATATGTTGATGATATAATGTTCATAAGAAACGATGTCCTTACCTTGCCGAATGTCAAGTGTTAGTTAAGGAAAAGTTTCTTAATGAAATTTCTAAACAATTAGGCCTATGTTCTTTTGATATAGATCTATAGAATTAGATCAAAATGGCTAATTGATTTAAATTACAGTGCTTATATAGAAAAATAACTGAAAAGTTTTTAGTGTGAAAGAAACTTCAAGAATTCGCTCTTCTGTTTTATAACATAAGTATCTGCAAGACTCAAAGTTTTAAGACAAATAATGAGCCTGCCAATATGAATATGATTCCATACAGAGTAGCTATGAGAATCACCACATATGTTATACTTTGCATTAAAATTCATATATCATATGCTTTGTGCAAAACATATATATCCCATAGATTACATTGACTGGATATTTTTTATAACATTTTTAAGTACTTCAGAAGCACTTGAGAAATTTTATTGGATTTGCAGAGGTTTAATAGATATGAGTCTTGTAAATGGTTATAGAATGCAAACCTTCAAGCTAATATAAATGTTTAATAATCGCAATATGGATATGTGTTAACTTTGTTGGAAGATGCGGTGAGTTGGAAACGTTTTAAACTCACACTAAGAAGTTCAATAACATAAAATGATTTTCTAGCAGCACTTAATGCAAACAAAGAAAATATTTAGATCATAAAGTTCATGATTGAATAAGTTGTGATTCTAAGTATTAGAAACAACGTTGCCTTTTAATGTATAATCAATGAAAAAGTTTAGGATATGGAACCGAAATTACACTATAGATCAAAACAATCACTTGAGCATTTTTGTCTTAATAGAGGAAGAACGTGAAAATTTATGGAACGTCAACTTTAAGCAATGTTGTAGATACATAAATAAACTTCTTTCACTAAGAACGCATTAAGGTCACAAAGTATTGTATATATGTAGGATTGGAACTAGTGCAAGTGGGATAAGTTAGGGTTTGTGCCCTAGGGAAATTCTATAAACATTGTTTAACTATTATAAGTAGATGCATGTTTATTTTATAATAGTATCCATGGAAAATTATTGTATTATTCTAAATGTCCCTAGTCAATTAATATTGTGGGAACAATAATAAATTAAGACTAGTATGAGTCTTGATTTATAGTCATGAAATGGTTATACGTATACGGATGTAGATCAAGATCATGGGTATCTGATGGGAACAAATACTCGACTGACCCGGTATGTGAACATTACATGGTTAATATCATAAGTGATTCTCATTAGAGTTATATCATTTTATCCTTTGACTTGAGATCAACAAATACTCCAACACAAAGAACACCATGATTTGACACAATCAAACATTATTTTTATCTGAATGATTATAAATATTGTGATTGGTCTTTGTTCAACTAATATGTGGAAGTTGTGTGATCAAGATGGGATTTTTTCCTCTTTTCTAAAAAGAGATATCTATTGCCCCCCTCGATAGGTTAGACTGATAAATGGCCATGTCTAGTTAATTGATTAGATCAATGTCACTTGACAATTTCAGTCTACTTAGAGATCAAGACTAGTAGATTGAACTATAAGGTTGACATTCCATATCTTAGGTTCAATCAAAAGATATTGCGTGACAAAGTAATATGATATACGTTGTCTAGTACGTTGTATCGATTTATTGATCTTCGTACAACGTGGGTAGTCATAATGTCTTGTAAGAGGCTGCTTATGATTTGTGTGCTAAAATGGATTTTGGTTTTATTGCCAACGTTGTAGGAACCTATTTGGATCACACAAAGAACGGATTTGCGAATAGGTCGCACACAAAGAACGGATTTGCGACATTTTCATGTTTTCTAGGTTGATGAATTTTCTTTGATGAAAGTCATTTTGAAAATTCTTATTAAGTGTCCTAGTTTAACGAGGATACAAAAATCTCCTACATATCTAGTGTGACTAGAAATTTTTTTTCTTAGTAAATCCTATTTTGAATAGGACTTTAATTGGAATTATAGTATGGCTCTAATTATTTTTTGAGTTTTATAGAAATTACAACTCTTGTTGGATTTGTAATTCTAAATTATCTATGATTCTATTCTTTCGTAGTTGGACTTTATCTACGACCTTATTTGGAATGTGACAAGGAGATGGAGTTCTTTTACAACTCGACCTATTGTTCTCTAAATAAGACATTAGGGTCACAATTGTAGTAGATATTTTTCGAGAGAAATTTTGCCCTAGAAGTTTTTGGCTCTAGCACTCCGTATTGTGATATTATATTCGTGTGTGGATTTGTGATAGAGAAAATTTGTCTCTGGTACCATCTCATAGTAATCGATCAACACCAAATAATGCAGACATAGAGTTGTTCATGTTAGGATATGGTTTTTCTCTCTTTGCACATTTGTTTAATGGAGTCATTATGATAATGGGTTGGGATATTCGGTAAAGTTTCAGAAAATTCCGCAGCATTTGATCCCCAAAAATGCATCTAAGGACGGTGAAGATACAAAATAAAATTAAAAGAGACATATTACTTAAAGTTTAGTTAATCAGTACAATATCTTTAGTTTGGAAATACTGAATAGAGGACATTGCATCTGAATTTATATTTTTGAAGAATTGAATATTCTATAACATCAAAGTTGCTCCAAAAAAGTCGTAACCAAAATTAAGTTGACATTGAGCCTTCAACCAATCAAGAGGAAAGATCTTTGAGATATATTAATACCATGAAGCATTAATGGGCATTGTTTTGAAGCATCTTGTGTGATACGAGAGCGTCAAACAATGTTATACCTATAAAGGACATGTAACAAGCAAATTTGAAGATCAATTATCCCGATACAATGAAATTGCAAGTAGTTGATGCTAATTTTGTACCAATAATAGGGAAAGTCTTGAATGTGCATGTTAAAGTGGGTTGATTCAAATTTATCACTGATTTAGGGATTATGGATCATGATATAAATGATGATGTGTCTATGATACTTTGGCAGCTATTCTTGAACACCGCGAATGAGGTCTTACTCACGAGGAAGAAATAAATCACAATGAGTATCAAGGAAGAGGATGGTATCGAGAAAATTGTCTTTGTTGAAGGGCAAGAAGTAATCCAAATGGGAGAGATATCATTATATCCGACCTACAAATGGATTATCTCGATTTAGACTTAGACTAAACGAGCGAAAATGCGTTGGCCTAAGGATGAGGCAGCCTAGGGGTTTTTAATTTCAGTTATTTATTTATTTTAGTTTGAACAATCCAAACATTTTAGTAATTTTCTAATTCTTAATAGTTTTGTGCTAAATTTTAGGAAAGGGCCATTTGCTATGAGAAATTACTTAAGAATGGAGGAGTCTAAACATACTCAGCAAAGAGCGTAAAAGAGCAAATGAGTTAGAGTGGTAAAGGTTAGGTACATAGATGAATCACGTGTAAGTTTTAATGGGAATTTTATTTATATATGTATTTCATAGAGCCGGTAGAGTGCCAATTGGCAGTAAATGAAAAAAATTGAGATTTATGGAGACAAACTGGTCGACACCGTGTGTGTATACACAAACAGTTTCGTGAACCAACACACACTACGCTTGGGAGTCGCCATGCTGTGAGCAATAATTGATCAAGTAGTCTTAACGCGGCGGCCACGTAGTGGCGGCGTCATACCCTATAAGGAACGGCGTCCACATCGAGGATAGGTTATAAAAACCCTTTTCAACCCTAATTTTACACTTCAACCCTAGTCCATACACCACCAACTAAGCATACATCCCTCTAAAACCTAAGTTTAAGAAATTTTAATTGAGAAAAGAGTGTTCCTAGTAATTAAGAGTGAAAAAAGAAGGTGCATTGCGGATTCGCACAAGATAGAAGAGTTAGGGCATTGATTTGAGCTTTGAGTGAAGAAAGCAATATGGCATTAGTTTATGAGCAAAGTGAAGGGGCTTTGATTAATAGAGGCATGGAGAAGCAATCTGCACCGAAAATTATTCTGACATTGAGGTAAATTTACAATTTCATTGATTATGCTATGAATTTTCATTCATGTATGTTATTCATGTTTGGAACTTGATTTATTTACTTAAAAGTGGTATGACCATTGGATGTAAATGATTAAAAATAACATGAAGAAAGATGCATACTTAAAAGCACTGCTTATCAAAATATCTCAATCTAAATCAAGGTGTTGATTATGATAAGTTTTTCACTGGTAGCTAAGCTCAAGTTCTAGAATTTTAATTTTCATTACTTCATAGTTTAACTATATGATATGAAAAATAGGTTTCAAAATAGCATTGCTCCATGTTCCTTAAAGATGTGTATGACACAATTTAAGGGTTTTGATTATCTTCAAAATTTAAGAAAGGTATCCAAGCTTAGAGAATCCATTTGTGGAATACAATAAGGTTATCAGAGTTGAGATCTTTGATTTGATGAAATAATTAATGAATTAAATTCATTTAATCGAAGATAGACCTTATATATACATAAAGGTTAGTGGGAGTGCAATTATCTTTCTGAATCTATATGTTGATGATATAATGTTCATTAGAAACGATGTCCTTACCTTGCAGAATGTGAAGTGTTAGTTAAGGAAAAGTTTCTTAATGAAATTTCTAAACAATTAGGACTATGTTCTTTTGATATAGATCTATAGAAATAGATCAAAATGGCTAATTGATTTAAATTAAAGTGCTTATATAGACAAATAACTAAAAAGTTTTTAGTGTGAAAGAAACTTCAAGAATTCGCTCTTCTGTCTTATAACATAAGTATCTGCAAGACTCAAAGTTTTAAGACAAATAATGAGCCTGCCAATATGAATATGATTCCATACATAGTAGCTATGAGAATCACCACATATGTTATACTTTGCATTAAAATTCATATATCATATGCTTTGTGCAAAACATATATATCCCATAGATTCTAGTGAAGGTCACTAGATATTTTTTATAACATTTTTAAGTACTTCAGAAGCACTTGAGAAATTTTATTGGATTTGCAGAGGTTTAATAGATATGAGTCTTGTAAATGGTTATAGAATGCAAACCTTCAAGCTAATATAAATGTTTAATAATCGCAATATGGATATGTGTTAACTTTGTTGGAAGATGCGGTGAGTTGGAAACATTTTAAACTCACACTAAGAAGTTCAATAACATAAAATGATTTTTTAGCTGCACTTGATGCAAACAAAGAAAATATTTAGATCATAAAGTTCATGATTGAATAAGTTGTGATTCTAAGTATTAGAAACAACGTTGCCTTTTAATGTATAATCAATGGAAAAGTTTAGGCTATGGAACCCAAATTACACTATAGATCAAAACAATCACTTGAGCATTTCTGTCTTAATAGAGGAAGAATGTGAAAATTTATGGAACGTCAACTTTAAGCAATGTTGCAGATACATAAATAAACTTCTTTCACTAAGAACTCATTAAGGTCACAAAGTATTGGATATATGTAGGATTGGAACTAGTGCTAGTGGGATAAGTTAGGGTTTGTGCCCTAGGGAAATTCTATAAACATTGTTTAACTATTATAAGTAGATGCATGTTTATTTTATAATAGTATCCATGGATAATTATTGTAATATTCTAAATGTCCCAAGTCAATCAATATTGTGGGAACAATAATAAATTAAGACTAGTATGAGCCTTGATTTATAGTCATGAAATGGTTATACGTATATGGATATAGATCAAGATCATGGGTATCTGATGGGAACAAATACTCGACTGACCCGGTATGAGAACATTACAAGGTTAATATCATAAGTGATTCTCATTAGAGTTATATCATTTTGTCCTTTGACTTGAGATCAACAACTACTCCAACACAAAGAGCACCATGATTTGACAAAATCAAACATTATTTTTATCTGAATGATTATAAATATTGTGATTGGTCGTTGTTCAATTAATATGTGGAAGTTGTGTGATCAAGATGGGATTTTTTCCTTTTTTCTAAAGAGAGATATCTATTGCCCCCCTCGATAGGTTAGACTGATAAATGGCCATGTCTAGTTAATTGATTAGATCAGTGTCACTTGACAATTTCAGTCTACTTAGAGATCAAGACTAGTAGATTGAACTATAAGGGTGACATTCCATATCTTAGGTTCAATCAAAAGATATGGCGTGACAAAGGGATATGATATACATATTCTATTACGTTGTATCAATTTATTGATCTTCGTACAACGTGGGTTGTCATAATGTCTTTTAAGAAGCTGCTTATGGTTTGTGTGCTAAAATGGATTTTGGTTTATTGCCAACGTTGTAGGAACCTATTTGGATCACACAAAGAACGGATTTGCGAATAGGTCGAACACAAGAACGGATTTGCGACATTTTAATGTTTTCTAGGTTGATGAATTATCTTTGATGAAAGTCATTTTGAAAATTCTTATGAAGTGTCCTAGTTTAACGAGGATACAAAAATCTCGTACATATCTAGTGTGATTAGAAAATTTTTTTCTATGTAAATCCTATTTTGAATAGGACTTTAATTGGAATTATAGTATGGCTCTAATTATTTTTTGAGTTTTATAGAAATTTCAACTCTTGTTGGGTTTGTAATTCTAAATTATCTATGATTATATCCTTTTGTAGTTGGACTTTATCTACGACTTTATTTGGAATGTGACAAGGAGATGGAGTTCTTTTACAACTCGACCTATTGTTCTCTAAATAAGACTTTAGGGTCACAATTGTTGTAGATATTTTTTCGAGAGAAATTTTGCCCTAGAAGTTTTTGGCTCTAGCACTCCGTATTGTGATATTATATTCGTGTGTGGATTTGTGATAGAGAAAATTTGTCTCTGGTAGCATCTCAAAGTAATCGATCAACACCAAACAATGCAGACATAGAGTTGTTCATGTTAGGATATGGTTTTTCTCTCTTTGCACATTTGTTTAATGGAATCATTATCATAATGGGTTGGAATATTTGATAAAGTTTCGAAAAATTCCGCAGCATTTGATCCCCAAAAATGCATCTAAGGACGTTGAAGAAACAAAATAAAATTAAAAGAGACATATTACTTAAAGTTTAGTTAATCAGTACAATATCTTTAGTTTGGAAATACTGAATAGAGGACATTGCATCTGAATTTATATTTTTGAAGAATTGAATATTCTATAACATCAAAGTTGCTCCAAAAAAGTCGTAACCAAAATTAAGTTGACATTGAGCCTTCAACCAATCAAGAGGAAAGATCATAGAGATATATTAATACCATGAAGCATTAATGGGCATTGTTTTGAAACATCTTGTGTGATACGAGAGCGTCAGTCAATGTTATACCTATAAAGGACATGTAACAAGCAAATTTGAAAATCAATTATCCCGATACAATGAAATTGCAAGTAGTCGATGCTAACTTTCTACCAATAATAGGGAAAGTCTTGAATGTGCATGTTAAAGTGGGTAGATTCAAATTTATCACTGATTTAGGGATTATGGATCATGATATAAATGATGATGTGTCTATGATACTTGGGCAGCTATTCTTGAACACCGCGAATGAGGTCTTGCTCATGAGGAAGAAATAAATCACAATGAGTATCAAGGAAGAGGATGGTATCGAGAAAATTGTCTTTGTTGAAGGGCAAGAAGTAATCCAAATGGGAGAGATATCATTATCTCTGACCTACAAATGGATTATCTCGATTTAGACTTGGACTAAACGAGCAAAAAGGCGTTGGCCTAAGGATGAGGCAGCCTAGGGGTTTTTAATTTTAGTTATTTATTTATTTTAGTTTGAACAATCCAAACATTTTAGTAATTTTCTAATTCTTAATAGTTTTGTGCTAAATTTTAGGAAAGGGCCATTTGCTATGAGAAATTACTTTAGAATGGAGGAGTCTAAACATACTCAGCAAAGAGCGTAAAAGAGCAAAGGAGTTAGAGCGGTAAAGGTCAGGTACATAGATGAATTACGTGTAAGTTTTAATGGGAATTTTATTTATATAATGTATTTCACAGAGCCGGTAGAGTGCCAATAGGGAGTAAATGAAAAAAAATTGAGATTTATGGAGACAAACTGGTCGACATCGTATGTGTATACCCAAACAGTTTCGTGAACCAACACACACTACGTTTGGGAGTCGCCATGCTGTGAGCAATAATTGATCACAGTAATCTTAACGCGGTGGCCACGTAGTGGCGACGTCATACCCTATAAGGAACGGCGTCGACATCGAGGATAGGTTATGAAAACCTTTTTCAACCCTAATTTTACACTTCAACCCTAGTCCATACACCACCAACTAAGCATACATCCCTCTAAAACCGAAGTTTAAGAAATTTTAAGTGAGAAAATAGTGTTCCTAGTAATTAAGAGTGAAAAAAGAAGGTGCATTGCGGATTCGCACAAGAGAGAAGAGTTAGGGAATTTATTTGAGCTTTGAGTGAAGAAAGCAATATGGTATTAGTTTATGAGCAAAGTGATAGGGCTTTGATTAATAGAGGCTTGGAGAAGCAATCTGCACCTAAAATTATTCTGACATTGAGGTAAATTTACAATTTCATTGATTATGCTATGAATTTTTGATATAATAAATGAAATTGCAAGAATTATGGAAATTAGGTGTTTGGTGGTTATAAATTTAATGTTGCGAAGATTTCAATCCTCAATGTTCTTATGGCGGATTATTATGTCTTTTTAACTAATTTGGCATGTGAATGACCATTGTGTTTGATAATTTTGATTTTAAGTGATTTGATGACTCTTGTTGATTTGTTTTGTTGTATGAGTTTTATTGTGATAATTGCAAGAACAAGAAGGCACACTAGTCAAGTGAGTGAACCCAGGTTAAATGATAATGATGCATCATCCTCGAGGGATCCAAATGACGATGCCCCTAGGACTTTCAAGTCTAAGTTTTAAATTTGTAGAGAGGGTGACACGTGCCCCCAAGTATAACAGCTCACTTGCAATAGTAGTGTAATCGACTAATGTTGACTTCAGATATCATCCTCAGAGAAAGTTTTCGCACTAGTTAATTACCTATTTAACTTTGAATTATTGCTAAGGAAATCCCTTTTTTGAATGGTTTTATACGTAACTAATCTATCTAACAAAACAATGTACACTTTACTTTAACTCTTATATTAAGGACATCTTAGTTCACAACCTCACCTACGTAATATAATACTACGCTTTTCAACATTTTTTACATCTCAATATGTAGTGTGTAATGCCTGACTAGAATAGACAGATTTTTTCAAATCCACTTTAACCCACTATCGTGATAGAAAAAACTATAATATGCAAACTAAAACTCCACCTACCGGTTTGAATAACATAAGCTCCACATTGCTTTATTGTCCCTAATCTTTAGATTCATACTAATTAAATTTACCATCCGTGCCTCCCTAATCAACAACTATCACTCGATATTGTGTGTTTTACAGTTTTACCTTTTATGTTCGGCTTAAGAGCTTCAATTGCCATGATAACTCTTAAAAATTACTATTATTAAAGAAGTGGTCAAGATGTCTAAAGCATTAACCTCAGAATTAATACAAATTCAACCCATTCTATTTTTATATTCACTTTCTACTCATCTTCATAAGATAGCATTCGTACCATAGGATCCATTGATCCAAAAGATAAATAAAATAATCACAATTTATTGAAACACACATATTACAATTCATAATAGAAATCATTGCAAATCATAGATGAATATAAATTTATTACTTTCTATCAAACTAATGAAACAATACTTGATTTGTAAAAGTAAGGTTTCCAATGTTTTATTCGAACAAAACTTTTTAATACTCAAAATCAAAGTAAAGCTTTGCTAAATTAATCTTTTGGTCGGTAATGGCTTATATATGGTGAGTTTACCACGTACTAATACCGATTTATACTTCTTAATGACAATTACAAACTCTACTTTAAAATTTAACTCGAAATGAAACTCTAACTTTCTATTTCCTTCCCGTCTGGCGCTGTCACTTATGCCTCAGTGCCGTGGTATTAGGCCACGATGCTACCACTATGTGAACTCCTACGTGCACTTTTTTAGCTCTTATGACCTTGGTGCTATCACCATGTCATCTAGCACCATCCCTTAATACTCCACAGCGCCGCCACTGTGCAAGACTTCCAGACTCATTTTCTCTACTTGCTTTCCTCCCCCATGCCATGCCTTTCCTTCCCACGCTGTCCCTTAACACTCCACATCGCCACCATGTTTAGTCACGGCGCCAACCATGCTTTCATAGGTTTTTGCATTTTTTTTTTCATATTTGCTCATTTCCTTCTTTTACACATTAATTACCTTAAAATGCAATACCATTATTAATTAGAGCTATCGATACTAACCTTATATATAAGTCTAAATAATCATTTATCAAATACCCCTAAATTTAGGTTTTTGCGCGTCTAATTTGTACTGTTCATGGAGTATTCTTTTATTTACTAAGTTTCAAATTAATAATCCACTAAATAGTTTTTCTATACAAAAGGTTATGTTGTAAGACATTTAACAATAACAACATATATAACTTCAATATCGAAACACCAAAGTAGATCACAACAAAAAATCATCAGTACTCAAAAGTTTGTTTCACCTCGACACTCAAGAAGCAAGTATCCAATCTCATGATTTCTCATTAAGCTTAGGAATTCACAAATAAGCATAGTTCATACTTATATTTACTAAACATTAGTACTTCAAGAGTCTATAGGACTTCATATAGTTGAAAAGAAAACTTAACTCAACTATCTACTGGTACTCTAGCTAAATATTTTATTTGAAGAGTTTTATTTTATTTTTGCATTCTTTTATTTATTTTCTCCCCTTTCTCATTCTTGTTTAATATATTTTATTTATTTTTTAGTCACTGCTCATTTTCGTATGGACTCCATTTTTCCTCACTTTATCTAACCAACAAGTTCTTTACTCCATTTCCTGTAGAACTTGTGGGATTCTCTCTATTTTTTTTCTTTTATTTCTAAAACTTTTGTTAGCACTTCTCACTTTCACTTAATCAAGTAAGTCAATTCCAACTTTTCATTCACAATACCTATTTCTTCTCCTATTCGCACTAGGTCCTCCGTTGCTTTTTTATTATCAAGTAAGATTCACACTTATTATTGAATCCTTAGAGATCTAACTTTTTCCAGAAAAAGTGCTATAGTTTCTTTCTTTTGTTTCAGTTTCATGGTCTTCCCCAACTCTAGGTTTCGAATCATTAAATCATACCATTGTTGTTACATTTCATTAAAACACTCATCCATAATTAAAGGCATGAACATGAAAATGAACTAATTATTCCTTACATATTACTATATATAACCTAATTTTTATTACTTAAACATTCAAATAGTAAATAAACAGAAAAATTTATACACTACCATGCTTTACTCTTTAACAAGTTCAAAATAAAATTTAAATGATCATGCCTATAGTGTTTATCTTGATTTCAAACTTTTTTAACATTTACTATATTGCAATGCAGTATCGATGCTCCCAAACGTAAACCAAACATTGTCCTTAAGGTTTAAAAATAAGCATAAAACATGAAAACACTAAAACACACAAACATATATAATAAAAATTGTGATATATAATCATAAATTAAACTAAACATAAAATTTAAACAATTATATAGTTAGTAAATTATCGTAAATTTTTAAATTAAAATGGTATCAATGTATCTCTGAAATTCCCAAGACTAAAGAAATCTAAATATACTGACATTAGGAATGCGCGTCATCATCATCATCTACATCATCAACTCTAGCATAGATGGTGCCAAAGGACGCTACACCCTCTTACTTTGCACCAAATTCTAATGAAACACATAGTTTGATGCCGCTGTAAAGCAAAATGACCTATCAGTAGGTCTCATCCATCTGCTCCTTTCAATCCTAGCTATGTCCCTCTGATGATCTGCAAATAACATGAAATTACGCTGCCCGTTCTGTTGATATTGCTATATCCTCTCCATATCCTGCTCATATCATAATACGGATGCTTGATAATAAACCCAGTCTTCTCTGTATTGTCTCCTCATCTATGCAATCCACAACCCCTCCTACCATGGAGTCAATTCCTTAAGTGGTGGTACTGGTGCATATAGTGGAAAGACCTTAAGACCATCCAAGTATTGCTATTTGATCTGTGGGTTTACAAACTCGTACCCCAAAAAAATTCCTACTACTATTGCTCCACCTTTTGTGGTTTAGCCGACAACTCAGCCTCAAGTCTAGCTCCCCCAGCTCTCTTGGACATTATATACTACCTCGGATTTTTGTAAATGATCTCGCCGATGTTGATTTTTCCATTCTTTGTAATCTCATAAATACAAGCCGAAAGTAGCTAGTTGATCTCACACTGCTAGGAATATGGTATACTGAAGTAACAAGGAAATAGTGCCTCATTCTTTACACTTCCCTAACACTCCCCTTCTTTATGTGTTTCAGCATATTCTAAGCTCCCAAAACCCATCCTTGTTGTCCTTGGACAACTAATTCCCTTTCTATGGACTTAAAAGTGTAGAGGTTATAGGGTCTCTCATATAATTTATTCGAGAAAGTTGGTTCAAATCCATACAAACTTAAGTGCTTCAATCCATAGATGGTATTGGTCTCACGTATATTAAAGGGAACAAAAATCCCTCTTATCTTCACTGGCTAATCCTTGATAGTGAAATTCGCATTAGCATAAAATTCATAAATAATTCAAGTCACTCCTTTAACTTTATTCTAGCTATAATCATGAGTGAGTTGCTCCCAATTTTGTTGCCTAATTAAGTTGTTCACTCTATTAGCATACTTGACCGACAAATTAAGACTTCGTTCACAAATCAATTCCTTATGTTGGATATCCTCGTATCGATCCTTGGCCTCTCTACTAATGAAAAATTTGGATTTAAAGGGTCTAGGCTCCTTTGTGGGATCTTTAAAGATAGATGCCTCAAAGTTCTTTGCTCTAGTTTGGCTAAGTTTTTTCTAGTTCTTGTAATTTCTTTAAATTCAAACAACACAACAACAATTCTACTAGCAACTTCAATCTTCAAATCACCTAAAAATAAAAAATTATATCACACGGATCATTCATATGTCAAATCAAGCAAAAACATACAGAATGCTTCTTTGGGTAACATTAATGCTCAATATTCACACAATCTTAAAAATCCTACCCAACAACCTCAAACCCACTATTCATACAACGCCATCAAATTTTTCAAAAATTTAAAGCATTACTAGATGAAATTGTAAATTTACCTTAATGCTAGATTAATTTCTTGTGTAGAACACTACTCCAAGTCATTATTAATCCAAACCCTCTCACTTTTCTTACCAACTAGACCCTAGCTCTCTTCGAAATCAAAATCCTCAAATCAAGGCCTATCTTTCCAACTCGTGCAAATCCAAAATACACTTGCCTCTTTCACTCTCAATCAATAGGAACTTTCTTATGCCACTTAGAAATGATAAAAATTTGGCTCTAGAGAGATGTATGCTTGGTAGTTGTTGTGGGGTTTTGGTGCAAGTGCGAAGAATGATCAAACTCTCTTATCCTTCATAAACTTTGTGTAATTTAGCATGCCTAGCCATTCTTTATGAAAAGGGATTATTTTTAAAATTTTCTCAAACATCATCGAACAAACCCTAACTGTCTCACCAATCTTTTTCTCTTGCAATTCTTGATAAAACATTGATGGTGATACAACAAAATTGATTGTGCCTTGCACAAACTCCATACTGTGTTATCTTTAGTTTTGCTTTCTTATTTCATTATTATTTCAAACTTCTCTAGATCAACACCACTATCATGTTGCATATCATCGATATAAATATCTTCTCTAATACGCTCAAGTGAATAATCAGGCTCTGAAGCATCAACAATGTCATATACCTCCTGAATGGGCTTCTCTGCTTTTTCATATGCTTCAAGACATGCTTCCTCATTCATTAACAACTGCTCAACTTGGTTATCCTTGGACTCTACCACAACCTCATGTTTAGAATTTATAATTTTTGCAATTTCCTCGATATTCTTTTCTAGATTCCAAAATGTTTGATCATCTTCTTCCTCTTTTACGTTAAATGATTTCAAAGAAATCTCTAATCTTTCCTAATACTTCTTGAGATCATGCTCACTCTGCTCAGCCATTTTTCTTATATTTGCTCTAGTTAAAAAAGAGACGATTTTTCATTTATTTCTTGATCTTGTCGTGATTGCAAGTTATTGAGGGAACTTTGTAATGGTTGATTGACATTTTGAATGTGTTGGTTGTAAAAGCTTTAATAATCATGCAATGACTATTTTCCTTATAAATAATTGCAATGCTCTTGACTTCTCACAAATCTGTTAAATCCATACGAGTTGTACTATGGTTTTTTATATATTGTCTATGCCAAACCACTCGTGATTGGTTGTGCTTGGTACGTGTTGTCTCTAACAGCTTCACTATGATAGACAACTTATAGAATCAATCAATAATCTTACTATTTGATTAAATAACTTCAGAACTATGCATACTTTACATCTGTGAAACAATAAAAACAAAAGAAAATAGATCAAGTGCAGTAGGTCAATCAACTTAAGAATTTAATTTTTATTTTTTGTTTTTATTAACTTGAACGCAAAGTACTTAAAATAAAACTTAACAAATTTTCAAACTAACTAAGAACACTAATTAGCTACCTGTCCCCAGCAACGACGCCAAAAACTTGACATGTGCCGCAAGTATAATGGCATACTTGTAGTAATAGAGTAATCAACTTACGTTGACAACGGATATCGTCCTCAGAGAAAGGTTTTTGCACTAGTTAATTACCTATTTAACTTTCAACGATTGCTAAGAAAATCCAATTTTGTAAATGGTTTCACACCAAACTAATATATCCAACAAAACAATGTAAGCTTTACTTTAAATCTTATATTAAGGATGTCTTAATTAACAACTTCACCTAGGTAGCATAATACTTTGCTTGTCAACAAATTTTACGTCTCAATATGCTTTGTGCATTGCCTAATTAGAATATAAAGATTTTCTTCAAATCCATTTTAACCCATTATTGTTGGGAAAAAGATTCTAATGTGCAAACTAGAACTCCACCTCTCTGTGTGAATAACGTAAGCTCCATATTGCTTTAATGGCCCAACTATTTGGATTCATAACAAATTAATTTTTCTACTAGTGGCTCCCTAATCAATAACTATCGCTCGATGTTGTGTATTTTACGGTTGTATCGTTCATGTCTAGCTTAAAATTTTCAATGACCATTAAAACTTTTAAAACCAAATATCAATAAACAAGTGATCAATATGTCTAAAGCTTTACGCTCACAATTATTACAAATTCTAACTGGTTAACTTTTTATATTCACTTTCTACTCATGTTCATATCATAACATTCATATTATAGGATCCATTGGTCCTTTAGATTAAAAAACTACTCACACTTCATTGAAACATACATATTACAATTTATAATGGAAATCATTACAAATCAGAAATGAATGTGAATATATTACCTTCAATGAAACAAATGAAACAAAACTTGAATTGCAAAAGTAAAGTCTTCAATGCTTTCTCCACACGAAATTTCTTAATACTCAAAATTTAAGAAAACCTTTGCTAAATTACTCTAATGGTGACTAATGATTCAGATATGGTGAGTTTACCAGGTCATAATATCTATTTATACTCCCTAATGACAATTAGGAACCCTACTTTACAATTTAACTCAAAATAAAACTCTGACTTTCTATTTCTTCCCATCTCGCTCTGTAATTTATGCCCAGGTGTCGTGTATGTTAAGCCATAACGCCACCAATTCGCAACTCCTATATGCACTTTTTTAGCTCCTATGACCTTCGCACTATTATTATTTCATTCGACGCCATTCGTTATACTCCAATGCACCGCCATTGCGCAGAACCTTCCGACTCATGTTCTCCACTTGTTTTGCTTTCCCACGCTGTGCCTTTCCTTCCCACGCTGTGCCTTAGAACTCGATAGCACCACCATGTTTAGCCACGATGACAATAATGCTTTCATACGTTTTTGGTGCATTTTTTCTCATTTTTGGTCATTTCCTTCCTTTACACCTTAATTACCTAAAAATGCAATAACTTATTTATTAGAGCTTATTTATGTATATTTATACTAAAGATACTACTACACTAACCCTATATATAAGTCTAAATAATCACTTATCAGAGGCAAATGAGAGGTATTATGTTAATCAAAGTAAGGAGTTCATTCGTGAGAGAGGAATAAACCTACTAGTTAAGTATGACAAGAGGGTAAATAACTCTATTAGGCAATGGGGTTGGGAGAATTTCACGCAAGACTATATGGAGAGCAAATTTTTTAGAGTTCATAAAATAGTTGATGAGTTCTATGCTAATGCAAAGTTTACATGGAATGGCGACCTTGTTAGTGTTAGCGGAGTGATGGTCGTATTTAATGAGAATTTGATGAACGAAATCTATGAGTTAGAATATTTTGGTTTTAAAGGGGAACCAGAAACCTTCTTGAATGATTTGTATGAGATACTCTATAACCTATATCCTATTAGAGTCATAAAGAGAGCATCATAAGTTTTCTGCCTTTCATGGGAAAGAGAAAAAGGATCCTCAGAAGTTCCTCATAGAGTTTGAGATGGTGGTAGGAGGCATGTAGCCTACTAAAATTGATGTTGATCTAATGAGACTTAAGGAATTTTCATTATGTATCAAGGATGCTACACATGACTAGTTATTCCACTTACCAAATACTTCTATCAAAAACTAGAATAAGCTACATCAGAAGTTCTGGGATGACTATATGCCATTCAAGTGGACCACTCTGCTCAGTTTGGAGATATCCCACATTATCATTAAGGAAGATGAGTCGTTGTCATAGTTCTAGGAGAGACTAAAAATATTGTTCAGGGTATATCCTTAACATGTTCCTAGCAACAAATCTCTAATGGAAAGCTTCTTCGAAGGACTGACATACAATTAGAAGAGGCTTTTTGACGTAGTGTGCAACGATAGTTTATCTCATATCACACCGACTATGGCTAGAGGATACATAGAAAAGGTAGCCAATGAATCTAAGAAGTATAGATTGACTAGTGAGAGTAAAGGAGGTAGAGTACCCGAAGGTTGGGTGTTAACACATAATTACCAACTTAAAGAGATATATAGCAGAAGGAAGAAGCCAGAGCCACCAACATATATTAATATCTCATGTATTATAGGGGAATCGGGCCTGATGGTGAACTCGGCAATCATTGAAATGGAAAGCATTCAAGAACATCATTTCCATGGAATTCCTACAGACGCTTGAGTTGGAAATCACTGAGCGCACCCCAGACAAGGTCACTTTTCTTGAAAATTGTGCACCCACCAAGATTTTTGGAGTTGCGAGGAAGGCACCCCCGAGACTTGGAGATGTGGAGTTTCTGGTAGACTTCTCAATCATTGATGAAGGATTTTGTAAGATCTATGTTGCTTAGGATGTTGGTCCTGTACACAGCCATAACCAACATTGATGTATACAACGAAAAGGCAACATTTAGAATTGGTGATCGAATAGTGCTCTATAGAAATGGCAAGATATGCATGAAGGGGAAGCAGGGAATTTTAATAGATTTAAATCAATCAATATTGCATGGATTAAGTTTGGGGGAAAGTGCATGATTGTTTACCAAAAATTAAATTTCTAATGTTTAGTTATGTTGAAAATTTGTCGACCTTTTGGGTTCATTCAATTTTAGGGTTTTTGATATTTCATGTACATTGTTGTAATTGACTGATTGGAATGCTAGTTGCACCTATCTCTGTTGATTTGGTCTTTTGTGTAATATCGAGACTTAAAAAATATTTCTTTTCCCCGAATCTCTCAAAATTTATTCACTTTGGATTTCGAATGCCCGAAGACATTTTAAGCAAAATTGTGCATTTTGAACTCCATGTTCTTTGGTTTGCCGAGTGTTGTGGACTTATTTGCTCTTAAGTTCATGATTAGGATTTTTCTAGGGTTGTTTATTTGTTGTGTTGCTTATTTTTTGTGCAATGAGGACAAAGGAGTGAAGTGGATCTACAAGAACTAAACAGAGGATAGGTAGTCGATTACAACCTCTTATACCTAGAGCCCACCTACATAGAGCTCCCCAGCATTTTGATTAGTTTAGGTTTGTAAGCGAGGAAGCTGCACAGGGGTACGAGATTGACCTCGACATATAGAATAGGAAACCCTTAGTTAAGATGGGATTTAGGATAGCGACTCCCAAATCTGAATGGAGAGTCACATCCATTATTAGATAGAGGGGTTGGGAGTTCTTTACAATAGATTACCAGCACTGACTAGAACACCCAATGACCTAGACTTGATATAGGGATATGAGGAGTTAGTTCGTAAGTTATACGCAAACGGATATGTTGCCAATCGTAGCTTGACTGTCCAAGTTCGAGGGGTCCAGGTTGACTATAGTTCCTACGCCATATATGCCTACTACTGTTTACCTACTTTTAAAAACTTAAGAATTTTTGATATCCCTCTCCTACGATATACCCATGTCTCTTACTACATTTTTGAGGATGTAAGGACAACTCTCACTTGTTTCCCACACCAGGACTTTACATACACCTATTCTTCTATGCAACCTTAACATTTGGTCCAGTTCTACTTTAGGAAAGCTCATAAGGCATGGTCATACTTTCTCGATGCATCTCTTTACCCCACTGAACAACACAATGATATGACATGACCATGATGTGTGATACTTTATTATATATGGGAACGTGTTGGACACATCGATGTGGTGAGATTTATGTTCAAGGTTATCTAAGAGAGGATGGAGACGATGAATAACGAAAGCTTTATATCTCTATTCATCACTAACCTGTCCCAATGAACTGGAGTTCGTCTTGACGGTTTCTAGTTTGACATCCCTCCCAGCTGACCATTTATGATGAGGATATCTTTGGACATGATAGTCCAGAGGAGATGGATTTTGAGGATGACCAATAGTAGGCACGAGAAAGAGAGATAACAGCCGACCGACTATAGCAACAGTATGAAATCCTGACTAAGAGAGCCACGGGAAGGAGGAGAGGAGCACGATACGTAATAGCAGGTGCTTCCTCCTCTTCACAATCACCACCAAGAGGAGATTATTATTATTATTAACCAAAAGAAGATCAGTTGTTTCTTGTATTATGATCACATGTGCCATCGACATGTGCTTGATCACCCTATATTGCTAGCTCCACCGACACCAGATAGTCCGTTCATTATCATGTTGGACTACCAAGTTTATCGCGCATACAAGGAGTATAGAGCATAGGTGAAACATAATGTTCCTATGATTGGTTTATTAACTGAGTCTACACAAAAGAGTGCTAGTGTGGAGTGAAGGCTTTATGCTAGATATGAAATGGAGTAGAAGGTCATGTTAGGACAAAAGTCAACTTAATCTCTACATATTTTAGAACAAGTTTGCATCCATTTAACATTGAGTATAACTTAAGATTAAGTTAGGGGGAAGACATTGGCATTGTTTGATTAGCTCTTAGCCTTAGCCCACCTAACATTTATCCCTAGTTAGCCCAGTTAAGCCTACACAAACTAATTCCTTCATCACCTATCATGAAACCCATAACCCAAAACCCTTAAAAACCTTTTACCTACATTGGAATATGAACTTTGTCATAGTAAAAGTGAGAAGTGCTAAAATGAGTTTTTAATATAAATCTAGAGTGTCGTACATGTTCCATAAAAACCTAGCAGGGAATATAGTTGTGGGGAAAAGTGAATATATAAGTGAAAGATAAAGGCAAAAGTATATTAAAAACTCCTCAAATAAAAAGATTTTGCTCAAGTTCCTGGAGCTAGATTAAGTAAGTTTTTCCAATGCTTTAAATCTTTTAATATATATTTCCTTATTACTCCAGCCCTGCCATAATAACCTAAAAGAAAGTCCTATTGACCCCTAAATGATGTACTGAATGTGTCAGTGGAATGGTTGTATAGGTTTCAATTTGTGGATTCTTGGTATTCAAAGCCCTATTTGAAGATTGTACATTTTTTGCTAGTTTAAAGTTTCAAACTAACTCGTGATTAATAGATGGCTTTAGTCTTGACGAAGACTAGTGTTTGGTGGAGTATCTCTCAGTAAAGTGGCAAAAATATCTCGACTCAAAGTAACATGCTTTGCTTGAGTGTTCTTCATTCCATTTGGCAAGTTTGTTGAAACAAATTGGAAGAAACCATTGAGTTAGAGTTGGGCATTAGAAAAGTTGAAATGTGTGTTGTATATGCGACTTTATTATCTTATGTTCCTTTCCTCGTGACGAACAACTGTCTACGTTTGGGGGTATTTGATAAATCGCCATTTTTGCCATTAATTTCATGACTTTTATCATCATTTATATTGTTAAATCATTTTTTTCTATTTCATGTTAAAAATAGGCTTTTGTACAAAAGGAGCGATTTTCACATAAATTCAATAAAAAATCTTAAAATAGGAATAGTGCATTTGCACAGATTTCAGTATAAGGCTAAATTGCCAAGGAATCACTGTACGAAATGTGACTAGATTGAACAAAGCTCACTGGAAATATTGCAGGAAAATTGTAATGAAGACCTAGGAGAAAGACGAAGCTCATATCTCGAGAAAACCTCAGCACCTTTATAGAGATTTGGGTATGTATGTAAGGGGTTAGCACATTGCTGGGCTTGATTCAAAACAAATATGTACAAAATAAAAAAAAAACGTAGCAATGTCGTAAAGATTTCTCCACTATTTGCATTTTATACATATAATGCTTGGAAAATCTGAATATTGTTAATTTTTATTATGTTGTTTCTCAAAGATTTATGTTCAGATATTATTCTATCCTATTCCTACTATATACATGAGACCATAGAATGAAAAAAAAAAAAAATCGAGAGTTATAGATTTAAAATTCCATAAAGAGTTCCAAAAAGGAAGCATTGGTGCTAAATTTTTCTTTTATAGTTGTGTGCTTCGATTCTTAACTTGTTCATTACCAATTTTCTTATTCTTGTTTGCATTGTTATTCCGAGGTTTTTAATTACGATTTTAAACATTAAGTTCCTTCCTTTTTGTTTTGTAAGTGCACATTGATGCAATTGTGGTAAAAAACTATTGCCAATGATCCTACTTCCGCTTAGTAAGAGGGATTACATTAGGTTGCGAGTAAGGCCTTATATTTTGTCAAATGGCGTATCTCTGTATATTTAGGATATGAGATGAGTAGCTGTGTATTGTAATTTCCACTCGTGACAGGTGGACATGAGACATTAGTTACCACTCATGATAGGTGTTCTCATAACATGCTAATGGTGCTAGTTTGTTGAAAGCTATGGCATATTCGGTGGCTTTGCAAGTCTAGTTAGTATGAAGTTATGTTGAACGTTCCTTCCACTAATATGAGGAGAACAAGATGATGAAAGTCACTATAATCCTATTTACGAGAATCAGTAATAGGACAAACATTTGATAAACCAACGATCAAATCAATTCCCTAGAATGTCAAATCCTGCCTTGGTCTAGAGCCTTTATTTAATGATTTCCATTTTAAGTTTTTTAATTTGTATGCATTTGATTTACTAGTTTAGTTTATTTTTTTTCAAAACCCATGTTTTTCCCTAAACCTAAGAAAAACCATCCCAATCCTTGCGGGATCGAACTCGTACTTTCCTCACTACAAATCAATTGTAGTCAGTGAAAACTAGACTATTTTTGTTGTTGAATGACACGACACCACCAAAATAAAAAAAATTTACATTTAATGGGATGAGGTTGAGGTGAGAATCACTTAAATACTACGAAATTGAGCTTTTGATGGTTGAATCTAGGCAAGAAATTGAGAATTTGTTGAAGGATTACAATGGTTTAGGGTGTAAACGAGTTGGTGTGTTTGGCGATTTTGGATCTTTGTTTTAATAATTAAAAATCATGCCTAGCGGTTCCTGTGTTAAGTAGAAACGCTAGGAAATCTCTAGGTGAATAGGCGGGTTGTGAGGTGCAGTGACCTACCAATATAAGCAGCGATTCCTTTATAAAGCCGAATCCCTAAACACCATATTTAAAATAATTTGTTGCATATTGCTAATGATTTTGCCAATGATTCCCACTGTTATTCCAATTCGTTGGGAAATCGTCGAGCCTAACTTGTTATTTTAGCAATTTGTTCCATAATTAACTTATTTATCATTCATAAAAACTTATACTAGGGTAGAATTGACTTAAATTTTGAAAGTTTGATTAGGATATATAACTAACTTATTAGTAATATAAATTAAATAAATAAATAAACATATAAATATGCAAGTGAATGAAGCAACTCGCATAAAGGCCATATAAGGAAAAACAACTCGCTCACACTGTAATGGGCCATTTTATTTACTCTATTATTATTCATTATTTACAAATTAGGACACCAGCTCAAACCCATGTGAATACTGCAAATAGGCTTGGGGTACGTCTGACTAGGTGCTAGTTATACAATTGTCTGATTGATTGCATAATTGCAGCATATTTCATTTAATTTGACATAATTCATCGCATGTATGTAAATATCATGTTATTTTGATTGAGATGGTGTGACGGGAGATCACCTTGTATAATGTGTTGACGCGGGTATCATGTAGGAGTAGTACGGGTACACAAAATCTTATGATGTTAACTTCAATTAAATGACTAAAGCAAGGTTAATATGGCATAAAATAGATAATCAAAGTTTAGGCAAGTCTTAATAATTGGGTAAATCTAAGATCGACGCGCCTCTAGATGTATGTCAACATGTGAGGCACTGAATGCAGGGTGGCCAAGAGTTTGTGGGACTACAATTATGTTGATTATGCAAGAAAATATACTAACTATAATATTGATGTACCTAAGTTAGCAATTTCAATAGTTTGGATTTAATTTTCTATTGTCAGACGAAAATAATCTAAGCCATTGATAGACATTAGGATGACCTTAGATTGAGTGATACAAAGCTTTTTAGTATCTCAATGGAGTCATTAATTTGTATGTGACAGCTTTAATAAGGACCCCAAAACTATCCTTGAGATTCGTTTTCACATTTCATTAAAATCAAAATATATAAAATGTAGTTAGTGGCTTTTTAAAAAACCCACTTACCGAAAATCATTCAAAACTAGAGGAAATCCAGAGTTGTAAATTGAAATTAGAAGACTAAATTTATTGATTTGGAGTTGTAATTCAGAGATTAAAGACTACAAAATGCACTCCTCCATCAATTTCATCTTCTTCAATTTGTGTGTTTCCATGAAAATGAGCTTGAAGATTGGGATTTAATGGTGATTGTTGTCATTATTGTTGATGTTGTTGTTGTTTTTAGAGGATGAGTTAGAAGTGACGAAAGAAAAAAAAAGTCAATGTGGAGGCAAAAAGGAATTGCGTAGAAATGCAATTCATCTCTCTAAGACGATTCGGTAAGGGCACACACGCACGCTATTGCGTCCAAACGTGTGAGCCAAGGAAGGATCAACTAGTTAGGCCGCACTAGCCCTAGTTGAACTGGGCTCTATTTAGGTGGGTTCAACCCCCATAAATCATAAAAAAATATTAAAAATTAAATGAAGTAAATAATTAATAAAATAAATTATAGTAAAATAGACAAAAATTACAAAAAATTACAATAAAATTCAAGAAAATTAGAGAAAATATAAAAAATATAGAAAAAAGTAAAACATTAGATTTTGAGAACTTTTCGGGCATTTGGCACCTCCTTGTAACTTGAAATATATGCAACAACTAAAAAATTAAATA
Source organism: Stephania cephalantha (assembly GCA_039657325.1). NCBI lineage: Eukaryota > Viridiplantae > Streptophyta > Magnoliopsida > Ranunculales > Menispermaceae > Stephania > Stephania cephalantha. The sequence goes on along the minus strand of CM077569.1, from coordinate 19,295,392 downwards.
AATATTCTTATTTTTTGTTCAATATTAATATTTTAGCTTAATGTGGTTCTAAATCGATTAAATGATACATTTGGACTTCATGAGACTAAGAGGACCGTATCTCGAGAACCAAGAACTAGTCGATGTCAGATTTGGGAGTCCAAGGAAGTCGGAGTGCGTATGGGAGGTTTATAAAACCCAATGGAACGTCATTTGACTATTAAATTCTTGTTCTAAACGTTTCCATCCATTCTTTGCTTATTAATCTATTCAGTTACTATTATTGGGACAGTTGGTCGAGGTTACTCCCACCGACATATTCGTTTGTGTTTATGGCACACTAGAATGTGGCACGTGAGACCAAGCCCTTAGTGAATTGCGACCCGAGCTGGTCTTTGGTGCACATGTCGGTGAAACGTAGTTTTAGGCTAATATTTGGGAGGAACCATATGGAAGAGTAGTGGGGGCTCCTACTAATGAGATCCAGGGGATCCGAAGTACAATTTAGTCTGACCAGGACGAGCACACACTTTGTTTATCCACTTGTTTATTGTGCATGCGATGACTCATTTACAGTTTCCTGTTTTATATATCTACATGTTTATTTAACATTTTCTTTGGCTTCTTATTCACTTAAATGTTCAATATATTTCCCTGGGATTTTACTCACTAAACTCGTCATCTATTTTGTTGTGATGGTTAAACGCAAATCCGAGTACGAGAAGGGGCAAATGGAACGTAGGTAACTATCTTTGATCACTTATTAACTAGGACACTATTCTACATGTTTAGTTTGTTTGATTTTTTGATTTATTTTAGGTGTCAATGAGATTAGAGAGACATTGTACATCTATATATACGCTTATCTTTTGGTTATCAAGTCACCTTATATAGAGAGTACTTTATTTCCAGGTTTTCCACATTATGATTGATGCTTTATGACAAACGATATTTATATATTTTATGCTTTTATGTCGGTTTAAGACTTTTGCTATTAATTTATTGCTTATTAACGTAAATTTGTAAAGCACAATCTATAAGTTTAACTCATAAACCTTGAAAGTAAAAGATAGTAAACCCAAATTATATATGACTAAAAAAAATAACTGTACATAATTGGTTTAGAATATAGTAACAACACGATAAGTTACCATGCACATCGAGGATGTAGGTGTGGCAAGCGACGCTAGCAAAAGCGGGACCCTACGATTAGTGACGTAAATGGTACAGCAAGGCCCACAAGGCGAAGAGAACCACCTACCTAGCGGACACGGGCTGCGGGGCCGCCACTGTTGGTATCAGAGTAATGGTTTGAACTACTCCTTAAATGTGGAAACCCGATGTACTTACTGTAGAACAAAGGGAAATAACAAAAGTGCATAATACTTATTAAATAAACCTTATATGTGGAAACCCGATATACTTACCTTAGAACCCTAGTTGGGAAATGATTATAAGGCGGGTAGAGTTAGTGTTTATATATTATTACGATTCTATTGTATATTATATACTATACTGATATATATACCTAGGCAGATTCGGTGCACACTTCTCGATGCGGATAACGATGCACGGACAATCCATTACTCCACAAGAAATTGGTCAAACTATTGATCAAGGTAGGGCCACTACTCTTACATAGAGTGTTGACGACCGAATCGCGCCACGTGAGGCTCATTTAGCGAAGATATTATGGCTACAAATGACTCATATAGTACCAATCAGTGCTCCCGCTGTAGTTACACATCACGCCACACAGACATTTGTCGCCTCGAATGTTTAGTAGATGCCATTTCAGGCTACTACTCCTACGATTCCTAAGACATGTGTTGAGAGGGGTAAAATAGTGGTTATACTGGTTGTGGCACAACTTAAGACACCGACTCTTACTCCTACATAAACCACTATATAGAAGGCTACTATAACCACCACCTCCGAGTTCACATTGACGCCTGAGGTGAAGTTATTCAAGGAGTTTATTCACTTTTAGCCAGGTTATTTATACGTAGGTGGTGACTCATAGGTGGTTGTGTGATGGTTACTTTAACACGAACAGCTGCATAAGCTACTGAGAGTTCAGGAAAGCATTTAGGCATAGGTTTCTGGGTCATTCTTTGAAAAAGCAGCAACTATATGGTGGAGTACTTATGTGATACCCACCTAACGTCGACATCATGGTCACACTTCGGACATATGTTCTACCATGAGTTTATCCCTATAGAGGTGCAACTATACCTGAGAGAGGATTTTTTGCCCCTTAGACAGGGCAACCGATTGGTATTACAATACATAGAGAGATACCGATATCTATTTCAGTTTGCCTTGGATTTTATCGGGATTGAGGGATTACAGATTTACTACTTTGTCTGGAAATTGGAGTAGGTCATCGTCGACGCAATTGTATCGATTGGGGCTCTTATGTGCATGCCGCAAGTATAACACCTCCCTTGTAGTAATATTGTAATTAACTTACGTTCATAACGGATATAATCCTCAGGGAAAGGTTTTTGCACTAGTTGTTAATTAACTATTTAACTCAAACTATTACCAAGGATTTCACTTTTAATTGGTTTTATACTAAACTAAACTACTATAACAAATCAATTTAACTTTACTTGAAGTCTTATGATAAGGATATTTTAGTTCACAACTTCACCTATTTAATTTAATACTATGCTTTGTATTCATGTTTACATCTCAATATGTTGTATGCGATGCTTAATTAGAATAGACAGATTTCCTTCAAATCTACTTCAACCCATTGTTGAGACAAAATTATTCTTATGTGCAAACTAGAACTCCACCTATCAGTATGAACAACGTAAGCTCCACATTACTTTAAGTCCTGAATCACTGGATTCATAACTAACTAAGTTTATTATCTCCGCCTCCCTAATAAAGAACTATCACACGATATTGTGTATTTCATGGTTGTACCATTCATATCCGAATTAAAGGCTTCAATGTCCATGATATCTCCTAAATCCTTAGTTAGCAATCCACTCAAGAGTCTTTCTTTGCAATTTTTTTTTTTAAAGCATGTAGCTTTAAAAACATGTATAACATCACTTTCATAACACTAAAGTAGATCACATCAAAAATTATCACTACTCACAAGTTTGTTTAATTTCAACAATTAAGTAGCAATTATATAATCTCATGATTGCCCATTAAGTTCAGTAATCCATAATAAGCATAGATAAAACTCATCTTTAGTAGACTTTAGCAATTTAAAAGTCTATAGGAATTTAACATAGTTGGAATGAAAACTTAACTCAACTAGCTACTCATACTCGAACAAAATCTTTTATTTGAAGTGTTTTAGCTTACTTCTACCTTTTTTTCCTAATTTTTTGTTTTTCTTTCCTTTCTTTTTCCTCTTCTCATCATTTTTTTATTTTTACAATTCTTGCTCCTTTTACTATAGACTTCATTCTTTTGACATTTTCCAACCATCAAGTTCTCTGCTCCATTTCTTGTATAACTAGTGGAATTCTCTCATTTTTTTCATTATTTTCTTTATTTTCTAAAACACTTGTTAGCATATCTCACTTTCACAAAATAAAATAAGTTACCTTCATCTTTTAGTTTACAATGCCTATTTGTTCCCCTCTTTGCACTAAATCTGTATTTGCTTTGTATTTGCAAGTAACATTCACACTTATTATAAAATCTTTAAAGATCTAACTTTTTCCACAAGAAATGTTCTAATTTATCACTTTTGTTTCAAGTTCAAGGTCTTCCATGACTGTAGCTTCCTAATCATGAAATCACACTGTTGTTTTCTACATTTCATTATTTTTTCTTAAAAATTTAAAAATACTCTTCTGAGTTTCATATAAACAAGATACTTGTAGTTTACTAATCCTCAATTAAATGTGTGAACATGTAAATGAACTACTTATTCATTACATATTACTATATATAACCTAATCTATACTACTTAAATATTAATATGGTAGGGAAAACAAAACTTTATACACTACCATGCTTTCCTCCTTAACTGCTTCAAGTTTAAAATTTAAACTGTTGGTGCATGTGTCCTAGATCATTCTACAAACATTGATTATCTTATAACTTTATAAGTAAAACTGAGGTTTTCATTTGTTTTTTCATTATAAGTGATTGCATGTTTACCTTATAGTAAGATCCATGGGTATTTGTTGAAATATCAAAAATGTGCGTAGTCAGTCAATATACTGGGAACTATAATGGATTAAGACTAGTATGATTCTTAATCAATGGTCATGTGATGATCATGCTTATAGGGATACAAATTGAAATCGTAAGTACTTGTTATGGAAAAAAGGTATTGGACTGACCTGCTATGAGAACACCACATGGATTAATTCATAGGTGTTACTCATGATAGGTATATCATTACTCCTTCAACTTGAGATTACCATAGACTTGCATATTAGAAGCATGGTAATTTGGCACAATCAAAAGTTGTCTTTAACCGAATGATTATAACGATAGTGATCGGTTACCATGTGAATAACATGTGAAAGTGTGTAATCGAGATAGACTTTATCTCTTTCATATATATAGAGATATTAGTGGAACCCTTAATATGTTAGACTGTCAAATGGTCAATTCAAAGTGAATTGATATGATGAATGTCACTTGGATGTTTTCAGTCAACCTAAGGATCGACACTAGTACGATTGAATATTAAAGGTGAATTACCATCCCTTATATTTAATTAAAGGATATCGCATGAAAAAAGGATATGATATATGTTATTCATTAGGTTGTATGGATTTTTGATATTCACGCTACTTTGGTAGTCATAATGCCTTGTTAGAGACTGCTTATGACTTGTGTACTAAAATGTTTTTGGTTCACTACCAACGTCACATGAACCAATTGGGTCACATGTAAAGAATGGCTTTGCGCAATTTCAATTAGTCTGGAGTAATGATTTTTATATGATAAAAATCATAACATAAAAGCCTTTACGATTTGTTATATGATAACTTATTAATAGGGGCATATGTGTAATTTGCTTAAACTGCCTAAATACAATAGTTGTATTACGAATATGATTTGTAATTAGAGGTTGAAACCCCAAAACATTTTAAGATTTTTATTTTTACTATTTTCTAGTTCTTTTAATTTTTTGAAAGAATGAAAATTTATTTCAATCGCATTTGTGGCTAGCAATCCAAATTGTTGTAACCGTTCTTGTGAGGATTTCAGATAGATGATGCGCGTTTGAACATCTTTGAGATCGATCAATCAAAGAAGGAAATCAAGGATTAAGGTTTTACTATTGTAGATCTACTTTAATGGAACTTATTTTCAATCGTGTTGGGGTTTTACAAAATTGTTTTGAATTTTTATGTTGCATATGAACCCCAAAAACAAAACATAAACAATCATACCTGCAATTTTTATCCTTATTTCTCAGCCTATCTCAATATTTCCCATTGTGTAGTTTACTGTCGATGTCCCTAAATTTAAACCAAATGTTGTCCTCAAGGTTTAAAAGTAAGCTTGATGCATTAAAACACTAAAACACACATACTATTTTACTAACACAAGTTACAATAAACTAAACTAATCATTAAAACAAGTAAATAATTAAAAAAATATCCTAAATGTTAAAATAGTAAATGGTATCAAAGTCACTCTCAACTCCCCAAGTATAAATAATTCCTATTACACTGAATTTGGGACTAGGTGTCATGATAGTCATCTTCACCATCTGATCCAACTTGCGAATGTGTCAATGGATGCTCCACCCTCCTGCGCTGCACTAAATTCTAATTAAACATGTATGCCGGTACTGCTGGAAAGCCTCTTGACATATCAGTAGGTCTCAACCGTCTGCTCCTATCGTATCTAGCTATGTCTCTATGATGATTAACAAAAAACATGAAATTGTGTTGCCCGTTCTGTCGGTATTGCTCTCTCTCTCCTTTCCATATCTTGTTAATATCTCGGCAAGGATGCCTAATATTACACCATATCCTCCGGGTATTGTCTCCTCATCTCTACCATACACAACCTCTACTACCGAGGAGTCAAATCCTCAAGTGGTGGTATAGGTGCCTGTAATAGAGGAGGTGGTGGAAAGTGTTCAGGACTGTCCAATTCATGCTCTCAAAAATCTTGGTCTACAAACTCATAGCCCTCAACAAATCTTTGCTATTGTTGCTTCTCCTTTTCTTCATTTTCCTCATATTATACTTCTTAGGCTAATTCTGCTGCTGCCTGATTCTCTTGTAGTTTTGCCAACAACTCGGCCTCGAGTCTAGCTCCCTTCACATCTCTTTATTCCTCGAAGTCTTAGTAACCAGGTGGTGATTTCAATCTGAGCATGAAAGCTTCATCTATGGTTGGTTGGGCCTTTATATCAATTTTTTCATCATCTCTCATTCTCACTCCAGTCTTCAAACACATCTAAGTAAATAATATAGGAAATAACAACTTGTTTTACTTTTCCAACATAACCAACTCGCTCATACTAGTGCGTGAGATCTCCCCGATGTTGATCTCCCTAATGTTGATCTCCCTAAACTATGCAATCTCATAAAGATAAGCCGCTTTCGACTTGTTGATCTCATCTTGCTGAGAAGTGGGGATAGCAATTCGATAAGAAAATGTTGCCATATACTGTGAACTTTTCTAACACTCCCCTTCTTTATGTGATTCGACATATTCTCATCTCCCATTACCTATATTTATAATACTTGGCCTGCAAATTAACTTCCCTTTCGCAAATGAACCTCCTACGTTAAATTTTCTCATATCATTCCTTAGCCTCTATAAAAATTAAATATTTAGACTTAAAAGGTCTAAGCTCTTCGTCAATGGGGTTTCAAGAGGTAAATTCCTGAAAATCATTTGCTTTAGTTTTACTAACTTATTTCCTTGTTCTTGACATTTTTTTCCAACTTCAAGCAACTAACAACAATGCAGCACAACTTGGTCTTCAAATCAACTAAAAATAAAAATTCATATAACATGGATAATGCATACACTAAACAATGCAAATATATATATTATGTCTCCATAGATGATATTAATGCTCACATTCACACAATCTTGCAAACCTTATCCTACAACCTCAAATCCATAATTTCATAGAATATCCTCAAAAATTTTGAAATTTAAAAATAACTAGATTAAATTGTAAATGTACCTTAATGCCAGATAAATGTGCGGTGCCGATCACTCCTTCAAGTCTTTTTCAATCCAAGCCCTTTCATTTTTCTCACCAACTAGAACCTTAGGTATCTTTGGAATCAAATTCCAAAAATTCAAGCCTTAGTTTTTCAAATTGTGCTAATCCGTAATGTACTTGTTTCTTCACTATCAATCACTAAGAAGACACTAATCTCACTTAAAAATTATCAAACTTTGGCTCTAGAGGGATGTATGCTTGGTGGTTTTGGTACTGTTTTAGTGCAAGTGTATAAAATAGTGTAAAAATAGGGATAAAACCCTTAAAATTGTACCGGGCTATGTGCTAGTAAGGCACAGTGCCAGGACAGCCGCAATTGCGTCAATGACATAATGGGGTTTTTAAATATATTTTTGCTTGCTCCCACCTCGAGGTTGTGGCGACCCCGTGGGTATTTGTGTCCACCTCACAGCCCACATCTTTACATATATTTCTTTGCTAACTCCCCTCGAACTCTACTTGGACATTGTGTACTACTCACAAAAGGTGTCGTAACCACATAAAATCCATGAAAATATAAAAATCAATTAATTTTACCTTTCATTTGCCCATTCACTTTATCTTCACCTCTTTGAATTCCCTGGCTTCCTTATGGTCTTTTAATAAGTTTTCGAAACATTTCCATTTTGATGAATCATCACTCGGTGAATGGTCTTTCTGGCACATTTGAAATTTTTTTTCAAAAGTTAGAAACACGCATGTGGCCTAGATGAAATACCGAAAGAGGTTTGGAAATGCTTATGAGAAATTGGATTGACTTGGTTAACAAAACTTTTCAATAAAATTTTAAAATCAAAACGGATGCCAATGGATTGGAGAAGAAGCACGCTTGTGCCAATCTTCAAAAACAAAGGAGACATTCGAAGTTTCTCAAACTATCGGGGAATTAAACTTATGAGTCACACTATGAAACTTTGGGAGAGGATAATTGACAATAGGCTAAGGAGAGAAACAACAATATCAGAGAACCAATTTGGTTTCATGCCTGGGAGGTCAACTATGGAGGCGATTTTCATTGTAAGATGATTGTTAGAAAAATATAAAGAAAAGAAAAAAGTTCTTCATATGGTATTCGTAGATTTAGAAAAAGCATATGATAGGGTCCCTAGAGATGTTCATTGGTGGGTTCTAGAAAGAAAAATAGTGCATGCTAGATACATAAACACTATTAAGGATATGTATGATGGAGTAGTAACGAGTATAAAGACATTTGGAGGAGCTACAAAAGAATTTCCCATTAAGATAGGACTACATCAAGGATCGGCTTTCAGCCCATATCTATTTACTTTAGTTATAGATGAACTAACTAGACATATTCAAGAGGATATACCATGGTGTATGCTATTTGCAGATGATATTGTCTTATTGGATGAAACTAAAGATGGAGTGAATAGGAAATTAGAACTCTAAAGGAATACATTAGAATTTAAATGCTTTAAGTTGAGTAGGACGAAAATCGAATACATGCACTGTGAGTTTAGAAACACTAGACATCGAGATGACGGAGTGGTAAAATTAGGGGAAGTAGAAGTTCCTACTAAGTTAACATTGAGAATGATGTCAAACATAGAATTCAAGCTGGATGGAAGAAATGGCAGAGTGCAACAGGGGTGATTAGTGATCGAAATGTTCCTACTAAGTTAAAAAGAGAATTTTATAGGACCGCAATTAGGCCAGCTATGCTCTATGGAGGTGAATGTTGGGCGGTAAAGCAACAACAATTACATAAATGAACATAGCAGAAATGAGGATGCTTAGGTGGATGTGTGGTAAAACTCGTAAAGATAGAATAAGAAATATAGAAATTCAAAGACAAGTAGGAGTAGCACCAATTGATACAAAGATTTGGGAAGGGTGGTTGCGGTGGTTTGGTCACCTGCAAAGGCGGCCTACAAATGCCCCAACTAGAAAACTTGACTTAATAGAAACTGTAGAAATTCGACGAGGTAGGGGTAGACCAAAGTTAACATGGGATGCATTAATTAGGAGGGATTTGAATGGTTTGAAAATCTCACCATCAATTGCACCTAATCGAGCACAATGGAAAAGTTTGATCCATGTAGCCGACCCCAGTTAATGTGGGACTGAGGCTATGTTGTTGTTGTTGTTGTTGTTGTAGAACTTAAAACTCGTTAATTGTAATCATTAAACCAACTACTAACCCAAATTAAAAGAAATAAAATTTAAAACACCTGGGATGCCTCCTAGTAGCGTTTAATTTAATGTCATTAGTATGATGCCTTTTCGCTCATTTAGTCTGAGTTTAAATCGAGAAGGTCCATTTGAAAATTGGAGATTATGATTTCATTCCAATTCGAATGTACTTCTTCACCATCGACAAAGACAACCATCTCAATATCATCGCCCTCATTGATACTTATCATGATCATCTTATCTATTATGTACAAATTTTCTCTAGTCGTGTTCAAGAATGGCCGCCCAAGTATCATAGATACTTCATCATCCATATTGTGGCTCATGAACTCGAAATCCCCGATGAATGTAAATTTGCCTATTTTCACATGCACATCCAAAAATCATACTGTAATAGGTATCAATTTACCATATGCTACTTTCAAATTCGTTGTATCCGGACAATTAATCTTCAAGTAGGCCTATATGATGTCCATTAGTGGCATGACAATTACCAATGCTCCCGTATCACATAAGATGTTTCTACGGTGGTGCCCATCAATGTTTAACGGTATGATTATCTCTCTAGGATCTTTTCTTTTGAGAGGTTGAAGTCGCGGGATGAACTTTAGCTTTGGTTCTGATTTCTTCAAAACCAACTTGATGTCATTGCCTTGTGGGTCTTTGTCAAAAGGTCCTTCATGTTTTTGCTTTGCCTTCCATTTCTATTTCCCTTTCGTTCTCTTCAAGGCATTGATTCTTTACTTTTTAAAACCATCAAGCTTATCTTACCTGGCTTTTTTGTTGTAAAAAACTTTAACTCTTTGACCATTCACTTTAAATGTCGTACCACTGTTGGTTATTAATTTTACTACTTTGTAAGGCCACGAAGCAACTACCTTGAATGTTCCTGATTATAGTAATCTCAATTTGCCAGGAAATAATTTTAATCTTGAATTAAATAACAATACCAGTTGTTGTGGTTCAAAGGATCTGTATTCTATTTTTTTATCGTGCCATTGTCCTTATTTCTCTTTGTATAACTTAGCATTTTCGTATGTGTCCAATCTAAACTTGTCTAGTTCCTTCCCTTAAAGTAATATGGTATTGTTTTAAGCTTGAAAGTCGTAGTAGAGCTTTTTCATTGCCTTGTATGCTTTATGCTATAATTGAACTTGTATGTGAAATGTTTTTCCATATACCAATTGATACGAAGATGTGTGAATTGGTGTTTTGAATGCCGTCTTGTCTGCCTATAATGCTTTTTCGAGGTGGAATGTCCAGTCTTTTCTATTAGTATTTATAGCCTTTTACAATATAAGTTTCACTACTTTGTTACTTACTTCGGTTTGTCTGTTTGTTTGAGGATGATAAACAAAAGAGGTCTTGTGCCTAACACCATATTTCTTTAATAATGATTCTAAGGCTTTGTGGCAAAAATGTGACCCCTCTTTACCGACTAGTGCTCTAGGCGTTTTGAATCTATAGAAGATGTTTTCTTTATGAACACTAGGACATATTTTGCATCATTAGTTAAGGTTGCTACGGCTTCTACCCATTTGGATACATAATCCACTACTAACAGTATATATTGTTTCCCATTTGAAGTAAAGAATGATCTAATAAAGTTTATTCCCCAGACTTTGAAGAGTTCAACTTCTTGAAAGGTAGTTTGTGCATTATAGAAATATTTCCTGTTCGTTGGCATTCATTGTAATTTTTAACAAAATATATTTATCCTTTAATTGGTTTGGCTAGTTGAATTTGCATTGCAACACCTTAGTTGTCGTTCTTTGTGCTTCAAACTGCCCTCATATGATGATCAATGAGATCCTCCTAGTATACCTGCAAATTCCACCTCTACTACACATCGTCGAATCAGTCTATCATTACATCTCTTAAACATATATGGCTCATCCTATAAATACTACATCACATAAATGAGAAATTTCTTGCATGTTGCATTTGTTAAATCTGGAGGAAACACTCCGCATGCCAAGTAGTGAACATAGTCTGCTAAATCATAATGCCTTTTTCTGAACCTCAACCTTTTGCACTTCTTTTGAATTCTCTGGCTTCTTTATTTCAATTGCATTTACTTTCTCTGGCTTATACATCACTTGATCTTGTCTTGGCTCATTTGTTGTTGTATTGCTTATCATGTGAATGGCACTCACGTTCTCCTGGAGGTTTTTTATGGTGTTGCTAAGAAACTATGCTTCTTTCCTCGAGCTCAAGGCTATAGCAAGTTGAATAATTTGCCTTTTTAGATTCTTCATGGATTCTGATTACTCATTATCCATCCTTTTCTTGGCTTGCTTTATTCCTTCCAACTATTTCTTATGCTTCTCATGGCACTCCCTAGTGATCATGTCCATGGCTTGCAAATAATTCTCAATTGATTTAATGAATTTATCTCTTCGCTTTACCCCATCTTGTGCTATTGGACTTGTTGCTCGAACAATTCGCCTAAAGTTGTTCTCGTAGCCTTGATTGTTCATGAAGTTGATATGTTTATGTTCCATTCCATGTTGTACATCCATCTAGTTAACCACCATGCCTTAGTGATTCATGGGTTGCAGTGCTACTATTGGACCTTAGTGTCCCCTCTGAAGTTTTACCTTCTAACTTCTTAAATTTGATATTTATGCCATAATTGCAGCTTATGAGTAAATCTTGTAGATGCTTGCTTGTTTCCTTAATATGGAATGAGTACTTGTGGTAGAATTATTAGACATTAGATCAAGGAGATCCAATGCTCCATCTTCAAATTGCTAAGTAGAGAGCCACCTGAAGCAACATCTACTAGCTTTTTTGTGCTGTGGTTCATCCCATAGTAGAAAATTTGGAGTTGAGCCCATTTCACGTATCCGTGTCTCGCACATCTCCTAAGCATTTCTTTGAATCTTTCCTAAACCTCGCTAAGAGACTCGGTGTCTTATTACTTGAAATGATTGTTCTCAAGCTTCCTTTCGCGAACTTTCAATGGAGGAAAAAACTTGTTAAGAAATTTTTTTTTTATTTTTGCCCATGAAGTCATACTCCCTACATTCAGTCTTTGGAACCAGGATTTGGCTTTTACAACTAGTGAGAATGGGAATAGCCGCATCTTGATCACCTCTTTCATAACTCTAGAGATGTGCATGGTGTGGCACTTCTCCAAGAGGTTCTAAACATGTGCAACTAAATCTTCATTAGGTAGCCTGCTAAACGAGCTAATTTACACCATATGGATTAGAGGCGGTCTCAGTTCAAAACACAATTGTGCTGGCTAGAAACCACATCACTCCATTGTAAGTCTCATGAACTTCAAGCTTGAAGTAGTAACAAAGATATCTCTGTCCTTGCACTCTCTTCTGCACTACCAGATCATCTGTAGGTTCCTTATACACGCAGCCTTGTTATTGGTTTCTACCTTGATCCATAGCAATCTTGATTCCTTTTTTTATTTCCATTATTAATTCTTTTAATCTCCATGTCGTAAGGCACTAGGTCCTTCTCTCTCTTGCAACGCATGCACTATGTATCTTTGAAAAGAAAATACAAAAAAATCCAGTGCAGAAAGTCAAACTGAAACTTAAGCCTCTTTTTCGTTATTTTTGTTTTTATAAATTTAAATTTAAACTACAAAAAATCAAACATAGCAACTATACAAACTAACTAAGTAAATCTAATGGCTACCTTTCCCTAACAATGGCGCCAAACACTTGATGTGTCTACCGCAAGTATAACAACTCATTTGTATTAATAGTGTAATCAACTTACATTGATCACGGATATCATCATCAGTGAAAGTTTTTTGCATTAGTTGGTCTCTTCATGTTCCATTCCCCGTTGTACTTCAATCTGGTTAACCACCATGCCTTGGCGATTCATGGGTTGCTGTGCTACTTTTGGACCTTGGTGTCCCATCTAAAGATTTGCCATCCGACTGCTCAAATTTGATAGCTTTGCCATAATTACAGCTTACGAGTCAATCTCATAGACGCCTGCTAGTTTCCTTACTATAGATCGAGTAACGCCGGTAGAATTCTGTGACAAAAGATTAAGGAGACCCATTGCTCCATAATCAAATTGTTAAGTAAAGAGCCACCTGATGCTGCATCTATTAGCGTTCTCATTTTGTGGTTCATCACATAGTAGAAAATCTAGAATTATGCCCATTTCACATATTCGTGTCCTGAACGTCTCCTCAACGTCTCTTCAAATCTTTCCCATCAGATCGATAAATAGAGAGCCACCTGATGCTACATCTACTAGCGTTCTCGTGCTGTGGTTCATTGCATAGTAAAAAATATAAATTTGTGCCTCTTTCTTGCGTTCTTCTTGCTTGAACTGATTAATCTTGAGTTTCCTAGCGCTGACCTTCAACAGGGGGAAAAACTTGTTGAAAATATGTTTCTTTGATTTTTGACCATGAATTCATGCTCCTTGCATTCGGCCCTTGGAACAAGGATTTAGCTTTCCCACCTGATAGAATGGGAAAAGTCCCATACTGGTCACCTTTTTTGCAACTCTGGTGATGTACATGGTGTCACTCTTCTCCAAGAAGATCTCAACATGTGCAACTGGATCTTCAATGGATAGCCCAATAAACAGGCTATTTTACATAGAATTTATCAGAGACGGTCTGAGTTCAAACTTGATGGTGTTGGCTTGAAGCCTCATCCATCTGTCGTTATTCTCATAATATTCTAGCTTGAAGTAGTAAGGAAGGCATCTATGTCCTTGCACTATCTCTTGTACTTTCAAATCACTTGTGATTTGGTTATTTATGAGGCCTTGTTGTTGGTTTATGGCTTGCCCCTCAGCCATCTCGATTTCTTTCTTTTTTTCTTTCCTTTATTTATTTTTTCAATCTCCATGTCGTAAGGCACTAGATCTTCTCTCTCTTTCTATGCATGAAGTTAGTATACTTGAATAGATAACACAAAAAGATTCAAGTGCAAAAAATTAAACTTATACTCAAGCCTATTTCGTGTGATATTTTATTAATAAACTGAAAAAAAAAAACTTAGCAAACATGAAAACTAACTAAAATAAATGTAATTGCTACCTTTCCCAGGTAACGGCGCCTAAAACTTGATGTGCGTGCCACAAGTATAACATCCTGCTTTTGGAAATTGTATTAATAAACTTACGTTGATCACGGTCAGTGATTCACGGATATCATCTTTAGGGAAAGGTTTTTGCACTAGTTGTTAATTAGCTATTTAACTTGAACTACTACAAAGGAATTCACTTTAAATTGGTTTTGTACTTAACTAATGGACTCTAACAAATCAATTTAACTTTACTTGAACTCTTATATTAAGGATATCTTAGTTCACAACTTCACCAAAGTAATTTAATACTATGCTTTGTATTTATGTTTACATATCATGATGTTGTGTGCAATGATTATTATAATAGACAGATTTCCTTCAACTCAACTTCAACCCACTGTCGTGACATAAAATATTCTAATGTGGAAAGTAGAACTCCCAGTATCGATTTGAATAACATAAGCTCCACATTGCTTTAAGGGCCAAATCATTAGGTTTATAACCAACTAAGTTTACTATTTGTACCTCCCTAATCAACACCTATTGCTCGATGTTGTCTACTTTATGATTGCATCATTTATGTCCAGATTGAAAGCCTCAATGGCCATGATAACTCCTAAAGCATAAATTTATTAAACACGTGATTAAGATGTCTAAAGCATTACGCTCTGAATCAATAAAAATTCTAACCGTTGCACTCTTTATAATCAATTTTTTTTTAAATTCAAAGCATAACATTCACATCATAGGATTCATTGATCCTTAAGATAAATAGACTACCTACACTTCATTGAAATACACATACTACAATTTATTTTGAAAATCATTGCAAATCATAGATAAATATAAATATTACCTTCAATGTTTTCTTCTCACAAACTCCTTAATTTTGAAACTCAATTTAAAACCTATGATAAATTACTTTAATGGTGGCTAATATTTGGTATGTGGTGAGTTTACCATGTCCTAATACCTATTTATACTCCTTACTAATAATTAGAAACCATACATTGCAATTTAACTCGAATTAGAACTCTAGTTTCCTTCTCACACCTTTTCTTGTATACCCACATCATCAAAACATGTGACAATGGCGCCAAATGTATTTTTGTTTGTTTTTACTATTTTTCTTCCTATTTTTCCAGAATTTCTTCTTGTTTTTCCGCAATTTCTTCCATTACACCTTAATTTCCTGAAAATTCAATAATACTATAATGGAAAGCTCATTTAAAGATATTTAAACTAAATATATGATTAAACTAACCCTATATATAGGTATAAGTAATCACTTATAAGGCTTACACACTACAGGACATGTACGATCGAGCTCTTTCTCATGAAACATACCTATTATAAAGGGGCGAGCGGCGGGTACTTAGTACAAGAAAGTTTGAGAGGCAGACATGGCATACTTCTCGGGCGGATTAGAGGCTGGAGAGAAAGAGGGATAGGTCTTATAGGGATTCTTTTCAAGATGACAGACAGCAGGGCTGCGACCGTAGTGATGATTAGAAGGGAGATATATATACAACCGATTTACACTATTAGACTTGCACCTCTTGACCAACATCGACAACAGCCTCACATGTATCTAAAAATAGTGATAAAGGAGGTTGTGACACAGGTTAGAGAAACCAGGATTGGAGGCCGGAGAAATATTGATGTCACCGTTGCGGTCAAATAGGGTACTTGAAGGCTGACTGTAGGGCGCCACCATCACTATCAGGAGCATAGCAGGGTATAGCCTGTGAGAGAGCACATGCAATTGTGCAGCTAGATTGAGATGCTACCAGACAGCTCGTCGTGTGTACGTAATCTACTATAGGCAGACCGATGCATGTTATGATAGATTCTGAAAGTACATTGTCATTTATCATTTGACGCATGGTGGGAGAGTTAGGGTTAGCATCATAAATGTAAAACACACATCGTTTCCTCGAATATGTCGAGACTACATGATAGAGGTAGAGGGGCATCAGTTGCCGATACACTTATGAGTCTTAGAGTACCTCAAGTTTAACGTACTTTTAGGGATCGATTTGCTAGCGACATATCATGCATAGCTGGATTGTTTCCAAAAGACTATAACGTTTCGCATTTTAGGGATTCCAGAGTTTACGTTTAGTGATGTCGCGAGCACACCACCCATTACTAGAGGTCGATTATCTATAACACTTAAGATGTAGGCATTTACTACATTAGTAGAGGCAGACGCAAGGACGGAGGTTAGGATTGAGGATGTCCCAGTGGTTAAAGAGCTTTTAGATGTTTTTTCTAGAGGATTTGCATCCATTAGCACCACCTATTGTGGTCAAGTTTATTATCGAGCTTTTACCAAGCACGCAACTGATTTTTTGTAGACCTTATTGGATGTTAGTGTCTGAGCAAGAGAGCTGAGGAGACAACTAGAGGATCTATCACATAAGGGTTTCATCTACCCTATTATGTCTCTTTGGGGAGAGCATGTGTTATTTGAGAATAAGAATGATGGTTCAATGAGGATGTGTGTTGACAGCTAGAAGTCGAATTAAGTGACAGTCAGGAACCATTACCTACTCCACAGAATCGACGATTTGCTCGATCAATTGGCAAGTACTAAGTTATTCTCGAAGATTGATCTGCATTTAGGCTAACATTAGTTAAAAATTCGAGAAGACATCAAGTGGATCACTTATACTATGAGATATGAATTTTTTGAGTTACAGTAATTGTCTTCATTAACGACTGATTTTTTCTCGAAGATTGATCTGCTTTTTGGGCTGAGTAACGCCCCAATGATATTCATAGACTTGATATTGCCATACTTGGACAAATATGTCATTGTCTTCATCGACGACATCTTAATTTACAACAAGACTCTTTTGCTGCATGAGTGTCACCTCAGAAGAGTATTGACGACATTGAGGGAGCATAGGCTATATGCCCAATTCAACAAATGTAATTTCTACTTGAGTAAGATGAAATTTCTAGTGCAAGTTTTTAGTGATAAAGGTATCTCTGTAGATTTAAAGAAACTTCAAGAAATTATGGACTTGAGGATGCTTGAGTCTATTTTTGACGTCAGGAGTTTCTTGGGGCTAATAAGGTACTACCACTGATTTGTGTAAGACTTTTCTTTTATTGCACCACCGACGACAAGACTGACCAAGAAAGATATGCGATTTGATTGGTTAGATGAGTGTGAGTGAGCCTTCTAGGAGCTGAAGAGGAGATTGGCATAAGTACCAGTTTTGACATTACAATAGTTGAGCAAGAGTTTGTCAGTTTACATGGATGCATAAGAAGTTTGTATTTGTTGTGTGTTGATGTAGAATGATAGACGAATATCTTACTTATCTAGATGTCTGAGGCCTCACGATGGTAATTATCCAGTGCATGACTTGGACCATGCAATAATCGTGTTTGCATTTATGACCTAGAGGCACTATCTCTATAGAGGGAAGTTCATTTTATACTCTGATCATAAAAGCTTACGATACATTTTCACTCAAAGAAATTTGAACATACGTAAGAGGAGATTTCTTGAGCTACTTAAGGACTACGACTTAACCATTGAGTACCATTTTTAGAATGAGAATGTCGTAGCTGACACATTGAGTAGGAGAGGGATTGGTAGTCAGATAATTGTTGGACAAATGACATATGAGCTTGGACTATTATAGGTGACATTATTCATATGTGTGATAGAAATTCCTGCTATAGATTAGCCATGTATTTGTTGGTAGATTAGGGTCCCAAAAATATCTATTGAGTGGGTAGTAGAGTGTCAGAAGGCAGATTATTTGGATGACAAGATCTTCAGGCTAGTACAGGCTCTGATGTGTAAAGATTGGTCAGAGACAGTAGATCAGTGTTTGAGGCATAGAGGGAGATTGATGTTACTAGCAGTTCCAGAGTTAAGAGACATTATTCTAGAAGATGCCAATATATCTCGTTACAGAGTTCATCAATATCTGACCAAGATGTATCATGATCTTAGATGACTATTTTTCTTGCAAAGGATAGAGACTAACATAGGAACATATATAAGGAGTTATCACATTTGCCAGTAGATGAAGGACGAACATAAGAGATCGGGAGGTTGATTACAGTTGTTGCCCATTCCACAATGGAAATGGGAACACATCACTATGGATTTCGTCACTAGACTACCACAGACTTATAGGACACTTGAAACCATCTTGGTAATGATTTATAGATTCAAGAAATCAGTGCAATTTATATCGGTTTCGATTAGGTATATGTTCCCACAGCCGAGCACTTTATTATAAAGGGAAATTATTACATTGCAAGAGGTGCCAGTCTCTAGTGTATTTGATAGAGATCCCCGATTCACGTTTAGGTTTAGGAAGAGCATGTAGGAGTAGTTTGGCATAAGGCTACAATTTATTATGGCTAACCACCCCCATTCAAATGACCAGTAAGAGAGATTGATATAGATTTTATAGTACATGCTTAAGGCATTTATATTTGCAGTTTAGGAGTTTATGGGAGGACAATCTATCTTTGTGTGAGTTTTCCTACAAAAACTATCAAGCGAGTATTGGGATGCCTCCATGTAAGGCACTATATAGGAGGCCTTGTAGATCACCTGCGTATTAGGCAGAGCCAGAGGATGTAGTGACTATTGAGCCAAATATAGTTTTTGACCAGACAGAGAAGATTTGCCAAATAAGGCATAAACTTCGGCTACTCCATGATAGACAAAAAAATTCGTGGTCGAGTAATAAGACGGTCTGAGTAATGACGAGGGCGACATGGTATGTCAGAAGGTTTCCCCTTGAAATGGTCAGGAGAGAAGCGGGAACAAGGGTAAACTAGTGCCAAGATTTATTGGACCATTCAGGATCGCAACATGAGTTAGCATTGTGGCGTATAGAATGGACTTACTGCCACTATTAGCAGGGGTTCATCCAAAATTCCACATTTGTATGTTGAGACTAGCTAGGTCAGGAATGAGATTGTTGGTTGATTTGAGGCAGATTAATGTTCAGCCTGACGCGACTTACGAGATGCATCCATCAGAGATGTCAGACCACAAGATAATGGTTCAGTGAAATAGAGAAATCCCTTGAGTATTGGCTTGTTGGCAGCAATACGCAGCTGAAGGACTCATATAGGAGCTCGAGTCTACTATGCGGGAGTGTTAACCTCAACTATTCCACGGTACGATTGTTAAGTTATACATAAATTTATGGATGAGATTTTCCCTAATTGGGAAGAATTGGAACAACCAGTTTTATTAATGCCATCATTATTTATTATTTACTGATTAGGAAACCAGCTTGGACCTACGTGGACGCCGCAGACAGGCAAGGGGTAAGCTTGACTAAGTAGTAATTATATAATTGTTTAATTGATTGCATAGTTGCAGTTTATTTCAATTAATATGGCATAATTAATCACATGTTTGTGAATATCATGTTATGTAGAGGGAGATGGTGGAACGGGTAATCGCCTCGTAAAAAGTATTGACGCGAGTATCGGGTAGGCATAGTATATGTACACAAAATTTTATGATGTTAACTTGAATTAAATGACCAGAACTAAGGTGAATATGGCATCAAATCGATAATCAAACTTTAGGCAAGTAATAATAATCGGGTACATCAATGATAGGCACGCATCGAGAATTCGTGCCAGGACGCGGGGCATTGGGTGCCGGGTGATCGGTATTTCGTAAAGCTACAATTAGGTTAATTACGCAATCAAATAGAGTAACTATAATATTGATGTACCTAAGTTAGCAATTTAAATAGTTTGGATTTGATTTTCATATAGCTAAAAGGAAATAATCTAAGCCATTGATGAACATTAGGATGATCCTAGATTGAGTGATATTAGGCTGTTTGGTATCTCAATGGAGTCATTAATATGTGTGTGATAGCCTTAATGAGGACGAAAAGATTTTCCTCGAGAAACATGTTCACATTTGATTGCAATCAAACTATATAAATTATACTTAATAGTTTCTTGGTAATCCCATTCACCAAAAATCATGCAAAACCAGTGGAAATTCAAAGCTGTAGAATGAAATTTGTGGACTGAATTCATTAATTTGGAGTTGGAATTCTGAGATCAAACACAACGTCATGCACTCCCCCTCCATCGACTTAATTTCTTCAATTTGTGTATGTGTCCATAAAAAAAAGTCACTGTAGAGGAGGAGACGACAGGGGAGGGGCTCACACGCACGCGATTGCGTGTGGAATGCGAGCCAGAGTTGGGATTCCAGGCCTAGCCTAGTTCGGCCAAACCGAGCCTGATTAAGGTGGGCCCAATTTAGGTGGACTCGACCCCTTTAAATCATAAAAATTATTAAAATTTTAATTAAATACATAATAAATAAAATAAATTATAGAAAAATATAGAAAATTGATAAAAATTACATAAAGTTACAAAAAAATTTAGAAAAACCATAGAAAATGTAAGAAATAGATAAAAAAAGTAAAACATTTGATTTCAACAATATTTTTTTGATGTTTGGAACCCCTGTGTAACATAAAAAATGTGTAACAACTAAAAATTGAAATAAAATTTTAATTTTTATGTTAATATTAATAATTTAAAACAATATAGCTTTAAGTTGATTAAAATAATTCATTTAGACTTCAGAGGAATTAGGGGACCGTATTCGAGTACTAGGAGTTAGGTGGGGGTCGAATTCAAGGGTCTAGGTAAGTCGAAGCGTGTGTATGAGGCTAATAAAACCCAACCGAACATCTTTTGAGGATTCAATTGATTCTAACTATTTCCATCCATTCTTGGCTTATTATTCTATTCGATTACTATTATTACGATGGCTGGTTGAGGTTACTCCCACATTCATATTCGTTTTATGTTTGTGACATGCTAGACAGTAGCATGTGTGACCAAGCACTCGGTGAATTGTGACCTGAGCTGATATCTGGTGCGCATGCCGGTGAAGCATATGTTTAGGCCAATCACCGCGAGGAGTCAGGTGAATGAGTAGTGGGGGAACCCA
Source organism: Stephania cephalantha (assembly GCA_039657325.1). NCBI lineage: Eukaryota > Viridiplantae > Streptophyta > Magnoliopsida > Ranunculales > Menispermaceae > Stephania > Stephania cephalantha. The sequence continues at coordinate 19,274,058 of CM077569.1, read as the reverse complement.
CTGAAAGGATCATGGGATCCAAAGTACATTCTAATCTGACTGGAACAAGCACACACTTTGTTTATCCACTTTTCATCTATTTTGGTGTGATATCTAAGTGCAAATCCTAGTACGAGCAGGGGCAAAAGGATCCTTAGTGACTATATCTGATCCCCTACTGTCAAGGACACTCTTGTACGTGTTTGGTTTTTTAATATTTTTTTTATTTTTGGTTTCAAGGAAACTAGAGAGACAATGTACATGTATATATATAATTATCTTTTGATTATCAGGTTGCCTTAAATACAGATTACTCCATTTTTGGATTTTCCACATTAGGATTGATGCTCTATGACACACGATATTTACATATTTTATGCTTTTATGTTAGTTTAAGACTTCCGCTATTAGTTTACTACTTATTAATTGAAATTTGTAGCCATACGTATACCCCATAAACTTCAAAACAAAGAGATAGTAAACCCTAAATTTAGATGACTAAAAAAAGAAATGTACATAATTTGTTTACAATATAGCGACAACGAGACAAGTTACCACGCACACAGACGATGTAGGTGTAATAAGCGACGTCAGTAAAGCGCGTGACTATACGAGTGAGTGATGTGGACGGTGCAGCGGGGCCCACAAGGCGAGGAGCTGCACCCATCAGGTGACCTCGGGGCAGCGGGTCGCCACACACTCCGCCTTAGTTTAAATTATCTCAGAGATCTAATTTTGAAAATATTTATAATCTAAGAGTCAAAAAGTGAGAGAATAAAAACATGTCAAACTAAACTAAAACACAATATATTCCTAATAAATTTAATAAACATAGAATATGGGTTGCCTCCCATAAAGCGTTTTGTTTATCATTGTTGGCTTGAATGAACCATTTGTAGATTTATGCTAGATCTCTGAACTTGAATTTAGAACTATCTACTCTAGCGCCTTTTAAGATAGTGAGTGCTCAACCATTAATCATTAGGGTGATGGTTTTACTCAGAATATCGTTAACAACTTGAGTAGTGGCTAAGAAAGATTTTCCTAAAGTTAAATGAGGATTTTCATTAATAAAATGTGGCATGACCAAAAAGATCATCGATATGATGCAGTTGTTCACTGAAACTAGCACATCCGTGACCACTCCTATTGGTTGAATTGAAGTATCATCTGGTAAAGAGACTTGTTCAAAACCAAGTAAATTCATCTCCTATTCAGTATGTAGAAAAACATTTATGGGCATAAGATTTGCATTAGAGCTTGTATCAGACTAAGCTCTGAAGTACCAAGCCCATTTGATCTTGATATGGAAATATATACCTCCGGTGATCATAAAGCTTTATTTTTGGAATCAAGCCTGAAGTACCAAGATTGAATTAACTAATGCAAAAACCTTTCCTTGAATTAAAGACTGAAATAAACAACTTCAATTAAAGATTGAATTAAACAGCTTCAATTAAATCAAGAAAACAATACCGAATAACTACACGTGGAGTGTTCAATGTCTTCACCTCCAAAACATTTCTTAATAGTTAAGAACAAAATAAAACTATGGTACTTTAGTATAATTTGTGATATTGTACCGAATACACATAATGGTATTCATAGCAATCAAAGATTGAATTAAACAACTTCAATTAAATCAAGAAAATAATACAGAATAACCAACCTTGAATTCTTCAAGATCTTCTCCTCCAAAAAATTTCTTAATAGTCAAGAACAAAATACAACTATGCTACTTTTGTATAATTGGTGGTATTGTATTAAAATGTTTATGTCTACCACCTTCTAATACCTATTTATACCTTTAAGAAACTTTAGAATAAATAGACAATTCCAAATGAACTAGAACTCTAAACTTTTTATTTTCTATGTCCTGAGCTGTCTATAAGTGATCCAGTGAAGTATGTGTAAAGCCACAACACCGCCACAGCTTAAGCCATTTTATGTAATTTTTCATTTCACTATGGGCTCGACACCTTGTGAAGTCCACCTGGATTTCGTTTGTGCGAAGCTACGGCACCGCCATTGTGCCACCACTGATATCCCACCTTTCTGCACTTCTCTTTTTCTCAATGCCTTGCCCACGTTATGTACACTCTTCTGACGGCGTCAAGCATACTAGCCACGATGTCAAATGTGGTTGCATGCATTTTAACATGAATTCACTCCTTTGTCTCCTTTATGCCTTGTATACTTAAAAATCTAAATATACCATCAATTAAAGCTCATTTCGGGATATTTATACCAGATATACTACTAAACTAGCCCTATATATAAGTCTAAATAATTACTTATCCATTAGCCCCAAACATTGGATCTTGCACGTCCAAATTCAAATAAGTTCAAGTTAATAATCAACTCAATAGTTTTTTATTATAAAAACTGATAACTTCTGCCTTTCTTTCTTTATTTTAATGTATCTTTTTTTTTGTCCACAAATTTTCTACTTGTATGGTTCCTGCTTTTTTCATATGGATTCTGTTTTTTCTCTTTTTTTCCAACCATCAATTTCTCCGTTCCTTATCCTGTAGAAATTGTGGGACTCTCTATTCTTAATGTTTAAAACTCATGTTAGCACTTTCCGTTTCACTTTATCAATCAAGCTTTAACTTCTACTTTTCATTAAACACCATGCCTATCTCTACATCACTTAGCACTAAGTCGTTCTTTAATTTATATTCAAATAATACTCATCCTTCGACTCTAGGATTGCGCGACATCATCAGCATTGTCATTATCATCTCCGATAAAAGATGTTGTCAAAGGACGCTCCACCCTTCTGTTATGCACCACGTCTAGATTCAACACGTAGTTCGGTGCTGCAGGAAAGCCAATAAACCTATCAGTAGATCTCAACCCTCTATTTCTCTCATATCTAGTTATGTCCCTATGATGATCAACAAATAACATGGAATTACGTTGTCCATTAAATCGGTCTTGCTCATATCTCACCAAGGCTTCACGATAATGAGTCAGGTCCTCTCTATACTATTTCCTCATCTTAGCAATCTACAGCCTCTGCTGCCGTGGATTGAAGTCTTTAGGTGGTTATACTAGTGCTTCGGGTTGTGGAGGTTGTGGAAAAAGCTCAAGACCATCCAAGTCCTACTATTCTATAAGTGTGTCAATAAAATCGTTGCCCTCAGCAAATCTCTACTGGTGATCTTCCTCCTCTCCATTTCCTTTGTTTTGCAATTCTTAAGCCAACTTCGTTGTTGCTACTACTGCTGTTATATGATCTTCTTGCTCCTAGGCCATTAATTGGCCAATAACTCGACCTCAAGTTTAATCTTCCTTGGTTTCTCTCTCTAATCCTCCGAGTTTTGGAATCCAAAAGGTGATTTCAAGTTAAGCTTAATCTTTTCATCTATTATTACTTGGGCCTCAATATCAAATTCTTCATCCTGAATCAATCACACTCCGACCTTCAAGCACATCTAAGTGATTAGGATTGGAAACAACGATTTGTTGTTTCTCTCATTCACGATAGACTACCCCCTCAAGTTCTTATAGATGATCTCGCCCATGTTGATCCTTCTATTCTTTATAATCTCATACAAACAAGCCGCCATGGGCTTCTTGATATCGCCCTACTAAGTGTTTCAGTATATTTGATAAGTGATTATTTAGAATTATATATAGAGTCAATTTAGTAGTACATTTAGTATACATATGCCAAAATGAGCTCTAAATAATGGTGTTTATGCATTTTTAGATAAGTAAGGCATAAAGGAATGAAACGAGCAAAAACAAGAGGAAACGGAGCTAAAACCTACCAAAGTGTGTTAGCTCCTTGACATGAACGTCTGGCGCTGTGAGGGCATAAGGCACAACGTAGAGGACCTAGGCACGGCGTGGGAGAGAAGGCTAGAGAAGAAAAAAGGCAAGAAGCTTAGAGCCATGGCTTGCTGTTGTGGCACCATTGAGGTTGAAAGGACGACACTGGATGCCTAAGGGTTAGTGCCGAGGTCATTGAGGAGAACAATTGAACATAAAAGTGGTGGCACAGTAATGGCGCCTTGGCCTAACATACAAGCTACCGTTGGTTAAGTGACAACCCCGACACAAAAGGAAATAGAATGTTAGAGTTTTGTTTCATGTTAAATGGTAAAGTAGGGTTTCTAATTTTGTTGAAGAAGTATAAAAAGATATTAGGACATGGTAAACTCACCAAATATAAATCATTACTAGCCATTAAAATATTTTTATCATATTTTTACATTATTCTATGGTATTAGAATGATTTGTAGAGAGAAGAAATTTTAGGCTCATAAGTGGTGATTTAGGTATTGTGTTATTGATTTATTTGAAGTATTTTTAATATATCTCTAATTTCAATGAATATTACTATATGCATATTTGTATCAATAATGTGTGAGTAGTCTATTAATCTTGAAGGTCAATGGATCCTACAGTATGAATTCTATATTATGTTCCTAAAAATTTGAATCTTTTAAGCGAGACATGGATGGTACAACCGTAAAATAGACATTATCGAGCGGTAGTTATTGATTAGGCAGGTTTGGATAGTAAACTTAATTGGTTATTTTTCTAAAACTTAGGGACATTAAAGCAATGTAGGGCTTACGTTATTCACATCGATAGGTGGAGTTCTAGTTTGCACATTTGAAGGAAATCTGTCACACGAAAACAATTCTAATATGGAAACTAGAACTCTACCTATTAGTGTGATTAATATATACCAAATGTATTTTTGTTTGTTTTTACATTTTTTCTTCCTATTTTTCCTCAATTTCTTCTTCTTTTTCCTCAATTTTTTCCATTACACCTTAATTTCTTGAAAATTCAATAACACTATAATGTAAAGCTCAATTAAAGATATTTAAACTAAATATATGATTAAACTAACCCTATATATAGGTATAAATAATCACTTATAAGGCTTACACACTACAGGAAATGTACGATCGAGCTCTTTCTCAAGAAACGTACCTATTATAAAAGGGCGACAGGCGGGTAATTAGTACAACAAAGTTTGAGAGGCAGACATGGCATACTTCTCAGGCTAACAGGAGGCCGAAGAGATAGAGGGATAGGGCTTATAGGGATTTTTTTCAAGAAGATTGACAGCAAGGCTGCGACCGTAGTGATGATTTGAAGGGAGACATATAGACAATCGATTCACACTATTACACTTGCACCTCTTGACCAACATCGACAACAGCCTCACACATATCTTAAGATAGGGATAAAGGAGGTCGTGACATAGGTTAGAGAAACCAAGATGGGAGGCTTGAGCAACATTGATGTCACCGTTGTGGTTAAATAGGGTACTAGAAGGCTGACTATAGGGCACCAACATCACTATAAGGAGCATAGCAGGGTATAGCTAGGGAGAGAGCACATGCAATTGTGTAGCTAGATAGAGATGCTACAAGACAGCTCGTCGTGTGTATGTTATCTACTATCGGCACACCGATGCATATTATGATAGATTCTGAAAGTACATTGTTAGTTATCATTAGACGTATGGTAGGAGAGTTAGGGTTAGCATCACAGACGCTAGACGCACATCGTTTCCTCGAATATGTCGAGACTACATGATAGAGGTAGAGGGGCATCAGTTGCCGATACACATATGAGTTTTAGAGTACCTTAAGTTTGACGTACTTTTAGGGATCGATTTGCTAGCGACATATCACGTACAGCTGGATTGTTTCCCAAAGACTATTACATTTCACATTATAGGGATTCTAGAGTTTATGTTAAGTGAATTCGCGACCACACTACCCATTACTAGTGGTCGATTATCTACAACACTTTAGATGGAGGCATTTACTACAGTAGTTGAGGCAGACGCAAGGACAGAGGTTAGGGTTAAGGATGTCCTAGTGGTTAAATAGTTTTTAGATGTTTTTCTGGAGGATTTGCATCCATTAGCACCACCTATAGTGGTCAAGTTTATTATCGAGATTTTACCAGGCACGCAATTGATTTTTCGTAGACCTTATTGGATGTTAGCGTCTGAGCAAGAGAGGTGAGGAGACAACTTGAGGATCTATCACATAAGGGTTTCATCTACCCTATTATGTCTCTTTGGGGAGTGCATTTGTTATTTGAGAAGAAGAATGATGGTTTAATGAGGATGTGTGTGGACATCTAATAGTTGAAATTGGTGACAGTCAGGAACCATTACCTAATCCATAGAATCGACGATTTGTTCGATAAATAGGCAAGTGCTAAGTTATTCTCGAAGATTGATATGCGTTCAGTCTAACATTAGTTGAGTATTCTAGAAGACATCAAGTGGATCGCTTATAGTATGAGATATGAATTTTTTTAGTTACAGTCATTGTCTTCATTAACGATTGATTTTTTCTCGAAGATCGATCTGCTTTTTGGGCTGAGTAATGCGCCAATGATACTCATACACTTGATGCACAGGGTATTATTGCCATACTTGGACAAATATGTCGTTGTCTTCATCGATGACATCTTAATTTACAACAGGACTTTTGTGCAGCTCGAGTGTCACCTCAGAAGAGTTGACGACATTGAGGGAGCATAGGCTATATGCCCAATTCAACAAATGTAATTTCTACTTGAGTAGGGTTAAATTTTTGGTGCAAGTTATCAGTGATAAAGGTATCTCTATAGATTTATAGAAACTTCAAGAAATTATGGACATGAGGATGCTTGAGTCTATTTCTGACATCAAAAGTTTATTGGGGCTAATAAGGTACTACCGCTGATTCATATAAGATTTTTCTTTTATTGCAGCACCGACGACGAGATTGACCAAGAAAGATGTGCGATTTGATTGGTTAGATGAGTGGAAGTGAGCCTTTTGGGTGCTGAAGAGGAGTTTGACATAACTACCAGTATTGACATTACAACAGTCGAGCAAAAGTTTGTCAGTTTACATGGATGCGTAAGAAGTTTGTATTGCTTGTGTGTTGATGTAGAAAGATAGACGAATATCTTACTTATCTAGATGTCTGAGGCCTCACAATGCTAATTATCCAGTGCATGACTTGGACCTTGCAATAATCGTGTTTGCATTTAAGACCTAGAGGCACTATTTTTTAAATAGAAGTTCATTTTATACACTGATCATCAAAGCTTACGATACATTTTCACTCAAAGAAAGTATAACATACGTAAGAGGAAATTACATGAGCTACCGAAGGACTACGACTTAACCATTGAGTCCCATTTTTAAAAGGCGAATGTCGTAGCTGACGCATTGAGTAGGAAAGAGATCGACAGTGAGATAATTATTGGACAAATGACATACGAGCTTGGACTGTTATAGGTGACATTATTCATATGTGTGATAGAGATTCCTGCTATTGATTAGCCATGAAATGTTGGTAAATGAGGGTCCCTAAAATATCTATTTAGTGTGTAGTAGAGTGTCAGAAGGCAAATTATTTGTATGACAAGATCTTCAAGCTAGTAGAGGCTCTGAAGTTTACAGATAGGTCAAAGATAGTTGATCAGTGTTTGAGGCATAGAGGGATATTATGGGTACTAGCAGTTCAAGAGTTACGAGACATTATTCTAGAAGATGCCAATATATCTCATTACACAGTTCATCATTATCTTACCAAGATGTACCATGATCTTAGATGACTATTTTTCTGGCAAAGGATAAAGGCTAACGTAAGAACATATATAAGGAGTTATCACATTTCCCAGTAGGTGAAGGATGAACATAAGAGACCGGGAGGTTAATTACAGTTGTTGCCCATTCCACAATGGAAATGGGAACACATCACTATGGATTTCGTCACTAGACTACCACATACTTCTAGAACACATGAAACCATCTTGGTAATGATTTATAGATTCATGAAATCGGTGCACTTTATATCGGTTTCGATTAGGTTTACGTTCCCACAGCTGAGCAGTTTATTATAAAAGGAAATTATTACATTGCATGAGGTGCCAGTCTCTATTGTATTTGATAGAGATCCCCGATTCACGTTTAGGTTTAGGAAGAGCATGTAGGAGTAGTTTGGCAAAAGGCTACAGTTTATTATGGCTAACCACCCCCATTCAGATGACCAGTAAGAGAGATTGATATAGATTTTATAGTACATGCTTAAAGCATGTATATTGCAGTTTAGGAGGTTATACGAGGACAATCTATCTTTGTGTGAGTTTTCCTACAAAAACTATCAAGCGAGTATTGGGATGCCTCCATCTAAGGCGCTGTATAGGAGGCCTTGTAGATCACCTGCGTATTAGGCGAGCGGATGATGCGATGACTGTTGAGCCAAATATAGTTTTTGACCAGACATAGAAGATTTGCCAAATAAGGCATAAACTTCGGCTACTCCAGGATAGACAAAAAAATTCGTGGTTAAGTAATAAGACGGTCTGAGTAATGATGAGGGCGACATGGTATGTCAGAAGGTTTCCCTTTGAAATGGTCAGTAGAGAAGTGGGAATAAGGGTAAACTAGTGCCAAGATTTATTGGACCATTCAGGATCGCAACATGAGTTAGCATTGTGGCGTATAGAATGGACTTACTGCCACTATTAGCAGGGGTTCATCCAAAATTCCACATTTGTATGTTGAGACTAGCTAGGCCAGGAATGAGATTGTTGGTTTATTTGAGGCTGATTAATGTTCAGCCTGACGCGACTTACAAGAAGCATCCATCGGAGATGTCAGACAACAAGATAATGGTTCAGCAAAATTGAGAAATCCCTTGAGTATTAGCTTGTTGGCAGCAATACGTAGCTGAGGGACTCATATAGGAGCTCGAGTATACTATGCGGGAGTGTTAACCTCAACTATTCCACGGTACGATTGTTAAGTTATACCCAAATTTTGGATTTTCCCTAATTGGGAAGAATTGGAACAACCAGCTTTATTAATGCCACCATTATTTATTATTTACGATTAGGAAACCAAACTTGGACCTACGTGAACGCCGCAGACAGGCGAGGGGTAAGCTTGACTAAGTAGTAATTATATAATTGTTTAATTGATTGCATAGTTGCAGTTTATTTTAATTAATATGGCATAATTAATCACATGTTTGTAAATATCATGTTATGTAAAGTGAGATCGTGTGACTGGTAATCGCCTCGAAAAAAGTATTGACGCAAGTATCGGGTAAACATAGTACGGGTACACAAAATTTTATGATGTTAACTTGAATCAAATGACCAGAACTAAGGTGAATATGGCATCAAATCGATAATCGAACTTTAGGCAAGTCATAATAATCAGGTAAATCAAGGATAGGCACGCATCGAGAATTCGTGCCAGGACGCGGGGCACTGGGTTCCGGGTGGTCGGTAGTTCGTAGAGCCACAATTAGGTTACTTATGCAATCAAATAGAGTAACAATATTATTGATGTACCTAAGTTAGCAATTTAAATAGTTTGGATTTGATTTTCATATAGCTAAAAGGAAATAATCTAAGCCATTGATGAACATTAGCATGATCCTAGATTGAGTGATATTAGGCTGTTTGGTATCTCAATGGAGTCATTAATATGTGTGTGACAGCCTTAATGAGGACCACAAGATCGTCCTCGAGAAACATGTTCACATTTGATTGTAATCAAACTATATAAACCATACTTAATAGTTTCTTAGTAATCCCATTCACCAAAAATCATGCAAAACCAGAGTAAATTCAAAGCTGTAGAATGAAATTTGTGGACTGAATTCATTAATTTGGAGTTGGAATTCAGATATCAAACATAAGGTCATGCACTCCCCCTCCATCGATTTAATTTCTTCAATTTGTGTGTGTGTCCATAAAAAAAGTCATTGTAGAGGAGGAGACGACTGGGGAGGGGCTTGCACGCACGCTATTGCGTGTGGAATGCGAGCCAAAGTTTGGCTGACCCATGCCTAGCATAGTTCGGCCAAACCGGGCCCGATTTAGGTGGACCCGACCCCCGATTAAATCATAAAAATTATTAAAATTTTAATTAAATACATAAAAATAAAATAAACTTTAGAAAATTATAGAAAAATTGATAAAAATTACAGAAAGTTACAGAAAAATTTAGAAAAAATCATAGAAAATGTAAGAAAAATTTAGAGAAATTGGATTTCAACAATATTTTTTTGGTGTTTGGCACCCCTGTGCGTAAAAAATGTGTAACAACTAAAAATTGAAATAAAATTTTAATTTTTATGTTAATATTAATAATTTAAATCAATGTAGCTTTAAATTTATTAAAATAATTCATTTAGACTTCAGAGTAATAAGGGGACCATATTCGAGTACTGGGACTCAGGTGTGGTCGAATTCAAGGGTCTAGGGAAGTCGAAGCGTGTGTGTGAGGCTAGTAAAACCGAACCGAACATCATTTGAGGATTCAATTGATTCTAACTATTTCCATCCATTCTTGGCTTATTATTCTATTCGGTTACTATTATTACGATGGCTGGTTGACGTTACTCCCACAATCATATTCGTTTTGTGCTTATGACATGCTAGACAGTAGCATGTGTGACCAAGCACTCGGTGAATTGCGACCCGAGCTGCTCTCTGATTCGCATGCTGGTGAAGCATATGTTTAGGCCAATCACCGTGAGGAGTCAGGTGAATAAGTAGTGGGGGCACTCACTTAAGGGATCCTGGGATCCAAAGTACAGTCTAGTCTGACTAGAACAAGCACACACTTTGTTTATCCACTTTTCATCTATTTTGTTGTGATATCTAAGTGCAAATCCTAGTACGAGCAGGAGCAAAGGGATCCTCAGTGACTATATCTGATCGCCTACTGTCATGGACACTCTCGTACGTGTTTAGTTTTTTAATATTTTTATTTATTTTTTGTTTCAAGGAAATTCGACATACAATGTATGTACATATATATGTTTATCTTTTGGTTATCAAGTTGCCTTAAATACAGATTACTCCATTTTTGGATTTTCCACATTAGGATTGATGCTCTATGACACACGATACTTACATATTTTATGTTTTTATCTTAGTTTAAGACTTCCGCTATTAATTTACTACTTACAAATTGAAATTTGTAGCCATAAGTATACCTCACAAACTTCAAAATAAATAGATAGCGACAACGAGACAAGTTACCACGCACATAGACGATGCAGGCGTAGTAGGCGACGCCAGCGAAGCGCAGGACCATACGGGTGAGTGACGTCGACGGTGTAGCGGGGCCCACAAGGCGAAGAGAGCTGCACCCACCTGGTGACCTCGGGGCATCGGGTCGCCACACACTCCACATTAATTTAAATTATCTCAGAGATGAAATTTTGAAAATATTTCTAATATAAGAGTCAAAAAGTGAGAGAATAAAAACATATTAAACTAAACTAAAACACAATAAATTCCTAATAAATTAAATAAACATTGAATATGGGTTGCCTCCCATAGAGCGCTTTATTTATCATCGTTGGCTTGAATGAACCATTTTGTAGAATTATGTTAGATCTCTGAATTTTAATTTAGATCTATCCACACTAGTGCCATTTAAGGAAGTGAGTGCTCAGCCATTAATCATTAGGATGATGGCTTTACTCAGAATATCGGTAACAGCTTGAGTAGTGGCTAAGAAAGATTGTCCTAAAATTAAATGGGGATCTTCATTAATAAAATGTGGCATGACCGAAAAGATCATCGATAAGATGAAGTTGTTCACTGAAACTGCCACATCCGTGACCACTCCTATTGGTTGAATTGAAGTACCATCTGGTAAAGAAACTTGTTCAAAACCAAGTAAATTCAACTCTTATTGAGTATGTAGAAAAACATTTATGGGCATAAGATTTGCATTAGAGCTTGTATCAGACAAGTCTTGAAGTACCAAGCCCATTTGATCTTGATATGGAAATACATACCTCCGGTGATCATTAAGCTTTATTTTTGGAATCAAGCCTGAAGTACCAAGATTGAATTAACTAATGCAAAAACCTTTCCTTGAATTAAAGATTGAAATAAACAACTTCAATTAAAGATTGAATTAAACAGCTTCAATTAAATCAAGAAAACAATACTGAATAACTATACGTGGAGTGTTCAATGTCTTCACCTCCAAAACACTTCTTAATAGTTATGAACAAAATAAAACTATGGTACTTTAGTATACTTTTTGGTATTGTAACGAATACACATAATGGTATTCATAGCAATCAAAGATTGAATTAAACAACTTCAATGAAATTAAGAAAATAATACAGAATAACCAACCCTGAATTCTTCAAGATCTTCTCCTCAAAAAAACTTCTTAATAGTTAAGAACAAAATAAAACTATGCTACTTTTGTATAATTGGTGGTATCGTATTAAAATATTTATGTCTACCACTTTTTAAAACCTATTTATACCCCTAAGAAACTTTAAAATACAATCAAAAACCCTAATAGACAATTCCAAATGAACTAGAACTCTAAACTTTTTATTTTCTATGTCCTGAGCTGTCTATAAGTGATCCGGTGTAGTCTGTGTAAAGCCACAACACCGCCACAGCTTAAACCATTTTATGTAATTTTTCCTTTCACCATGGGCTTGACACCTTGTGAAGTCCACCTCGATGTTGTTTGTGCGAAGCTACGGTGTCGCCATTGTGCCACCACTGATATCCCACCTTTTTTCACTTCTCTTTTTCTCCATGCTTTGCCCATGCTATATACACTCTTCTGACGGCGTCAAGCATAGTAGCCAAGATGTCAAATCTAGTTGCGTGCATTTTAACATTAATTCACTCCTTTGTGTCCTTTATGCCTAGTATACTTAAAAATCTTAAAATATCATCAATTAGAGCACATTTCACGATATTTATATACCGGATATACTACTAAACTAGCCCTATATATAAGTCTAAAAAATTACTTATCCATTAGCCCCAAACATTGGATCTTGCATGTCTAAAATCAAATAAGTTCAAGTTAATAATCAAATAAATAGCTTTTTATTATAAAAACTAATAACTTATGCCATTCTTTCTTTATTTTTATGTATCTTTTTTTTTTCTCCAAATTTTTTTTACTTGCATGGTTCCTGCTCTTTTTCGTATAGATTCAGTTTTTTCTTTTTTTTTCCAACCATCAATTTCTCCGTTCCTTATCCTGTAGAAATTGTGGGACTCTCTATTTTTTATATTTAAAACTCATGTTAGCACTTCTCCCGTTCACTTTATCAATCAAGCTTTATCTTCTACTTTTCATTAAACACCATGCCTATCTCTATATCTCTTACAACTAAGTCGTTCTTTAATTCATATTCAAATAATACTCATCCTCAGACTCTAGGATTGTTCGACATTATCAGCATTGTCATCATCATCTCCGACAAGAGATGTTGTTAAAGGACGCTCCACCCTTCTATTATGCACCACGTCTGGATTAAACATGTAGTTCGGTGTTGTAGGAAAGCCAATAAACCTATAAGTAGATCTCAACACTCTGTTTCTCTCATATCTAGTTATGTCCCTATGATGATCAACAAATAACATGGAATTACGTTGTCCATTAAATCGGTCTTGCTCATATCTCACCAAGGCTTCATGATAATTAGCCAGGTTCTCCCTATACTATTTCTTCATCTTAGCAATCTACAGCCTCTGTTGCCGTGGATTAAAGTCTTTAGGTGGTTGTATTACTGTTTCCGGTTGTAGAGGTGGTGGAAAAACCTCAGGACCATCCAAGTCCTACTCTCCTATAAGTTTTTCAACAAAATCGTTGCCATCAGCAAATCTCTACTGTTGATCCTCCTCCTCTCCATTTCCTTTGTTTTGCAATTCTTAAACGAACTTCGTTTTTGCTACTTCTGTTGTTATGTGATCCTCATGCTCCTAGGCCATTAATTGGCCAACAACTCAACCTCAAGTTTAATCTTCCTTGGTTTCTCTCTCTAATCCTTCGAGTTTTGGAATTCAAAAGGTGATTTCAAGTTGAGCTTAAACTCTTCATCTATTGTTACTTGGGCCTCAATATCAAATTCTTCATCCTGAATCAATCGCACTCTGACCTTCAAGCACATCTAGGTGATTAGGATTGGAAACAACAATTTGTTGTTTCTCCCATTCAAGATAGACTACCCCCTCAAGTTCTTATAGATGATCTCGCCCATGTTGATCCTCCTGTTCTTTATAATCTCATACAAACAAGTCGCCTTAGGCTTCTGGATCTCCCCTACTAAGTGTTTCAGTATATTTGATAAGTGATTATTTAGAATCATATATAGAGTAAATTTAGTAGTATATTTAGTATAAGTATCCCTAAATGAGCTCTAAATAATGGTGTTTATGCATTTTTAGATAAGTAACGATTAAAGGAATGAAATGAGCAAAAACAAGAGGAAACGGAGCTAAAACCTACCAAAGTGTGGTTAGCTCCGTGACATGAACATATGGCGTTGTGACGGCATAAGGCATAGCATAGAGGACCTAAGCACGGCGTGGAAGAGAAGGCTAGAGAATAAAAAAGGCAAGAAGCTTAGAGCATGGCTTGCAGTGGTGGCACAATTGAGGTTGAAAGGACGACCCTGGAGGCCTGAGGGACAGTGCCGAGGTCATTGATGAGAACTATTGAACATAAAAGTGGCGGCGCAGTAGTGGCGCCTTGGCCTAACATACAAGCTACCGGGGGTTAAGTGACAGCCCTAAAACAAAATGAAATAGAATGTTAGAGTTTTATTTCATGTTAAATTGTAAAGTTGGGTTTCTAATTTTGTTGAGGAAGTATAACAAGATATTAGGACATGGTAAACTCACCAAATATCAATCATTACTAGCCATTAAAATATTTTTAGCATAGATTTACATCATTCTAGGGTATTAGAATGATTTGTAGAGAGAATAAATTTTAGACTCATAAGTGGTGATTCAGGTATTGTGTTATTGATTTATTTTAAGTATTTTTAATATATCTCTAATTTCAATGAATATTACTAAATGTATATTTGTATCAATGATGTGTGAGTAGTGTATTAAACTTGAAGGTCAATGGATCCTACGGTATGAATTCTATATTATGTTCCTAAAAATTTGAATCTTTTAAGCGAGACATGAATGGTATAACCGTAAAATAGACATTATCGAGCGGTAGTTATTGATTAGGCAGGTTTGGATAGTAAACTTAATTGGTTATGTTTCTAAAAATTTGGAACATTAAAGCAATGTGGGGCTTACATTATTCACAGTGATAGGTGGAGTTCTAGTTTGCACATTTGAAGGACATATGTCACACAAAAAAAATTCTAATATGCAAACTAGAACTATACCTATTGGTGTTATTAATATAAGCTCCACGTTGCTATAAGTCCCAAGTCTTTATATTAATAACTAACTAAGTTTACTATCCATGCCTCCCTAATTAACAACTATCACTTGATGTTATGCATTTTATGGTTAGACCGTTCATGTTTGCATTAAAAGCTTCAATAACCATGATAACTCCTAAAACCTAAGTTCATTAAATATGTGATCAAAATGTCTGAAGCAGTAAGCTCAAAATCAATACAAATTCTAACCATTGCAATTTTTATAATAACTTTTTATTCATATTCAAAACATAACATATATGCCATAGGATTTATTAATGCCTATGATAAATGGACTACTCGTACTTCATAGAAAAAAATATATCACAATTCATAAAGGAAATCATTGCAAATCATAGATGTATATAAATATTACCTTCAATTAATCAAATGAAACAAAACTTGAATTGCAAATGTGAAGTCTTCAATGTTTTCTTCACTAAATACTCATTAATACTCAAATTCAAAGTAAACCATAATTTACTATTTAACTCAAAATAAAACTCCAACTTTCTATTTTTTGTATGTTTCGTGTTGTGACTAATGCCCCGTCGCCTTGTGTATTAAGCCACGACGCCGCAACTGCGTCGCCACTGCATGCACTTATTATAATTCCCTAGTGCCTCGGCGCTGTCAATGTCTGTCTCGGCACCGTCCCTTATATGCCATAGTGCCGCCACTGCGCCACACCTCCATACTTGGTTTTCTTCAATTTTTTTGCTCTTCCACACCGTACCTTTTCTTCCTATTTTGTGCCTTTTCTTCCCACAACATTACCATGTGTAATCGTGGCGCCAACCATGTTTTCATGAGTTTTTGCTCCATTTCTTCTAATTTTTTCTCATTTCCTTCATTTAAACTATAATTCCCAGGAAATGCAATAATAACACGAATTAGAGCTCATTTTTAGATATTTATACTATATATACGACTAAAGTAACCCTATTTATAAGTATAAATAATCACTTATCAAATACCCCCAAACATAAGATTTTGTGCGTCCCGAGCAAAGGTGTATTCTATTAACTCTCCTAATAACTAATTCTTATTCAATTTACATTATTCGTGGAGTATCCTTTAATTCACTGAGTTTCAAGTTAATAATCTACTCAAGAGTTTTTTTTTGAAAAAACCTGTTATTGAAAGAAATGTAGCTTTAACAACTTATATAACTTCACTTTCAAAACAACAAAGTAGATCACAACCCAAAACCTTCACTACTCTGAAGTTTATTTCATCTCCACACTCAAGTAGCAAGTATGCAATCTCATGATTTCTCATTAAGCTCAGAAATTAAAAAATAAGCATAAAACATACACATCTTTGGTAGACTTTAGTACTTCGAGAGTTTATAGAACTTAATATAGTTGGAATGGAAACTTAACTAAATTAGCTACTTGTACTAAAGCTAAATCTTTTTTTTTGATAAGTTTTATTTTACATCCTCCTTCTTTTGATTGTTATTTTTACAGTCCCTGCTCCTTTTCCTATGGACTCCATTCTTCCTTACTTTTTCCAACCATCAAGTTCTCAGCTCCATTTTTTGTAGAAATTGTGGGATTCTTTAATTTTTTTACATTTCTAAAACGCTAGTTAGCACTTCTCACTTTCACTTAATCAAATAAGTTAACTCCTACTTAGCATTTACAATGCGTATTTCTTCCCCTTTTTGCAGTAAGTCTTTATTTACTTTGTATTTGCAAGTAAGATTCACACTTATTATAGAATCCTTAGAGATCTAACATTTTCCACAAAAGTGTTGTAGTTTCTTTCTTTTGTTTCAAGTTTAAGGTTTTCCATAACTCTAAGTTTCTAATCATGAAATCACATTGTTCTTTGTTACATTTCTTTTTTTCTTCTTCAAAACTTAAATCGTTCTCTTGAGTTTCATATCAACAAGATACTTGTAATCTACTCATCAACAATTAATAGCATGAACATGCAAATGAACTACTCATTCATCAACTATTTCTATATATAACCTAATCAATACTATTTAAACATTTATACAGTGAGAAAAATGAAAAATTTATACAGTACCATGCTTTCCTCTTTAACTTGTTCAAATAAAAGTTTAAACAATCATACCTGCAGTGTTTATCCTTATTTCTCAACCTATCTTACCACTTCTCATAGTTTAGTGTTAAGTCGATGCCCCCAAACTTAAACCAAATGTTGTCTTCAAGGTTTAAGAGTAAGCCTGAAACATGGAAACAATAAAACACACAAACATATATAATAGCACAAGTTATATATATAATAGCATAAACTAAACATAGAATTAAAATAACAAATTAGTTAACAAAATACCCCAATGTTAAAAAAAATGTTATCATTGTCACTATCAACTTCCCAGGTCTAAAGAGTTCCTATTACACTGACTTCAGGACAACGCGTCATCATCATCATTTGCATCATCCGCTCCAACTTAGGATGGTGCTAATGGACGCTCCATCCTCCTGCTCTGGATCGAATACGTGAGCTGGTATTGCTGGAAGCTGAATGACCTATCAATAGATCTCATCCATCTGCACCTCTAAGACCTAGCTAAGTCTCTCTGATGATCAACAAAAAACATTAAATAATGTTGCCCTATTCCATCGGTGTTACTTTCTCCTCTCCATATCCCGCTCATATCTCACTATAACTATGTGTTATTATGCATTATCCTCTTGGTATTGTCTCCACATCTTGGTTATCCATAGCCTCTACTACCGTGGAGTCAAGTTCTCTGGTGGTGGTACTGGCGCTTGTAGTGGAGGAGGAGTGAAAAGACCTCATGACAAACCAAGTCTTGCTCTCTAATCTTACGGTCTACCAACTCGTAGCCCTCATAAAATCCTTGCCGCTATTGTTCCTCCTATTCTCCATATCCTTCTTCTACTATGTGAAATTCGAGAATTTTGTAAACTTTATTAGTTGACTAATTAAGTTTTATTAGATTTTATTAAGAGTTAAAGTATCCAAGGTGGGACCCACTCATTATTGACCAAAAGATCATAAGGTTTATTTAATTTTTGTGTGGTGTGCTTAGTGTGTATTATATGTTTTTTTTGCGAAGTCTGGGTGCATTGAGATGTATCATCAGTTTGTCCTGATCGGGGTTGCAAGTGAGTGTCTGAAGGGGACGAGTGAAACTAATTATTATTTGCTCGAAAACAAATTAACCAAGTGTTAATCCTCTCATGAGGATTTTTCCATAGTTTACTTGCAAGGCGGGATAAATGGTATTGTAAAATTAGAACGAAGTTGGTGCATGACATTGCCTCGAGTTTCATGGCAGTTGGGGGTGGCTGAGGCTGAGATTAAGTCTAAATTGGTTTAAGTTTAGTTTAATATGGAAAGGTAATTCGTCTATAAAGGTTCCATATGTCATGGACAAAGTTAAGATTTTTGGGGTTTTGGTAAGACTAAAACTAGTGTTATGGATGTTTTATGAAGATGAACATATTTGTTTAGAGTTTGGTTCAATTTTGTTGAAAATCTGATTGAATATGAGCACCAAAGGCCAAAACATGTAAAAATAGGAAGTTTGGGAATTAATAAATAAAAAAATTAAGTTGCTGACAAGTATCTGAGGGTTCATATAAAAATCAAATGAAATCAATTTCATTAGAAACGTTTCTACAAAATGTTTCATTCGTTCGTCCCCAACCCGTCTCAACTCAATCTATTGCTCCATGATATCTTGATGTCAGATTTTTGTTCGGTTTTTTCTATAAAATTTGTTGAATTTCCAATTTAGGACATTTTCCACAATTAAGGTTGAATTCTCGCGATTTCTCAATTTCTTTGGTGGGGTATTGATGGAAATTGGTAGAAATCATTTTGAATTGTTAAATTGAGTTTATTTGGATCAATTTAGGATAAGTTTCACTGGCGTGGGTTAGTGTTTTGATGAATTGAACTAATGTGATTCAATTGATAACTATTTCGAAAATGTTTTTAGAGTTGAATTTGATTTACATTGGCTTTCTATATGAATTGATTATTGGTTATGATCTAATTTAACTCCACGAGTTGTGGAAATATTTTGATGTTGGTATTGAGTGGTTTTGTGCTATTGTTGTCGGGTTTTGAGGATTAAATTGCAAAAATATTGATTTGGAGAAGTTTTTCAGTTAAAAATAAATAAAGTTTGCCTAATCGACATGCCATATTGAAAAATTCATAACTTCTATGTCAGTGATCCAATTTGAGTGTTCGTGGAGTCTATGCAAAGTAGAATAAGATTACCACAAGTTCCGTTAGGTCATAATGAAAAATATTATGTTTTCCAAGGTTAAAAAGTTACCCTAAATTGGATAGTTGAAATCTAGTTGAAATAGTTATATAAATTAATATTTTTGGAAACTTTTCTCAAGTGTACTTTGGCCGCAGTTTTTATAGGATTTCAAAATTTGGCTTCACTTAAAGCTTGACCTACAACATAATTGGTATGCAGGGACGCTCTGGGAACCCTAAAAATTAATATTTTTTAAAACTGTTTTATAAATTAAAATTTTTTGAAACTGTTGTCAAGCGTACTTTAGCCGCAGTTTTCATTGGATTTCATGATTTGGTTTCACTTAAAGCTTGACCCATAACATAGTTGGGTATGCAGGGAAGCTACTGGAATAATTTTCAAAGTGATCCGATGCTCTAGGAAACCTGAAAATTAATCTCAAAGTTGGTTTGATGTAAGTAAACCCTACAATGGTTTTTACTATTTATGGAGTTCATCTTTGTACTTGCATTTGTTTTTAGTTTGCATTGCATTTTGCATCATTTTTTGTCATCCATACATGGCATTCGGATAAAGTTGCCCATACTTCAGTCGTTAGAGTGTGAGGTGCACCATTCTAGACTAGACATACTACATGCGTGTAAGGCGGGTAATGTCATCATTGGGGTAGCATGCATTGAACTAATAGGATTGTTCTAGGTTCATCATGACTGGGCCCAATGTTATAACATTAGAAAAGGAAATGAGGGATCCACGTTGTTATATAAGTTTTTTGTTATTTGGAAATTCAATTACATGTCCCCATGTATTGAGACTAACATTTGTAGTTTACTTACCTATCATCTTCGAGTTCTTTTAAATGATGTCGGGTTCTTTGTGAAGACCACATAGAACAAAAAAAACTCGACTTTGATATATATTTTGAACTTCAGGGAGGTGTGTGTCCTTTTGGGCCTCTCCCCATTATGTTGTCTATTAGGTGAAAGTTTTAGGCAGGTCAATTTTAAGGGATGTGTTGTTGAATTTCCTATAAAAATATGGAGGATAATCCGTATGATTTCCTGATTAACTCCAATTAAGTAAAACAAGTATTGAATTTCATTGAGGATATAAATTTTAGTATTAGAGCTTTTAGTAAGGCCTATAAGTAAAAGTATTTTGAGGTATATAGTTAATTCTATGGTTTAGTTGCCTAACTAAGGGAATTAGGCTAGGTCGAGACATAGTTGGAAGGGTCGTAAAATTCTAGCTCTTTGGCAACTTCGAGTGCTACTACTGCTAGTGCTACTTGATCCTTTTGGATTTTAGCCATCAACTCAACCTTAAGTCCACCTCCCTCGGCCCTCTCTCTTTCCTCCTTGGAGTCTCGATAAGCAGTTGGTGATTTCAATATGAGCATGAATGCTTCATCTATGGTTAGTTGGGCATCTATATCAAATTCTTCATCATTTTTCAATCACACTTTGGCCTTCAAGCACATCTGAGTAATTAGGATTGGAAAAAAATAATTTGTTTTCTATTTCAAACATGATCGACTCCCTCAAATTGTTGTAAATGATCTCTCCTATGTTGATCTCCCTGTTCTTTGCATTCTCATAAAGATAAGCTGCTTTCGGCTTTTTCATCTCACCTTACTGAGAAGTGGGGTATAGTGATGCAACAAGGAAATGTTGCCATATTCTGTAAACTTTCTTAACACTCTCTTTCTTGATGTGCACCAGCACATTTTGTGCTCCCATGACTCTTGTTGATTTGAGACAACTAATGCATTTTCTACAGTTCTAAAAGGTTATAGGTTGTATGGTCTTTCATATAACTTTGTCGAAAAAATCGGTTCAAACCCATACAAGCTCAATTCCTCCAACCCATAGAAAGTATTGATCTCGCTAATATTAAATGGATTCAAATCCCTCTCACCTTCACGGGCTCATCCTTAGTTGTGAACTTCGCATTAGCATAAAACTAAAATAATTCCCACTCACTCATTTAACATTGTTCATTCTATAATCTTGAGTGAGTTGCTCCCAATTTCATCGCCCAATGAAATTATTCACTCTATTATCATACTTTTTTTCTGAAAACTAATCCCCCTTTCACTAACGAACTCCTTACGTAGGATTTTCTTATATCGGTCCCTGACCACTCTACAAATGAGAAATTTGGAATTAAGAACACTAGGATCCTCTTCATTTGGTTTTCTTATGGTTGATGCTTCAAAATTATTTGCTGTAGTTTGGCTAACTTGTTTCCTTGTTCTTGTTATTTTTTCCAATTTCAAACATCTAAGCAATAACAATGCAATGCAATTCGATCTTCAAATCACCTAAAAATCAAAATTCATATCACATGAATAATGCATACGCTTAATAATTTCAAATATATCCACTAAGTCTCCATTAGTAACATTAATGTACATCATTAATACAATCTTGCAAAACTTATTGTATAACAACAAATCCACAATATCATACTATTTCATCAAAATTTTAAAAAAGTCAAAGCATAACTAGATGAAATTGTAAATTTACCTCAATGTCAGATTTATTAGTAGTGTAGTACACTGCTCCAAGTCTTTTTCAATCCAAGCCCTTTCATTTTTTTCACCAACTAGAACCTTAGCTCTCTTAGAAATCAAAATCCAAAAATCCAAGCCCTAGCTTTCCAACTTGTGCTATTTTGTAATGCATTTGCCCGTTTCACTCTTAATCACTAGGAACACACTTATCTCACTTAGAAATGATAAAAATTTTGTTTTAAAGAGATGTATGGTTTGTGGTTGTGGTAGGGTTTTAGTGCAAGTGTGAAGAATGGAGTGGAAATGGGGTTTAAACCCCTTATAATGACCCCGGCGTCGTGCCTTATAGGCATGATGCCGGGATAGCACCACCACTGCGTCAACAACACACTGCGGTGATGTTATTTTCTCGCCTTGTCACAATCTCGGCACTGTGGTCTATCCTACTGCGCCGTGGGTAATACCCACGGTGTTGACTGATCTACCAATGTACTCTAGCACTCATCTAACTTAGTGTATAAATAAAATTAGGTATTTTGACCGCATGAAATCCATACAAATATGAAAATTAATAAATTTTACCTTTTATTCGCCCCTGCACCTTACCTTTATTGCTTTGAACTCCTTCGCTCTTTTTCGTTCTTTAATCGAATTCACGAGACATTTTCATTCCAATGAATCATCACCCAGCGAATAGTTTTTCCTACACATTCGACATTAAATTCTCGAAAGTTAGAACTAAAACTTGTTTATTGTAATTATTAAACTAAATTACTAGGTTCTAACTGAAATTTAAAAACTTAAAATTTTAAAACCCCTCGGTTGCCTCCCAGTAGTGCTTAATTTAACATCATTGCCTGATGCCTTTTCACTTGTTTAGTTCGAGTCTAAATTGGGAAGCTCCAACAGTAACTCGAAGATTATGATGTCATTCCTGTTCGGATGTACTTCTTTAGCTTCAACAAAGACAACCTTCTCAACATCATCGCCCTCATTGATACTAATCATAATCTTCCTATCTTTTATTTATAAAAAATTTGATTTAGTAGTGTTCATGATTTGCCGCCCAAGTATCATTGACACATAATCATCCATATAATGGTTCATGACCTCAAAATCCGCATCGAATGTGAATCTACACATTTTCACATGCACATTCAAAAGTCTTCCTAGAGTAGGTATCAAGTTACTATTAGCTACTTGCAAATTCATCATATCGGGACCATTGATATTCAAGTCGGTGTTTCTAAACTGGTGCCCGTTGATGTATATCAGTATGGTTATATCCCCAAGATCTATGCTTTTGATAGGTTGACGTTGCGAGATGAGTTTCAGTTTCAATTTCTTTGCAACCAACTTGATATCATTTCCTTATGCATTTTCTTTGAAAGGTCCCTCATCTTGCGTCACTTCCATGTTGTGCTCATGCATCTCTTTATGCTTCCTCATAACCAAAGTGTTGACTATTTTCGACTTCTACATCACGTGCTCTTATCTTAGCTTGTTTATGGTCGTAGTTCTCATCATGTGAATAGCACTCACGTTCTCTATGTAAATTGAGACAGTATTGCTAGGAAATTATCCTTTTTTTCTCTAGTTCAACACTATAGCAAGCTGAGCAATTTGTCTTCCCATGTTATTGATGGATTTCGATCGCTCACCATCTATTCTCTTTAATGTTTGCTTCACTAATCCCATCTATTTCTTGTTCTTCTCATGGAGTTCCCTATTGCTCATGTCCTTAGCTTGCAAGTACTTCTCAATTATCTTCAATTAAGTCATCTTTTCGCTCTGCCCTAGCTTCCCTTGTTAGACTAGTTTGTCGAAGCCTTGAGGTAACTATAGTGCATTATCGGGATTTTCGTAAGAGAGGTTCTAGTTGTTTTTTTAAAATCATTGATAAAAATATTAAGGAGACATCCCTCTCAACCTGATGTTGTTCCCATAGCATTGCTTATTCATAAAGTTGATGTATTCATATTCCATTCCCTAATGTATGTCCATTTGGTTAACCATCATGCCTTGGTGATTAATTTGTTGTTGTACTACTTGTGCATCATGGTGTCCTATATAATTTTTGTCATTTGACTTCTTAGATTTGATAGTTATACCATATTTGCAGCTTGTAAGTCAATCTCATAGACAGCTGCTAGTTTCCTTACTATGGAACGAGTGTAGGAGATAGTATTTACATACATAACCTCAAGAAGATCCAATGCCCATTCCTCATCCTTGGTAAGTAGAGAGCCACCTGCTGAGGCATGTACTAGCATTCTTAAGCTGTAGGTAGTCCCATAGTAGAAAATCTGGAGTTGTGCCCATTTCACTTATCCGTGTCAGGACATCTCCTAAACATCTATTTAAATCTTTACCAAGCCTTCCCAAAAGACTCGGTCTCTTCTTACTTGAACTGAATAATCTGAAGTTTCCTTTCGCTGACCTTCACAAGAGGAAAGAACTTGTCAAGAAATCTTTCATTTATTTTCGTCCATAAGGTCATATTCCCTACATTCAGGCCTTGGAACCATGATTTAGCTTTTCCACCCAATGAGAATGGAAAATGTTGCATCCTGGTCACCTATTTTATAACTTCAGTGATGTGCACGGTGTCGCATTTCTCCAAGAAACTCTTAAAATGTGCAACTTGATTTTCATTGGATTGCCCATTGAACAGGCTATTTTGCACCATGTTTATTAGAGACGATCTTTAGTTCAAACTATAAGGTGTTAGCTGGAAGCCTCATCACTCCGTTCTAAGTCTCCTGAACTTTTAGATCGAAGTAGTCACGAAGGCATCTTTGTCCTCACACTCTATCTTACACTACCAAGTCACATGTGGGTTGGTTATTCCCGCAGCCCTCTTGTTGGTTTCTAGCTTGTTCGTCAGCCATATTGATTCCTTTTTTTTTCTTTCTCTTGTTGGTTCCCTTTCTCTTTGGGTCATAAGGTACTAAGTCCTTCTTTCCCTTGTTACGCATGCACTAATCACCCCTAAAAAGAAAACATAAAAAGTTGAAATGCAGAAAGTCAAACTTGAAACTTCAGCCTTTTTTATTTTTTTTATTTTTTTTGCGAACATAAAAGAAAAATACTGAAAACAAAAATTAGCAACTTTTCAAACTAACTAAGTATTAATAATGGTTACTTATCCCAGACAACGACACCAAAAACATGATTTGTGCCGAAAGTAAAACGACTAGCTTGTGGTATTTTTGCAATCAACTTATTTTGATCACAGATACCGTCTTCAGGGAAAGGTTTTTACATTATTTAATTATATTTGTTGTTCAATTAGGAAATACAATTACATTTCATGAACTCATCATAACTAATAATCGATACTATGAAGACGTTGAAGATGCCAATGTGTTTGTTTAATTCAATCTTTGATTGCTCTGACGTACCAAGCCCATTTCTTGAACTCCTAGTATCATTTATATACTACATTTGGAAGTGGACATTCAAGTATAGTAAGGAAACATGAACAGATGGATTCACATTGTTATTTATATTTGTTGGTTTATTTGGAAATACATTTATATTTCTCCATGTATTCGGTCTAAATTTTGCAAGAGTATAAACCAATGTACAAGTTTACTTACCTGACATCTACGAGTTGTTTGTGATGATGTTGGGTTCAAGGAAGAATAAACAAGACGTGAAGACTTTTGGTGATTACTTTCAATTTTAAAGTTTAATTTTCTTGTTGTAAACACTTTTTATGTATATTGTTTAGGGCTTTAGGGTGAGTGTAGGACGTGACATACTCTCGAATAGGCTAAAAACGTCTCATAAATTGGTTTAAAATACAATGAGAGGTTTACGTTCAATTTTGGTTCATTTTCAATTGTAAAGTTTTATTAAGGTATCAGAGACTCTATGTTAGTTTATAAATTTGAATTTTGTATATATTGTGAACTGGAGGGGAGTTGCGAGTCCTTTTAGACCTCTCCCCAATACTGTTATGTATTAGGTTAAAGTTTTTTAGGTATGCCACTTTTAGGGGAGGTGCTACCGAAATTTTTACAAAATACGGAGAATTATCCGTATGAGTTCCCGATTTTCTCCAAATGATTGAAATCATGAATTTAGTTACATAAAGGATCTAAATTATAATTTGGAGCATTGTTAATTACTGAAATGAAAATTATTTCGAAATTAAAAGATGATGTTATGGTTTAGGTGCCTAATTAGGCTAATTAATGATAAGTCAGGTCTTATTTAGATGAGCCTTGACAGCTGTTGTTGGGGATTTTAAACTAACTTCGTAAGAATATTTCTCGTCGCATGTCATATAATATGACAAGCCTCAAGCAAGAACTTACTTTTAGGCAAGCCATAAAAAATATCATAGCTTACAACCTTATGTGTTGTCTTCCTGTGAATTTACCCGATTTTGAATTAAAACCTGGATTCATCAATTCTTTACCTTGCTTTTAAGGTGAATGTGTTGAAGATCCGCAACAATTTATTAGGAAATACACACATATAGTAAGTATGATAAAACCCAAAAACATAGAGTTAAAATATGTCAAGCTAAAGGCTTTCCTTTCTTTTTGAAAAGGTCAAGCTCGAGATTGGCTTTTTTATATTCATTAAAATTCCATAACCACATGGTCTGAAATGTTAGAAACTTTTCTAGATCAATACGTTCCAAAATGTAAAATTGGTTCGAATAGAAAACTTATTAGTAATGCTAGATGGAAACCAAATAGACTTTTGGTGAGTTTTCAGATATATAACAAAGATTGATATCATTATCCACAACAAGGGTTTACATAGAAAACTTTATTAGGACACTTTTACGAAGGACTAAATATCTTAGAACAAAGATTCCTAGACAAGATATTTAGAGGATATTTATGCTAATTAACACCAATGTTAGCGAAAGACACTATTAATAAAATTTCAAAACAATTAAAACAATATTAATTTTGTTTAGGAGTTTATACGTTGCGGAAAATTCAATTTTTTTTTTAAAACCCCCAACAAGACCGAAAATAAGTTCAATAAAGCTATATATTGAAAAGCAAGTCCTACCTTAATTAGTGTTATCTTCTCTAGTTGTTTGATCTTTAAGATGTTCAAGTACGCTTCCCCCATCAAAAATCAACACATGAATAGCAACCACAATTTAAAGTTCTAGCCCTAAGAAAGAAAGAAAATGTTTTTCTATCTCTCCCCAAAATCTAAAGAACTCAAAAAATAGCAAACATGAAATCTTATTTCGTTTTATGGTTTCAACCTCTATTTATATGTGTAGATAAGCTCACTTAAAAAACCTTTTCTTAATACAACTATTGTATTTCGGCAATTTAATCAAATTAGATAAACGCCCTTCAAAAACCATTTTGATAGATATGATCTCATATTCTTGACTTTCATAATTTTTAAATATGTTTTGCAAAACTCCACCCTTTATAATTTTTTTTTCAAATTTCTTGATAGCAATTGGATTTTCTATAAATGACTCACCATAAGTGCCTTTTTGTTTTAAATACAAGACTTTGATTTACCGATTCATCTAATTGATTTATTCATCATGGCGGGAATAGGTAGAGGACAAGGTAGAAGTAATGCACAAGAAAAAGGGAAAGAAGTTATGAAAGAAAAATCCAAGAAGACCTATACAAACCAACAAATGTGTATCCAACCCACGTGGATTAGTATTAGTGAAACAAGACCTAGGAGTGCTGAATAGGACCACAATCCCTACCTAGCTCTGATGAGGACTTTGATTACAAAAATCTGAGGACATAAGTTCTTTATAATTTATCATAATTTTTCAGTCTCAAAGCCTAAAATAAATACTTTAGATATGCGAAAAAAGTTATCATACTCGAGACAGGATCTAAAATTCAAAATATGCACAAGTATGAAGAAAAAATCGTGAGCATCATAAGAGAAAAGTAGTGGGAAAGCCTTCTTAGAGATTATGAAGGCAAATTAGAAAAAGAATTTTTAGCATTAGTCCACCAATTCCACGTGGACATATATATAAGTTATAATCCTAACGAAGTAATAATTTAAGGGAAGAAAATAAACATTTAACCTAAAGCATTGAATAAACACTATAAACTTTCAGATGTCATAATTTGATGGCAATTCAAGTACCCCAATATCATCTATTTCCATAAGAAATCTTACCCATTTGCAATAATTCAAGAAGACTTATAGGTAATTCCAAGATGATGATTTAATTTCCATGCTAAAGGTCACGCAAAGTTCATCATAACCACCAACTTTAAAAAAATCACCAAATGTTGGAGCTACATCATATATGCCTGCTTATATCTCACTATGCAAAATTTTAAAGTGAAAAACCATAGAGCCACCTTACTTTATAACATTGTTGCGAAGAATAGGCATATCGACATTGGGAACGCAATTCATGATACGATGAGACAAGCAATGTTGACCATGAAACGTGATATTCTACCATTCCCAATTTTGATTACTAAGGTGTCATGAAAGCCAAGGTTTGTTTCCATAAAGTTGAATTTGTTGTGTTACCACAAAGGACCATTATTGATGTTATGGTCAAAAGGATGAGAATAATCGATGGGTATATTTATTCGAAAGATGAGAGGCAGCTCAACAAGATTACAAAATCTAAAAGTGAATACAAGAGTAATATACAAAGAAATAACTGTAGAACACAAGAAAAATCAAGACAACTAGCAAGTCAGATGGCTCAAGTTAATGTTCCAAGGGCAGAGGATAGTTCTACATCTCCAACAAATACTAAAATAAAAGGATTTTTTAAATACTTGTTTTCTGCTATTAGACATAATGAAAAGCAGATTTTGAGGAATCACGAGATGCTAGATGAAAATGAATGAACTTTCTCACAACACCATTCCATGTCAGAAAAGTGGGTGGTCAAACTTTCACACGATCAAAAGAGGAGCATTAACATTCTTTCATTGCAATTGAGATTTTTATATGGAGTTTATAACCCTTGTAATAGCTACACTTCATCACGTACTATAGCAAGGAGTGACGACGGAGCTGAAGATGCTGAAGACGAATTTACTTCTGCACAAAGTACCTTGTAATATTTTTAATGTTCGCATTTATGTGTTGAATGTGAACTTTGTTTAGCACCATTAATGAGAAATGAATGATTTACTCCATTAAACCTTCGCTCTTATGAGATGATTGATTGATTATTTTGAAAAGAAGTTTTTATTTTATATTTAATCATTTTCTGCTTCACAAGGTATATTTGTTTTGATGAAACCTCGACTTAATTTTTAAACCTTAAGGACAAGGTTTGGAATGAGTTTGGGGGTGTTTAGGTGTGAACTAATTTAACGAAGAATGGAAGAAATAAGAGGTACAATTTATATATTCAAAGTTAAAAGTTTGCTGAAATTTTTCAAGATTTTTGAAGAAATATGAATTCAATATAATTTGGATTTGAATAAAAGTGATATATATTTAGTACCCATGAAAATAAAATGTTTATCATAGAAAGCGATTGTTATACCCTATTTGCATAAACCTAGATTGTGTATGCACTAAAGGAGTTTATAGGGGATTGATTGCTTTGTGTTGGACAATATAATTGGTTGAACATTAAGACAATAGTGCAAGATAAACAAGATAGATTTTTAAGAATCTTTTAATACCTAGATTATTGAACAAGTATATATAAGTCAAAAAGAGCTTACACCACAATTGAAGGAAAAAATAGGAAATTAGCCAACAAACTTTACTTAGTGGGAAACCATTCTTCGTTAGCTATAATTTATGTTAGAAAAGCAAACAAGAGTTCTTGAATGTAAGAAAGAGAGATACACAAATTCCAAAGGAAATGGAGTAGGAAATCTAGTGGTGGGAAATATGAGAAAAAGAATTCCTATAAAAAAGAATAGTGGATTCCAAGGATATGAAGCTCGAAACCTTAGGAATATAATATAAAGAAAAGATTAATTTTTGAAAAAAAGAATAAAGAAAGAGAGACATAAAAAATGGAAGGAAGCTTGTGAAAACTTTTCAAATAAAAGATTTAGCTCGAGTGCTTATAGCTAAGTTAAAAGAAGTATATATTTTTATTCAATCAAATGGAAATGAAATAATAATTATTGGTGATTAGAAATTTCTATCGACTTTGATTGTTGTGAAATTTTAAATATTGCTTGAAAATGAGATTTATTTGGTGAATTTGGTATTCTTAGATTCTATATTTGTGATTCTAAGCTTGATGCTTATAGGTAGAGATTGAGAAAAACTATATAGTTGCTTAGCCTTGGTAATTGATTTAACTTTGAATTCAGATGTGTATTGCAGAATTAGAAGGTTGAATTGTCAAATAAGGGGCTATTCTTTAACTCTTTGTACTCTATCATAAGTTTTTTATGAGGGTAATATGTTTCTATTTAATGATTACTTCTTTTTAAAAATATGAGTATACAATTATGAAATCAGGATGAGGGAAGAAAAAATGTATATAATTGAGAGTGTTCATTTGCTCGCAACAGAGAATTGTTGAGTTTGGAGGTATTTGGTAAGTCAATAATTAGACATTGTTTTATAGTACATTTAGGGTGATTATAGAGGTAAAAGATTGTATTATACTGGGTTTTCTCATGTTTTTATTTTTTCGGTTAATAATTGGATTGTTTGAAGAAATGGATGAAAATGTGAAGAAAATGAAGGTTTTGACCAATTGAAATGATTGCACAACGAATAATCAATGATTCAAGGAAGAACTGGAAATTACTGTTGGCGATTCATGAGCAAATTGTGAATTGTACTGAGAATCGTTGCTCAGATCGATAGAGATTAGAGTTAGTTTTACATTGATATTCCTAGCGATTGCACTTAACATATGAATCGTTAAGGAACCGCTGGAGTCAATTTCGTTGATTTTAGATTACAATGAGGATTTTTTGAAAGTTTGACCAGAGATTATGGTAGATTACACAAACAAGATGCTACTAATACGTCAGTGTATTCGAGAAGCTCAGGAGAGACAATAGAATTATGCCAACAAGTACCAAAATGGGTTAGAGTACAAAGTGGGAAATTATGTCTATTTAGAAGTTTCACCACTGAAAGTTCACTAACAGTTGGGAATAAAGAGAAAGCTTGCGCCAAGGTTTATAGGTCCATTCAAAGTTACATTGGAAGTTGGAAAGGTTGCTTATCAGATTGAGTTACAATCGCAGTTGGCATGCATTCATCCGGTGTTCCATATATCTTCTCTTTCTATTGGTGGTAGTTTCAATCACATATTTTCTTATTTCATTCTTTTAATAGATTATAGATCTATAAAAATTCGTACATCTTGATTCAGTTCCTGTAGCAGTACACACCTTTCTCAATTATTATTCATGGATCTGTGCAGTTGTTGGATTGGCGATTTTTTTTAATTTTTTTCATTTAGTTGGTGTTACGATTCAATGTTAAGATTTGAGATCATTTGGTTGTAACCAAAAGATATTATGGTTTTAACTATTACCCATATAAATAGGTGGTTTGTATTTTAAAAAGATAGAAAATAAAGATTATTTTTAAGAAATTAACATAGTATGAGAGCAAGGTCTCTAATTTTAGGTTGGTCAATAAAAGTGGATCAATCGCCTCGTGGTGTTTGCCTTTATTATCATTCAAGTGTTTTCGTGTTATATGCGTCTATTTTTTATGTGACCTTCGCGTCTGCCACTCCTCCCGTCGCATGTGTTTCGTCTCTTATCTTCCTGTGGATGAGTGTTGACTTATGTCTATGTGTGAGCATATCTCATGTATATATAAGCATCTAAACCGTCCTTTCTATTCGTAACTTCTTTGTTCAACGTCTTCTAGTGCATATGTTACATAGCCCTCCCTCACCGTCATCAACACCCTTGCATCGTCATTTGTCATCGTACGCCGCGATAACTCAAAAGAAGAAGAAAAAGTTCACCAGTTTGATCTACTTCCTCAAGCAAATTATATGTTCAAGCAACCTGTCTGCATCTGCCTTTGTGGTAATCTCGAGACCATTTTTTCATCTGTTCAATCTATTTTCATCAGTGACTTGCCTTTCTCGTGCAATTGTGCACTCCAGATTTGCTCATTATTCAATCATCTAATTGTATGTCATAGGTTTCGACATATAAATGTTTCTTCTATGTAGGTTGTCTTTGACTATTTTTCTCTACAACAAACCCTAAATCGATTTTTTGCCAATTGTTCACTCGAATTTGTTCTTATGTTACCGCTTGCACACTCCACTAATTTGTCTAGTAAACTTAAGTTGGTTTTAACAAACCCATCTTGAGTTTAAGGGAGGGTGTTAATATTTTATTTATACTTTGAGATCATTCGGTTGTAACAAAAAGATATAGTGGTTGTAATTGTAACCTATATAAATAGGTGGTTTGTAATAAAAAAGATACACAATAAAGATTATCTCTGTTAGAAATTAACAGTTAGTAGTTTGTCTTCCCTTGATGAAAGTCCTTTTTGTTATTACATGGTTCTAGTGGTGTTTTTGTATAGTCATATGTTCTTGATATTTGTAGAGAGTAGCCCCTAACTGTTACATCGTCTCTTTCTTATAGTCGCATTCATTTCCAATTTCACACCGGATAAATACTTTTTTGAACAAACAGGATAAGCCAATCGATTTACATTTATTAGCGCGATTGGTATTATGTGTTCTCATGTATTAAGCTGTTGGTGATTAATAAAGTTTCAATTTCACTTAAAAAATGTTACCTTATTAAGGTTTATCATGAAAAAAAAGATTAAGGCTAAGACATATCTTACTAAAAGTAAAGTTGAGGGTTAGATCGTTAAATTTGATGTCTTAATTAAGTTGGTTTCTTATCGAAAAAAAAAACAACCAGAAGATGGAATAAGCAATTAAAGAAAATCTTTTAATTAACATTGAGTATTTAGGTGAATGGCGAAAACCGGGTGAGTTTCTATTAGTTTTGGGGTTCATACACAGGGAAAGATATAAAATAATTTTTTAAAAACCCCAACAAGATCGAAAATAAGTTCAATTAAACTAGATCTACAAAAGTAAGCCATACAGTAATCCATGATTGCATTCTCTAATTTGTTCAATTTTCAAGATGTTCAAGTGCGTGTCCTCAATTAGAAATCCACACACGAACAGTGACCATAATTTGCAGTGCTAGACCCAAGAGAAATAGAAATTTTTTTTCTTTCACTCCCAAAATTCACAGAACTTAAAAATAGCAAAAAAAAATCTTATTCGTTTTTAGAGTTTCAAAAACTATATATATATGTAGATGAGCCCTCTGAAAAAACCTATTTATAATGCAACTATTTTATTTAGGCAATTGAAGGAAATTACACAAATAACCCTATTAATAAGTTATCCGATAACAAATCATAAGGGCTTTTATGTCATGAATTTTGTAATATAAAATTTATTACTCTAGACTAATTAAAATTGGTTAAAGCCATTCTTTTTATGCCACCTAATAGGTTTATGTGTTGTTGCTAATGAACCAAAACCGTTTTGGTACACAAGTCATAAGCGGGCTCTAGCAAAACATTATCACTATCCAAGTAGATTGAATATCAAAATCAATACAACCTAATCAATAACATATATCATATCCATTTGTCGAGCAATATTCTTTGATTAAAGATATGGCATGGATAGCCACCCTTAATGTTCAATAGTACTAGACCTGATCTTTACGTAAACTGAAAACATCCAAGTGACATTGATCATATCATTTCACTTGGACTTGGCCATTTAACATTCTAACATATCGAGGGATCCATTGATATCTCTTTCTACATGAGAGGGAGAAATTCTATTTTGATTACACACCTTCACATATTATTCACATGGAAACCAATCATAATCTTTATAATCATCATGTTAATGACTAAGTTTAATTGTGTCAAATTACCATGCTCCTAATATTGAAGTCTATGGTAATCTCAAGTCGAAGGACTAAATGATATATTTTTCATGAGTAACACCTATGACTTAATACATGTGGTGTTCTAATAGCGTGTCGATCCAGTAACTAATTCCCTAACAAGTATTTTCGATCTCGATTCGTATCCCTATACGCATGATCATCATATGACCATTAATCCAGATTCACACTAGTGGTAATTCATTATCTTCCTTTTAAAATGACTACTAAGAAAATTTATGATATTTCAAAAAATACCCATGGATCTTATTATAAGTTAAACATGCAATCACTTATAATAAAATAACAAAGGAAAACCTCTATTTTCTTAACTAAATATAAGATAAAAAATGTTTGTAGATTGACCAAAGGCACAAGCCCTAACAATCTCTTCTAATAACATTTATCAATGGTTGATATAATTAAAATTAACAAATTAGTAAAACATCCCTAGTGAGATGGTAGAAGCATCACTTGCCAAAATGCAAGCTTTGGAGAGGTCGTGAGTCCGACTCACACTTGAATAAAAAAACACCAAATTTAAGGAAGAAATGAAAGAAATAAATAAATTTACATAAGTACTATACAAGATATAGATGAATTTAGTGTTCGTATATACACAAACATGTGTATTAGCCGACTCCAACTAATTTGAGATTGAATTTATTTTTTTATTTTTGATAAGAACGAAACTTGATCCTTGTAGGAATCAAACCATAAACCTCTTAAACCCATATCCACAAATGGTATGGATTGAGGCTATGTTGTGTCGTTGTGTTTTTATATGTATACATCTATTATATATTTCCATTGGTTTATGTATATACAAGTTTTCTCTATTACCATTTGAATTGTAACAAATTTTAGATCATGTCTTCTAATGAAATAAATTACCCTTAATTATAGGCTTTTTTTTACAAAAAATTGATAAGACAATAATTCGACATTTTTATAGTACATTTTAGGACAATTTAAGATGCAAAAGACTATATAACACGGAGTTTTCTCTTGTTTTTGTTATTTCATGTAATAAATAGAATTTATGAAGAATTTGAGTAAAAAGATAAGATTATGAAGGAATTAATCATATGGAAAGAGTATGCAAGGAATCATCTTTAAGTAATCAAGGAAAAACTAGAATTCAACACCAGCGATTCTCCAGCGATTCCTATGTATACAAAATCACCACTATGATTAACAGAAGAAAAGACAACAAATCCAAGGATTCTCTCAGCGATTCCACTTAAAAATGAATTGATGAGGAATTGCTGGGATGAATTTCGCGAGATTTAGATAACTACAAGTACTTTGAGTTGGTTTGGGATGTTTACTATATAAAATACTATAAATACGACCATAGGGTTACGAAATTAGTTGTCTTTGAGCACATGGATCAATATTTCATTTCTCTAGGATCCATTTGTTAATTTTTTAGTTTATTACTTCATTATTCATTACTTTTGGAGAAGATTTGAGAATTTAAATATTTATTCCAGAGGTATTTATTTATGTCTTTTATTTATATAATTGTGATGTCATGTATGATTATGAGTGAGTAATGTATTAATCTAAACTAAGTTCAAACATGAACTAGATTCATTTTCAATGTAGTTGTGATAAGGTGATTGTGTGCTCAATGCTTTAAACGAATCGTACTCTTTGATTCACTGATTTAATAGATTATTATCTATTGATTTTAATCATGAACTTTGTATTGCATACATAGTCTAAAATGTGTATTTGGATATTTGGATTCATTATCTAATTAATATAGTAACTACGATTGTTTGGAAGGTATGACCGTTTCGATGTTCTATGTGAATTCGAGATCTAAATCTAATGTTGATGTGGCTTACTAACGCTATTCGATTTGGTAGTTCAAAGTATTTCAAAAAGGGTAAAGCCGTTTTGTTGTTTGAAGTTAATGTCTTTATGCATTCAAAGGTTTTAGCTCAATAAAATTAAAACGTGGCTTTTCCACCAGTATAAGAAGGACTAGTAGCTAGTTAAAGACTGTTTACTTACTTATGATTAGAGTATAATGATATATGCTTCTTTTTAAAGTCATCACATGAATATATGATTGAAGTAACATGGTTCGATGCAAAACATACTGATGTTTCATTATTCATGATGTTTTTTTAGATATTTATTTATTATTGAATTGAATTTATTTGATTGATAGTAAATTTAGATTGTTTTAGTTAAGTTAGTATGATTGGTCAATTATTATTATATTATAGATTGAATTAGTGAGTTTAGTTACTATTTTAATTAAATAAATTAAATTAAAGTATAAATAATCATAAAAACCATTAAAATTCTTTTTTCCTAGAGAAGTTTGATAAATCCCTCAGGAGACTATTCCAACCTACCACTAATATAAAATATTAAAAAGATAATAGAGGAGGGGAATTTAGTATACACACTCGACACGTATCAATTTTTGGCATCGTTGTTGGGGATTTAAACATAATTTCTTTTGAGTTTTAGACGTTGTATGCTTTATCCATTTCTTTTTTTTTCAGATTCCTTATGATCCTTAGATTTTTTCGATCTTGAGGTATATATTACATATAATCGTAATTTAAGACAACAACAATGTAGAGAACGCCAACCTACCATTATGGAACCAACAATAACTTGAATATTAATAAGAAATTTGAAAATAGAGAACTTACTTTTAGGTAAGCTAATCAAAATATCTCCAAATATGAACCAATGCGTATTGCCTATCCTGAGAGATTTGCGGAATTTGAACTTGAATGTGGATTCATTAGTGCTCTACCTAACTTCTATGGTAAGGATAATAAGGGTGAAAAAAAATTTATAAGAGGATTACGGGAATACCAACTCAAAGTTAATGGGATAAAACTTAACAAAATATATGTTTGAACAAGTCAAACTTAAAGCTTTTCCTTTTGTATTGAAATATCAAACACAAGATTATTTGTTTTGTCTTCCTCAAGATTCGATAACAACATGGGCTTAAATGGTAAAAGCTTTCCTAGATTAATGTATGCATGGAAGAAAAACTAATACTTATAGAAGACAAATAACAATCGTGATAATGAAAGAAGAAAAAATTTAAATGAATTTTAGGATTGATTTCAAACATAAATTTCATCTTGTCGACAACATGGATACACATTATAAGTTCTATAAGAATACTTATATGAAGAATTAAATAATTTTGAACAAAGACTATTTGATACCGTATGTAGTGGATCATTATTTGATGTTTTACCAACTCTATCAAAAGAAGCTATTAACAAGATGGCCAATCAATCTAAATTGTATGATGAAAATACAGATACATACAAAAAGAAAGCTTATGAAGTTAATAATAAAACAAGTAATAAGTTTGTTGAAAAAGTTGATGAATTATCTAACATGGTTAAACTACTACTAAAGATAGATCAACTCAGGTTATACCATGTAGATTTTGTATTGAAATTATGCATCGTACGGGTCTGTGTCCTACCTTACAAAAAATAACAATGAAGAAGTCAACGCGGTAATAAACCAAAATTATGGTTCTTCCAGAAACCAATATAATAATAACAATTACTACACTGAAAAATCAAATTCAAATCTTAGCTACGGTCCACAAAATCAAAATTTTACAACTTATAGACTGAGAGAACCAAATCAACCTACGCCAATACAAAAACTTCAACAAACTATTCAACCTGCACAATTAAGTTTAGAACAAATATTACATAACTTTATGACCAAATGTCATCAAAAGTTTATGCAAATTTCTTAAAATCAAATTTAAACCGATACGTCTATTAACAAGTTGAAAAAGTAAATCAATAAAATGACTACAAATCAACAAGTTAATCTATCAAACAAGTGTTACTACTTAAACTATAAATACTACTAATTAAGCACAAGATAAAACTAAATTTTGTAAAAATGATAATGAAATAAAAAAGCAAGAAAAGACATTGAAAAGAGATAAAAAAAACTTAAAGTACCTAAGACAATAGAACAACAAGAATAAGAATAGATAATGGCAAATGTCATTTCCACTAAGGAATCGATGGTTGAACAACTGAAATACACACCTTTTCGCAAAAGGCTATACTCATGGTATTTTAGGAAAAGTTGAATCCTATGAAAAATCTCTACAAAATTCTTAATTAGTTAACCAAGACAAAGAAAACAATATTTATGAATTGAATGAAGATATGCATTCTAATTCTACCGTTCCACAATGTTTAGCAAATTATAGGGAGGAAGAAACTAAAAAATACATAACTAGATATTTTAAGAAATTAGATATTAACAAAATTTTGACAAAGTCAAATTATGAATTCTCTGTATATAAAGACAAGTTTTTGGAATAACCAAATGTAAATTTAGGACAAAAGATCTCATCTTTATAGAAAATGCAAGAGGAACGTTTCGACCCATGAATGTTTGTCTTACCCATCGGAATATAAAATTCTACAATTCAGTGTATTATGTGTGATCTCGGAGCATCAATTAATGTTATCTAAATTAAACATTATGAATCATTGAAAATAGGATCGTTAACTAATACACCTACTAATCTTTAGCAAACAATACAATAATTAAACCGTATGAATTATTATAGGACATTTTAGTACAAGTGTATGACTTAGTATTTCCAGCTGACTTTTATGTTAGGTTAATGGGAGATTCAATATCATGCAATCCCTTGCCTATACGATGAGGTAAACCATTTATTAGGACGGGTAGAACTAAGTTATATATTTTTGAAGAAACAATGTCTATGGAGTAAGAACATAAGATTGTCAAATTCAAGATTAATAACAAACACAACTATGATACCTATGAATAATATAATTAATTATTCAATAATGAAATTCATAATAATGATTTTTTGTACTTATACCATTATGATCATTCTAATGCATAAATTTATGCAAATAATGCAGTAACAATGGAAACTGATAAAAAGGTTCTTAAGAAAGAACAAGTTGGAAAAACATCAAAAGAAAATAAAGTGATTTAAGAATGGAGAGTTAAGCAACCAAAGAATGGTAAAATCATTAACAATATGGAAGTTTCAATGTCCATGTACAATAAAAAAGAAAAAGCTGGATTTAAGCTCTATAAAGCTTAATTTTCCTAGAGTTATACACTTGCATGTTATAATCAAATGGGCTTGGTACTTCAATGCTCTGTGTGATACATACTCCAATTCAATCCTCATGCCCATACATTTCTTTCTACATACTTAATTGGAGTTGAATTCAATTGCTTCTGAATAATACTCTTTACTTGATGGAACTTCAATTAAAGCAATAGGAGTGGTCACGGATGTGCCAGTTTATGTCAACAACTACATTGTACCAATGAACTTTTTGGTAATGCAACACTTTATCAATGATGATATTCCTTTAATTTTAGGAAGACATTTCTTAACCAGTACTCACACTATTATGGATATTCAGAACAAAATAAGTACTTTAACGATTGATGGTTGAGCACAAACTTTTAGGAATGGCACTAGGCACAATCAAGTTTAGAGATCTAACATAATTCCAGAAAAGTTAAGAAGAGCCAACGAAGATAAACAATACCGCTTTGTGAGAGGCAACCCATATTCTATGTTTGTTTAATTTTATGGGGAATTTAGTTTAATTTAGTTGAGTATTTTTTTATTCTCTCTCTTTTTGACTCTTGTATCAAAAATATTTTCAAAACTTAAACTTTGACATAATTCATATTAAGGGGGAGTGATCATGTTGTTTTTTTAATGCCCGTTACGCAAGTCACATTTTTTACTTGCTTATTAATGTGCTTATTTACTTATTTAATTAATAAAAGTATTTAGTTAGTTATATGTCCCACTAAAACTTTCAAAACTTCAGTCAATTCTACCTTAACATAAGTTTAAATGAATTATATAGGTTAAATATCGAACAAATTATAAAAACAATGAATTAGGCCAAGCGTTTCCCCATCGATTTCAAATAACACTAGGAGTCGGTAGCAAAATCGGTAGCAAAACACATGTAATTTAGTACAAATCGTGAGTCTTACAAATCTTTAGTGATTTACCTTACAAGGGAATCGCTGCTCTGATCGGTGGGTCACTGAACCTTACTTAATACCAATTCAAATAATGATTCTTAGCGATTATAATAATAAAAGAATCACTAAACATGATTTTCGGATTTTAAAACCAAAACCACAAAATCGCCATACACACCAAGTCATTCACACCCATAAACCGTTGCACATCTTCACAAAAATTCTGATTTCTTCCCTAGATTCAACCATCGCAAGCTCAATCTCTAAATATTTAAGTGATTCCCTCCTCAACTTAGTCCCATCAAACAATTTTTTTAATTTTAGGAGTGTTGAAAAAAACAAAGGTTTAAGAGAATTGGGCTTAGAACTTGGATGGATAGTCTAAAGGAGTTCAAGAGCTTAAATCTTAAGTGACTAACTCTAAAAAGGTAATTATCTCAACCTTAGCTCGTTACTTTAACAAATTTTTTGTTCAAGTGATTTTCACAAAATTTTTAATCCTTTCGAAACTTATTTGCCAAAATTTAATCAATTACCTTGAACAAATTGTTTCATTGATTCCAATAAACAAGGAATCGTGATTACATTGATCGTTGATTTACAAATTCAACAATTTTATAATTTTGGTATATTAACGCATATTTGTAAATGGTTTTAAAAATAAGTTTAAAATGAGTTTAGGGGTTTCCTTAAGGTTTTATTTTAATATTGCCATATTTTTCAAGGACTGTGATTTATCACCTAATTGCTTTACAATATCTACAAAATCGATTAACACTTTGACGCCAATTTTATTTTA
Organism: Stephania cephalantha; assembly: GCA_039657325.1. Lineage (NCBI taxonomy): Eukaryota > Viridiplantae > Streptophyta > Magnoliopsida > Ranunculales > Menispermaceae > Stephania > Stephania cephalantha. The sequence goes on along the minus strand of CM077569.1, from coordinate 19,233,374 downwards.
AAGTTTTCGATGAATTTCATGTTAGATTTCCAAATAGATTTCTCTTTTGAAAATAAAGTCTTGAATTTTACATAACTATTTTTGACAACATTGTTTCTACCATCTACAGGTTTAATTATTTTTGGACTTGTGAGTTGTTAAATTTTGAGAGATTGGCCAGAAGACTTAGAGGTAGAAGTTCACGAAAGGAGAAGGGGAAGACGCCATTGGTTGAAAAATCCAAAAAACAATCCAAGGTTCTACCCACATCAACTAGGCCAACTGGGATTTCGATCAATATCCCCTAAACTAGAGTACCTATAGAACCTTCTCCACCATAAAGTTTTACCCATGAGTCAGAGGGAGATGAAAATACTGAGGATACAAAATAATGAAGCTTTTGAAATACGAAGAATGTAGAGAGACATTACAAAAAAAATAATATAGGAGAGAGGTTTCAATGTGATAAACGAGGCTAAATATGGGCCTAAAATCCTAAACATAATATGGGAGAGGAAATGAGGATTGTTAACTAGGGATTATTACGCCAATAATGAAGCGGGTTCCTCGGTGGAAATGTTTGAAATACTAGTATGGGAGTTCTATGTAAACGAGCATGGAGAATACTATAAAACAGTAGCCATAGTCCGAGGAATACTAGGGGACTACTCAACTGAAAGAATAAACTTATATTATGGTTTAGCAAAATTCCATATGAGGCAGAATAACAAGTACCCAAAACTCAAATATTAGTATTGACATAAATTTCCCAAAGAACCCATTCGAAATGGTTTAGAAGCAATTATCGGGGACAGACTCCTTCTTGATAAAGATGGGTACCCAAAACACATCGTTGCAAAATACTTAAAAGAAAACACCAAAGCTTGGAGCTTTTTCTCAAAGGCGAGCCTACAACCTAGTTTGCAACACTATGATATAGTGAAGTATAGGGCGACTCTTTTATACTATATAGTTCAAGGAACCAACTATATTAATATGGGAAAAATGATCTAAGATTCCATTTAAATGCCTTGACCACCAAGAAATATGAAAGATTTCTTTCTCCTTTGATGATTACACAGTTTTGCAAGCAAAATCGAGTTCTTATGAGAATTCTATGGTTAGATGGTTACCAGGATAGGACCATCACTGAGGAAAACAATGAAAGCATTAAGAAGGTGCCCGGATATGTTGATTCAGAGGATGAAGGGAAGAGAAATGATACATACAGAAGAGAGACCACATAAAGAAGGAGATTACAGGCAAAAAAATCGTAGAAATTCAGAAGAAATGAAGAATGTCACGTATCATAAGCAAACAAACCAGAGATCAGAGCCACTTGTCAAAGACTTCAATGGCATGATGGGGTCAATCTCGCGAAATCGGATGAGAACTTTATAACATCAAAAGTTCATGTTTTAGAACCAATGTGGGATTGCCAGGACCATCTATGGGTCCCAGCGACGCATGGCCAGGAGGATGCAAGGCGGGGGAGCTAACATTCATATTCCATCAACCTAACTAAGAATGTTTAACTAGGGAGTCTTTTTAGATTACAACCCAGTGGCGGGAGTGGATTACACTTTATATGATCTTGCAAGGAGCTTCCAATCTCAACCACCAGATCATGCGACATCTGGACGACGGTTCTGATATCTTATTATTTTATGTGTAATCTTTTTTGAGTGTTATTATGAGAGGAATTTTGTTTGTGATCCTATGATTTGATTTTTGTGGTATTTTCTATTATGATAATATTATTTTGAAGTGTTGTATTTTACACAATGTTTTGATGTTTTACCACAATTTAAATCCTATGTTATTCGAAAATGTTTTTATTTATCATGTTTTCAATTACTTATGCAATTCATTATTTTTTATTTAGTTAAATATTTAATTTATTCGTTTATGCTTCACGAGGTATTTAAATTTATGTTGGAAACCTGACATTATTTTTAAACCTTGCGTATAAGGTTTGGAATGAGTTTGGTGGTATTCGGTGAAGTAAAGCATGAAGATGCGTTGTATAGAAGAAACAAGAGGTAGAATATATTTAAACATTAACGAGGTTTAGAGGGGATTGATTGCTTAGTGTTAAATATTATAATGGGTAGAAAATCGAAACGATAATGATAAACAAGAAAGATTTATAAGAATCTTAATATTCAAAGGTTATTGATCAAGTATTTTATATATATTTATTGAAAAGAGCTTATGAAATAATTGAAGAGAAAAATAGGAAATAGCCAATAAACTTACTAAGTTTGAAAGAATGCTTCCTTGACTATAGTGAAAGTGAGAATAGCTAACAAGAGTTTTTAAAGAAAAAATGTAGAGACCACGGATTTCAAAGGAAATGGAGCACGAAATCTAGTGGTGGTAAAAGTAAGAGGAAGAATTCCTATAAAATGAATAACGGATTCCAAAGGAAATGAAGTAGAGAACAGTAGGAATACAATATAAAATAAAAAAGAAAATGAATATATAATTGAAAAAGAAAGAAAGAGAGATATATAAGAATAGAATGAAGTTTATGAAGAACTCTCCAAATTAAAACTTTAGCTCAAGTGCTTATAGCGAAGTTAAGTGAAGTATATCTTTTTATTTCAACAAATGAATATGAAAATATGATTATTGGTGAAAAAATTCCTATCGACTTTCATTATTGGGATATTTTTTGAAAAAGAGATTTATTTAGTGATTTTAATATCTTGAGATTTTATATTAGTTATCATAGGCTTGATGCTTTTCATTGTAGATTGACAAAACCTATATTGTGGCTTGAGCTTAGTGATTGGTTTAACTTTGAATTTTGACGTGCGTTGCACAATTAGAGGTTGAATTGTCAAATAAAGGCGTTGTTCTTTAAATCCTTTTATTCTATCATAATTCTTTTTTTATGAGGGTAATATGTTTCTATTTAAAGATAAATTATTTTAACAATAAGAGTATATAATTATGAAATCAAAACGAGGGAAGAAAATAAAATATGATTGAGCGTATTCATTTGCTCAGGACAACAAACTGCTGAGTTTGGGTGTATTTGACAAGTCAATAATTAGGCATGTTTTAAAGTACATTTTAGGACAATTTTAGATGTTAAATACTATATTACACATGTTTTTCTATTTTTAATTATTTCAAGTAATAAATGGAGTAAAGATAGACTATTGTGAAGGAATTAATAAAGTTAAAGGGGTATGCAAAAAAACATCAAAATGGAATTAAAGAAAAAATTGGATTTAAACACCACCGATTTGTTAGATTAAGCATTTTGTAACTTACACTCCACCCACGATTTTGATGGCAACAAATAAAGTTAAAGGATTCTAACAAGTTTGTTTAGTCTTTCAGAACATCCGACTTTGTTATGAATTACAAGTTCAGAAGGAAATATGAAATTTTATAAGTTTAAGTCAAATTGGCAAAATGAAGCTGACTAAGATCCAGACTCGGCTCATACAAGAATATAAGGACTGGAAAGCCAAAGCTAACATTTGTACAACTTATGTAAGGTATATAAGTTATTTTCGTACAAGCCAAATGTATTATGATCATGCATTAAATGAATCAAAGTTTTCAAAGTACTAAAGTTCATCAATTTTATGATTCATAATTCCATTATTTTCAAAATAATTTAAATCATGTAAATATGGTTTGCAACATGTATTTAAGGTGTAAAAACAGTTCAAAATTTTTTGAATGCACCGATACTCGTATGGAAAGCTTTTCGGTTTTCGTCACAAATATTTATAGAAAAGACCCATATGTTTCATGAAATTGGGATTCTTGATTTTATGATTTTGTGAAATCATTTGGGATGTCCAAACACGTTTGTTAGACCCTACTAAATATATGTGAAGTGTTTTCAGATCTTTAGTAGAGTCGTAGGACCTTTTGGGAGCCGATTTGCTAAACTAAAAAAAAAAAAAAATTGTTATGAAGCCCCTATCCCTAGCATGCTAGGCAATAAGGATAGCACGCTCCCGCAGATAGCGCGTTATCGAGGCTACCTAGCGCGTTATCGAGGCTACCTAGCGCGCTATGCAGATTTCTGACAACTTTTTTAAAGTACACATCTCTATTTTTAATTTGAATTTTTTGTCAAATTTGAACCCTTGGATCAAAACAACAATGACCAACCCTTAATTAGGGTATGAGAACCAAAGCAAACAACTAAGAACACATATTGAACACATTTTTGTCTCATACTCTTCAAAATTCTAGTTTGCACTAAAATTTATGAACTTTGTTTACAACCTCTTGGAAGGCCATTGATTAGCTCTTGAAATTGATATTATAGAAGTGTTCTAAGCCTTGCAAGTCACACACCAAATCTGATTTTTGGATTTGATACTTGGGGTTGTAAGATCGCTTGATTTTTTACTATATTTGTGTTTAATCTATACTCTTTGAAAGGAGTTTCATGTCAAAATCAGTTGTAGTGTTCTTGAACACATTTATATCTGGTTTTTGTGCTTAAACTTGATCTCATAAACCTTAGGGTTGCTTTGAACAAGTTATTGCTCTTAATCTTGATTTTCTACAAAAACACTTATTCACTTGATTAGAAACAACTCTTAATTTAATCAAATTAGATTTACCAATTTCTTGACTAAGACTTTCACATATTCGTTGAATTTAGTGGTATCTTAGTTGCGTCCATACTTGCATTCATTACAGTGGTTTAGGTCTAGGAGGCTTGTACGAATTGGACTTATTATTGCTTTACTTTGGGAGGCAAAATTTGATTGTATTCATGAATCTTTGTTGTAAGTTGTTGTTTGTGAGACTTAGTGGTAACTAAGTCAAAGGAAGACATAGTTGAGGCTAGGCCTAAATGATAAATCCTAGTTGAGGCTAGGTCTGAAAAGCTAATTTGTAATTAGGCATTCTAGGCTTGTAAGCTTAGGTTGTAACACTTATTAGTAATATAAATGGTGGTCTGAAAATCCTAATTGATGAGGATAGGTTATGGATGTAGATTTGTTGGATCAACCCACTAAAACTCTCATGTCTCATTTCCTTCTCCTCTACAACCTTCACCCTCGGAATAATTTGTCATTTATTGCTTGCATGGGTGTTTAGCATTATTAGTTGATTAAAAGTTATAAAAAGGCGATAACCTCTTGGTACATCCAATTCATCCCCCACTTGGCTGGGGTTTCATTTGGTATTAGAGTAGGATATTGCTTAAGGTGTTTTTAGCATATCTTTGAGTTACTTCTTGCAATTATACAAACATTAGAGTCCGTTTGACTTAGGGAAGGCAACTCATTGGAAATTAAGGATGAAGTTCTATATGAAAGCACAACGTAGAAGCTTGTGGGATTCCATCAAGGATGTGCTACACTCCACCCAACAAGGTCAGAAAGGACTACATTCCCGATTAAAGAAAAAATTAGCTATATAATGATCAAGCTCTGAATCACTTTTTTGTGCACTTAGTGTAAATGAAAGTGCATGCCACACGACTAAGAAAGAATTAGAGAAACTCGAAGTACATTTTGAATGTACTACTCAAGTAAGGAAAACACATTCAAGGATTCTTGAGGAGCATTATGAAACTTTCTGGGTTGGCACTATTGAAAAGATTGCCACAGCAAATACTCGCTTCACTAAGCTCTTGAATGAGTTGAAGAATCTGGGAAAGCATTATGATCAAAAGAACTTGGTTTACAAGTTCCTTAGTGACTTGCCTAAGGAATGGGATGTAAAGAAGTATGCTATTCAATTGGCACAAAATCTTGGTGACTATACATTTGACGCTCTATATGGAGAGTTGACGGTTCATAAGTTCGACCAAAAGAATCGAGCTAGAATGGAAGTAATTAGTGGTGCAGCAAAAAAAGATTCAAATAGGGAGATAGTCTTGAAGGCAAATAGTCCATTGATCAAGTTGGAAGCACCAAGCCTACAGGTTAAGATCAATGATGATGATAAACCATATGATGAAAATGAACTTGAGGAGGAATTGGCCATGTTATGCAAAAGGCTTCATAAAGCCTTGTATAGGCGTGAAAAGTTCAAGAAGAAGTTCAACAGTGGAAGCAAAAAAAGGTAGTCAAGTGAAGTAACTTACTTCAAGTGTGGCAAACCGAGCCATCACAAAGCCGATTGTCATTCCAAGAAGGTCAAGGACAAGAAAAAAGGGAAGAAGAACTTTGACGCTACATTGGATGACTGATCTTCATCTACTTCTAATTTCGAATCGGATAATAAAAGGGCTATCTTTTGTCTTATGGAAAAGAGTAAGGTACGTGATTCTAACTCTTTAGATTTTGATGAAGTTGATGACTTAAATAAAGAGCATATCATTCATCACCTTTAGAAAGAGTTTGAAAAAGAGGTCAAAAATACTAAGCAACTCAGAAAGAGCTTGATCAAAGCCATTAGTAAGATTGAGATGCGAAATGAGACTATTGATAACCTCCAACCTGATTTGAAATTGGTCATAAATGGAAGAAATGTCTTAGTCAAGAAAGTAGAGGACTTCACCACGGTGACCAAGTTCAATAGTGGTACTACGATGTTTAACATGATGTTTAGAGCACAACAACATGCACTCAACAAGACAAGCAAAGGCTATGGTGTTAGCCTATTGAGCTATAAAAAGTTGTAGACCGACATTATTAAGTGCTTAATGTGGAAGAGATTACACAATGCTGGCAAATGTGTTAAATAAGACCAATAAAGGCAAAATAGCATGGGTAGTCAAGAATGTTTATGATAATAACTTTGTTAGACCCAAATGAGTTTGGCTACAAAAAATTAGTCCCTTTCATAAAATGTATTATGCAAGGAGGAGCACCCTATGGTACTTGAATAGTTGGTGTTCAAGGAACATGACTGGAGATGCAATTCATTCATTGAGCTTAAACGACATGATGGTGGAAAGGTTACCTTTGGTGACAATAATAAAGGAAAAGTAATTGGTATTGGCACCGTAGGTAACGATTTCTTATCCCTATCTAATGGCTATCTCGTTGATGGTTGAAACATAACTTCCTTAGCATTAGTCACTTGTGTGATAAAGGGTTTCATGTCATGTTTGAATCATCGAAATGCATAGTTAAGAATGAGAGACACGATACATATTTGTTGCATGTAGAGATAGGAATGTTTTTGCCATAGACTCTTATTAAGACGTATATGCAAAATATTTTATGCTTGAATGCTCAAAATGAATGTGATGCATGTTTGTGGCATGGTAGACTAGGTCATTCTAGCATGGAGAACTGGTTAAAATTGACTAAGCATGATTTAGTTAAAGGTATTCCTAAATGTGCTTATATGAAAGACAAAAAGTGAATCCTTCATTATTCGCAAACAAGTGAAATCGTCATTCAAGATGAAAATAACTAGTGATATGATTTGAGCCTTCGAAGTAGTCCATATGAACTTGTTTAGGCCTACATAAACACAAAGTCTAGGTTCTAAATCATATTGTTTTGTATTTGTTTATAACTTCACTAGATACACATGGGTTTATTTCTCGGCACACAAACATGAAGCGTTTGAGGTCTTCGTCGAATTTTGTGCCTTGGTTAAAAATGAAAATGGCTACAAAATTACCATCATTATAAGTGATTGAGGTGGTAAGTTTTTCAGTAAAAATCTAGAGGATTTTAGTACAAGACAAGACTACTCACATAAACTTTCTTTTCCTACCAGAACAAATTGTAGTGCTTGAGAGAAAGAATCAGACCCTTCAAGAAATGTGTCGAACCATGTTGAATGAATACAAAATAGCCAAGCATGTTAGGGCAAGAGCCATTAACACATCATATTATGTCTTAAATTGGGCAAATGTTCGCAAGAAAGTGAACAAGACTTTTTATGAGCTATGGAAAGGCTGAAGGCCTAACATTGGCTGTTTTAATGTGTTTAGTTGCACATATTTTATCCTAAATAATAAGGATCATTTGGAAAAATTTCACTAAAACTTAAATATTTGCACAATTATAGGATATTCCATATATAGTAAGGCATATATAGTGTTCAATAGATCATCTAAAACAATAGAAGAGTCCATTCATATTAAGTTCGATGAGATGGATCCTAAAGTGAGATTCAAGCATTCCTTGGAACTATTTAAACTTGATGATAATGATAATGATAATGAAGATGATATCATTTACACTCAAGATTCCAATGGAAATGAAAAAGAAGAAAGAGTGGAACCCGAATCTAGTGTACCTAAGAACTTTAGACTTTTTATAGGACATCCATCTCAACAAGTCATAAGTAACCCAAGAGAGGGAGTATCCACAAGGTTTTCATTAAATCATCTTGATAGGCATATGGTTTTTTCATCACAAACTGAGCCCACTAAAATAGATACAACCTTAGATGATGAGTTTTGGATCTTGGCTATGCAAGAGGAGCTAGGACACTTTGTAAGGAACAAAGTGTGAACCCTAGTCCCAAGACCCAATTACCAAGAAAATCATACGAACCTAGTGGGTTTTTAGGAACAAAAAAATGAAAAGGGAAATATAGTGAGAAATAAGGCAAGGTTGGTTACACAAAGCTACAATCAAGAAGAAAGAATTGATTGTGAATAAGCCTTTGCACGGGTTGTAAGACTATAAGCATTTCCAATGTTGCTCGCTTATGCTTGCTATAATCGTTTCCTACTATACCAAATGGATTTAAAAAGTGCATTTTTAAATGGCTTTACAATTGACAAGGTATCTATAGAACAACCACCATATTTTAAAGACTATGATTCTCCAAATCATGTTTATCAACTTCAAAAAGCTTTGTATATAGTTAGACAAGCTCTTAGAGCATGGTATGATAGGCTAAGTGCATTACTTCTTAATAAGGGGGTTAAGAAAAGGATATTAGATCCTACGTTGTTCATTTAGATGAAAAATGATGATATGCTTCTTGTTCAAATCTATTTAGATGATCTCATTTTTGGTGCATCAAACAAGCATTTAAGTGATGAATTTTCATCTTTGATGACACTTGAATTCAAAATGAGCATGATGGGAAAACTAACATACTTTTTAGGTTTTAAATCAATCAATATAAGCATGGTATTTTTGTAAATCAAGTGAAGTATGCGAGGGCCAACCTTAGGAAATTCAAATTTAAAAATTTTAAGGTATTTAATACTCCTAGTAGTTCAACCATCAAAATAGACAAGGAGCCTCTTGGAAAGCCTATAGATTCTATGATATAATGAGGAATGATAGGAAGCATACTTTACTTAACTGCTAGTAGATAGGACATTATGTTTAGCGTTTATCTATGTGCTATGTTTCAATCCGAGCCAAAAGAGTCACACTTAAAGTGTGTAAAGCACATATCTAGGTACTTGAGTGGCACACAAGACTTAGGCATATGGTTCAACAAAGTTCCTAACATTGAACTTAGAAGCTTTGTTTATCACATTATGCAGAAAGCCGAGTGGACATGAAAAACAAATCAAGTGAGATTCCATCGCATTGTGCAATGCTATAGCCGAATATGTTGTAGCCAGGAGTTGTTGTAGTCAAGTACTACACATGAAGCAACAACTTGATGATTATCAAATACATGTTAGTTATGCTGAAATCTTTTGTCATAATACTAGTGCAATAAATATTTCAAAGAATCTAGTTTTACATTCACGGATGAAGCATATTGAGATTATACATCATTTTCGTCGTGATCATATGCGAAAAGGAGACGTAAAATTGATTCATGTGTCCACCAAAGTCCAACTTATAGATATTTTCACCAAACCTTTGCCTAGGGAACAACTTTCAAAAATCGGGCGAGAATTAGGATGAATATTGAATCCAATCTATTGATCGTGTCTTTGGTATTGTTCATCATGTGTGACATGAATCTCAAGATGTTTAGGTGTGTATGTCGCGACTGGTGTTGCTCTGGAATCAAAACTGATTTTCACAAATTAGTCCAGACTTTGGATAGTTCGCTAGCTATTCCAAATAGCGCACTATCCAGCACCTAAGTTCTGGGTCGAAACCTAGAATAGATAGCACGCGAGGCCCAACATATAGGGCGCTAGTAAGAGCGAGGTTTTATTTTTTAAAACAACCATGATTTCTCTCTCTTCCCATTGCTCACTATTTTTGGACACACTATCATCCTCACTTTCTGAAATTGTTTTTCCATGTTGTTATGGTGTGATTCCACCCTCTTAAGCTTTGGAAACCATTGTTCTTCCATTGTTTCCAACTTTGGTCCTCCATTTTTGTTAAGAATTTCCATTTGAGCCTTGCATACCAAATGTTTGAAAAATGTCTGCACGAAAGATGTCAGCTCGTTTGACCATCGAACCCACTCCTAGGCATCCTACATTTTTGCTCAGGTTGGATATATGCATGTGTATATGACTCGAACATTTACCGATATCGACACAAGCCTCGATCGTCAAGATGATTGTCTTTGTCGCATTGAGGAACATTTGCTTCCGCTTAAGCACTCCTGGTAGGATGTATCATCTTGTTCAGCTCGTCGGACTTCTTCTCATAGGGAGATATAAGAGAACATAGCTAGGAGGAGTACTAGTGGACTATATATATTAAGGAGAGCTTTAGGCTAATCATGTTAGTGAGAGTTTATTTTTCGTTGTTTATGCAAACTCTATATTTTAATTCCGCATGTGCCACACCATGTCATTATTTCTATTATAAGCACTTATTGCATGACATGAATTTTGTGTATTTTTAATTAACTCTTTATGAATGAATGGCATTATATTTGACTTTTTCTTCACTCTTTGATGCATATGAATGAATGAATATATCCTTGCTTGCATTGTTTTCATCAAATAGGAAGACCTATGTATGCATTGTTTTACAACGGGGGAGATACATTGTCATTATGAACTTGATATGTATATACATGTTCATAGGGGGAGACTTTCCATTCCTGCCTTTTTATATTATCAAAAGGGAAAGAATTGTTGCCTTTGAACTTGTAATTAAGAACTTGATATGTATGTAATGTTAATTCTTTTGGTTGCCAAATTCACATTGTTTGTTATCATCAAAAAGGGGGAGATTGTTGGACTAAGTATTTTATCAATTACACTCCACTAAGGGTTTGGATGGCAACAAATAAAGTTAAAGGATTCTAACAAGTTTGCTTAGTGTTTGATAACATCAAACTTTGTTAGGAATCATTAGTTCAAAAGGAAAGATAAGCTTTTACAAGTTCAAGTCAAATTTGCAAAATGAAACCGAAGAAGATCAACACTCGGCTCAAAGAAGGATACAAGGACTGAAAGGTCAAAGCTATCATTTGTACAACTTATGTAATGTATATAAGTTTTATTCCTACAGCTAAATGCATTAGAATCCCGCATTACATGAATAATGGTTTTCAAAATACTAAAAGTCATGAGTTTTGTGATTTGCAGTTTCATGATTTTCAAATTGATCTAAATCACGCAAATATGGTTTACAACATGTATTTAAGGTGTAAAAAATGTTGAAATTGTTTTTGAATGCGTCGATGCTGGTTTGAACAGCTTTTGGGTTTTCATCTAAAATATTTATAGAAAAACCCATATATACTTAAGGAAACTGGGATTATTGATTTTCGGGGTTTGTGTTATCATTCGGGATGTCTGAACACGTTTGTTGGACCCTACTAAATATGTGTGAAGTGTTTTCAATGGTTTAGTAGAGTCGTTGGACCACTGGGTAGTCAATTTGCAAAACCAAAAAAATAATTGTTATGAAGCCCATGTCCCTAGTGCTAGTCAAGAAGGATAGCGCGCTACCTGCATATAGTGCGATATCCAAGCTACCAAACGCGCTATGCATGGTTTTGACAGCTTTTTTAAAGTTCTTATGTAACGACCCTTATCCTTATTAAGAAGTCATTTGTCCTGAAACCCTAATTAAGCACTTGTACACCAACCAGACTTAACTAGAGACAGCAGCCTCACCATCTACACCTGACAAAAACAATTGTATATCGAATATTGACAGTAGAATGAATAATAAACGCAACAAAAATTAAAAACTTTTTGCGATATTAAACACGATATGCAAAACCTAATTAAATTGAAGTAAACCTCGGTTACATAAAACCTCCCAACTCTTATGATATTACAAAACTTTAATTCAATACAATTTATAAACAAGGGAACAATCATTACATCGTAGAGAAGATCAAGAGTCATAAACCATCTCTGCCTAATAGTGGTAGCGCTAATTGAAATTCCTAAAATGTTGATTGGGGTGAGCGTTCCAACTTGCTCAATAAGTACAGATTCGCATAACTATCAGGGTATATGTGCAATCACATAAACCAATAGATAAACAGATGCAATTCATACAGTCAATCTCTTTTACATTGTGATTTCCCAAGTTTAATAAAATTATGGTCGATTACCCATCAGCTATAATGACACCATAACCTGACCAACACATTGCACGTATTTGTTGTATGACCAGTAGTGACTATCAAAATAGTTCTATCCGAAACCCTCTTAGTGAGTATGTAATCCATGCAACCAATCGAATTAAGCAGGAGTTATATATAGCCGGGAAGGTAACCCCTCTCCTTTAAACCTATTCTCAAAACCAAGAGTTACTCTCGTGAATCACATCAAACACCATTTTTCCATTTCATGAAAATATATCACTGTATACATAGCTCCAATTCAAGTCTATAAACTAAATGAATTAAATATACTACATAGCCAGACAAAGTTGATAATTAAATGAATCCACACTTACATCGCTTCGATACGTTTTGAATTTCTTTACTTTCTCACTCGACCTTTCTCGATGTTCGATAACTTATCAGAAACCGTTTAAAGTCATTTTATGTTCAATACCATACATTTAAATCCTTAAACTGGTCCCAATTGAATTCGGAACCAAGTTATTAATTTTTAGGATTTTATAACTATTTCACGTTTTTTGAGGTAAAACCCTGGTATAAAGTCTCGATAGACTTCCAAATTCTCCACTTTTTATAGAAAAATCCAATTCCTTAAATTCAAGCATTGTTCCTTAATTTTGACTATTTTTTTATTAGAAAATACGGGCTTGGCCCCTGAACTAGACCGATCTTGTTTAGTTAAACCGAATCGGTTCAGGCCGGTTCAAGGGAATCAAACTACCTTCTTCCTCACATTTTTCTATGCATATTTGTTTCATCCAAAACAAGTTTTTTTAAAAAATTTATTAGTTGGGGTTAGGTTTAACCAACCCCATAGCACCCTTGGGGAAGGGAGATGACCTCACGGTTATCTCATTCCTCGGACCACCAAGTCCCCTTCAACCCTCAATCACCAAACTCACGAACTACAAAAACAACAAGAATGATCTCAACAAAAATAATGACCACCACCACACACAAAAGCTCACCTTCATTTCGTCTCCCTAGCCTCTCCATCTCGATCTCGAGCTCTCCTCGTCTCTACCTTACTTTCGATCCTTCTCATCTTATTGTTTCGATTTTGAAAAAATGGCAAAGAAGAACTTATTTTTTGGATAAATGTGAGATTTTCCAAAGATTTGCATCGCACGAATATCAAAACAGATCTAGATGTTATTTCCTTTTCACTTGTGTCTTAATCCTTCTCGAGATATGTAATGCATATCTCCAGGTTGATCTTGACGGCAATTAAGTAGCCTACAATCACACAACCGACTTACACAAATCAAATACACTTTTCTCAAGATTTGTACGCACGAATCTCAAAGATGATTCACAAGGTAGAAGTTTAATGCAACAATATTTCTTGAGATGGAATGGTATGCATCTCGAGGCATGGACACTCTCCAAATCATCTACACCTAACTCCTCTCTTCTCCTCGAATGCCACGCTATGCGTATCTCAAAGCAAATCCAATGAATTAAACAAATCATTTCAAAGCTATAGGTTATATATATTTATATATATCAATTATATAAAAATATATATTATTATGTATTTTCTTACCTATAAATTCACGTCGCGCTCTAATGAGCACCCTCGTACGTGCATACTACTGTACACCGCACGTGTGTCACCCTCGACCACACATGTCACTAGACGCCCACCATTTTATTAATTAGTTTAACGATATATATTTATACAAACCATATATAAATATATATATATATATATATATATATATATATATTCATGCATTTATAATTTCGTTGTGCACCCCAATGAGTACGATCGGGCGTGCACACTACCCCACGACCCATGTATATCACCTTTGACCTACACACGGTATTAGGCATCCCATAATTTTCAATTTATTTTATTTCCAAACTATAGGTTCTATTTATATTTATATTTATATATCAACATATATAAATATGTATATATACATATGTATTTCACGGCTTTTCTGCTTGCCACGTATGCAAATGAGTACACCCAAGCGTACATATCTCTTTCACGTTTCTCCATGTGATCCCCCACGATTCACATGTGTCACATTAAGCATACCGTCAATTTTGTTTATCATTTATTTTACAACTATAGGTTTTATGTCAATTCCCATTAATTATTTATAGTTACAATAATTATTTGTCACACTAACCAAATACAATACAACACAACAATTACACTCACACGCTAATCGAGACAAGACGAGCTTAACAACGAGTCTAACTCGAGTTAGTTAAGTTTCATATTAACATTAATCACCAGGTTAAGGAATGAGTTGTTACATTCTCCCCAACTTAAGCAATTTCTTTTTCAAAATTCAACTTTATTAATTAACTGTGACTACGAAGATATAGGGGAGTTATTTCCTTATTTCCTAAATCAATTCCTTGATCAATAAATCTTTCCCTTAATCAACTTTATTCATAGTCAAAACTTGACACGAACTGATTTATCTTTCATAACATAAAGTCAAGGAAGATATTGAATATCATCTTCAAGATTTCCTTAACCTCAAAATTCTCGAGTTTACATTGCCTTTTCATAAGTGAGAAGTTCCAATGAATGCATACATCTTTTTAATATTTCAACAACTTATGAAGCTTGACTAAACATTCTTCCTATTTATATGGGTTGGAATTGCATACTAACAGTGTGCTAACAACATTTTGTGAAGTTCCAAATTACTCAGGCTCCAACAAAAATTTGCATTTTTACTTCTCGTCCCACACTAATTGACAATGAAGTTAATCATACAAACTTTTAAGGGAAACACCATATCATTTATAGCCTGATGATATCAATACAAGAGAACTCACACAGAAAAATATTTCTTCGAGAAACAACGATATTCAAAGTCATAAGCTCGGATATTACATTCTTTAGAACTAAGATTAGCTACAGATATATTGTGTTAAAATTGAGAAAGGTCCCTCACAACTATTGTACATTTCTTCCCCACCTGAAAGTAATTTCTGGGTCCTCACCAAAATGATAATCCTGGTTCTCCATAAACTACCAACTTTTTCTACACATATATATCTCGTTCACTCTTCCACAAGATTTAAACCACGATACCGGCAAGAAATTTGTAGACTTTTTCAATCTATAACTACAACATCAACATCCTTCAGTTGTCATTACAACATAGGTTAATCCTTCATAAATTTGTGAGCATGATATTTCATAAATACATGGCAAGAATAAGAAAACCCTCCAGGTTACATACAAATCAGTTTCAACTTATCAATATATCTCATGTTTCTTTATAAAATATACACCGCTAACTTTCATTCCAGGTCGCCAAAAACTCATTTTTATTACAATGATTTTGGACTTCAAATGTCTTGCGCAATATATAAAAAGAAATATATACTAAAATCTTGCTTTATTGTGTCAATACATATTCCTTTTCTGAATAAGAAGTCTTAGAATGAATCTTTAACTTCTACAACAATTTAGATACAATCAAGCAAACATTATTGTCAAACTATACTTCGACTTTCCTCCAAGGCATCCTTCAATCTTTTTTTTGACTTACAACAGTACTCTTGCTTGAGTAACTGAATAAAATATAGAACGATACTAGAAATCCTTCGATCAACCATTTTTACTATTTAATTATTTCAAGATTACTTTTATCTTTTGTCTTTGTTTTCAATATACGACAATCCCAAATTGTCTAAGTCACATTCAAATCGCTTGATTTGTAGTTAATATCAACAAAAATACAAATCAATTAACTTTGAAACTTAGTTCTTGCACTTACAAAATCTGTCAAGGACCAATCTACGGTCATAATTTGCAAATCTTTACGATAATGCTTGTGTACCTTCTAATTCTTCTAATATTTCATCTTGTAATCGATAAAATGATAACAACTCGATTAAGATAGGGTTCAAAACATTACATTCTCCTTAAACAAGATTGAATGAGTTTTAGTGAGTTCTAATGATTTTCACCATTCACTTGAAGTTATCATGTAATCATTTGAGATCATCTGTATATATCCTTAATTTTGATCATATTACATTGATAACCAGATCTCAACTAACTTTTGAGAACAACTAGTTTCATTTTATTAACTGAATGAGTTGTCAATCCAGGGCAATGAATAGTTATTCCCACTATTGTATATTATTCTTTGAATTGCTCAAATCTTTAGATTTCATTGAGCACTCATTCTCCCCTAACTTAGACTGTGCTAGTCTAAAAGATCAAACTAAGACATCTTACCAGCTCATTGCTATGTTCTAAATTGAATTATCTTCAAACTTTCTAATTTTTTTAGTCTCAACACTAGTATTAAGTCTCATCCCAAAGTGTGTTATCATCTTTGAGTTCCACTTAAGTCATTTAGTATCCCATTACTTCATAAATTTAATTCTCCTAATACACGTCTCATGGTCCAAATCCAATAGATACTTCTTCACTGAATATTATTTGTCTAATACTAATAGTGAGAGCAAAGACCATTGAGGACAGTTATTTAAAGAACGAGTTTAATTTCATCATTATAAGTTTTCCTTATGTCTTTCCTTTTTAACGTTCCCTGAGGTTAAGACTCTTAAGCTCTTACATTTAATGCTTTCTCATATCGTGAGAAATCAATGGACTTTAACCATCTTATTATCATTTTATCTTTATTTTTACTTTTTGTTATTTAAAAATAAAGGTTTGGCCCCTAGACAGCACAGGTTCAGGTCTGTTCGGGGGAACCAAACACCTTTTTTTCGCCCGTTTCTCTGCCTCTCTGTTTCAACAACAATAACGACAACCATAACATACATAAGGTCACCTTTGATTCATCTCCCTCACCTTTCCATCTTGATCACGAGCTCTCATCGTCCCTCCTTTAATTTCGATCCCTTTCATTTCACTATCTCAATTTCAAAAAAATGGCATAGACGAACTAAATTTTGGGATAATTATGAGATTTTCTCGAGATTCGAATCGCATGAATCTTTAGAAAAGAATATTGGTTATTTATTTTTCACTTATGTCTTGATCTTTCTCGAGATACATAATGTCTATCTTGAGTTTGAAATTTATGGCTATTGACAAACCGCCATCACATAACTGACTTACAAAAATCCAATAAAATTTTCTCCAGATTTGTAAACACAAGTCTTGAGGATGATCCACAATGTAGAAGTTTAATGCAATAATTTTTCCTGAGATGGAATGGTATGCATCTTAAGGCATGGTCACTCTCCAAATCCTCAACGTTTAACACCTCACTTCTCCTCGAATGCCACGCTACTTGAATTTTGAGGTAAATTCAATGAGTTAAATAATTCATTTCAAACCTATAGGTTATATATACATTTATATATATATATGGAAACTACAACATCAATAACCTTCAGTTTTCATTATAATTTAGGTTAATCCTTCACACATTTTTTAGCATGAATTTACATTAATACATGGAAAGAATAATATAACCATCCAAGTTAATTACAATCAATTTCAACTTGCTGATATATCTTATATTTCTCTATAAAATTGACACCGTCAACTTTCATTTTAGGTCCCCAATGATTTTGGATTTCTCGTGAATGAATATTTTAAGGAAATCAATTACATTCCAATAACATTCTTACATCACTTTTCGATTCAAGTTCCAAAAACTTTCTTTTCATGTTCATTGTTGTGATCAGAGATTATCCATAAAAAATATCGATAACTGGAAGTCAAACCAACACCTACTAGATAATCTTAATCAATCATCTTTAGCTCAGCTAAAATCAGAGCATCAAAGAACAGACTTGTAATCACCAATTCAGAAAACTCAGCCAATGATATGCTTGTACAAGAATTCAGCTGTTCACTAATATACATCTCATTCAAGAGATATTATTGAGTAGCTTTTATCGTAACTCATTCAAGAGATATTATTGAGTAGCTTTTAATTTAGCTATGTCTCATGTTCCTTTTCTGACAAAGATATTGTTAACACAATTATATTTAATGAGTGATACTTCAGAGTGAATTTCTCACATTTCAGAAATTTAGGTATCTATCTTACCATAAATTTCTTTAACCCTAACAATTCCATTTTTCAAACATCTATATTTTAAAACCTACTACCTTAACTTTACACCAATCCACTGGATATTAACTTTCCAAGTAGCCTTTTAATCATTCTTCTAGGATTCTTGATAATTTAAGAGTGTCTAAAAGACTCTCAACAAACATTTCCTCTTATTTACAAGTGATGCCTTTCCGTATTTTGTACAACTATTAAAATTATTATCTCGAGAATATCAATTTCTAATAGTTTTTCTCAAATGTCTTGAACTATATACAAATAAAAGTATATACTACATATTTGCATTATTGTGTCAACACACATTCTTACTTGAATAAGAATTCTTAGGATGAACCTTTAACTTCTGCCACAATTCTCTTTCAATCAAGCAAACATTGAAGTCAAACTATAATTCAACTTTCCTCCAAGGCATCCTTGTACCTATTTTTTTAACTTACAACAATATTCTTGCTTGAGCTAATTGAATAAAATACACAACGATACTATAGTTCAATAAACCATTTGTGTTATTCAATTATTTGAAGATGACTTTTGCCTTTTGTCTTTGTATTGAATATAAAACAATCCTAAATTGTCACAGTCACAGTCAAATCCCTTGATTTTTGGTTAATATTCAACAAAAATGCAAATCATTTACCTTTGAAACTTAGTACTTGCACTTACAAAACCTAGCATGGACCAATCTACTGTTACGACTTGTAACTCTTTATGGTAACACTTTTGTACCTTCTAATTTCTCAAAGATTTCATCTTGTTATCGATAACACGATAATAACTTGATGAAGATATGGTTCAAAACTTTACATTATTCCCTAACGAACATAGCATAAATTCTACTAATTTCTATGATGTTCACTATTCAGTTAAACTGATCAAGTAATCATATGAGATCATCTTTATATATCCTTAACTCTGATCATATTAAAATGACAACCAAATCTCAGCTAACTTCTAAGAACAACTGGATTTATTTTGTTAACAAAATGAGTTGTCAATCCTAAGCCATGAATATTTATTCCCATTTTCATATATTATTCTTTAATTCCTCAAATCATTAGATTTCATTGACCACTCATTCTCCCTAACTTTGACTGTATCAGTCAAAAAGATCAGACTAGGATATATTACCAGTTCATTACTTTGTTTTAGATTGAATTATCTTCAAACTTTCTCATTTTTTTAGTCTCAACACTAGTATTAAGTATCATCCCAAAGTGAGTTATCATATTTGAGTTCCACTTAAGTCTGTTAGTATCCTATTACTTCATAAATTCAATTCTCCTAATACACGTTTAAAGGTCCAAATCCAATAGATACTTCTTCACTGACTATTATTTGTCTAATAATAATAGTCAGAACAAAGACCATTGAAGACATTTATTTGAAGAATGAATTTAATTTCATCTTTATAAGTTTTCCATGTCTTTCCTTTTTCACGTTTCTTGTGGTTAAGACACCCTTGTGCTCTTACATTTAATGCTTTAATATCATGAGAAATCGATGGACTTCAACCATCTTATTATCATTTTATCTTTATTTTTACTATTTTTGTTATTTGAAAATAAGGGTTTATCCTCTAGACCGCACTGGTTAAGGTTAGTTCAAGGCGAACCAAACCCCCTTCTTCTGCTCGTTTCTCTTCCTCTCTGTTTCAACAGCAATAACGATAACTTCAACACAGATAAGCTCACTATCAATTCATCTCATCCGCATCTCCATCTTGGTCATGAGCTCTCATCGTCCTTCCTTCACTTTCGATCCCGTTCATCTCACTATCTCGATTTCAAAACAATGGCAGAAACGAACTAAATTTTGGGATAAATATGAGATTTTCTAGAGATTCGCATCACACGAATCTCGAGAAAATATATGTTTGTTATTTCTTTTTCACTTATGTCTTGATCTTTCTTGAGTTACGTAATGTGTATCTCGAGGTTGATCTTTATGGCTATTTAACCAACTTACACAAATCAAATAAACTTTTCTCGAGATTCTCACACACGAATCTGGAGGATGACCCTCAAGGTAGAAGTTTAATGTTGAAATCCTTCTCGAGATGGAATGGTACGCATCTCGAGGCATGGACGATCTCCAAATCATCAACGTCCAACACCTCTCTTCTCCTCGAATGCCACGCTATGCAAATCTCAAGGCAAATTCAATGAATTCCAAAATTCATTTCAAAGCTATAGGTTATTTATATTTATAAATGTATATATATCAATTATGTAAAAATATATATTACTATGTATTTCCTTACCTATAAATTCACCTCGCCCTTAAACGAGAACCATCGAGTGTGCACACTATTATACACTCTACGCGTGTCAGCCTCGACCCCACGTGTCACTAGACGCCCACCAATTTATTAATTATTTTAACTATATTTATATACGTACGATATATATATACACATATATTCACGCGTTTCTAATTTCATTATGCGCGCCAACTACTACACCTCGGGCGTGCACTACCTCACGACCCATGTGTGTCACCTTTGACATATACATGGTATTAAGCATCCAAAAAGTTTTCAACTATTTTATTTCCAAACTATAGGATCGATTTATATATATACTTATATATCAACATATACAAATATATTCATACCTATGTATTTTACGGTTGTTTTTCTTGCCACATATGCCAATGAGTACACCCCAGCATACATATTGTTTCCACGTTTATCCGTGTGATCCCCCACGATTCACATGTGTCACATCAGGCATACCATCAATTTTATTTATCATTTATTTTACAACTATAGGTTTATATTAATTCACATTAATTATTTATAGTTAAATTAATTATTTTTCACACCAACCAAGCACAATACACCATAACAATCGCACTCACATTCTAATTTAGACAAGCCGAGCTTCACCACGAGTCGTACTCGAGTTAATTAGATTTCGGATTAACTTTAATCACTAGGTTAAGGAAATGAGTCGTTACATTCTCACCGACTTAAGCGATTTCGTCTTTGAAATTAAAGTTCATCAATTAACTATAACTTCAAAGATATAGGGGAGCTATTTCCTTATTTCCCAAATCAATTCCTTGACCAATAAATGTTCTTTTCGATCAACTTTATTCCCATCAAAACTGGAAATGAACTGATTTATCCTTTGTTACATAATGTCATGAAAAATATAGTATAACATTTTCAATATTTCCTTAACCTTAAAATTTCTGAATCTACATTGCCCTTTCATAATTAAGAAGTTCAAAAGTATGCATACATATTTTGAATATTTCAACACCTTATGATGTGTGACTACACATCCTTCCTATTTATCTGAGTTGTAATTCCAAACCGACAGTCTGCGAACAACTTCTTGTGTAGTTCCAAATTACTCAGGCTCCAACAAATTTGTATCTTTACTTCTTGTCCCACACTAATTGACGACATAGTTAATCATATAATCTTTTAAGGGAAACACCATAACATTTATAACCTGATGATATCAATACAAGAGAACTCACACACAAAATATTTTTTCCAATAACAACCATTTTAAGTCACAAGATCAGAAATTACATTATTTGGAACTAAGATTAGCAGCAGATATATTGTGTTAATATTGAGAAAGGTCCCTCCCAGCTATCATACATTTCTTCCCCACGGTAACTTTCGGTTCCTCACCGAAATGATAGTCATGGTTCTCCGTAATCTCTCAACTCTTTCTACACACATCTATCTCGCTCACTCTTCCACAAGAAGTAAATCATAATACTAGCAAGAAATTTGCAGACTTTATCAATTCTACAACTACAACATCGACAACCTTTAGTTTTCATTATAATTTAGGTTAATCCTTCATACATTTTTTAGCATGAATTTTTATCAATACATGGCAAGAATAATATAACCCTCCAGGTTAATTACATTCATTTTCCACTTGCTTACATATCTCATATTTCATTATAAAATTGACACTGTCAATTTTCATTTCATGTCTCCAACAACTCATTCTTATCACAATGATTTTGAATTTCACCTGAATGAATATTATAAGGAAATCCATGATATTCCCATAATATTCTTGCCTCACTTTTCGATTCAAGTTCCAAAAACTCTATTTTCATATTCCATTTTGTGATCAGAGATTATCCATATAAAATATCGATAACTAGAAGTCAAACAATGACCTACTAGATAATATCAATCAATCATCCTTAGCTTAGCTCTAATCAGAGATTTAACCAACCGACTTGTATTCACCAATTCGGACAACTCAGCTGATGATATGCCTGTGCAAGAATTCAATTGTTCACTAGTATACTTCTCATTCAAGAGATGTTACTGAGTAGCTTTTATCGTAACTATGTCCCCTGTTCTTTTCCTGATCAAAGTATTGTTAATACAATCACCATTAAAGAGTAATATTTCAGAGCGAATTTCTAACATTTAAGAAATTCAGGTATCTATCTTACCTTCAATTTTTTTTCACCCTAATAATTCCATTTTTCAAACATCCATATTTTGAAACTTACCGCCTAACTTTAAACTAATCCACTGGATATTACATTCCAAGTAGTCTTTTTATTATTCTTCTAGGATTCTCGATAATCTTTAAGACTAACTAAATGACTCTCAAAAAATATTTCCTCTTATTTACAAGTGATGCCTTTCCGTATTTGGTACAACTACTAAAGTTATTATCTCAAGATTATCAATTTCTAATAGTTCTTCTCAAATGTCTTGAAATATATATAAATAGATGTATATACTACAAATTTGAATTATTGTGTCAACACACATTCTTACCTGAATAAGAAGTCTTAGGATGAACCTTTAACTTCTTCCATAATTCAGATTTAATCAAGCAAACATTGAAGTCAAACTATACTTCAAATTTTCTCCAAGGCATCCTTGTACCTACTTTTAGAACTTACAACAATCTTTTTACATGAGCTAACTGAATAAAATACACAACGATACTAGAGATCCTTCGATCAACCATTTGTATTATTCAATTATTTCAAGATTACTTTTATCTTTTTTCCGTGTTGAATATATGACAATCTTAAATTGTCTCAGTCACAATCAAATCCCTTAATTTGTACTTAATATTCAACACAAATGCAAATCATTTACCTTGGAGACTTAGTACTTGCCCTTACATGACCTAGCATGAACCAATCTACTATTATGATTTGTAACTCTTTATGGTAACACTTTTGTACCTTCTAATTTCTCAAAGATTTCATCTTGTTATCGATAACACGATAAGTACTCAATGAAGATAGGGTTAAGAACTTTACATTCTTCTGTAACGAGCATAGCATGAGTTCTACTGAATTCTAAAGGTTTTCACCATTCACATAAAGTGATCCAATAGTCATCTAAGATCATCTTTATATATCCTTAACTCTTATCATATGACAATGACAACCAGATCTCAACTAACTTTTGAGAATAACTGGTTTTATTTTATTAACAGAATGAGTTGTCAATCTGGGAAATGAATATTTATTCCCACTTTCGTATATTATTCTTTGAATTTCACAAATCTTTAGATTTCATTGACCACTTTTTCTCCCCTACTTAGACTGTATCAGTCTAAAAGATCAGACTAAGATATCTTACCAGCTCATTGCTATGTTCTGGATTGAATAATCTTCAAACATTCTCATTTTTTTAGTCTCAACACTATTATTAAGTCTCATCCCAAAGTGATTTATCATCTTTGAGTTCCACTTAAGTCATTTAGTATGCCATTACTTCATAAATTCAATTCTCTTAATACACAACTCAAGGTCCAAATCTAATAGATACTTCTTCACTAACTACTATTTGCCTAATAATAATAGTGAGAACAAAGACCATTGAAGACAGTTATTTGAATAATGAATTTAATTTCATCTATATAAGTTTTCTTTAAGTCTTTCCTTTTTCATATTCCTTGAGGTTAAGGCACTCTTGAGCTCTTACATTTAATGTTTTCTCATATTATGATAAATCTATGGACTTCAACCATCTTATTATCATTTTGGAAAGACATAACACTTATATCTACAATGTAGATATGATAAAACATAAAAAATATCAAAACTTGGTCTTTTATCTTTTGCTTACCCCACAAAATCACGATAAAACCATTTATTACGTCTTAGGCTTCTTTGTAACTCGAGACAACTCTAAGAGTTAGTAAACTTAGGTGTCAAGAACCTTAAACATTGATACCAAAATGTATCCAAGTTATTAATTAATTTGAAACCAATTTGAAACTTATAAAACTTAGGCTCTAACCTGAATCTGATACCAACTTTAATAACTTTTATCGTAATTAAAGAATCATTTGGCATGAAACCATAATTAAGCCCTAGTACACCAGCTATATTTAACTAGAGCTAGGACCCTCACCATCTACACCTGGTAAAAACAATTGTTTATCAAATATAAATAGTAAAATAAATAATAAATGCGGAAAAAATCAAAACCATTTCGCGATAGTTAACACGATATACAAAACCTAATTAAATTGGAATAAACCTTGTCTATACAAAACCTTATAGCCCTTATGATATTAGAAAATTGTATTTCAATACAATATATAAACAACGGAAGAATCATTACATCGAAGAGAAGATCAAGATTTCAAAACCTTCTCTATCCAATAGTTGTAGCGCTCGTCGAAGTTCCTGAAATGTTAATTTGGGTGAGCGCACCAACTTGCTCAGTAAGTACGAACTCACAAAACTATCAACAATCCATATAATAATCAAGAATGTAATCCAGTAACAATATGAACCAATTATAACTTGCATGGTATATGAGCCATCAAATAAAATAATAGATAAACAGATGCAAGTCATACAGTCAATCTCTATTATACTGTGATTTTCCCTAATTCTAGAAAATTTGGGTCGATTACCCATCAGCTAAAATGACACCTTAACCTGACCAGCACATTGCACGTATGTACTGTCTGACCAGTTGTCACTGTCCAAATGGTTCTATCCAAAACTCTCTTAGTAAGTACGTAATCCACACAACCTATTAAATTGAGCAAGAGTTATATATAGGACAGGAAGGTAACCCATCATCTCCTATTAAGCCTATTCTGAAAACCAAGAGTTACTCTCATGAATCACATCAAACACCAATTTTCCTTTTCATGGAACATATCACAATTTACATAGCTACCATTCAAGTCCATAATTTAAAAGAACTACTATACGACATAGCCAGTCAAATTTTAACGAATCCAAACTTACATTGGTTAGGTTCCAAATTTCTTTACTTTTCGTGTCGCTCAACCTTTCTCGGTTTTCGTTAATCTATCAGAAACGGTTTGAGGTCATTATATGTCGAATTCCATACATTTCATTCCCTAAACAGGTCCCAATTGCATTCATAACCAATTTACTAATTTTTAGGTCAATATGACAATTTCATATTTTTGAGGTAAAACATCGGCGTAAAGTCCCGATAGACTTTTGAATTCTCTACTTTTTATAGAAATATAAAATTTCTATTTATTTGGTAAACAAATATGTTTTTCACAATTTTTCCTTAATTTTTCCCAACTTCCAAAATTTTTTCTTTATTTTACAGTTTTTTAATTCGAAAATAGATGTTTGGCCCCTGGACTGCATCGGTTCAGCATGTTCGGGGGAACCAAACCCCCTTCTTCCGCTTACTTCTCTACCTCTCTGTTTCATTAAAACCTTTTTTTTTGCAGGGGTTGGATTTAACCCTAGCCCAGAGCACCTTTGGGGATGGGAAATGACTTCAAGGTCATCTTCTTCCTTAAACCACCGAATCCCCCAACCCTCCTTCACCAACCACACGATCAACAACAATAACAACTATCTCAACAAAAAATAATGACAACCACAACACACATAAGTTCACTTTCATTTTGTCTCCCTTGCCTCTCCATCTCGATCACGAGCTCTCCTTGTCTCACGTTCACTTTTGATCCCTTATGTCTCACTATCTCGATTTTGAAACAATGGTAGAGACGAACTAAGTTTTAGGATAAATATGAACATATATGAGGGTTATTTCTTTTCACTTATGTCTAGGTCGTTCTCGAGATACATAATGTGTATCTCGAGGTTGATCTTTAGGGCTATTGACAAACCCCCATCACATATCCAACTAACATAAATCAAAGAAACTTTTTTCTTTAGATTTGTACACACGAATCTTGACGATGATCGAAAAGGTAGAAGTTTAATGCAAAAATCTTTGCAAATATCAAATGGTACGCATCTCGAGACATGGACACTCTCCAAGACATAAACGTCTAGCACCTCTCTTCTCCTCGAATGCAGAGCTGCTCGTATCTTGAGGCAAATCCAATGAATTAAACAATTCATTTAAAAGCTATAGGTTTTATATATATTTATATATATATATATCAATTATAAATAAACATATATAACTATGTGTTTTTTTACCTATAAATTCACCTCACGCACCAACGAGCACCTTCAAGCGTGTACACTTTTGAACACCCCACCTGTGTCACCCTAGACCCCACTTGTCACTAGATGCCCACTAATTTATTAATTATTTTAACTATAGATATATATTTATACGTACGATATGTATACGCATATATTCATGCATTAATAATTTCGTTGAGCGCGCTAACGAGTACACTCAGAGGTGCACGCTACCCCACGACCCATGTGTGTCACTTTTAACCTACACAAAGTATTAAATGTCCCATAATTTTGCAATTATTTAATTTCCAAACTATAGGTTTTATTTATATATATCGTTATATATCAACATATATAAATATATATACCTATGTATTTTACAACTTTTGTAGTTGCCACGTACGGCAATTATTACAACCAAGCGTACATATTGATTCCACGTTACTCCATGTGATCCCCCACAATTCACATGTGTCACATTAGGCATACCGTCAATTTTATTTATCATTTATTTTACAACTGTATGTTTTATATTAATTAACATTAATTATCTATAGATACATTAATTATTTGTCACACCAACCAAACACAATATAGCACAATAATCACACTCACACGCTATTCCAAGCAAGCCGAGCATAACCACAAGACTAACTCAGGTTACTTAGATTTTGAATTAACTTTAATTATCAAGTTAAGGACACGAGTCATTACATTCTACCCAACTTAAGCAATTTTGTCTTTGAAATTAAAGTTTATCAATTAACAGTAACTTCAAAGATATTGGGGGGTTGTTTCCTTATTTCCCAAATCAATTCCTTGATCAATAAATCTTCCAATCGATCAACTTTATTCTAATCAAAACTAAACACAAACTGATTTATCTTTTATAACATAAAGTCATGAAAGATATTATAAATCATTTTCAAGATTTCCTTACATTATCCTTTCATAGGTGAGAAGTTGAAAAGAATGCATACATCTTTTGAATATTTCAACACCCTATGATGCTTGACTGCACATTCTTTCTATTTATCTGAGTTGTAATTGTATACTGATAGTCTGCTATAAACTTTTTTGTCTAGTTCCAAATTCTTAGGCTCCGACAAATTTGTATCTTTAATTCTTGTCCCACACTAATTGATGACGATGTTAATCATACAAACTTTTATGGGAAACACCACAACATTTATAGCCTGATGATATCAATACAAGAGAACTCACACAGCTAAATATTTCTTCTAGTAACGGCCATATTCAAAGTCACAAGGTCAAAAATTACATTCTCTAGAAGAATTAGCTGCAGATATATCGTATTAAGATTAAGAAAATGTCTCACCTAGCTATTATACATTTCTTACCAGCGGGGAAGTAACTTCCGGTTCCTTACCGAAATGATAATTCTGGTTCTCCATAAACTCTCAACTCTTTCTAGACACATATATCTCACTCACTCTTCCACAAGAATTAAATCATGATACTAGCAAGAAATTTGCAAACTTTATCAATCTTACAACTACAACATGAATAACCTTCATTTGTCATTAAAACTTAGGTTAATCCTTCATAAATATATGAGCATGAATTTTCATCAATACATGGCATGAATAATATAACCCTCGAGGTTAGTTATAATAAGTTTCACTTGCTAATATATATCATATATCTTTATAAAACTGACATCGAAAACTTTCACTCCTGGTCACCAGAACTCATTCTTATCACAATGATTTTAAACTTCACCTAAATGAATATTTTAAAGAAATTCATGATATTTCCATAACATTCTTACCTCGCTGTTCGATTCGAGTTCCAAAAACTTTCTTTTCATGCTCAATTTTATGATCAAAGATTATCCATATAAGATATTAATAACTAGTAGTCAAACCATGACCTATTAGATAATCTCAATCAATCATCATTAGCTCAGCTCTAATCTTAGCTTCAAATACCATAATTATAATCACCAATTCGGACAACTCAGCTGATGATATTCCTGCGGAAGAATTCAATTGGTCACTAGTATACATCTTATTCAAAAGATACTACTGAGTAGGTTTTATCGTGACTACGTCCCCTGTTCTTTTCCTATTCAAGGTATTGTTAACACAATCACCTTTAATGTGTGATATTTCATAGTGAATTTCTAACATTTGAGAAATTCAGGTATCTATCTTACCTTTAATTTCTTTCACCCTAAAAATTACAAATTTTCAAACATCCATATTTTGAAATATATTGCCTTAAATTTACACCAATCGACTGGATATTACATCTCCAAGTAGTCTTTCAATCATTCTTCTAGGATTCTCGATAATCTCCAAGAATGAATAAAAGACTCTCGATAAACATTTCCTCTTATTTACAAGTGATGTCTTTCTGTATTTAGTACAACTACTAAAATTATTATCCTGAGATTATCAATTCCTAATAGTTCTTCTCAAATGTCTTGAACTATATATAAATAGAATTATAAACTATAATTTTGCTTTATTGTACCAACACACATTCTTACCTGAATAAGAAGTCTTAGGATAAACCTCCAACTTCTTCCACAATTCGGATACAATAAAGCAAACATTGTAGTTAAACTATACTTCAACTTTCATCCAAGGCATCCTTACATAACGATACTAGAGATCATGGGGTCAACCATTTGGATTATTCAATTATTTCAAGATCACTTTTTTCTTTTGTCTTAGTGATCAATATACGACGATCCTAAATTGTCTCAATCATAATCAAATATCTTGATTTGTAGTTAATATTCAACAAAAATAAAAATCATCTACGGTATCAAATAAAAATCATTTTGCATGGACCAATCTACTGTCATGATTTGTATATTTTTACGGTAACTCTAATGCACCTTCAAATCCTTCTAAGATTTTATCTTGTTATCGATAACATGATAACAACTTGATTAAGATAGGTTCAAAACATAACAATCTTCCTTAATGAAAATAGCATGAGTTCTGGTGAGTTCTAATGGTTTTCACCATTCACTTTAAGTGATCCAGTAATCATCCGAGATCATCCTTATATATCCATTACTCTGATTATATTACAATGACAATAAGATCTCAACTAACTTTGGAGAACAACTGTTTTTATTTTATTAACAGAATGAGTTGTGAATCGTGGGCAATGAATATTTATTCGCACTTTCATATATTATTCCTCGAATTCCTCAAATCTTTAGATTTCATTGACCACTCATTCTCCCCAACTCAGACTGTATCAGTCTAAAATATCAGACTAAGATATCTTACCAGCTCACTGCTATGGTTTGGATAGAATTATCTTTGAACTTTCTCATTTTCTTATTCTCAACACTAGTATTAAGTCTTATCCTTAAGTGAGTTATTATCTTTGAGATCCACCTAAGTCATTTAGAAACCATTACTTCATAAATTTAACTCTCCTAATACACGTATCAAGGTCCGAATCCAATAGATACTTCTTCACTCATTATTATTTGTTCAATAATAACAGCAAGAACAAAGACCATTGAAGAAACTTACTTGAAGAATGAATTCAATTTCATCTTTATATGTTTTCCTTATGTCTTTCCTTTTTTACATTTCTTGAGGTTAACACACTTTTAAGCTCTTACATTTAATGGTATATCATAGCATGAGACATCGATGGACTTCAACCATCTTATATAATTTAGGAAAGACATAACACATATATCTACCGCATAGATATAATAAAACATAACATAATATCATAATTGAGTTTTTTATCTTTTGGCTAGCACCCTAATTCATGATAAAACCGTTTACTATGTCTTAAGATTTTTCATAACTCGAGACAACTCTCGAGTTAGTAAACTTAGGTATCAAGGTATATCAGAGTGAAGAACCTTACGCTTTGATACAAAATTTTATCCAAGTTATTACTTAATTCGAAACCCATTTGAAATTTATAAAACTTAGGCTCTGGCTAGGCTCTGATACCAATTGTAACGACCTCATTCCTAATTAAGGAATCTTTCGGCCTGAAACCCTAATTAAGCCCTGGACACTAGCTAGATGTAACTAGAGCAAGAACATTCACTATCTACACCTGATAAAAACAATTATATATCGAACATCGACAATAAAACAAATAATAAACGTAGTGAATATTTAAAAACTTTTCGCGATATTAAATACGATATACAAAACCTGATTAAATTGGAATAAACCCCAGTTATACAAAACCTCCCAAACCTTGTAATAGTATAAAACTATAACTCAATACAATATACAAACAAGGGAATAATCATTACATGCATGAGAAGATCAAGACTCCTAAACCTTTTTTGTCTAATACTTGTAGCTCTCGTCGAAGTTCCTAAAATGTTAATTGGGGTGAGCGTTCCAACTTTCTCTGTAAGTACAGACTCACAGAACTTTCAATAATCCATACAATAAACAAGAATTAAATGCAATAACAATATGAGCCAATCATAACTAGCAGGGTATATGAGCCATCATATAAACTAATAGATAAATAGATGCAAGTCATACAGTCAATCACTATTACACTATGATTTTTCCTATTTTTATAAAATTAGGGTCGATTACCCATTAGCTACAGTGACACCAAAACCTTACCTGTACATCGCGCGTATGTATTCTTTGCCCACTTGTCACTTTCCAAATGGGTCTATCCAAAACCCTCTTAATGACCATGTAAACCACGCAACCTATCGAATTGAGGAAGAGTTATATATAGGCCAGGAAAGTAACCCATCTCCTATAAACCTATTCTCAAAACCATGGGTTACAATTGTGAGTCACATCAAACACCATTTTTCCATTTCAAGAAAACATACCATAGTGTACATAGCTTCCATTCCAGCCCATAAACTAAATGAACTAATATACTACATAGCTAGGCAAATTTGATAGTCAAACGAATCCAAACTTACACATGTTAGGTTCCATTTTCTTTATCTTTACTTTACGGTCAGTCGACCTTTCTCAGTGTTCGATAACTTATCACAGACCATTTGAGGTCATTATATGTCCAATACCATACATTTCAATCCCTAAACTGGTCCCAATTGAATTCATAACCAATTTACTAATATTTAGGTCGATATGACCATTTCATATTTTTTGAGGTTAAACCCTGGTATAAAGTCCTTACGAACTTCCAAATCATCAAATTTTTATAGAAATAAAAAATTTCAATTTATTTTTTTCAATAAATATATATTTTTTATAGTTTTTCCACAATTTTTCCCCAAATTCTGACATCTTTTCTTTATTTTTACTATTTTTTTATTTAATAGACCGGATCGCACTAATTCAGGCCGATTCTGGGGAACCAAACCCCCTTCTTTTACCAGTTTATTTATATCTCTATTTCATCAAAACCAGATTTTTTTAATTTCATTTGCTGGAGTTGGGTGAAACCCAACCCTAAAGCACCCTCGGGGAGGGAAGATGACCTCGCGATCATCTCCTTCCCCAGACCACCGAGACCCCTCCAACCATCCATCACCAATCTTATGATCAACAACAACTACAACGATCTCAACAACAATAATGACAACCACAACACATATAAGCTCACATTTGACTCGTCTACCTCATCTCTCCATCTCAATTACAAGCTTTCCTTGTCTCTCCTTCAATTTCGATCCTTCTCATCTCACTGTCTCGATTTCGAAACAATTGTGGACATGAACTAAATTTTGGGATAAATATGAGAATTTCTTAAGATTCACATTGCATGAATCTCGAGACACATCTGATGATTATTTCCTTTTCACTTATATCTTGATCTTTCTCGAGATACGTAATGGGTATTTTGAGGTTAATCCCTATGGCTATTTACAAACCCTCCATTACATAACTAACTTACACAAATCAAATACATTTTTCTTGAGATTCGAATGCACAAATCTTGAAGATGATCCACAATGTAGAAGTTTAATGCAACAATCTTTCTCGAGATGGGATGGTACGCATCTTAAGGCATGGACATTCTCCAAATCATCAACGTCCAGCACCACTCTTCTCCTCGAATGCCACGCTATGTGTATCTTGAAACAAATTCAATGAATTAAAAATTTCATTTCAATGCTATAGGTTATATATATTTATATATATATATATTATATATAAATATATATAACTATATGTTTTCGTACTTATAAATTCATGTCGCGCTCCATTGATCACTGTCATGGCTCGAAATTCTAAATCCTATTTTAATCTCATAATCAGGATCAGTGACTCTTGACGTGAAACCCCCATCGAGATACGTGTCGTGACCGTGGAGAGAGGGTTGTGGTATATGTTATATTTGTTTTGGTGTATGCCTAGTATATTGTATATGTATAGATTACTTACTCGCTCCTACTTGTGTATAAGTGTCGAGACGTGAGAGGGGACGTGCCACGAGATGGATGCTGGCGTGGGACCTGGGTAGAGAGTGATAGTGGTAAGTTTATCTAGGCTTAATGTATCTTAAATATTGATTTAAATGTGGCTATGGCTGATTATACATTTAATGTACCTAAGATAGCATGTTAAAATAATAGCCATGTGATGATCATAAAGATACATATTGACACATCTAGACACCAAGTGAGTTACACATGGGTGTTACTTAGATTCGGAAAGTGGGAAATGCATCAATATGTACATCATTAAATAGGTCTCGAGATACTTGTGCACATGAGAATTAATGGCTATGAATCAACCATATCCATTTCATATAAAAAGCTAGAGATCAACTCATATAATCAAACCAACTTCATTTCAATAACTTAAAAGCTAAGTAAGCTTGCTTAGGAGAGAAGAAAAGATTGCTGAGAACAAGGGAAATGAGAGAAGATCAAGGAGAAATCAGTGGGTTTGGAGTAGAAGGTGCTGATAAAGCTAGGTGTTCATCAAACTAGGTATACTGTCTCTATTTAAGTTTGAAACCTATTCTGGTTTTCGACCATTTTCAGAGGCTAGATAATTAAGTTTTTGAAATTGGTTGATATATTTAGATTCCTAATTTCAAGCTGATAATCCAGCTATTAAGTTTTGAATTTTGTTTTGAAACGAAAAAGATATGAATTTTTAAAGTTTTATGTCCAAAATGGAAATTCTGCTTGTCGTATTATGAACCAACCTTTGCAATTTAGTCACAACTTGCACATTTTGAATCGAAATGTACCCAATCTAGTGGCATTTGAAAGCTAACTCAAAAAGGAACAAATTTGCCTTATAAGAAGTTTATAGTTCAAATATTTTCATATCTAAAAGAGCTCTACAAATAGAATACTAAAAGCATTATGAGATTTTTGAAACTAAATTACATATGGTATAGATTGTTGATTAAATGATTTCATTGAATCCAAATTAGGTACTATGTCATTTTGATTTTTAATACATGTGGTCAGTAAAATAGCATGCTATTAGGTAAGTGTTGCATAGTGTTGTGATCTTTTTCCATTATGCATTAGGTATGCAATAACTTTGTTTGATTCTCAAACCATGTTATCCCTTGAAATATGAAAGTAGTTCTTGTATCGAGGATCATTTTATGATAAAGTTCCGGCTGACATGCGGGGTCAGTAAACTTCCAAGGTGATCGGCATCTCTCCACTATTTTAGCAGCATAGGGGAAATGAGTCCCGAGGTTGTTGGCAAGCATAACTCTGGTGACATCACTGGGTATGGGACCCGGGGTTGTTGGCAACTATATATCGCATGTAACTTGCCCTAGAGAAAGGTTATAAAGGCAAACAACACTGCTCAGGCCTTCACACTGATGTAGAGCTCAACTTCATCCTTATATAGTTGAAAGGCTTATGTGATGAATATTATGGCTGACCAACCCAAGATCATTACCACTTAGCCAAGCATCTGTTTCATTTTGTTTGGCTAAAGTATCTTTTTGCATGTTCTCTTTTCAGCATAGTTGCTATCATCATGCTTTTAGTTACTTGTTGCATATTTGGGAATGTGAACAAATGTATGTCAGTGTTACTTTCTGCTTTCCTATACATAATTTTCTTTTCATGACAATGGTTGCAAATAGATCGAGTGGCAGACAAGGCAAATAGAAGATCGACGACTACCTTTGAGCCAGTAGAATGCTGCTACACCAGATTTTGTTAGTTTTAATTTTGATATATTACTTTTATATGTATTTCATATACTTTTGGGGTTATTTATTATGGGTTGAGAGGCTACCACCTTGACAAGACGCATGATGATTTATTCTCGCCATTTTTTATATATTTGTCTACATGCATGTGATATTTATTTCCCTAGTTTTTTCCATAAATGTTAGTTATCACATTAAAAGGTTATGCTTATTACTAAAGATTTCCGCTGAATAAACTTTTAAGTAAGTAAAATTTTAATTAACTCTGATTTATGAATTTACATAGGATAGGTAAATGTGTACTTGAAAATAATAGGTAAGTAATGAGGTTTTTGAAAGGATGACTAATTCCTTGTTATGTCCTATATGGTGAGATTAGGGCCTAATGACAGGATTAGGCCAGGTGGTGCCTTAATTTGGGAAGGGGTCATCTCAGGTGGTATTAGAGCCTAAGATTATAAGCCTAGCCTATGCTTATAGAGCTTAGGATTTTGGAATATAGTTATTCTGCAATGTGATACCAAACCTAAAGTTGTAGCAAAACGCCTAACTTTCCTAATAAGGAACGAATAAAATTTAAACAAATAAACACATGTTTTAGCTGTGGAAAACCAGATGATCCTTGCTTAAAAATCATTAGTTTGGAAGTGAGAGAAAGTGAGTTAGGGATTCATATATCTATATATATATGTTATTTACGTTGTTGTTGGTGTAGCGAAAGTCGTCAACTTATAGAGCACGATGGAAGATTGACACAAGATTAGAGATTGTAGCAACTCCAATAATGACCACACCAGTAATAGTGACATCTGAGAATGTATCGTTACCCCAAGCCTACATTTCCATTATATCAGTTAAGGTCCAGCTTGTGAAGGACTTTGTAAGACTTAATCTAGCCTACTTTGACTAAGTGAGGAACTTTGAGAAGATGGAGAAGTGGGTTCTATCTGTGAAGAAGCTTCATAAGATACTGAATGTCCAGCAAAGGTAAAGGAAGAGATCGAGATGGTTCCCAATAGGGACCAAGACAAGCACAGGCCTATGATTAGACAAAAGGTTAGTGTAGGCCAATTACTTACATTAGGCGTGGTCAATTTGGGCATGTGATTAGTGATTTTCCATAACCAGCAACCATGAATCCATCACAAAGTCGAGAGGACGTACATATGGTAGCACAACCTGATGCCTATGCTACATGAGCACTCATTAAAGGGTATAATTTCCATTTATGGTAGAGACTTATATGTTTTTTTATTCGGGTTCTACAGTACCTTTCATTTTTGGTTGCATCATAGGCATCTTAGGGTTTACACTAGTTAGAGTTAGCGTACATTTAATTTTTAGTACTGCAACTGGAGTTGAGGTTTACCCTAATTGTCTTATTGAGGGATATCTAGTAGATATGGTGGGGTAGAGTTACCTACAGATTTCAGAGTGCTCGAGTATTTTGACTTCGACACATTGGTAAGGATGGAATGGCTAACAGCGTACCACACTCATATCGACCATTTGAGTAACGCAGTGAAATTTGAAATCCCAGGGCATCAGATATTCACGTATAGTGCTACTACGCCAAAAGCTGAGAGAAATAGAGGTCAACTTACGACTAGTAGGGATATGGAGACTTTGGTATCTTTATATGTTATATCAGAGAGTCAGGGACCCAGACTTGAGGAGATTTCGATTGTGTGCGAGTTTTCAGACTTGTTTTCGGAGGACATACCTAGTTTACAACTACTGAGGAATATAGATTTCATTATTAAGCTGGTACTAGGCACCAAACCTATATCTATACCACCATTCTGCATGGCTCTAGAGAGTCGGAGAAGTTGAGGAGTTAGCTACAGGATTTGGGACAAAAGGGACTTATCACACCTTATATGTCTCTATAGGGAGCACCAGCCTTATTTGTGAAGAAGTTGGATGGTACTTTGAGGTTGTGTATCAATTATAGATAGTTGAACAAGGTCAAAGTCAGAAACAAGTATATTTACCATGAATTGATGACTTATTTGATCAGCTTAGAGGAGCGCCGTATTTCTCCAAGATAGTCCTACGATCAGGGTATCATCAACTTTGGACCAGGGATAAGGATAGGTCTAAGATAGGGTTTAGTATGAGATATGAACATTACCAGTTTATGGTCATGCCATTTGGTTTAAGTAATGCTCCTGCCATGTTTATGGATTTGATGCACCAGGTAATGAAGCCATTTCTTGAACATTTTGTGAAAGTTTTCATTGATGATATATTGTTATACTCGAGGACTGGAGAGGATCACGAGCAGCACCTGAGGGAGACGTTGCAGACTTTGAGGGAGCATCGACTCTACGCCAAGTTCAGCAAGTGTGAGTTTTGGCTGTTAGAGGTCAAGTTTTTCGGACATGTTGTTGGAGCAATAAGCATCGATGTATTTTCGACAAAGATTTTGGCTATTATGGATTGGCCTGCGCTAATCTCAGTTATGTAGATCAAGTGTTTTCGTGATCAGCAGGGTATTACTGCAGTTTTTTATAGGATTTCTTGAAGATCGTTTTTACTGATAACCAAATTGACTCAGAAAGATATTGGTTTGATTGGTCTAAGGAATGCGAGGAGGCATTTGCTCAACTGAAAAGATTATTGACTATCGCAACAGTGTTAATATTGCCAGACACTGGATAAGGATTCTTGGTATATGCAGGTGCTTCTCATATAGGTTTAGGTTGTATGTTGATGCAAGACAAAGGCACGGTGGCTTATACATTTAGACAACTGAAGATACAAGAGAAGAATTATCCCACTCATGACTTAGAGTTGGCAGTAGGAGTATTTGCTATGAAAATTTTGAGACATCATCTGTATTGAGAGAGGTTGACACTCCACACTGAGCATAAAAGTTTGAAATATCTCTCAACATAGAAAGAGCTGAACGTGAGACAACACCGATGGTTGGAATTCTTGAAGGATTGCCACTTTTCTCTCGAGTATCTTCCAACAAAAGCTAACGTACTTGTTGTTGCATTGAGTAGAATAGCGACTAGAGATGTCGAGGTTGTTAAATGGCATATGAAGCATGAGTATGGATTACTATAGGAAGCGGCGATGATGACTCAGTCAGATATTCCAGCCGACACTCGGGTGATGATTTGTGAACATATGAGGATTCAAACTATATCTACACATAGAGTGTTATAAGGTCAGAGAAGTGACATTCTATACTTGAGATTTAATGAGTTAACCTAGAGTACTGATTGTACTAACTAGACAGAGACGACAGATCAGTGTTTAAGATTTAGAGGCAAATTGTAGATACTAGCAGTGGTAGAGCTGAAAGATGAAATTCTTCTAGATTCATACTGTTCCCGATTCAATATTCATCCAAGTAGGACCAAGATGTACTATGACATGAAGATTCATTTTTTGTGGCTTGGGATGAAAGCGGACGTATTGGAGTTTATCAAGAATTGAAGAATATACCAGCAAGTGAAGGCTGAGCATCGTAGACCTGGACGATTATTACAGCCATGGATTTTGTTAGAGGATGTCGAGGACTACTCATCGATAAGATTCTATCAGGGTTATTATGGATAGATTGATGAAATCCGCCCATTTCATACCAGTTACAGCTCACTACTGATTTGACTATTTGAGTGGATTGTTTGAGAGGGAGATTATTAGTCTCCATGCGGTACCATTTAATATTACATCAGATAAATATGTTGTATATACATCTAGGATGTGGTGGAGTATACAGAGGCAGTATGGTATGCGCTAACAATTCGGCATAGCCTTTCACCCTCAGACTGATAGGCCGACTGAGAGGTTAATTCGAACTCTCAATGATATGATTAGGGCTTGTTTACTTGAGTATGGCAGATCATGGGAAAAGTACCTACCATTACGTGAGTTTGCATGCAGCAACAGTTATCAAGGTAGCATTAAGATGGCGCCAATTGAAGCTTTATATAGCAGACCGTATGACTAACCTTTTTGTTGGGTTGAGCTAGAGGATCAGGACATTATAGTGCCTAAAATTGTTGTTCATCACATGGAGAAGGTATGACATATTCAATATAGGCTTAAAGGATCCCAGGAGAGGCAGAAAAAGTATGCAAACAAGTATTACAACGATCTCACATATGACG
Organism: Stephania cephalantha; assembly: GCA_039657325.1. Taxonomy (NCBI): domain Eukaryota; kingdom Viridiplantae; phylum Streptophyta; class Magnoliopsida; order Ranunculales; family Menispermaceae; genus Stephania; species Stephania cephalantha. The sequence continues at coordinate 19,194,334 of CM077569.1, read as the reverse complement.
AAGGAGCCTTTGTGTATCTAAAGGTTTCTCCTCGAAAGGCTCTTCACATATATGGTCTGAAAGGCGAGTTAGCGTTGAGATTCATCGGACCTTTCAAGTTCAAGAAATGGGTCTGAAAGGGTGCTTATGAGCTTGATTTACCTCCACAGATGTTGGGGATTCATCTAGAATTCCATATTTCTATGCTTGGACTAGCCAAGTCGAAGGCATGAGAGAAAACGATAGTTGACTTAAGTTAGATTGACCTGAGCTAGGTTGTGTTTTATAAGGAGCAGCCAGTACAGATCTTAGACCAGAGGATAAAATAGTTGGAAGGCAAGTCTCTCCTTGGGGTCTTAGTCAAGTGGCAATTCCATGGAGATTCAGAGCTCACTTAGGAAAGGGAAAACTATATGCGAGATAGATTTATGTACCTTTTCAAACAGGTATAATTTTATTTTAAGTTTAATTTCGAGGACGAAATTTCCATTAGTTTGGAAGAATTTTCACGGCCCGAAATTCTAAATACTAGTTTGATAACTTAATCAAGATCGGTGACCTGTGAAGTGGGACCCGCAACGAGATACGTGTTATGACCGAGGCTTTAGGGCTAAGATATATGTTATATTTGTTGTGGTGTATGCCTAGTGTATTGTGTATGTGTAGATTACTAAGTCACTCCTACTTGTGTATAGTGTGAGTGAGAATGCGCCTCGAGATGCATGCCGGCGTGGGACTGGGGTAGAGGGTTATATTGGAAAGTTTATTAAGGCTTAGTGTTACTTAAATAGTGAATTAAATGTGGCTATGGTAGATTATACTTTTAATGTACCTAAGTTAGCAAGTTAAAATGATAGCCATGTGATGATCATAGAAATACGTATTGACCCATCTAGACACAAAGTGAGTTACACATGGGTGGTACTTAGATTAAGTAAGTAGGAAATGTGTCAATATAAACATCATTAGATAGGTCTCGAGATACGTGTGCACTTGAGAATCAATGGCTATAAATCAACCATATCCATTTGTTATAAAAAACTAGAGATGAACTGATTTAAGTAAACCAATCACATTTCAATAAATTAGGAGCTAACTATGCTTGCTTAGGAGAGAAGAAAAGATAGTTGAAGAAGAAAGGAAATTAGAGAAGATCAAGGAGATATAAGTGGATTTGAAATAGAAGATGTTGATCAAGCTAGGTGTTCATCAAACTAGGTACACATCTCTCTATTTAAGTGTGATGATTAAGTCTTTAAAATTTGTTTATATACTTGGATTCCTCATTTCAAGCAGATAATCCAACTATGAAGAAGTTCTTAATTTTGTTTTAAAATAAAAAAGATATGAATTTTTGAAATGTTAAGTCGAAAATGGAAATTGTGCTTGTTGTATTATGAACCATCTTATGTAATTTGGTCGAACTTGCTCATTTGAAATCGAAATGAACCCAATCTAGTGGCACGTGAAAGCCAACTCGAAGGGGAACATGGTTGTCCTACTGGAATTTTGTAGTTCAAATATTTTCATGTCCAAACGTGCTTTACAAATAGGAGATTAAATGCTTTACGAGATTTTTGAAACTAAATTTGTAAAGGGCATAACTCCCCAATTACTCATCTAAATGAGCTCATCATTTAGTATATTTTTATTTTCTATATGAGCTGCCTTATGACCGAAAACCAAGAATTTTGAAACTATAGATTGGGGGAATGAATTTTCTAAGTCTGTTGGTCATATTGGGTTCCAATTTGATAAGTGTTTAGTAAAGTATTGATATTGATTTCATTTTAAATAGGAACTACATAAACCAAACCTCTTCGAAAAGCTAAGTTAGTGACCAAAAAATTTTTACAGGGAAGACGTTGAGATTTAGACAATTTCATGCATAAAAGTGTGTTGCAATACAAGACATAAATCTCAATATTATTTAGTCTTAAGGGGTTGTTTTGGGTTAAGGTTCCTAAACCCATTTGAACTGACCTAGACCCAATTTATTTAGATTAGTTTGACATCAAGAACCTTAGGAAAATTCTCGTGCGTATGAATAAGTGATACGAGGTGTTGGGAGGCCGGAATAACTTAGGAAATTGCATGGATTGTATGTAAATCGATTGAGATATTTATTTACAATTTCGTTTCTATTTACTTGTTTACTTCTAGTCATTTGTACTGATTTGCCATTATGCTTCATATGCCATTACTTATTGTCCTTTCTCATTTCATTATTTAAGTTCAAAACCAGTTTTCATTTTTGTCAATTTTTGGAGCTAGGTGATTAAGTCTTTAAAATTGGTTAATATATTTGGATTCTTCATTTCAAGCTGATAATCAAACTTTTAAGAAGTTCTTAATTTGGTTTTAAAAACTAAAACATATGAAATTTTGAATTTTAAGTATAAAATGGAAATTTTGCTTTTTGTATTATGAACCAACTAATGTAATTTTATCATAACTTGTTCATATAAAATCAAAATGAACCCTATTTTATAGCATTTTAAAGTTAACTCAAAGGGGAACAACTTTTTCCTACTAGAGTTTTCTAGTTCAAATATTTTTTATGTCCAAAAGTGTTTTACAAATATGTGATTAAATGCATTAAGAGATTTTTGAAACAAAATAGTAATTGGCATAACTCTCTGATTACTCATTTAAATGAGCTCATCTTATAGTATGTTGTTAGTTGCTATGTTAGTTGCCTTGTGAACAAAAGTCACAAATTTTGAAATTATAGATCGGGAGAAATGAATTTTCTAACATTGCTGGTCAAATTAGGTTCCAATTTGAGCTGTGTTTAGTAAAATTTTGATATCACTTTCGTTTTAAATCAGAATTACACAAACTAAACCTTTTTGAATAGCTAAGTTAGAGACCAAAAACTTTTTAAAAGGAAACATGCTGAGATTTGGATAATTTCATCCCTAAAAGTGCACAACAATACCAGACTAAAATTTTAATATTGTTTAGTCTTAAGAGGTTGTTTTGGGTTAAGGTTCTTTTACCCATGTAAACTGACTTAGACCCAATTTATTCGGATTAGTTTGATATTAGAAACCTAAGAAAGAGTCTCGAGAGTTCGAATACATGATATGAGATGTTGGGAGGTCGTAAAAGCTTATGAGATTTCGTGGGTTATAAGTAAACTGATTGAGATATTTATTTACATTTCATTCCTATTACTTGTTTACTTCCAGTTATTTGCTCTTATTTTCCATTGTACTTCATATACCATGACTTATTGTCCTTTCTTATTTCATGAGGTTGCTTTCATACTATAGATTGTTGATTAAGTTATTTCATTCACTTCAAATCATGTCCTATGTCATTTGATTGTTAATACATGTGGTCGATGAAATAGCATGGTATTAGGTAAGTGTTATATAGTGTTTTGTATATATTTCCTTTGTGCATTAGATATGCAATTATTTTGTTGGACTCTCAAACCATGTTATCCTTTGAAATATGAAAGTACTTCTTGAATCTAGGACCATTTTGTGATAGAGGCCCAACTTACATACGGGGATCACTAGACTTCTAGGGTGATTGGGATCTCTTCATATATTGCGCAAGACATGAGAAATGAGTCGCGGGGTTGTTGGTAAGCATAACTTTGGTGACATCACGGGGTGTGGGACCCGGGGTTGTCGGTAATTATATATCGCATGTGACAGGCACTAGCAAACGGTTATAAAGGCAAAGAGCACTACTCAAACCTTCACATAGATGTAGAGCTCAGCTTCATACTTATATAGTGGAAAGGCGTATGTGATGAGGATCACGGCTAACCGGCCTTAGTTCATTACAACTTAGCCAAATGTCAGTTTCATTTTGTGTAACTAAAGTATCTTTTTGCATGTTCTCTTATTAGTATAGTTGTTATTATCATGCTTTTTACATACTTGTTGCATATTTAGGAATGTGAACACATGTCTCTCAGTGTTACTTTCTACTTTCATGTACTCAACTTCTTTTTTATGACGGTAGGTGCAGAACGATCGAGTAGCAGGCCAAGCGAAGAGAAGATAGGCAATTACCTCTGGGACAGTAGAATGCTGCTAGGCCAGATTTTGTAGGTTTGATTTTTATAAATTACTTTTATATGTATTTCATATACTTTTTAGGTTGTTTATTATGGGTTGAGAGAATAGTATCTTGACCAAACACATGATGATATATTATTGATGTTTGCTATATATATGCATACTTGCATGTGATCTTTATTTCCCTGGTTTTTTCCACTGTTATTAAGTATCACATTAAAAGATTTCGCTAATTTGTTAAGACTTTCACTGATTAAACTTTTAAGTAAAATTGACGAGATTAGGGCTTGATGACGAGATTTGGCCGCGGTGCCCTTATTTGAGAACGGGTTATCTCTAGCACCCTCGAACGTGCACACTATTGTACACCCTACGTGTGTCACCCTCGACCCTACGCGTCACTAGATGCCCACCAATTTATTAATTATTTTAACCAAGTCCGGATAAAGGAGGAGGGTTGCGATAGGTTGACAGCCAGCGTAAAACTTTTGTCACTTTTCATGAAATGGATCAAACATATATAAACGTTGGGGCGTTCCCACCTAGCGACGCGCTGCATCGGAGCCCGGGTGTAGTGAGAAATGAGCAAGGGTGTGTTTCACATCGCCGCACGGGTGTGAAGAAAAATGAGCAAAGGTTCCCACACATAGGACGTGTGTGGGTAAAAAGCTAGTCCCTTCATATCGTCGCCGGATGTGAAGAAAAATGAGCAAGGGTTCCCACACAAAGGACGGGTGTGGGTAAAGAAGCTAGTTCTAAACAAACACGAAAACAAAAACAAAATCATAGATACGGACACTAGATCTTTTAGACAAAATAGAAGTAGAAAAGGAAAACAAATACAAAGGGAAAAAAATTCGCTTAGGAACATGGAACATAGGAACACTTACGGGGAAGTCAATAGAACTAGTAGATACCATGATTAGAAGGAGAGTCAATATTGCTTGCCTCCAAGAGACAAAATGGGTAGGAGAAAAGAGTAGAGAAATAGGAAGCAAAGGGTTTAAAGCTGTGGTACACCGGTATAGATAGAAAATGCAATGGAGTAGGAATTGTGGTGGATAATGATTATAAGGATAAGGTCGTAGAGGTTAAAAGAATGGGGGATAGATTGATTCTAGTTAAATTAATTATTGGAGACGAAAAAATTAACATACTTAGCGCCTATGCACCACAAGTAGGATTAAGCGAGAGCATCAAACGCAAGTTTTGGGACGATATGGATGGATTTATCCAAAGTATACCATTAGATGAAAAGGTTTTTATTGGAGGAGATTTAAATGGGCATGTCGGGGCAAGTAACAATAGGTTTGAGAGAGTTCATGGAGGTTTTGGTTACGGTAATAGAAATGAAGAAGGAGAATCAATCTTAGAATTTGCTTCAGCATACGATCTTGTCTTAGCAAATACTAGTTTTAGGAAGAGGGAGTCGCATATAATTACTTTTAGTAGTGGTCATAACTAGAGTCAAATAGATTTTCTTTTAACAAGAAAAATAGATAGAAAAATATGTAGAGGCGCAAAGTAATACAGCGAAGCACTTACTACCCAACATAAGTTAGTAGTACTTGATATTAAGCTAACACGACGACATAATATAAATAAAAGAGTTAGCGACCCTAGAATAAAGTGGTGGAACCTAAAACATAGTAAACAAGTAGAGTTTAGAGAAAAACTACTAAAGGAAAATATTTGGAATCTTGACTTAGATGCTAATACAATGTGGCTAGAAGTGAGTAGTTGCATAAGGAGAGTGGGATCAAACCTATTAGGTATATCTAAAGGCTTGGGACCACCAAAGAAGGAAACATGGTGGTGGAACGAGGATGTCCAACGAGCAATTAAGACTAAAAGAGAGATGTATAGGAAAATACCTAAGTGTCAAGATGAAGATGTGTACAATCAATATAGAGAAGCTAGAAAACAAGCTAAAAAAGTAGTTAGTCAAGCTAAAACAAATTTCATGGAAGATCTATATACAACGTTAGGTAATAGAGATGGCGAAAAATATATATATAGGCTAGCCAAATTAAGAGATAAACAAAAACAAGACCTAAGTCATGTAAGATGTATTAAGGACGAAAATCAAAATGTTTTAACCCGCGAGGAGGATATTAAGGAGAGATGGAGAAGTTACTTCGATAGTTTATTTAATGATGGTCAAGTTGATACCATAATAGATGAAAACCCACACCAAGAAAGAAATGTCAACTATACACGCAATATTAGAATTGTAGAAGTTAAAGAGGCATTGAAAAGAATGAAAATAGGAAAGCATGTGGCCCGAGATGAAATACCCATAGAGGTTTGGAAATGCTTAGGAGAAAGTGGATTGACTTAGTTAACAAAACTTTTTAATAAAATTTTAAAATCAAAACGGATGCCAATGGATTGGAGAAGAAGCACGCTCGTGCCAATCTTCAAAAACAAAGGAGACATTCAAAGTTGTTCAAACTATCGGGGAATTAAACTTATGAGTCACACTATGAAACTTTGGGAGAGGATAATTGATAATAGGCTAAGGAGAGAAACAACAATATCAGAGAACCAATTTGGTTTCATGCCTAGGAGGTCAACTATGGAGGCGATTTTCCTTGTAAGACGATTGTTAGAAAAATATAGAGAAAAGAAAAAAAGATCTTCATATGGTATTTGTAGATTTAGAAAAAACATATGATAGGGTCCCTAGAGATGTTCTTTGGTGGGTCCTAGAAAGAAAAAGAGTGCATGCTAGATACATAGACACTATTAAGGATATGTATGATGGAGTAGTAACGAGTATAAGGACATTTGGACGAGCTACAAAAGAATTTCTCATTACGATAGGACTACATCAAGGATCGGCTTTAAGCCCATATCTATTTACTTTAGTTATAGATGAACTAACTAGACATATTCAAGAGGATATACCATGGTGTATGCTATTTGCAGATGATATTGTCTTAGTGGATGAAACTAAAGATGGAGTGAATAGGAAATTAGAACTCGGAGGAATACATTAGAATCTAAAGGCTTTAAGTTGAGTAGGATGAAAACCGAATACATGCACTTTGTGAGTTTAGAAACACTAGACATCGAGATGACGGAGTGGTAAAATTAGGGGAAATAGAAGTTCCTAAGGTAAACCACTTTAGGTATCTAGGATCAATCATACAAAATGATGGTAACATTGAGAATGATGTCACACATAGAATTCAATTTGGATGGAAGAAATGGCGGAGTGCAACGGGGGTGATTTGTGATCGAAATGTTCCTACTAAGTTAAAAGGAAAATTTTATAGGACCGCAATTAGGCCAGCTATGCTCTATGGAAGTGAATGTTGGGCGGTAAAGCAACAACAATTACATAAAATGAACGTAGCAGAAATGAGGATGCTTAGGTGGATGTGTGGTAAAACTCGTAAAGATAGAATAAGAAATATAGAAATTCAAAAACAAGTAGGAGTAGCACCAATTGATACAAAGATTAGGGAATGACGGTTGCGGTGGTTTGGTCACCTGCAAAGACGACCTACAAATGCCCCAACTAGAAAACTTGACTCAATGGAAACTGTAGAAATTTGACGAGGTAGGGGCAGACCAAAGTTAACATGGGATGCATTAATTAGGAGGGATTTGAATGGTTTGGAAAGCTCACCATCAGTTGCACTTAATCGAGCACAATGGAAAAGTTTGATCCATGTAGCCGACCCCAGTATTTGGGACTGAGGCTATGTTGTTGTTGTTGTTGTTGTTGTTGTTGTTGTTGTTGTATATATGTGTATTTATACATATGATATATATATATATATGCATATATCCATACGTTTATAATTTCGTTATGCGCGCCAATGAGTACACTTTGGCGTGCACGCTACCTTACGACTCATGTATGTCACCCTTGACCTACATACGATATTTGGCATCCATAATTTTCCAATTATTTTATTTCCAAACTTTAGGTTTTATTTATATATATTTATATATCAACATATGTAAACATATATATACCAATGTGTTTTAGGGCTTTTCTGCTTGCCTCGTACGCTAATGAGTACACCCAAGCATACACATTGCTTCCACGTTTCTCCGTGTGATGCACTACGATTCACATATGTCACAGTAGGCATACCCTCAATCTTATTTATCAATTATTTTCCAACAATAGGTTTTATATTAATTCACATTAATTACCTATAGTTATATAATTATTTTTCTCACCAACCAAACACAATACATTACAACCATCGCACTCACACGTTAATCGAGACAAACCGATCTTGACTAGAAGTCTAACTTGGGTTAATTATTTTTCGAATTAATGTTAATCACCAGGTTAAGGACACGGGTTGTTACAACACATCTCCACCTTTATTTTGAATTTTTGGGCCAATATGGACCCTTGGATCGACATACCGATGCCTAACCCTTTATTAGGGTTTGAAAACTAAAGCAAACAACTAAGAACACATACTGAACAACTTTTGTTCTCATACTTTCAAAAATCCAAGTTTGCATTCAAATTTGTTAACTTTATGCTCACAACCACTTGGACTCTTTGAAGGCCATTGATTAGCTCTTGAAGTTGATACTGAGGAAGTGTTCTAACCTTGCAACTCACACTCCAAATCTGATTTTGGGATCTCATACTTGGGGTTGTTAGATCTCTTGATTTTCTACTCTGTTTCTGCTTAATTTATACCCATTGATTGGACTTTCGTGTGGAAATCATTTTTATGGTTATTAATACCATCTAATTTGGGTTTCTACACTTAAATATGATTTATTGAACCCCAGGACTGGTTTGTTCAAATTTTTATTCTTAGTCTTGATCTTTTACAAAACTACTTGTTCACTTGATTTGAAATCGCTCTCGTTTTAATCGGTTTTAATTCGCCAATTTCTTGACTAAGATTTGCACATTCTCGTGGAATTTATTGGTATTTTAGTTGTGTCCATACTTGCATTTTGTTTGAGTGGTTTAGCTCTAGGAGGATTGTAAGAATTGGACTTATTACCACTTTACTTTTTAAGGCAAAATTTCATTCTATCATTAATATTCATTGTAAGTGAGACTTAGTGGGGTGTAACTCAATGGAAGGCCTAGTTGAGGCTAGGCATAAATCCTAGTTGAGGCTAGGTTGGAAGGCATAATTTAGAATTAGGCTAGCCTTGTAAGCTTAGGTTTTACTTATTGGTAATATAAGTGTGGGTTCAAAAATCCTAACCAGGGAAGTTAGGTAGTGGATGTAGATTAGTTGGATCGAACCACTATAAATCTCGTGTCTCATTTCCTTATCCCTTACCTCCTTCATCTTTGCGTTAATTCATCATTTATTGCTTTTATGGGTGTTTAGCATTATAAATTGATAAAAAGTTTTAAAAAGGCGATAACCTCTTGGTATACCAAATTCACCCCTCTTAGGAGTGGTTTCACGATTCTCTAGCGATTCCTATGAACACATAATTGCCAATCATATTAGTAGAAACAGAGGGAACAATTCAATGGATTCTCCTACCTATTCCACTTAAACCTGAATCATTAAGGAATTGTTGGGACATATTTTATAAATTTTTATATCTACGAGTTGTTTGAGTTGGTTCAGGATGTTTACTACTTAGAATTCTATAAATACAACCCTGGAGTTATGAAATTAGTTGCCTTAGAGTAATTATATCAATATTTCATTACTCTATGAACCATTCTTTAATGTTTTAGTTTATTACTTTATTGTTCATTGCTTTTGGAGAAGATTTGAAGATTTATACTATTTATTCCAGAGTTGTTTATCTATGTCTTTTATATATAATATTGGGTAATTCGACGAAGTTCGACGACGAGATGGGGTGATGTTTATAATTTATTTCACCTAAATTAAATGTGATTTGAATAATTTAGGTAACGTAGCCCTAAATGATAAAAATTGTATAATTGGACACCGAAACTTAGGCTACTCTAGTCGGGTGTCGTGTACGTATCTCGAGGCGTGTGCGGGATATTTCGGAGAGGCAATTGCGATTGCTCGAGGTAAGTAAACCCATGAAAAGTCGGTTTAGAATTTACTTATTTTCCTTGTAAATTATTTATTTCACATTACTTTTTGTCGATCGGTTTGCATGTTACTCTATTCTGCGTGTGTACTGTGTATGGTCGAAGGGACGATGTGACCATTTTCCGCTCCCTCGTCGATGACGATCCGATTGTTACTACGGTGTTGGTCATACCTTAGACTACGCGTGAGATTTCTCGGCGAGTCGATGATCTCGAGAGCGAGTTGACGTGAGGCCCACCTCCGTCGCTGATTTCCTCTCTTTTGAGGCGTTGGGCGGAAGTCTACCTTCCGGCTCACGAGTTCCTCATTTCGGCTAGTGAAGAGGGGTGTTGATTTCCTCACCCCAGGGCCTTCTCGGTTCGTTTTTGTCCCAGGCTCGACTTGACTATACACCACACTCGCGTTCCACATTCTTGATTATCTCACGACTTAATTCATGCTTTACATTCTTTTTCATTTACTTTATATGCATGAATTGTAGCTGTTTCCTTGGATTTCTAGTGAATACTAATCGAATTTCTCGGGATTTACTCACCTGGAACTTGTCATTGTTTTTGGTGGCAAGTTGCGGTTCCTACGGCGAGTCGGGGAAGGCGGTGATTGGCGACTACCTCTAGTTTGGAGCGCCTCCACTAACTTACTCGTAGGTGTTTGTATTTACGTATATATATATTTTTGGAATCTTTTTGAGAGACTTTTACGTGATACATGTATATCGACACTTATTATACATCTTGTCGCCTTAAATGATATACATGGTTGTTTATCTATGTCTTTTATATATAATATTGGGATGATATGTATGATTATGAGTGAGTAGAATATTATTTTAAACAAAGGTTGAACATTAACTATATCAGTTTTGCAATGTAGTAGTAATTAGGTGATTGTGTGCGTAATGCTTTAAATCAATTGCATTTTTTGATTCACTGATTTAATTATTATTATCTATTGATTTTAATCATGAAATTTGCATTACATACATAGTCTTGAATGTGTATTGTAATATTTGGATTCATTATCTAATTAAAGTTGTAACTAGGATATATTGAAATGTATGACCTTTTAGATATCTTAGGTGAATTTGAGATTTAAATATAATGTTGAAGTTGTTTTTCGAAGGTGTTAGATTTAGTAGTTCGAAATTTTCATAAAATGCAATGTGATTTTATTGCGTGAAGCTAATGTCTTTGTGTATTAAATGGGGTTAGCTCAATAAAATTAGAACGTGGTTTTTCCATCGGTATAAGAAGAACTAATGGCTAGCTAAAGAGTGTTTACTTGCATATTATTATAGTTTAATGATCAACGATACTTTATAAAGTATGCTCATCACTATATGATTGAAGTAACATGTTTGGATTCAAAACGAATTGATGTTTCATTGTTCTAGATGTTTGTTAAGATATTTGTTTATGATTGAATTGAATTTATTTGATTGATATTGAATTGGATTGTGTTAGTTAAGTTAGTATAATTAGTTCACTATTTTTATATTGTACCTTGAATTAGTTAGTTTAATTATTGTTTTAATTAAATTAATTAAATTAAAGTATAAAAATAATAAAAATATTAATATTTCATTTTCTTAGAGAAGTTTGATAAATCCCTATGGTTACTATTCCAACTTACCACTACTACAAAATATTAGAGGTATAATATAAAAGGAAAATTTATTATACACGCTCGACACATGTCAAACACTTATGTGTTTTGATAAGTAGTCTTACTTATCATTAAATTTATATCAATATGTCATGGCCTTTCTGTATGAAAGGAGTATCGAATATATTATTAACCTAATCTCTTGGAAAGGCTGCCAAATCTATAATAATATAATGATTGTTTTTTAATAGTCGATGGTGAAGCCTTTTGGCAAAAAACTTCAAAGATTGCCTTCCAATTTATTTCTTAGATAATTAAAATTAAGGCTAATCACTTAAATGCACATATTGAGAAGTTCAAATTTTATAAGGAAATGGTTAAACGGACCTTACATTTCAATCAGGGGACCCCATTTTTAAATTTTGTTTTTCGTCCAGAGTGAAAAGATAATATTGCCTTTGTATATAAATCGGGTATTGCTTACTACAACCTACGAAACCCAAAGCAACAGGAATGTTTAGCCAACCCTCTCGAAATCGCCTCCGACATCCAACCTCCGACATACTAAATAACAGAGAAATCATAGGAAATTGAATATGTAAGTTTGTTATAAAGTCTATTCTCTTTATTGTGGTGGTTGTTTTGTCATTTGTTGTTTGTTTGACTATTCTTGGTTTCAAATTTTTTTTCCTTTTTATGGCTTCAAACTTGGTTGTTATTTGCACTTTCTTGGGTGAAAATGTTATAGGAATCACAAAAATGAAGCGAACCTTAGCAAGTCAAGTTAATTTTTTGAATTTTTTATGGCTTATTTGTCTTGTTGTAAGTTGGTTTTTTAGGTCTTATCGCTCGTGGTTTGTGCACACATAGGGACGAGACATACACCATGCGTCTCAGCCCAAGTACTCCGAAAAAGTAAAGTCCCTATTAGCCACATAAAATTGAGGCCTGTAGTAGCCTCGCAACGTCTGTTAGTAGAAACCCATAGTGCTTATGTCATCTTTGTGTGATCGAGAAGCACTTCCAAGTCTCGATCCTACTACTCCCAGAATCCTAATTCCTAGGATAAATTGGTCTTTTCGACATGGTTTCTTCTTTAATTCCTACTTCTTAAGCTACTAGCATATTGATATGCATGATTAGGCCGATACATCTTGCGAGCCTTTCGCGAACTTTATGTACTTCCAAAAATTTGACTTTCCTAGTGTTAGTACCTATACCATGAAGCGGCGGTCTGATTGGCCCGAACTGTCTCTTGAGGTATCTTGTCACATCATCGACCTCAAAAGATGTTCCAGACCCGCTCATCCATTCTTTTTACCATTAATTTAAATTCAACTATGTGTGGAATTCAGTGAACATATAAATAAATACTGAAAAGTAAACGAGAACCTAAGTGGGGAAAACACATGTCATATAATCAGTACTGTAAATCCAATTTGAGGAACCTTTCCTAAAGTATCCCATAAGCCATATGTAAACAAAATATAAGTTCAGTACATAAAAAAATATATATATACAAAAAAGAGATCACTCGTAAAGTTAAGATCATAGCAGTCTGAAGCCTTCATCTCACTAGTGCGCCTTGTCCTTCCCCCATTCACTAGAGGATGGATCTGGGTTCCATAAGGCCCCTAGTAAGTGAACAGCAGGGTTTTATAAAAGTTACAGCATAATGTAATTCGATAAGAAATAATATAAGTAAATTGTAGGAATTAAACATGATTCAGTCCTTTCTTAGTATGAACAGGCGGTTCCCATAAACCTCATATACAAAAACCTAGCCTGAATCTCGTCGGTGCGGCGACATTCAACATTGACAATCGCGGGAGGTCTCGTCATGCAAAATCGTGAAACTTAGCGACGCCAAAGTACTCTAACCCAGTCATTGGAAAGGGCGGATGACGGAAACCTCCTTCAACTACCACACTAGCAGGAGGGTAGAAGAACGTCGTATTTTCATCCCTGGAAGTTGCCCGACTGGCTGGAAAGGGAACTCTTTGCCGTCGAAGCTGCCCCATCTAATTCTCGTAGATGACTCTTATAGGTCCTCATGTGTATATGCATGGCCACAAATAATCATGATGTGATGCACACCTAACTTATGCGATTATAATATGATGCGTAATAATGTTTATAAATTCCCAGTGTTCAAAAACTTACGTGTAGTGTGCCGAAGCCTGACTGCGCATCTCATACCTCGTGGTGCATGCTGATGTCCTCGCTAAGTCGTTGTCTAGCCCTAGCCACATATGTAGCTATTAGTGCGTAAATTGAGGTCCCAAAACCCACGGAACCCCGTGCACATGTCTCTAGAAAACCCCCCAAAGTTTCATTAAACTTTTGAGTTTACTATCATGGCATTGCGCATTTAGGCCACCACTCGCCTCAAACCGCTCGTGTGATACCCGACATTAGTTATCTCGGTTATTGGTATCATTTTGTATTACTTGGGTATGTTAGGATCTTATTTGAATACTTGTGAGAAATTATAGTTTTAGCTAACTGCTTTTATTGAGTGTGCTTCAAGCTATCTTTCATTTTGCTCAATTATAACATTAAGTATGCTCTAAATAATAACGTTCAGCATGCTTTAAAATACTATCATTTGAATTTTGAGCAAACTCAAACTAATTCAAAACAGTCTAATTCCAATTGAGCAAGCTCGAAAATCAATAACAGTTTTATTTCTATTGAGCAAGCTCAAACTACTAACAGTCATAGCATCATCGAGCAAATTAGAAATTTATCCTCTTTAAGTCTGCTGAAAACTACACAGAATGAATTTATACAACTCTAATGCTTTCGATTCTTGAGTCTAAATATATTCAAATCACCACAAACTCAATCCATTGGCTTAAAAACAACTTCATTGAGTTCCAACATCATCATGCAATCATTCATACTTAATTTCCATGCAATAAATATCCAATTACCATTAAGTAAAGTTACTATTTATCATCTTCTTCACATAACAAAAATTATAAATCATGAAAATCTCCACAAGAATCCTATCAAGGGACTTTCACTAATCAAAGGTTGATCTACTCTTACGAACCCACATGTACCAAAGGTCATCCATCAAAATAACTTGGAACATAATTTATGTAGAGATATGGTGAAGAAAACATACCAAGAGCTTAATGGAGTTGTCCCTTTTTTTTCTATGAGCTCCACTAAGTTAGATCCGTACCCTCTAGCATAAACCTTCTTGGATCTTCAAAAATCCCAACACGAAACGCAAGATTTTTTACTACTTCTTTGATCTCCAAATTATTTTTCTCATGAGCTCTCTAATGGTGTAGGAGATTATTTTGCATGTTGAACAAGAATAATGAATTTTATATAGTCATTTCTCCTTAGATCTTACCTCTCGCAAATCTTTAGGTGAATCAAAGGATCACATCAAAGCCATTACTTTCCACTGGTCAAAATTAAAATAATACCTATCCTTTTTTGCATGACACATAACATGCACCTTATTTTCTATTGGTCCTCCTACACATGTCATAAGGCATTTCTCATTTTGCCCATGGCCATTTGAATTAATTACATGCAAGTCTAATTCCACAAATTTAAAAGTTGCCCTTGAATTTCATTATATTTACAATCAAACCATAAGCATATTAATCAAATTTAATACACTACTTAGGCCAAGTTAAATCAAGTTAATAATGGACCATGATACAAGCCTAGTCTGTGTATTTCCCGCCCAATGCTTATCCCGAGGTAAAACACGTGCCTCGTCTTGCCTTGTGTCACGTGTGTATTTATAATTATTTAATTAAATATTACACGCACGTCAAGGATATTATTTTATTCTTATGGTACACTATCGTCGAGCACGGTGGCGTCACCTGGTCGAACTTAGTTCATGCCTCCGATCTTTTGGTCGGATCGGGCTGAGTCCGATCTAGTCGGTGACAGGATGTCACACCTAGTGCCGCATTGTAACGACCCAAAAATTCTAACCTTTGTCACATGGCATTTAATGATCTTTTTTTGAACCTAGCGTGACGAGTTGTACTTGGTCAAACCCTTGGGAGTCGACACTAAGATATTTTTTTTTTGGTGATGTGTGTATTACTTTCTATAGTCAAAACATATAATTTAATTCAATTTATCTTAATAAATTATCGTTGGATTTACAAGTACGGTTTCTTTGAGATTAGTGCGACGCACAAGTTCTATGTGATAGTTCGTTAATGGCGATACTTGGGGGAACTGAATAACTTCACTTAAATCCTACCTACTTAATTAAATATGTAAGATAGATTAACAAAATAACCTAAATTAAATTACTTAAGTTGGAATGTATGTGGAAAGAAATTAATTGAATAACCTAAGTTGAGGTTCATTATAAAAGTAACTAAGTTGTTTATAAAAAATGTTACAACCACAATGATTTATAACCGTTATAGTGGCCAAGAATTAAATTAAATATATGTGCCTCTGGTACATATTATAAATATGAAGAACTTTATGGTCTAGAGTTAAAGAATTGGGGGTGTTTTTCCTAAACTAGGGGGGTTTACAATTTTTTTCACAAAATAGGGTGGTGTACTTTGAAATAACCAAAGTAGGCAATAACGCCCTTTGAAAAGGCGTTATTGTGTGTGATGTTGGTTCGGTGGCGGTGACGTGGCGGTGAGGTGGCGGCGATTTGTACAGATAGCGCCTTTTAAGAAGGCGCTATCTGTACATTTGGCCGCCACCTCACCGCCACCTCACCGCCATCCAATAACGCCTTTTGAAAAGGCGCTATTGGTTAAGTTTGTTGGCAGTGATGTGGCGGTGAGGTGGCGGTGAGGTGGCGGCCAAATGAACAGATAGCGCCTTTTCAAAAGACGCTATCTGTACAATTCCGCCGCCACTTCACCGCCACCTCACCGCCACGTCACCAACCGGACTTGCTGATATGTCCGCCAACGCCGCTGCCGCTGGTCCGCGACCTCCCTGCGGCGTTCGTTGTTGCATGCCGCGCTATTGCGCTACGTTGGCATCATCTCAGCGCGAGCCGCTTGGACCACGTCGTCCTCGCCGCTGGCCGTCGTCGTCGTCGTAGTTGAGCGATCTCGACTAAAAAAAAAACAAATTTTGAATATATATACATTGGTTATAAAAAAGAAACCAATTTTGAATATATATATATATACATTGGTTCCAACCTTCAACTCTCTTTTCTAAACTAACTAACTAACTAACTAAACTAAACTAACTAACCTTAACTAACCTAACCAAACCAAACTAAACTAAATAACTAACTTAACTTAACTAAACTAAATAACTAACTAACTAACATAACCAAACTAAACTAACTAACAAACTAACTAACAAACTAACCAAAGTAAACTAAACTAACTAACCTTAACTAACCTAACCAAACTAAACTAACTAACAAACTAAACTAACTAACCTTAACTAACTAACCTTAACTAACCTTAACTAACCAAACTAAACTAAACTAACTAACCTTAACTAACCTAACCAAACTAAACTAACTAACTAACTAACTAACTAACTAACTAACTAACTAACTAACTAAACTAAACTAAACTAACTAACCTTAACTAACCTAACCTAACCAAACTAAACTAACCAACTTAATAACCTTAACTAAACTAAACTAACTTCCTAACTAACTTAACTTAACTAACTAACTAACTAACTAACCAAAGTAAACTAAAATAACTAACCTTAACTAACCTTAACTAAACAAACTAAACAAAACTAACTAACCTAAACTAACCTAACCAAACTAAACTAACTAACTAACTAACTAACAAACTAACGAACTAACTAACTAAACTAAACTAAAATAACTAACCTTAACTAACCTAACCAAACCAAACTAAACTAACTAACTAACTAACCTTAACTAAACTAAACTAACTAACCGTAACTAACCTAACCAACCAAACTAAACTAAGTAACTTACTAACCTTAACTAAACTAACTAACTAACTAACTAACATAACCAAACTAAACTAACTAACAAACTAAACTAACTAACCTTAACTAACCTAACCACCTAAACAATACAAACTAAGTAAAGTAAATTGACTAACTTAACTAACTAAACAAAAAACCAAAAAAAGTTAATCATTACCCAAATAATGAGTCATAACCTGACCTAACCTAAGTCAACTAACAAACGTAACCTAACTAACTATACTAACCTAAAATTGCCCAATAACATAACTGAAGTAAACTAATCAAAAGTAGCACGTGTGATGCATACCTAACTTTGTGCATGACATTGTGGTGTGTTTTGTGTTGAAGTTCAATGAAGACCATGACGATTCTCACACAAACAACAAAAAATAAACTAACTTAATTGAAAACTAAACATACTAACTAAATGGAACTAACCAAAGTAAACTAACTAACCTTAACTAACCTAACTAACCTTAACTAACCTAACCACCTAAACAATACAAACTAAGTAAACTAAAATAACTAACTTTACTAGCTAAACAAACAACAAAGAAACGATTAACTAAACTACCAAACGAAACTAAACAAACAACCAAGTAGCTCGAGAGTTACTTGTTAACAACCTAACATAACGTAACTATGTGAACTAAACTCGACTAACCTAACCTAACCTAACTATGTAAACTAAATTAACTAAACTACACTAAGGAACATACCCTAACTCAACTACACTAAACTAAATTAACCTCAACACCTAAACTAAACTAACTTAACTAACTAAGCTAATTAACCTAACCAAACTAAACTAATATAACCTAACCACCTACACCTAACTAACTAAGCTAACCACTTAAGTTAAATTAAACATATAATCTAAACTAACTTAACAAACTAAACTAACTATTGAAGAGTAATCACAGATACGACATTATAATAATATGGAAAACATGAGAAATATGTTTTTTCAATGAGAAGGTTGTATACACGTACTCCGTGAACCCAATATATAAGTTATCTACAAATCACCATGACATCAAGAAACTCATCATGCAGGTCTATTCCGGCGGTTACGTTGACGTTGTTGCTCGGTGATGCAAACCGGACGTACTCTTTGTCTAGTTGGACGTTGTGTTTGTACATCCGGTTGAGGTTGTTGAGGTGGGTGGTCTTGTATTGAATTACGTCGAGTAGATTGATGCGTTTCCTCTGGTGCTTCACTCGACTCACCTCTGCTACTGATGCTCCCAAAAATAGGAGGTGGAACCATCCCAAAATATTGGCTTCCTGTATGGGGTTGGGGGAAAGGAACATGAGGCTGCAGCATGGTCAACAAGTTCATGAATGAGGGATCTCCACTATATGGCATATTGTAATTATAAGGAGTAGGAGTATATGGACTAGGCATGTATTGAGGCAGTGACTGATACATTTGATGATGAGGCATTCCATGGACCACATATGAAGACGACGGCCCGGGTGCGTAAGGATCAAACTGGTAAGGAGGAAGATTCACGCTTGGCGGCCTGGGTACAAACATTTGAGGTTCTGTGTGGGGTGTGGACGATGCAGGAATGTACCCAAGAGAAAAATGAGTTGGTGGGGATGATCGTTGGCTACTCTCGCCAATAGTCTCTGTTCTACTCACTCTCGAACGAGATGTACGTGCTGGAGGAGAACGTCTGCTACTCTCTGCAGCAATCTCAGTCTGGTTAGATGGACGTGGTGGACGAGGACGTCTGGTGCGTTCCCGCGCAGTCTGTGGTCGTGTTCGTCTTCTTCTCACCTCTATGTTTGGTTCCCCCTGATCGTCTTCTTCATCTTCCTATTCAATATCCTCATTTATGCCTTGTTCGACGTCATTTCGTCATGCGAAAGATTAGACCGTTGCCTTTCATCTTCGTCTAAAATTTTAATCCCTTCATCAAGCGCGCAAGACCTTGCTCATACCCATCCTCGATAAACAGTCGCCTCAGTCGATGCACCAAGTTACGCTGATATACAAAATATAAGAGGTCAAAGCACGCAATATAAGATATTGGATGTTTGAGGAAAAGAAATAGTTAAAAGATTACCGAGTAGTCACGTAACGCCCCGTCGTGTCCAATGAATCTCCAAGTGACCGAGTGATACCACATCATGTAGTCTTCATGATCGTGGCCTTCATTAAGTGCCGCTGTGGCAATGGTGTCCCCTCGATTCTCCCACATATGTATGTAGCTTGCGTGAAAAGTCACCCAATTTTCATGATGATGTCCACGCAATTTGAGGCGGTGCAGTTGGGCGTCGTAAGCACAATTAGGTGGCACCACTTGTACCATGCCGAATTGTCTCATAACCCTTTCTGGTCGATGCCACTCCACAATGTGGAAACAAATAAGGGGACACGTCGAAAGCCAACTCCCGTGACCATTTGTACAGAAATCGGGAAGAGACCCCATGAGTTCAGTATATGGTTGCCATACCACATCATCCTCATGCCTTTGTGAGTCGAGTGCATCACGGTAAGCCGATACGACGTGCGTTGCACTTTGTGAAATCGAAAATGCATCGAGCCATCTGCGTAGAAAACAATAAGTTAAGATAAATGAAATTGGACAAGAATTTTTATCAAATTAATGACAAATCGACTTTAATACCTGTGTCCCAGTGGAACGTCCATAAGCATATTTTGGCCATCCACCGTTCGCGGTTGAGCTCTAGAAACACGCAGGCGCCGCGGTGCTATGAATGGAAATCTGTCCCATGCCCACATTTGTAAAAGAATTGACGCGCCAGCAACCTCATGTGCCCCTGCGCGAGATCCGCGACACAACTCCCTGTACAAATAAGCCAAACATGCACTCCCCCAACTATATTGTCCAGCTACTTGGAAATCCTCCAGCAATGGTAGGAACATCAAATGCACGAATCGATTAGACTTGTCGGCGAAAAGACAACCACCGATGAGTTGTAGTACGTAGGATCGAAAGTAACGTTGGACCGACTCCTCATCCCTATCATCATCTATTGCTGGTACGTTACGCTCAAGCCAATCGACCTTAAGTTTACATACAACGACATCATCTCCACCAGGAGTTCGTCCAAGTAGCCTCTCGCAGACATCAGCATAGTCTGCGTCCGTCATTCCCGTCACAGGCATACCTTCGATAGGTAATCCAAGTTGTACCTGCACGTCTTGAAGTGTAATGGTGCACTCCCCACAATGCATGTGAAATGTATACGTCTCAGGGCGCCATCTCTCTACAAACGCAGTAATCAAAGCCCAATCAAGGCTGAAAAATGCTACCCGAGATATCCCATAGAACCCACTGGAACGAAGATATGGGATCATCCTAGAATGATACTGCATCGTTCGATCATCGACCCCACGTCTTCGATGTACGCACATTGTTTCGTACACCTTGTAATTGATAATGTATTAATGTATGTTTTTGATACATTATTGATGTAAATTTGACGTATTGATGTAAAACAGGTTACCTCGCCCCTCCAGGTTCGCGTTGATCTGTGTGTAGATTGGAGTTGCAATAGTGACGGATCTGAAGGTCCTTGTTCCATCATAAAGATACAACTACAAATAATGTTAGAAAAATAAAATGAGTGTTGTACGAAACCAAACGATAAGTATTTAATAAATGCTCACATAAAAACATACGACGAAAATGCTCATAAGCAACATATGTACGAACTTAAGTTACTTCACACAATATACAAAATCGACTATAGGTTAACATTGGATGCTTGAGGTCTCCTTGGACAATTTTTTTTGTTATGTCCCTCTAAACGACATATACCACACCGGTTCTTCCTAGTTAGGACTCGTTCACGGTCTTTATTTGGACATGTTGTTCTTCTATGTCCTTCTTGATGATAAATCCCACATCGCAAAGGTCTTTGGACATTAGGAAGACCCATCTCGATATGTCTTAACGATCCCTTAGGTCTCCCTCGGCCACGTCTGCGCCTGGGGTCGGGTATGATTTTCGTCCCAAAAGTCGGCCAATACTTCTCATCTCGGGATGGCCTTGAATTTGTAGGAGTAGCACCGTGCGTAGACATCTAACCTATAGTATGGCTCGATGAACTGCGCGTAGCTCACTCGAATCAACGCACATGCTGCTAACACGTGTGAGCAAGGGAAACCAAACGATCGCCATTTATTACAACCGCACACCCGGTCCTTTAAGATGACGACTTGTGTGTTGTTGCCTTTATGCATGCGATCTCCATGTCTTCCAGTCTGCACTTCGAACTCACCAATGTCTCGATTGATCAACGTGACGTGATGCCTCCTTGCGGATTTCTCATATTTCGTGAGTGCCTTCATGACATATTCCGTGTATGCTTGTCCGTTTGAGATTGCCTCATTGATTTCCTGGTTGCGTTGATCGTGGTACGTCACCAATCTGTAGTATATTATCTGAGTCAACGCCGTAATTGGCAAGAATCGAGCACCCTTCAAGACCCCGTTAAAACACTCTGCAACTGCCGATGAAACTCTAGTAAGTAATATTAGTTCGTCGAATATTTATTGTATTAGAGTGCAAAGAATAAATTGTATTTCGTACTTACCAACACCATTAGAATTCATCCATCCGTACCGCATGCCTATGTCGTGCGATTGGGTCCAAAGTTCTTTGGGGATGGCATTGACATATTGCAGGCATTGTGGCATTCGTGAAGATAAGTATGTGAAACGCTCCATGCACACAATAAATTTTCGTTCTTGATGTTGAACAGCTGCTCGACCAAGGAGTACTTTCAAGGGGTCATTTTTGAAGTGTGTGCCGAAATTACTAAGCAAGTGTCGCAAGCAATAACGGTGGTACCCTTTAGGGGGACAAAAGCCGTTGATTGGGGTGTTGACCGCCTCCAAAATGCAAGGGTGACGATCAGAAATAACGCATATCCCTTCTCTATCTGTCACGTGTTTGCGCAACATCCGCAAAAACCACCCCCACGAATCAGTTGATTCGGTTTCTGCAACGGCAAATGCAACTGGTAATATGTGTCCATTTCCATCAACAGATATCGCAATCATGAGCTTCCCACTGTATCTGCCATATAGGAATGTCGCGTCAATCTGAAGCAGAGGCCTGCAAAACTTGAAAGCATGTATTGAAGCTTCAAATGCAAAAAACACACGACGAAATTGTGGAGACGCGATACTTATTTCATCATCATGCCATTGTCTGTGTGACCACTCGATTCTTGTCCCCGGACTCTTACTCCTCCCAGCCGCCAACCATCTTGGTAATTGAGCATACGACTCATCCCAATCTCCAAAAGCCCATGCAATTGCTTTCCTCTTGGCATCCCACATTCGCTTGTAGCTGACTTCGTGTCCGTATTTTTTCTTAATTATTTCTATTAATGTTTTGATCGTGACACCTTGATCGATCTTGACGACGCTTTGGATCTCTCGCGCCATCATGTTGACGTCAAGTTGGGCATGACCGCGTTGTACGTTGGGATTAATACACGTGTGCGGTACGTCTAACCGTGTTATCTCCCATAATAGTGTTTTCTTTCGGAAACATGCGCGAAGACGCCACATACACCCGTGTTGTGGAAATCTGCACTTAATCGCCCACGAAGTTGTAGTCGATTCCATCACATGGTATTGACAATGTATATTATCATGCCACACTTTAACGGCATGTTGTAAGTCATTTTTATTGTCAAAACACATCCCTATCTCCAAATCGAAGTTAGGGATGTCCCCCCAAGTTTGCTTATGGGAATGTTGGGTCGCCGTTGAATTAGCCACCTCCCAATCGATTTCGTTATATCCCGGTATTGGTTGGTGAACTTCATCGTCACTAGCTTCCTCCAACATAATCTCTTCATCGATAGCAAATTGCTCATCATCTTCGACATTCTCCGCACCCGGAGGATCATATCTTGGATCACCTGTGCAAACGTTAACGTCATCCCAAACGGCAACTGATGGAACTTCTTCATTGTGATGCGTTTCCTCATCAGTTTCGTTATTTTCGTCGTCGTTATCGTCATCGTCGTTATAGGCATTATTATCTTCATGTAATGGAGCAACGAACCCCTCCTGCACGACCTCATCCGGTGGGGATTGCATATGCAGCCTTTCCATTATTAAGGCTGCGTCATGCGTGCCGCTACGTTCGTCAAGAACTTACGAATGAATCTTACGATTTTGAATTGAGTCGACTGACTCAAATGTGAAATATATATCAACCGTTGCAGTTATTGGTAAATTGTCCACCGTCTCCCACATCAAGTCGAAGTGTGTCGCATCATTCAACAACACAGGAACGTAATAATGTGAGCCTCCGGGGAGAGCCATCATGTGGCAATAAGTCATATGAACTATAGTATCCGTTGATGAGATAGGGAACGCGTTACAAACGTCATCAATCATTTCACGGCCACTCGACCCAAACTTAACCCACAACACTACTGATGGGGGTGAGTTGACTGTGATGCCATTGACCCCATTAACAATGGAGCCGTACGCATAGAATAGAAAAAGGATGTTTCTTTGTGACATGACCTACATAAGTTTGCGAACTTGGATGTAAAGATGTTACAGACAATTGCACAAATTTGTTAAGGGAATTAGTTGACAATCATGTGGTGATAAAGCGCAATCGAACTTTCTGATGTAGAAGATCGCAATAATAGCGCAACTACAGAGCATACTCATTCTTTCGCACTTACATTTTCTGTGTAATAACGTTCAATAAATAAACATATCAACCGTTCTTCATAAACAAAATACATATGTCCCTATATATCATGCAAACCATAACCTAACCTAAATAAATTATTATGAAAATACTAAATTAATGAACTTACTTGTTTCCTCCGCTTTTCCTCTTCAACGTAATATTCCTGCAATAGCATTATATTTTCGTTAGTTTAGAACACAAAGAGTATAAAAAATCGGCTATAACAAAACTAAACATAGCATATAAAAGTAAACCTTTACCCAAATAACGAGTCATAACCTGACCTAACCTAAGTCAACTAACAAACATAACCTAACTAACAGTACTTACCTCAAATTGCCAAACAACAGAACTGAAGTAAACTAATCACAGTTAACTAACCCAAATAATAAATGAAAACTAACCTCAAATAACTTAACTAACTAAGTTAGCCTAATCTAACATAAAATAACCAATTACCCGCAGGAACATAACAAAGATGGTATATTTAGGATAGAGTTGGACTATATGTCCTCAATAATGTTTTGAAAACGTAGATAGAAAAAATAAGACAATTTTCTTTATATATATATATATATAAGCTCAGTTAACAACATTAACCAAAAAAAATCTACAAACCTAATTAAGGAGCAGTACCAACCTAAAATTGCCCAACAACAGACCTTAAGTACACTAATACAAGTTAACTAACCCAAGTAACCGTAGCAAACATGTACCCAAATAATAATTGAAAACTAACCTCAAGTAAGTTAATTAACTAACGTAACCTGATCTAAAATAAATTACCCAAAGTGTGTGAACCAAACGTAACCTAAAATAACCTAATAAAACATAAACATATCCAAAAAAAAAAAACACAAAATTGTGGATGTGTTCATGAAACTTAAGTGGATCGCAACGAATTCAAAGTCTAAATGAGCTTAGTCTACTATATATATGGATTCATAAATTTTGGGGCTTTCCTTAACATAAAATAGAACATATATGTTTGTGCAGTTTTGTGTATTGGAGGTAGGTGCATCATGGGGGGAATCATGCGTTGAATCAGGGATGCACATGGTTGGCCGTGTTAAAACTGGCGTCTCTCTATTACTTTCATATCATATAGTAATTCTAACTTCTTATTAGCACGCATGCAGTTAGGTGTAATTGCGATTCAATATTGATTTGCGAATTAACAACACCTATGTCACTATATATTAACAATGTAAAGAACCTAAACTATACTAACCTAAACAAAT
This sequence comes from Stephania cephalantha, assembly GCA_039657325.1. Taxonomy (NCBI): domain Eukaryota; kingdom Viridiplantae; phylum Streptophyta; class Magnoliopsida; order Ranunculales; family Menispermaceae; genus Stephania; species Stephania cephalantha. The sequence goes on along the minus strand of CM077569.1, from coordinate 19,168,793 downwards.
TTGGCAAACATATCTTGCAACATTGTGATAACTAAACAAACCACATTAACTAAACTAACTTACCTAAACTAACCTAAATACCTCAACTACCTAAACTAAACTAACCAAACTAATACATAAACTTAAACTAACTTAAACAAACTAACTAAACTAACTTAAACAAACTTAGTTAACTAAACAAACTACCTTAAGTAAACTAACTAACCTAAAGACCAAAAATAACGTAACTTAATTGACTTAACTAACTAAACAAACTAACTAAACTAAATTAACCAAACTAAACTAACTAACCTTAACAAACATAAATACATATAATAAATTAAACTAAACTAAACAAACTTAACTAACTAAACAAACTTAACTAACTAAACTAACCACCAATACCTAAACTAAACTTCTAACCTAAACTAACTAAACTAACTTAAACAAACTTAATTAACTAAACATACCTCCTCCTTCGGTAAATTAACTAAACTAACTTAAACAAACTAAAATAACTAAACTTAATTAACTAAACTTAATTAACTAAACTCACTTAAACAAACTAACTAAACTAATCTTAACTAACTTAAACAAACTAAGTAAACTAAACTTAACTAACTTAAACAAACTTAATTACCTCCTCCTTCCACTCCACTGCCGGACGATGTGTATATGGTATGGCGCTTCCTCCTCCTCCTCCTCCTCTCTTGCATTTCGGAGATCCCTCCTCCATTGCTCGGGCCATTGTTCTTCCTCCACGTAACACTGCCACGCAAATGCCTCCACGTACCACTGCCACTGCTGCTGCTGCGAGCCGCCGCTCCTTGCTCCGCGCCGCACCTCCTCTCCTCCGTCTCCGCCCTGCGTATGCACCGCCGCCAGTCTCTCTCACAACACCATCGCCTCCTTCTTCCTCCCTCCTCGGTGTCTCTCTCCACGGATCTCTCCCACCCTCCACTCCTTAAATAGCCGCCCCACCTCACTCGCCACAGTAAACCCGTGACCTACCACCCCCTACCCTAACGGGAAAGCCGAAACCGACAGTGGGGTGCAGATAGTGCCTTTTGAGAAGGCGCTATCTGCGCCCCTATGTCACGGGTTTTCCCTGTCCACGTGGATCCACGTGGACCGGGAAAACCCTTTTTTGTCCACGTGGACACTGATAGCGCCTTCGTAGAAGGCGCTATCAGTGTACATGTCCACGTCGGTCCACGTGGACATGTCGACATGGACATGTACACTGATAGCGCCTTCTGCGAAGGCGTTATCCGATCCACGTGGACCAGGAGAACCTTATTTTGTCCACGTGGACACTGATAGCGTCTTCGCAGAAGGCGCTATCAGTGTAATCTGTCCACGTCGGTCCACGTGGACATGTCGACGTGGACATGTACACTGATAGCGCCCCTCGCGAAGGCGCTATCGTGTGTCCACAAAAAAAAATATGCCACGTAACATGCCACGTAACATGCCACGTAGATGGCGCCTTTCCACAATGCGTTATTGCCTAGTTCCCGGAAATAAATACATTTCATCCCTATTTTCCTCATTAAAATTAAAAACATGTGTACTTTGGTAAATTTTTCAAAGGGACCCTAGATAGGTTGTATGGTAATTAAATTTATGGTCCATGAGTATTTTAGTCATTTTACATTAAGTGAGACACTTGTAATATGTAGGAGATAGATGAGTGTCCATGCTTAAGGGCTAATGAAGGATTAACTTGTAATACGAAAAACTAATTAGGCTAAGATGTAACCCAATATATTATATATATCTATATAAGGAAATTTTATTATGGTGATCTTTTTAAATCACCATTTATGGTGATTTTAATACTTGACCATTGCATTTAAATCCAATGATCAATTTGATAGCTACATTAATTACACTTCAATGTGTGCACAAGTACAAATAAATTATATTATTCATTGGATTTATATATATATATAACCCCTACAAAAGGGGCTTATTTGTGTTGTTCAACCCACTAAAATGTCTGTTTTTTAATTTAAAATGAAATAAAATTTTACCTCACCCTAATAAGTACTACTTTAATAACAACAAGTGATATATTAAAGTATATACTACTATATAAACTATCGAGTACAAACCAATTTATTAAGTGCATTTTTAACCAATTATTTAGCTAATTATTCTACCTCTATATATATATATATGCACATTAATTGTAATTTTCATCATAATCGAATCTTGCAATTCTTTATTTTAGCAAAAACAATAAGAAATTATCGGGTCTCAATATATGAAGTCATTAATTAAACAAAAAATGGTATGGAAGTCAAAAAAATAAAAATATGGTATGGACTCACATCATTTGCCCATCTTTACATCACATGTGTGTGTGCGTGTGTTTTTTTTTTTTACAACAAATTCTTAAATTTCTTTTTCAAAAAAATGCATTATTGAAACTATAGAATAGAAGGTTTATTAAAATACTTTACATCCTTAAATGTCCGCATCCATATCTTCGGATGATATTATGAGTATATCATATACTCAATACCAAAAATTCCACCAATAAAATAGACCTCCTGTTCAAGTGTTGAATTAAAAACAACCCCATATTTTTAGAAAAAGTGAAAAAAAAAGAAATGAATAATGTAAAATTATATTGTGTGTATTTTTTTTCTTCTGATTCTTTGAAGGGGATAGAAAAAAACAAGTGGAATCTACAAGAATGGATGGGAGATGAAATTTATAAGGAGAATAAAACTTGCACTACACTCCGTTTCATGTATCTACTCATGGTTTTATACAACTTGCACTACACTTCATTCCATGTATATGCCAATTTATTCGAGTTTAACGTATTCATTCTATTCATCATTCATTGATAAGATAATCATTATTAATTACTAATAGATGCATACATAATATATAATTATATATCTAGGAATAAATGATAATAGAAATAAATAAATAGCAAAAATAAGGAAATTTAAAAAAATAGAAAATTGGAATGATGAAGATAAGTTTGTGATGAGAACTACCAAAAGAAAAAAAAGTATATTAGAATGGAAACGTTGTCAAACTATTTGAGTTCCTCTCTCTCCCTCCCTCTCTCTCTCCTTGTATTTGGTGTTTTTCTGCATCTTCACCAATTGGACCTAAAAGTAACTCTTTTTTGCTAGAGTAAAGAAAGGGCTTCGTGTGTTGAAGATGTGAGTTATTTTCAGTGAAAAAACTCTACCTAAAGTAATTCTTCAATGTAGGATGGATTTTTTAATGTCGATGTTTTTCATGGGAGAAACAGTTGAATTGTGTGTTTTATGGTTTTAGCTTTTGATTTTATGTTTCTTAATAGTTTAATTGACTTCGATTATGAAGTAGTAAGTAGGATGCTTTTCTCGGTAAGGGTTGATAATTATGGATGCCAGACAATTCAAGCCTTAATGATAAAAATCAATCGGTAAGTGATGATTTGGGGGTTTTATTTTCGAAAATTCTTGTATTAGATTTAGCCATTATCTTGTTAACTATGAGGTTAGGGTGATGTACATAACCCAAGTTAGACATTTATTTTGAAATTTATTTCAAGCAATCCAATACGTCATGTACTATCTTGTTTGTGATAGTTTTTCCTAATACATTATCCACTAATCACAACAAGAAAACACAACACTTGCAAAGCTGCTCCGAGTGAGTGTAGGTGCAATTCTTCATGTTTAATGAGTTTTGTTGGTAGAGAAGTATACTACTTATAAGCATGGTCATACTTAAGTCTCATTGATTTTAGTTCATGTTCATGTTGATACTTGTAAGGTGTTATATCCTATTAAAAAAAATTTGTATGTTCTTATAATTGACTTAGTCTTGTGCTTGAGTCAAAATACATTGGCCGCGAAAGTTTTTCTCAAAGAATCAACGGTGTATTTGAATCTCTATTCAATTTCTTTTATTTTCTTTTTTAATCACATATAAAAATTACGAGTGAATGATACTTGATTTGATGGGATTTTAGTAACCAATAAGGTTTTAGTTTTGTCAATTTCAAAAATGAAGAACTTGCAAGTTCTTTAACAATCATAGTTGTAGTTGTCTTATCAGTAAAGAGTACAGATGAACGATCCCACCTATCAAAGAAGGCATGATGTGACACTTATGTTATTTCCTCGCATCTTTTATTCATTAGACACCATCTGTAATTTATCTCTTATATCTCGCTCTATTTTTACTGATTGTATGCCTCCTTTGTTTCTTCGAATTGACGTGCAAATTCAAAATATACCATTCGTAAGGTTTATTCGTTTTCCTCTTACAAGTACCTGATGAACTGATTGAGCATTACATAAATCGGCCATACGTTTGATTGTAAGTAATTTTGGGAGTCACTTTTGCTTACTCTCTAATTTTTATTGGAGCTCTTGTGTCTTGGCTTTTGTTAAAAAAATCACTTACAATTTTAGGATTTATTTTCTATTCTTTCCCCTCTGTTTTTGCTTGTGTTGTTTTAACTGATAGACCATTTCCATTTCCATTTTTTTATTCATTTGTTTCATTTTTTAAAGCATTCCTACTATAGCACAATTAAGAGACTGGAAATGGTCTGTGACATTTCATTCAAATGGAGGAAATTATTTTATTTATATGCTTTCCTTATTTTGACTTTTGAGGTGCTTCTTATTGTTCATATGACATATCTATATATACACTACATAAAAGGCGCGCCTTGGGATTTGTACCATTGATTATATGGACGTCCATCTCGCTCGTGTAACCATCATGTGATTTTAATATTTTTCTTTAGCCAAATTACTCAGTTTGTTTCTTCAAAATGAGGGGAAAAACCAACTTAGTTTAGCTCTCAAAGATATGAGAAACAAAATTATACACATAATATTTTTTTTTAAATATTGTTGAATTTCTTTTTTTATAAAAATAAATTTATTCAAAACTGCTTTTCTCCATCAATTTTAATATCAAACACCTTGATCTATAAGATGCATGGTAAAATAATTTCTTTTCTGTAATAATTAAAGCTTAATTAAAACAATCTAGGTAAATAACGAGTAAATGATGATGTTAGCATAACAGTGGATTACATGTATTTAATGGCTTGAAAGTGCAAAATCGAACTATGGCCAAAATAGATAAAACTCAATTTATCTACCAGATAAATTGAAATATATAAGTTGTATAATAATTTTTTCATTAAGAAAAGGTTAGTTGTAAAATTGACATCTCGCGAGCGCAGCGAGCGAGTTGACACATGTGTAGCACGAGTACAAAACTAGTATATATATGGCATACATATTGTATTTCTTGAAAACAAAACAATCTACAAAATCTTTGTTGGGAGTAAAAGAAACACAATTAGGAATGACATTTATCATTTGAATTAGGGTTGCAAATGCTGAGGGTAGGGGATGGGACCCATCTCTATCCCCATCCCCGCTTACAAATATAACCCCCATCTCCATCCCCATCCCCATCCCCATATGGAAATGAATTTTCATCCCATTCTCGCCAAAGTCTAATCCCCTTCTTCATTAGTGATCCTCATAGGGATTTTCACGGCGAATAACCACAGAGAAATATTTCTCCCCATATAATTTTTTTCAAAAAGTTAAAAAGTAACGTGTCATAGACACATAAATATGTATATGTGTACTAGTATTTTTAAATGTAATTTTTACACATAAGATTCACATATTTATTGCTAACATAGGGATATAGTTAATGTAGTTTAGTCATTTGTAAAATAAGGTGTTGCAGTTTTTTCATTTGATTTTAAATTTGTAAAATGTAAATATAGTTGCAAACAATTCAAAATAAAACATATCATTAATGTAGTTTGGTAGTAAAAATATTTTATTTATTTCACCAATTAAGTTTAAATTATAAATCTCATTGGAGTTTGTTTGTAATTCGTATAACTAGGGTTCAGGGGTGATAAGTCAATAATTAGACAGTGTTTTATAGTATATTTTAGTGTCATTTTAGATGTAAAAGGCTATATTGCCTTGGGTTATCTATTGTCTTTTTTTATTTCAGTTTTTGTTTAGGTCATATAAAGAAATACAAGAAAAAAAAAAGTAAAGAATTCAGTTAATAAAAGAAAATAGCCAGCGATTAAAAAAATACACTAGGATTCGCTGCATAAATCAGTAGCAAAGAAGTCCATGATTCATTAACGATTCAGGAAATCAAATAGGATTTACTACAAAAATCTATGAATCATAGAACTTTATTTCCACCGATTTTCACAGTGACATAGCTTTGAAGGAGGATTCGATCAGGATTAGCTGATGTCGGCCACGAGAATATATGATTAAAACAAAGAATTGAGTTCGATAAGGATATATACTACTTAGAATACTATGTATATGACCTTAGGGATTCAAAATTGATTGCCCTTGAGTGCCCTTGAAAGCCCCTTAATTAATTTTAGGTCATTAATTAGTATTAGAATATTTTCAATTGAGTTTAGTTTTATTTTATTGGTCTTGCTTTTGAATACTCTTTGCATATTCAAGTATTCAATAAGAGCTATTTTTTATTCATGGCTTTTATTTATTTTATTGCAATTTTTTTTTTTGAATATGTTTGAGTAGTTTATTAATCTAAACAAAGTCCGAACACGAACTTAAACATTTTGCATTATAGTCAAAATAAAGAGGAATTTGTGCTTAATGCTTTAAACTTAATCGTATACATCAATTCTTGCTTTCATTATGTTTGTTTTTGCATATTGCAATCAACAAACTTTGTATTGGATGCATAATCTAGAATGTGTATTGTGATTTTTAGGTTCTAAATCTAATATAAAGTAGTAACTAGAATTAGTTTAAAAGGTCTTTTATCATTTAGATGTCTTAGCAAAATTATGTTCTATCTTTGATACTGATATGGCTAATTTCAATAATAAATGATTTGAACTAAAGAGTTCTCATATGGTGTAATATTGTTTTGTTTCTATTAGTTTTGAGCTTTCGAAGAACTAATGGTGATATGATTAGAATATGGCTTTTCTATTGATATAAAAAAATTGATGGCTTGACAAAGGCTATCAAGCTTGCTTATGAGTTAAGTTAAATGATTCAATAATACTTCATAATATGATGATAGTATGATTATGACTATACTTTAATTAATATATTCGTATTCTAAACAGCTTATGTTTGTTTCATTGTTTTATATTTGGTTATGTGTTTGTTTTATATTGATTTAATTTGAATTTAATTTATAAAATTTATTATTAATGAGTTTGAGTTGTTAGTTTAAATAGTTTAAGTAGATGCTTTAATTATTTTAGTTTGATTAGATAATTTTTATTCCCATTTTAGTTAAATTAAAGTAAAATAATAAAAACCCTTGGAAAACACATTTTTCTTAGGAAGTTTAAAAAATCCCCACTACTAAAAATAATAAGAATGTACAATAAACTAATTGTACACGCTCGACACATGTCATGTGGTGGAAACCATGGAATATATATAGAAACACATATTCACTATACATATATATAATATATCATATGGTATGCATGTATACATATATAAAATTGATATATGGAGATCCCTATGGATCTTCTCCAATAGCGATACCCTCGAAGATCACGTGCAAATCCCTAATTGGGATATCTACGAGGATCCTCGTAACAATAACTAATGGGGATTATCCATGGGGATCCCCGCGGATATATTTTTTCTCATTGCTATACCTGCACTCGCGTGGTGACGAGATTTTTTTCCCATCCCTGCCTCCATCCCTATTTGAATTCCTCGTACCCATCCCTATTGCAGGATTCCCCGTCCACCATGGGGAAACCCCACCTCGCTTGCATCCCTAGTTTGAACGCATAAAAGAGAAGCAATTGAAGGGCATTCAAGTTTGGAGAACAAGATTTCACATAAACCTTAACTAGGGTATGAATTCCTTTTCTTTTATGTAAAATTGACACATAAAGTAATCAATGCATGTGTGTATTATTTTATGATCTATACTAAAGTTATGAAGAATTCATTTCCGAAATATAGACTTGGTCTTGAAAGAGTTCTTCATTGAATCATGATTGATTTCTAGGTATTTGGTTTTAAAACTAACTTTTTTGTGAAAATTAAGTTTCTTGAAGATTTTCATGAAAATGCATGTTGAAACCCTTAATTTGAACAATGTAAATAGTTATTATTGTTGTTTCATGTTAATTGAGGGTCATTGGGTGTCAAATCAACCTATAATGAGCAAGAATTGTTTGGTTAGTGCCAATAATTAGAGATGATGTTGTGGTGATTTTCGTTCATGTGGGGGTGTTGGAGAGGGTGATGAATAGTGTATGTGCCAAGAAGAGATGTTTTTTCTTACAGGGGACCTATACCCATAGGAGACGTATGTGCCCACAAGAGATGTTTGTTCCCACAGGGGACATATGTGCCCATAATGAACGTCAGTGCTCACAAAGGGTTGTGATCACAAGCTTTGTGACCACCAGAGATGTAACACCATTATTTGTTTAAACAATGCAATAGAAAAAGCGTCTAACATTCCTAAACTACTTTAAATATATATGAGATAGCTAGTAGATCTATGTCTGATCTCGTGGATTAGTTTTGAGTATTGTGGGAGCTGCGAGAGCAAGTATTTTCACGTAGTTGAGGTAACTAAACTACTAACAAAATGCATAGTAATTCATCATCCCTATTTCATTATTATTGTTGAAATAGCTGGTTTATGGAATTCAACTCTTGTTATGAGTGTCCGAGGGTAAAGTGAGTTAGGAAGATAACCTTCAGGTGTAGCAGCGGACTTGCAACAAGAACCACACTCTCACGGCCTAAATTTCTAATCTTGCTTTTATCAGTAATCAGGATCAGTGACCATGACGTAGTACCTACATAGTATCTGTTATAGAAAATTGAACAAGATCATAGTCACAAACAAGTATCCACCACCACGGACTGATGACTTATTTGATTAGTTGGGAGGAGCACAGTATTTCTCCATGATAGACCTGAGATCAGGTTATCATCAGCTTAGAATCAGGGATGAGGATCAGTCTAAAACAATATTCAGCACTAGATATGGACACTATTAGTTCACGATCATGCCATTTGGGCTTACCAACGCCCCCGCTATGTTTATGGATTTGATGCACAGATTGTTGGGAGTGTTTCTTAATCGCTCTGTGATAGTTTCCATCGATGATATACTGATATATTTGGGTATCAGAGAGGATCACGAGTAGTACCTTAAGGAGATGTTGTAGACTTTAAGGGAGTATAGACTCTATACTAAATTCAACAAGTGTGATTTTTTGATTTTAGAGGTCAAGTTTATGCGATAAGTTGTTGGAGCAGCAGGAACTATAGTAGATCCGGTCGAGATTCGAGCTATCATGGAATGTTCGGCACTAACATTAGTGTTATAGATCTGAAGCTTTTTGGGTTTAGTATTGTACTACCATCAATTTATGAAGGATTTCTCGAAGACCGCTTCTGCAATAACAAGACTGATACAAAGGACGTTGTTTTTCAGTGTATAGATGTCAATGAGCAGGCGTTTGATGAATTGAAGAGATTGTTAACTACGATGCCAATATTGTTATTGCCAGAGGCTGGAAAGGGATTTCTAGTGTGTACAAATGCTTCTCGTACAGTTTTAGGCTATGTAATGATACCGGGTAGAGGAGTTGTTGCTTACGCCTCTAGACAACTAAAAATACATGAGAAAAACTATCCCACACAAGATTTGGAGTTGGCATTGATTATGTTTGCGCTGAAGGTGTTGAAATATCATTTGTATGGAGAGAAACTCACACTCTTTACTGATCACAATAGTGTGAAGTATCTCTTAACATAGAAGGAGCTGAATATGAGACAATGCATATGGTTAGAATTTCTGAAGGACTATGACTTTTCCTTAGAGTATCACCTAGGAAAATTTAACATAGTCATAGATGCGCTGAGTAGGATACCAATTAGAGATGTCGATATTGTCAGATGTCACATGATGCTTGAGTATGGGTTACTCGAGGCAGTAGCGTAGCATGTCAGTCAAAGGTTCCTATAGATACTTGAATGGTGATTTTGCACAGATAAGAGTACAGACAGTGTCTATATAGAGAGTGTCAGAGGGTCAGATGACATAAAGGTTATACTCGAGATTCAGTGAGTTGGCATAGCGTATATAGTGTACAAAGTTGGTGTAGAATGCAAATTAGTATCTGAGATAAAGAGGCAGATTATGGATACCAGAGGTATAAGAGCTGAGAGATGAGATTCTTTAGGATTCATTCTGTTCTTGATTCACAATTCATCCATGACGGACCAAGATGTATCACGGCAACTAAAGACATTTCATGTGGCTTGGAATAAGGGCAGATGTATCTGAGTTCATTGAGAACTATGAGATTTATCAACAGGTGAAAGCTGAGCATCGTAGACTAGGAGGATTAGTACAACCTCTTATTATTCTACGATGGAAGTTGGGAGACATCTTTATGGATGTTGTTAGAAGAATATCGAGGACTGCTAGGAGACATTACTCAATTTGGGTGATTGTTAACAGACTGACGAAGTCTTCTCATTTCCTACCAGTAGTCAAACATTACACATTTAATCAGCTGAGTATATTATTTGAGAGAAAGATTATTAGGTTGCATAGGGTACCACTAACGATTACGTCAGATAGAGATGCTACTTATACGTCCAGGATGTTGCAAAGTATGGAGGAGAAGAATGGTAAGCGCCTACATTTCCACACGACTTTTCTTTCTTAGATTGACGGGTAGACTCAAAGATTGATTTATGTCCTTGAGGACATGTTACAGACTTGTGTATTAGAGTTTGGTGGATTTTGGGAATAATAACTATCGTTATGGGACTTTTCTTACAACAATAGTAATGAGGCTAGTATTGAGATGCCGCCGTTTAAGGGTTTATATGGCAAACCGTGTTGCTCGCTATCGTATTAGGCTGAGCCAAAGGATCGGGAGATTTAGGGGCCTTAGATTATTATTGACCATAAGAAGAGGGTCAAAGTGATCCGTTAGAGACTCAAAGGTGCCTATGAGAGACAGAAAAATAGGATGCAGATAAGTGTAATGATCTCACGTACACCGAGAGAGCCTTTGTCTACCTAATGGTTTTCCATCGAAAGGGTCTTCAGAGATTTGGGGTGAAAGGAAATCTTGCACTGAGATTCATCGATCCTATCATGATTAAGAAACGGGTCAGGAAATTTTCATACGAGCTTGAGCTGCCTAAACAGATGTTAGGGATTTATCCTGTCTTCCATATTTCGATACTTCGGCTAGTTGAGTCGAAGTTAGGTGTACGACTGACTGTTTATTTGAGTCTGATTTACCCGAGCGAGGAAATATCTTATGAGTTGAAGCCTATTTAGATCCTGGATCAAACAATACAACAGTTGAGGAGCAAGTCTATCCCGAAGGTACTCATCAAGTGGCAGTTCCACGACAACACAATACTCACTTGGGAGCGGGAACACCACATGCAAGATAGATTCTCATGTTTTTGAGTCAAGTATAATCATAACCTGAATTTTATTTTCGAGGATGAAATTTCCATTAGTTGGGAAGACTTGCCACGGCCCAAATTTCTAATCTCGCTTTTATCGTAATCAGGATCACCAACCCGTGATGTAGGACCTGCACCGTGATATGCACACTGACCAAGGCACATGGTTGAGGCATATTTTAATTTTTTCGTGGTGTTTTTTTTAGTATATTGTATACATGTAGACTAATTAAGTCGATTTTACTTGCTATGTACAGGCGTCCAGGAGAGAGATGAGACATGCCTCGAGACGCGTTCGGACGTCAGACCAATAGAGAGTTGTAGGTGAGTCAGTTAAATTATCATACATATTACTGGACCCTTTTATAGTGTTTGCATAACTGAAATGGAGTATATATTGTAAATCAAATTGAAAGGCCTAAAGTTAATGACAAAAATTCTAAACACATAGACCAACCTCTGGATACGTATCACTAACTATGAAAAAAACTTGATATCCATTATTATATTAATAAGCTGAATTTTAGTGTGGTCAAGAGTCATTTTAGGCCTTGTGATCATTAAAAAGATGTGGGTTGGTGTTAAATATGAAAACCAAAGTGTATAAACAAACCCTTAGTTGGTTGCCTCCATTTGCATGACTCCAACAAGAGAAAAAAAAAAGAGTTCATAACTCATAAGCTGCTAAAAATTAGGATTTTATCAACAAGAGAGTGAAATTTAATCAAGCAAAAGAAAATTAAGTCTACAAATCCTAGAAAGAACCCTAGGTAAATAATCTTCACTTGGTGGTTTCATTTTCTAGTCAATTGAATTGTCTAATCAAAGGGGTTTATGCCTATAAATGAATTTAAAGCTTCACAAAGTTCATTTTGATCTTACTTCGGTACCTTTTTAAGTTTCAAAGCCCAATTTTTAAGTCATTCAAGTTTAGCCAAAAAATTATGATTTTTCCTATGATTTTGAATTTCTAAAATTCAGTTTTCAAGAAGAGTTTTTTATTGAAATCAAATGGTAAATTTGGATTCTACATTTCAATCTAATAATTCTGCGATAGAGAAGTTTCTAATTTGATTCAGAAAATCAAAAGTTATGCCCTCTTGAAGTTTTCAAGTATTCTGAGGTGTTCGAAGAAATGCATTCTTAAATAATATAAGTTTTTTTGAACTATTAAGATATCGAGAGTTTGGGTGCGAGTTTTAAGGCGTTGGAGACCGGTTTAGCAAGGAATCTATTGTGTGGAGTGTAAGTAAACTTGCCAAGTTATTTTTTTGCAATTCATTCTATTATTCTGAATCATTCTTAGTTTCTCTTGACTATATTGCCTTTAAAATCAAATGCCATGACTTGTTTGCTATTCTAATCACTTGGAGAAATTGTCTATTCATTGTATTTTTTGTTTTCAATCTAATAGACTTTTTTCTTGTGCCTTATATTTTTCTTTTGGTTATATTTGATGATTTGAGTCTCAATAGCTTGCTATTATTAGTGTAGTTGAAATCAAATGAATGTGTGGACTTGTATTCTATCCCATTGTGCTCTTAAGCAATGAGCCGAACCTTGACTTCCTAACGTAAGTCTACTTGGAAATAATTGAAGTAGTCCCCATATCTAAGTCTCTTTACTGGATACAAAACTCACAAGGTTAGCGTCCCAGGGGTAGTCGATCCACTGGGATTAGAGTCCTTGGTGACATTAGGGTTAGAGTCCCTAGAGATATTGTGGATTTATATGTTGATGTGATGTAGCCCACGACCGACCGAACCTAGATCATTACTACTTAGCCTAATGTCAGTCTCACTTGTTTAACTCGGTATTTCCTAGCATATTATCTGATCGCTAATTTTTTGTTATTGATATGCTTTTAAATACCATTTGCTATATTTGGAATTGTGGATGAATAACTTCAAGTTTTACTTAAATTACACACTATCCGCACCGTCTTATTTGTAGTGGTGGGTTTGGAGCCTTCAAGTAGTAGAATGGGGAAGGAGAAGATTGGGGACTATCTCTGAGCCCTTTAGCGATCTATCACTTCTAACCTTGTAGGTTATTTTGATATTTTCATGTATCATACACTTTATATCCTTCATTTACATTTTGGGGTTATATATTGGGTTGAGCGTTTAGTTCTTTCAATTTTCTTAACTATCACACTGTTTATATTCGCCACTCTATTATATATCCATATGATCGTTGTTTCTTGGTTTCCACACTTATGATTTATTATATTGCTTCCGCATACCTATTAAGACTTCTACTAAACTTAATAAACTATATAAGGTTTTAATTAACTATAAAATTCAATAATAACATGACATGAGTATTACTTATCCTAAACGCATAGAACGAGGAGAATAGGAAAAAAGGTTGACTAATACGTAGTTAAATCCTACATAGCTGAGATTACGGATTTATTACCGGATTAAGTCGGGCGATGCCCTAGTTTAGGGAAGGGGTCGTTAAACATACATCGAGTTACTGAATTTGAGTCATGATGAGATAAGATTTATCTAGGGAAACATTGATATCCCTCGTCCACAACAGTTTAGGTTCAATAAGCTTTGATGCGTTCTAAAAATATGAGTTAGTGTTGATTTGTCGTGACTCAAGATTATTGAGTGGCGGTTTAGTCCTCGATAGGTTGTGGGCTACATGGATTCCTCATCATTGACCCCTTAACACTCTTTTTCCTTTTGTTTATATTTCACGATCTTTTTATCAAGCATTTACTTGCTTTTCGCTTTAGTTACTTCCCATATGATCTTTAGACTACTTTATTTAATCCTTAAACTACTATGTATATCCTTTTAGCTTTACTCACTAGAATTATCTCCCCTTATGAAAATTGCAGATCCGCAGATGAGCATGGGCAAAGCGTCAGTGATTTGTGAGTACCTCTGAGGACATCAGAGTAGCCATCCCCTTTGCTATTTTGTGATCATTTTGTATTTTATGTACTTATATATACGTTGTTATGATACATTATGTTTTATATAGGTTTGGAGCGACAAATGCATGTATATTGTTGTGTTCCCTTATACTTTGTCACTTTATATACATGTTATCCACTTTTGTAGGGTTTTACATATAGGTTGTCCAAACTCGTATATTTTCTTTGAGCTATTTAAATTGTTAATTTAACTCCATTTTTTAATTTTCAGACATGCAAAACTAATAAATCTATTTAAAATCTCTGAATAACTAATAATGATGTAAAATAAGGATGCTTAGGCTTGCGTTGACCTTTTGAGGGCTGACACGGGGGTCCATGTTGGCCTAGGTGATAACTCAATAATTATATATGTTTTATAGTACATTAAAGGGTGATTTTATATGTAAAAAACTATATTAAACGAAGTTTTCTCTTGTTTTTAATATTTTAAGTGATAATTGGAATATTAGAAGAAATTATTAAAAAAAGGGAAGAAAAGAAAAGATTTGATTGAATGAAAAGATGGGGCAACCATTCATCAACAAATGAAGGAAGAACTAGATTTCGCAACCATTGATTCCTGACTGACACTTTATTTATAATAGGAATCTCTACTCAAATCGGTGGGACATTAATGTTGTTTTTTCAACGATTTTTCTAGCGATTCCACTTAAAACAGGAATTGTTGGGGTTTTTTTTGTTGATTTTATATTACAACAACGATCTTGAGTTGGTTTTGGATATATATTACCAAAGATACTATATATATGAAACCTAGAGTACAAAATGAAGGGTTTTTGATAGATTAACATTTTTTACTTTAGTTTGGAGGCCATCCACTATCGTTTTTACTATTTTTGGAGAAGATTGGAAGATTCAAGTTATCAATAAGGTATTTTTTATTATATTTTTCAATTATTCTATTATGATGTTATCAATGATCATGTTTGTGTAGTTTGTTAATCTAAACAAACTCTAAACATGAACTTGGTCCGTTTTTCGATGTAGTCTTGATGAGATGATTTGTGCTCAATGCTTTAAACCAATCATATTTTTTAATTTGCTTATTTTCTAGATTGTTATTTATTGATTGCAATCATGAATCTAAGTGTTATGTGCATAGTGGCCAATGTGTATTGTGATGTCTTGATTCATTATCTAGTTTGAAGTAGTAACTAAGATTGTTTGAAAGGTTTATTACTGTTTAAATATCCTAAGTGAATTTGAGATCAAAGGCTAATGTTGAAGTGGCGTTCTGATGTTCTTAGATTCAGTAGTTAGAAATTTTCAGAAAGTGTAATGTGGGTTTATTGTTTGAACTTAATGTCTTTGTGTATTCAAATGGGTTAGCTCATTAAAATTAGAACGTGGCTTTTCAACTATATAAGGAGAACTGATGGCTTGCTATGGGCTATCTACTTACTTATAATTAGATTTTAATGATATACGATATTTTATAAAGATTGTTCATGACTATACAATTGAAGTAACATATTTGGATGCAAAACGGATTGATGTGTAAATGTTTAGGAGGTTTTTTTAGATGTTTATTTTATATTATTTACCATTAAATTGAATTGAATTACATTTAGAGACTTTGATTCATATTAATTAAGTTAGTATAGTTAGTTTAATTGATTTATATATGTAATGATTATTAATTAAATAAAAAATATAAATAATGGAAGCCTTTTTCTTAAAGAATTTGCAATATCCCATTGGAGATGATTCCACATACAACTACTACTAAAATATTTATAAGTATAATAAAGAAGGAAAATTTATTGTACAAGCTCATCATATGTCAATTTTTGGCATCGTTGCCGAGGATTTTTAAATAATTTCTTAAGAATCTGTCTCGTTACATGTCATATAATATGGCAGACATAAAGTTAGAAATTACTTTTAGGAAAGCCGAAAAAATATCACAACTTACAAATCTATGTGTATTGCTTTTTGCGTGGATTTATTCGATTTTGAATTAAAATCAAGATTCATGAATTCTTTACTTCACTTTCAAGGTGAAGGTAATGAAGATCCTCAACAATTTACTAGGAAATACACATATCTTTGTTGGGGCATGTGCCCTAGGTCAATCTACAAACATAGTTTATCTTATAATTTTAGTTAATAAAATTGATGTTTTCATTTGCTATTTTATTGTAAGTAATTGCATGTTTAGCTTATAGTAAGATCTATGGGTATTTGTTGAAATATTCTAAATCTCTGTAGTAGATCTTTATACTTGGAACTATAATGAATTAATACTAGTGTGAATCTTGATTGGTGGTTATATGATGATCATGCATAGAGGGATACAAATCGAGATCATTGATACATGTTAGGGAACAAAGTACTAGACCGACCTGCTATGAAGAACAATAAATGGATTAAGTCATAGGTGTTACTCATGATAGGTATATCATTTAGTCATTCGACTTGAGATTACCATAGACTTCAATATTAAGAGCATGGTAATTTGACACAATCAAACGTTATCTTTCACTGGACGATTATAAAGATTGTGATTGGTTACCATGTGAATAAATGTGAAGGCGTGTTATTAAGATAAAATTTGTCACTCTCGTATAGAGAGAGATATCAGTGGATCCCTCGATATGATAGACTGATAATGGCCAAGTCTTTGTGAATTGATTTGATTAATGTCACTTGTGTGTTTTCAGTTTACGTAAAGATCAAGATTAGTAAGATTGAATATTAAGGGTGACTTTCCATTCCTTATGTTTAGTGAAATGATATCGCACGACAAAATGATACGATATATGTTATTCAGTAGGTTGTATCGATTATGATATTCATGCCACTTGGGTAGTCATAATTCCTTCTAAGAGACGGATTATGACTTGTTTACCAAAATAGTTTTGGTTCATTGCCAACATCGCATGAACCTATTGGGTCGCACTCAAAGAATGGCTTTGTGTAATTTCAATTCATCCAGAGTAATAAGTTTTATATGATAAAATTCATGACATAAAAGCCCTTACGAAATGTTATATGATAACTTATTAATAGGGCATATATGTAATTTGCTTAAACTGCCTAAATATAATAGTTGTATTACGAATAGGATTTTAAGTGAGGGCTTATCTACACATATAAATTAAGGGTGAAACCTTAAAATGAAATAAGATTTTTGTTCTTACAAATTTTGAGTTCTCTCGATTTTGTGAGAGAAAGAAAAGTGTTTTCAATCTCTCTTTGGGTTAACACTCCAAATTATAGTCACCATTCGTGTGTGATTTCTGATAGAGGACGCGCTTCGATGTCTTGGAGATCGAATAATCACAGAAGAAAACCACGGATTTAGGTATGGTTTACTTTCTAGATCTAGTTTAATGGAACCTATTTTCTATCTGCTGTGGTTTTTCAAATCGTTTTTAGTTTTCCGCTGTGTATGAACCCCATAACACAACAGCGGTATTAGAGCAATAGGCTCGGTTCTATTAAACGTTTTCATGTTTTCTCTTATGTATATATGATATATTGGTGAAAACATGATCTTCATTAATGTATATATGATGTGTATATATGTTATGTGCTAATAGTTATCAAGAATTGGTTTTAAAACATGTTGTTAATTCATGTATTTAATACATACGCTTGATTTGATTCAATGATTGAATTCATGTTTAGAATATTTCAATTAACATATGTTTTTAATATTGGACAATGTGAATTTTTATGTTTATGGAAGAAATCATGATTAGGTTAATATGATTAATTTAATGTGATTATAGTGTTGAACACATATTTCGTTTTTCTTCAATAATTATGTATGCCTCCATGATGGAAATCATGATTAGGTGAATATGATTAATTTAATATGATTCTGGTGTGAATGCATGATTAGTATTTTAAAATTGATTTTGATCATCTATCTCATTGGGGTTATCCTTAGTATATTCCTTCAAGATAGGTGATAAACTTGTAATCGGATAAGAATTACAAATCCTATAAGATAGGTGAAATATACAACAAATTCTATTTGGATAAGGATTCAAAGTATCTTAAATTCCAACTGGATATGGATTCAAAGTATGTTAAACTCTAATTGGATTAGGAAAAGATATTAAGTTAAAGGTATGCCTGAGTTAATTAAAAATGTTTTAATTAATATTTTTGGAATGAAAATAAGGGGCAGTTTTGGTTAATTGGATTGACTAAAATATTTATAATTTTTAGGTGATTTTCAATTTTTGGAATTGGATAGTTAAATTTTCTAACTTATTTAGTGATTCTTCATGAATTATAATATATGATATTTATCTTGTTTAAATTATGATCACTAAAACAAATAAAAATCCCTCTTCCAAATTTTAAGTCAAGTGTCATCCATTCTCAAAAATTTGTCAAGGCTTCAATCACATAAATATGGGTCTACCTCCATAGAGTGTATTGTGTTATCTTGGTGAGACAAGTTGAGTAATAGCTACTATATTATTTGAAATGGTTAGAGTTGATAAAGCTATCAAAATAGTTTTGGGCTTTAGGCACTAGATGAGATAAAACATGCAAAGACATAAGATGCAATAATCTTAGAAAAATAACTAAAAGTTACGTATGATATAATTGGTAATTGGTACCTACATAAATAGTCTAATTCAAAGTGTCATACCTTAGTTGTCTTGGAATTAGGTGAAACATGGATTTTAGTCCCTTAAATTAACATACTATTTTCAGGAGGGTTGATAATTTAGTGGGAGTCTTTCCTCTATAGTAAAATGATTTTTTGCATAATCTTTATTGTAGATCTATGGCTTCTTCAAATCACACTATTCCCTTGTCACTACGATTCGTCCGTGAGAAAGATAAGTTGTTTGGGACAAACTTTCTTGATTGGTTCAGAAGTTTGAAAATCGTTATTAAGCATTAACACAAGTTGTATGACCTATATAATCCTATTCCTAAGAAACCACCAGTAATTGCTTTAAGAGATGTAAAGGATACACGTACTTAAAACGTCAACAACTTAACTAATGTTGCATGCATTATGTTGGCAACCATGCTTCCTGAACTTCATAATGACATGGAACACATGGAAGCTAACAACATGGCTACAATGTTGAAGGAAATGTTCCAATAGCAGGCTAGGCAAGAAAGGTTTTAGATAGTCAAGAACCTTCATTCTTGCAGAATGGCTTAGGGTGCTTTAGTTAGTCCTCATGTTTTGAAAATGAGTAGCTATATTGGCCATCTTAACAGACTTGGATTTCCCATGAGCTAAGAGTTGGCTACTGATTTGATCTTGAATTCAGCGCCTGATAGTTATTCACAATTTTTGATCAACTATAACATGAATTATATGGAGAAATCTATCTTAGAGTTGCATTTGATTCTTAAAACTACTGAGTAGAATGTCAAGAAACCCATTGCTAATGTGTTGATGGTTCAAAAAGGAAAGGCTTTGAAGAAAAAGTGTAAAGGCAAGGCTAAAGTTACCAAGGCTATTGAGAATGTCACAAAGCCTGTGGAACATGTCAAGCCTAAGACTGCTTCTACTTCACAGTTCCAGAAAGAAAAGGTAAAAAAAGGAAATTGTCATTTAAGCCATGCACCTGGGCATTAGTTTAAAAATTGCAAGCTCTATCTTTAAGATCTAAAGAGAAAATAAAAGTAGTGCAACTATTACTTCTGGTATTTACATTATTGAAGTTAAATTGTCTACTAGTAATTCCTGGGTATTCAATAGTGGATGTGAATCTCACATTTGTATTAATATGGAGGGTCTTACAATAAGTAGAAAGCTACAGAAAGGAGAAGTCATCTACGAGTTAGAAATGGAGCAAAGGTTACTGCATTGGCTGTAGTAAGTTTATCTTATAAGTTTAGTTAATAAAATTGAGGTTTTCATTTGTTGTTTTATTATAAGTGATTGCATGTTTACCTTATAGTAAGATCCAAAGATATTTGTTGAAATATCCTAAATGTCCCTAGTCTATCATTAAACTAGGAACTATAATGAATTAAGACTAGTGTGAATCGTGATTAGTGTTCATATGATGATCATGCGTAAAGGGATATGAATCGAGATCATAAGTACTTGTTGGGAATAAGGTACTGGACCGACCTGCTATGAGAACACCACATGAATTAAGTCATAGGTGTTACTCATGATAGGTATATCATTTAGTCCTTCGACTTGAGATTACCACATACTTCAATATTAGGAGCATGGTAATTTGACATAATCAAACGTTGTCTTTCATTGGACGATTATAAATATTGTGATTGGATACCATTTAAATAATATGTGAAGGTGCGTAATTAAGATATAATTTTTCACTCTCGTATTGAGAGAGATATCAGTGGATACATCGATATGATAGACTGATAATGGCCAATTCCATATGAATTGATATGATCAATGTAACTTGGATGTTTTTAGTTTACCTAAAGATCGAGACTAGTACGATCAAACATTAAGGGTGAATTTCCATGCCTTTTGTTTAGTAAAGGATATCGCACGACAAAAGTATATAATATATGTTATTCATTAGGTTGTATAGATCTTGATATTCTCCTACTTAGCAAGTCATAATGCCTTGCTAGAGACCGCTTATGACTCATGTACCAAAATGGTTTTAGTTTATTGCAAACGTTGCATGAACCTATTGGGTCACACACAAAGAACGGCTTTGCACAATTTCAATTCGCCCAGAGTAATGAATTTTATATGATAAAATTCATGACATAAAAGCCCTTACGATTTGTTATATGATGACTTAATAATATGGGCGTATGTGTAATTTGCATAAACTTCATAAATACAATAATTGTATTACGAATAGGATTTTAAGTGAGGGCTTATCTACATATATAAATAAAGGGTAAAACCCTAAAATGAAATAAGATTTTCAATTTTGCAAATTTTGAGTTCTCTAGATTTTGCTTAAACTGCATAAATACAAAATTATGGTCACCATTCATTTGTTGATTTTCAATACAGGACATGCGGTTGAACGTTTATAAGATCAAACAATCATAGAAGAAAACGATGGATTAAGGTATGATTTACTTTTTAGATGTGGTTTAATGGAACCTATTTTCGTTCCTGTTGGGATTGGTCAAATTTTTTTTGAGTTTTCTGCTGCCTATGAACCCCATAACACAACAATATTAAGTGCGATAAAAACCAAAAACTTAGAATAAGAATATGTCAAGCTAAAGGCTTTCCCTTCTTCTTAAGACGTCAAGCTCAAGATTTGCTATGCTATCTTCCTAAAAATCCCATAAACACATGGTCCAAAATGTTAGAATCCTTTTTAGATCAATAAGTTCCAGCATGTAAAATTTATTTGGATAGAAAAAGAATTAGTAATGCTAGTATGGAAACTGAAGAGACTTTTGGAGAGCTTCGGGATAGATACCAAAGATCGATATCATTATATACACAAAACAGATTTACAGAGAAAACTTTATTAAATACTTTTAAGAAGGACTAAAAACCTTAGAACAAAGATTCATAGACACAGTATGTGGAGGATCTTTATTCAACATAAAACAAACTTTATCAAAAGACACTATTAATAGAATGGCAAAACATAACACCAACGAGGCTAATCATCTATATAATCAGTCTACTTACATTTCTAGCAACAATGTAAATTACGTAAGACCAACCACAGGTAATAGTGTAGACAATTGGAATTATCATAAATATATAACACCCGCATTAACTAATAGAACAATAGCATTAGAAATTTCAAGTAAAGCTAAAGATCAAAAAGTTCAAGCCTTACAAGATGATATAGCCGAACTAAAAAACTAATTAAGTTAAATGGCATGCAAATGAGTCTATGTGTTACCCAAGGAAAATTACTGTCTCAACCTTACCCCCAGTTCATTTACAAATGTAATAATTTTAAGAAGCGGTAAACAAATGGAAGAGCTAAAGATGCTAGAACAACTAATTCCCGAAAAAGACTTATAAGTAAAATTAGAAAGGAAATTGAAATTAAAGATAATAAAACTCAAAATAAGGAAATCATGATTTTGAAAAGAATAAACCAAGTATATTAAGACCAACATTTTCGCACCGTTTAGAAAAAAATAAGAACGTTAAGAAATTACAAGAAGAGAAAGAAATCTTAGACACCATAAGGAAAGTGGTAGTAAATATACCTTTATTCAAAATCAAACAAAATGTACCTAAATATAAAATATTTATAAAATACTTATATGCTAATAAAATCAAACCTAATGAAAAAGTATTCCGAGGAGAACATGTTTCAGCACTAATCGAAAAGAAATTGCCCCCTAAATGTTATGGATTCGGAGTGTTTTTCATTCCATGCACAGTAAAAAATATAAGGATATCTAATGCATTATGTTATCTAAGCGCTTTAATTAACCTTATGCATTTGTCAATCTATTTGCAAATGACAAATGTACTCTTAGAAGAAACTGGTATTGCAGTACAATTAGCAGATAGATTTACCTTTCAACCTATAAGAGTATTAAAGGATATATAGGCTAGGGTTAGTGATTTAGTTTTCCCAACAAATTTTTATGTCATAGACATGGAAGAATATAACTTTTCTAGTAAAACCAGTCTTATCCTAAGACGCCCAATTTAAGAAATGGCAAAACCAAAAATAGATGTTTCTTATGGAACTTTAACAATTGAAATAAATAATTAAACAATATTTTTACATCTACGATGCTATGAAACATCCTTTAGATGTTTGATTAGTATGCACAGCAGATATGTTAGATCCTACAATAGATAAAACTTTTGGAAACAATAAGTCTGAAAAGCTTGAAAAAGTGATAGAGGATATAAATGATGATGATGATATAGATGAAGAGACAGGGAAGTAATCAATGTTATAGAGTCTTATAATGCATTACCTGAACTCTATTACTATATGGATCGACAAATAAACCATTCGAAACTCTAACTGTACTAAAATCTCCATATTTAGATCTAAAAGCTATGCCAGATAATTTAAATTAGACATATTTAGAAAGTAACAATGCCTTACCATATATAATATCTAATAAGTTATCAAATCTAGAGGAAGGGAAACTAATAAAAGTTCTCTATGAATTTTAGAAAGCAATAAAATGGACAATAGCTTATATTAAATGAATAAGTCTAGCCACAAGCATGCATTGGATTAATCATGAAATAGATACAAAACCCTCGAGTTAAGCTCAACATTGATTGAATCCACCGATGATGGAGGTAGTTAAGAAAGAAATATTGAAATTACTAGATGGTGCAATGATATTCCTAATAGTAGTTAGTAATTTGGTTAGGCCGATACAAGTTGTTCCTAAAAATACAATAAATGAACATGGTGAATTAGCACCAACTAGAATCCAACATTGTTCGAGAGTGTGCATAGATTATAGGAAACTAAATGCTTCAACTAGAAAAGATCACTATCCGCTTCCGTTTATAGGTCAAATATTAGAAAGACTAGCTGGCAGAACCAATTACTGTTTCTTGGATGGATACTCTAGATTCCATAAAATTCATGTAGCTCTAAAAGATCACGAAAAAAAACTACTTTTACATGCCCCTTTGGTACATTTTCTAATGCCACCAGTCTCATAAACTAGGCCCCACTTCGCCTAAGATTAAGTGGACTCCTAGTCAACACATGCGAAATCAACGCATGCCTAGTTATCCTCTTTTCCATTTCATTAGATCATTAGTTGCTTATTAAGTTTGCTATTTAATTTAAATAAGTCTCAATAAATTTTAGCTGGTGTTAGTCAATTTAAAACAACTTTAACATTTATTGACTAAGAGTTAGGACAATCCTAATTTGGAAATCATGCAAAAATAGATTTCATGGCTATTCATGAAGTGAGAATTAGTATAATACAATGATCAAGTCATCATATACATGTATCTAGAGTCTCACAATCCATAATATCCTAAAATATAACAAGAAACAACAAGTGTAGTTTATATGTACATCCAAAATATCAAAAAGAACGTACGGTAGTAGTAGTAGAGAGGAGCTGACTCTTAGGGAAGCTCAGAAATAATCACCGATCATAGGCTCCATGCCTCTCTTATTTGAGGGAGCTGTAATTGTCACCAATGATGGAAACAATCCTAGTGTGTAAATCCAACATAAACTTAATAATATTTCAAGGTAGTAAATGATAAGTCTATAGATCATGCATGAAATGAAAGAAATAGTAAATAAAGTAGTAAAATGCATGGTAGCCAAACTAGGACAATCAAGGATAGGTATCAAGTAGCCCAAAAGAAAAAGATAGGGAGAGAGTTGTTTATACACTTTACACCGACAAAAGGTTTAAGTGTGGAAGTTGGTACCGTGGATCGAAGCCTCAGAAGCCATACCAAATCATTCGGCACCGCCAGCTTTACCTAAGCTGCTATCTGAGATAGTACCAAAAAAGGCCACTATCACACTGGATGCCTGCTACTTATGGAACTTGAATGCCAATTAAGGAGCTGTAGTGACCTTCAATGCTTGTATATAAAGGATTCAAACTCATGAGGAGCCACGGAAGCTACCTAGATGATCAACTCATAAGTGATCATAGTCAAGTAGGCATAACCAACACCTATGCCACTTGGTTCTTATTATCTAAAAAATAAACAAGAAAAGTGAAAGGAGATAGTATTATTTTTTGACCATTTTACTTAACTAAACAAACAATATTATCCAAGCTAAACATAGCTCCCACATGTTCATACCATACTTCTAATACCTAGAACTGACACACTAGGTCTCTGGTACCTATTAGAGTTCATTAGATATGTGTTATAGCTTATTTAGGTTTAACTATCCAATTCATTATAATACATTCTACTATTTGCCTGAATGTCTTTTCTACTTAACTTAGACCCAATCCCAACGTCATTATGTCCTAAATAGATTTATACTAAATCCTCGGGGTCCCTAGTCGCTTATTCTTACCATACACGAAGGCTAGATGCGAAGGGATAACCCCGAGAGGCCTCTTTTATTCATTTTAAGTACTCATTTGATACTTAACTCAGCCAAAACACCCAAATTTAGTATTACAAAGTTGTAGACATTTTTCCTATTGTTTTTAAGTGTTATTGAATCATCAATGTCCATTGGAAGCCATTTAAAGTTGGTTTCATGCATTGGTTTGCAAAACAATCCCTTATGGACCTTAAAATAAATTCCAAAAACTTGGTTTTCATCCAACTTGAAATGTGGCAAAGACACTTATCGAAAGTCCCAAATTTCTCAGTGTTGATTCAATGAAGTTTATTAACTTAAATTCAAGGTTTTTGAGTGCTAAAATCTCATTATTATGATCAAGAGAAAAATTTGAGACTCTACGTAATCTTTAAGTCCTTATTTGTAAATATTGATTTTGTATTCGATGCACGACTTGAAAACTAAGTTTGAAACATCAAAAAATCACAAAACTAAATCTACACCTTTACTATGATCTAGTAACACGTTTTGAAAATTTTTGTTCAATTCTAACATTATTTGTTGCCCGGAACACCTTAAGTAAAAAAAATCGCTGATTAAGTAAATAAATTTTACCTATTTTAAAACCCATTTCAAAAATCATTCAAAACACCTTAGAATCACTTAAAAATCCTTGGGAACCTAACTTATATAATTTCAAACTATTTTGAATATTTTTGTTAGTTTTGGACTAGTGGAGGTCCTCAGAAGATATCGCAACGTCCAAACACTTACAAAAGAATTATCTCTATGAACAAGTCTTGAACTTCAGTCCATTTTCAATAAATAAGATAACTCAATTTTTAAGAGATACCGATTTTAATTTTTTTTTCTATGTATGTACTTTTCGAAATGGTAAAGGACGCTCAAATTCGATTAAAATTGAGAGAGTTATGCTCAGAATGCCAAAATGACTTACTTTGATAGAGTTTCAGACCTACTGTATAATTCATAAATCACAAGCCATACATCTAAATAACATGATTTTTTGTGAGAAGCTTGTCTAAGTATCGAAGAATGACTCATAAACAAATCAATAAATTTCGAGAAAAAAGATTATGATTTAAGCTATCTAGAATTTCAGTTGTAATCTTGGCATTTTATTAAACATATGATATTCATGAACAACAAAATTCACAATGCAAGGTCCAAACCCCTTGATTTTTGTCCAACATTAACATGTAATATAAGACAACATCAAACAACGATATAGGAGTAGAAACTCAAAAATTAAACACCCAATTATATAAGAAAATCAATCCATTTTTTCACTTAACTAAAATCCCCAATTCTGGAACCAAGACATAAATTTTTGAATGAACATGACAGAAACCTTTATTTTTTTATTCATAATCATCTCATAACATTAGGCAATTCATTAAACTTGATAAGAACTCTAGCTCTAGAATGATTTAAGGAACCTCAAATTATCACAATGTACTATTGAAATGGAACGGATTTGTTACCTAAAGGTTGATCCTTGTGAGAACACAATCTCCTTTAGATCCTTAACTCCAACTCCACCATTCCCTATATTTTCTAGCACTATTTCTTACCAGACCCTCTTTTTTCTCTCGAAACCTAGCTACAGTGTTTTCTGTTCATGCATAGTATAGAGATTAAGTAGGTCTTTTATACTAAAACTTTTTGAAACTTGGCCATTAGATTATCCTAGTAGCATTTCATCCATCAAATCTCTAGATATATCCAAAATTGGGGTTAGTTCCCAAATGAATACCATAGGATCCATTAAGACTCATTTAGATCCTCACATGGACATATTACTAGGTAAATCAATGTACTAAGAGTGTGGTCTCCATTTAAGTTTCTAACATTTTATGTTTTTGATAATCCATAAATACTATATGGTATGTATTAAGTAAATATGTTCATTAAATTCATTTGATAAGTTAGGTACCATAATAAGATATATAATTTCTCAACTTTAGGCTCAATTTAAATGCCTTAGCCCAATCAATCACTTAGTAAATTTACAACTTTTCAATTTTTTTTCTAGGCTTAAGCCTAATAGAAATGAAGCACATAGACTTATTTAATTACATACTTAATTCTTTTGAGACTCACTACATATTTTAGATGACTAGTTACAATTTAAGTAAGTGAATTAAGTCAGGAAGCTAAGCCCAAGTTTTCAATGTACCCCGATCGTCCCACACGTACCCATATCAAGGTAAGTTTGCGTACTCAGCTTTTATATATAAAAAAAACCATTTAAAATTTATACACACATATATAAACATATAGTACAAGCATCAAAATCAAGTAAAATTATTTAATTATGTCCTCGTTGTCGAAGCCTAACTACCGATCATGTTCGCTACGTTGGACTGGCCTCCAAGTCCTGGTCCTACAATGCATACAACTAGGATTAGATTATCCGGGTCATAACATCATTCCTAACTAAATAAGAATTTTATCCTTGAAATTGAAATAACTTAAAAGAAATTCTTACCGAAATCAAAATAGAAATGGGAAGCTCTAGCGCATGTAAGACTTTCGTTCCCATGTCAACTCCTCGTCGCCATGATGCAGCCACATGAGAAGAACAAGCGAGATTTCCTTATTCCTTAGACTTTATACCTTACAATCTAATATCTGCATGCGCTACCCATCATAGATAATGTCCTCGGCTAGGTCAATCTGAGTTAAGTCGACCATCAGTCTATCACCCTCTCTCGACCTCTCCAACCTCAACATTGATTTTTGAAATACCGGGTGAACTCTAGCCAACTACAATGGTAACTCAATCCTATAAGTGACATTTTCGACATTTTTAGACACTTTGAGTGGTCATATGAACCTCAACATGAGTTTTCCTTATATCCCAAACTATTTGTGACCCTTAAGTTAAGAAAATTTAAGATAAACAAAATTTCCCACTTTATATTCTAATCCTTCTCAGTACTTTTCAGCATAATTCTTGTCTCTTTTGAGCTCATCGAAGAAGGTGATGTATTAGTTGTATCCTCAAGCTCTGCACAACATGCCGGTGATCTACTAGGCTTACGATAGAGTGCCTCATAAGATGCCATCTCGATGCTAGGCTGGTAACTGTTATTGTAGTCAAACTCACACAAAGGCAGATACTCCTCCCACGACCTAACATACTCCAAAACACAAGCCATGTGCATGTCCTTTAAGACCTGAATCAGTCTCTCTAACTATCCATTATCTATGGATGGCAAACCATACTATAATCAAGTCTCGTGCCAAACTGGGCCTACATACTCAACAAAAACATCTATTTAAATTATGATTTTCTGTTTGACAAGATAAATAAAGGTACTACTTGAAGTCTGACGATCCCCCTTTCATATACAATACTTAACTGCTCAAACTTATGCTAGGTGGAAACCGAAAAAAAATGTCCCGACTTGGTCAACATATCCATAATCACCTAAATAGTGTCGTGCTTTTGTGGAGACGTAGGTAAACCACTGACGAAACCAATGGCAATATGCTCACATTTCCATTAAGGAATGGGAAGTGACTAAAATAGTCTTTCGGGTCTCTTATGCTCGGCATTGACTTGCTGGCATATTCTGTAGCTCCTGACTTCATCTCCTACGTGAGTCTTCATCCCCGCCTACCAAAATAGATGCCTCATATCCTGATACATTTTAGTCCTGCTGATGAATAGCATAACCCAAACGGTGTGACTCCTGAAGTATCTTTGTACGTAACTGACCCATTGATAAAGTCTGTAGTCGTCCTATGTATCTCAAACATGAATCCATTAACTGATTCCATTCTTAATGATCAAAACTTTGAGCTTACACAATAAATCTCTATTATAACTAATCGGCATGCTGACCATCTAAAACACTCTTAATAGAGACCTGCAGAGTCCTCAACTTTCCACAAATGTAAGCCTCAATAATAGCTGGAGCATCCAATGTGCTCATCATATCCGCCGCCTCAAGGAGTGCAAAGTCATGAGTCATCTGGCCTACAACCACCTCTGCGTGTGGTCTCACTCGGCTTAACACGTCCGCCCCTAAAATCGCCTCCCTTAGGTGATACTCTAAGGAGAAGTTAAAATCCTTTTGGAATTATAACAATCTATGTGAAAAGGTATTTCAAACTTTTGTGATCAGTGAGCAAGGTAAATCTCTCTCTATACATGTAATGTCGCCACATCTTTATTGAAAAACTATTGCTACCAACTTTAAGTCCTACACTCGGTAGTTCTTCTAATGAATCTTCAACTGCTTGGACACATATGCAATAATGTCATCTCCCTTCATTAGAAAACCCCCCAATTCGACTGGTTATTCATTAGTATTAACCACCAAGTCGTTCCCTGACTTAGGCAATACCAAAACTAGTGCAGTAGTCAATCTTTATTTCTATATCCTGAATTTTGCCATGCTTTTTTCAATCTCTATTTCAATATCCTAAAAATCTGCATGTGTCTATCATTGACTGTGGTGTAGGCCAATCAATCACTGCCTTGACCTTAGACCGATCCACTGATACTTCACTAGCTCCAGCTATATGCCCTAAAAATTGAATTTATGATAACCATATTTCATACTTGCTAAACTTAGCATAAAGTCGATTTTCTCTATTAGTGTTTGTAAAGTTGTCGTGAGATGCCCTCGAGATCCTCAAGAGTTTTTGAATAGGTCAATATGCCATCAATAAACACTATCATGAAACATTCAAAGTACTATTCAATACACAGTGAATCAATTCGATAAACATCGTTGGCGCGTTTGTCAATCCGAATGGCATGAGAACAAACTCATATAAACCATAAAGTGTGCAAAAAATAGTGTTCTTTTTATCCGGTTCCTTAATCCTTAGCTGATGGTAAGTAGAACTCAAGTCACTCTCGGAAAACCATATGGCACGACTCAAATGATCGAACAAGTCATCAATGTGACCTCAAAATTGTTAAACAGTCAGTAGACGATGCACAGCCTCAAACTTTCATCTATTTTCTTTACAAACAATACCGGAGCACCCGAATGAGACATGTTGGTGTGAATAAATCCCAATTTCTTCAACTCTTTGAGTTGGGCTCTTATTTCCTCTAGATCTTTCGATGTCATACTGTAAGGTAGTATCGATATCAGGCTTCATCACTGGGACTAAAAAATGCAAATCTATCTCTCGTAGTGGCCTTACTCCTGGTAAATACTCATGGAACATAACTTGGAAACTTGCATAATACGGAGACCTTCTAAATAAGTAATAAGGATCTCTAAATTGCACTCGAAGCATTGGCAAATATCTTCATCTCACGATTCATAGCTATTTTACCTATAGTACTCTAAAGTTGTGTCGAGTCACCTATCATTGTGGGCGCACTCACGTCTTATTTAGTATCAACTACGAATTTCGAAGGCAATGGCAACTGCCCTATGAGAATGTGAGAATTTCCTCTAGTCTCATATCATGTGTCACAACCCTATGTGATAAAGTTTAGGACTCTCCCTAACAACTAAATCTGGTACTCGTAGCTCTATCCTAATCACTGAAGTCATGCTAATTAGCCATCAAGGTTGTTTAAGGAAAAATAGCAAGTCTCGATCAGTTTTAATAGCTACTGTTACTACCATATAATACATATTAAGAAACTAACATGTATAAGTCAAATATATTTATCCAACTCTCCTTACTATCAACTAAGACTCAATAAAGATCATAGGATTTCAACTTTAAATTTAACCTTGTCCTAAATTTAAGTTTGCAGGTTTGATTGAGTTGTGGGTTATGAAGAGTTAATGTATGAAAACCCTACTCTCTAATACCAACTATGACAGCCCCAGCCTCACAAACTTGGCTCCGCTCGGCCTAAGCCTACGTAGACTCCCAGTCAACCCTCGTGAAATCAACGCATGCCTAGTCAGCCTCTTTTCCATGTCATTCGATCATTAGTTGCTTATTAAGGTTGCTATTTACTTTAAATAAGTCACTATCATGCCTTAGAGTTAGGACAATCCTAATACAAAAATCCTGCAAAAATAGATTTCATGTACTTGCATGAAGTTGGAATCAGTATAATACAACGATCAAGTCATCATATACATGTATCTTGAGTCTAACAACCCAAAATATCTCAAAATTTAACAAGAAACAAAAATTGTAGTTCATATGTACATCCAAAATATTAAAAAAATTCACGGTAATAGAAGAGAGGAGCTAACTCTGATGAAAGTTCTGAGATAATCACCAATCAAAGGCTCATTTCCTATGTTACTATAGGGACCTACAATTTTCACCAGTGATGGAGACAATACCAATGAGTAAATCTAATATAAACACAGTAATATTCCAAGACAATAAATGATAAGTCTATTGATCATGCATGAAATGAAAGAAATAGTAAATAAAGTAGTAAAGTGCATGATTGACATACTAGGACAATCAACGATAGGTACCGAGTGGCCCGTAAATAAAAGATAGGGAGAGAGTGGTCTATACACTCTAAACTGATAAAAGGTGTACGTGCGAAACTAGGTACTATGGACTAATGTTTCACAAGCAATACAAATTCATTCGGTACCATCAGCTTTACCTAATCAGCTGTCCAAGAGAGTTCCAAAGAAGGCCACATTGACCCTTGATGCCTGCTACTTATGGAACATGAATGCATAATGAGGAGCCACACTGTCCCTTGATGCTTGAATCTAAAGGATTCTTACTCGAGAGGAGGTGCAGGAGCAACTCGAATGCTCAACTCACGTGTGATCATAGTCAAGTAGGCCTAACCACTCAAACACCTAAGCCACTTGGTGGGAAATTAGAGTCCAACAATTTTAACTTATCATTTGAAAAATAAACAAGGAAAATGAAAGGAAATAGTATTGATTTTCTGCCTGGTTTACTTTCCTCAACAGACAATACTATCCAAGCTAAACGCGGATCATACACGTTCGTACTACACTCCTAATAAACAAAACTAATGCTCTAGGTCCCTCATACCTATTAGGGTTCATTACGTATGCGTTAGACCTTGTTTAAGTATAACTATCCAGTTCATAATAATAAATTACACTATTTGCTTCAATGACTTTTATACTTAACTTAGATCCAATTTCTTAATAGGTTTAAACTAAATCCTTGGGGTCCCTTGTCGGTTATTCCTGCTATACACAAAGGCTTGATGCAAAGGGATAACCTCAAGAGGTTTTTTTTTTATTCATTTAAAGACTCCTTTAACACTTAACTCGGCCAAAATGCCCAAACATGGTGTTACAAAGTTGTAGATATTTTTCCTATTGGTTTTAAGTGTTAATGAATCAACAAGGTCCATTGGAAGCTATTTCAAGTTGGTTTAATGCATTGGTTTGCAAAACCGTCCCTTTTTGGACCTTAAAATAATTACCAAAAACTTGGTTTTTATGCAACTTGAAATGTGGCTAAAACACTCATAGAAATTCTTAAAATTCTCAGTGTTGATTCAGTGAAGTCTATTAACTTAAAACCACGGATGTTGAGTACTAAAATCTCATTATTATTTTGAAGAACCAAATTTGAAACTATACGTAAACTTTAAGTCCTTGTTTGTAAATATAAATCTCTTATTCAAAGCTCAACTTGAAAACTAAGTTAGACACATCGAAAAGTCACGAAACACGGTGTACACTTCTACTATGATCCAATAACATGTTCATAAAATTTCATAAAATTTTGGTTCAATTCCAACATCATTTGATGGCCAGAACACTTTATTTATAAAATCAGCTAATTAAGTACGTAAATCTTGCCTATTTCAACACCTATTTGGAAAATCATTCAAAACACCTCAAAATCACATGAAACTCTTGGAACCGAAATTATAGTATTTTAAACTATTATGGAGATTTTGGTTATTTTGGACAAGTGGAGGCCCCAGAAGATGTCCCGACATCGAACCACTTACAAAAGTAATTATCTCTACGAACAAGTACTGAATTTTAGTCCATTCTCGATAAATAAGATAACTCCATTTTTAAGAGACACTAATGTTAATTTTTTGTTCTATGTATTAGCTATTCGAAATGGTAAATGATGCTTAAAATTGATAAAAACGGAGAGAGTTATACTTTGAATGCCAAAACAACTTATTATGATAGAGTTTCAGACATGCAGTTAAAACAATTCATAGCTCTCAAACCACACATCAAAATAATGTGATTTTTGTTGATAAGCATGTCCAAATATTTAAGAATAACTCATAAAAAATAACCAATTTTGAGAAGATATGAAGGATTTATGCTATCTAGAATTTTATCTATAATATTGGCATTTCATCAAACATGTGTTATTCATGACCATCAAAACTCATAATGCATGGTTCAAACCCCTTTATTTTTTTCCAACATTAACACCCAATATAATACATCATCGAACATTAATATAAGATTAGAAACTAGAAGATTAAACACCCAATTATACAAGAAAATCAGTGCATTCTTTCATTTAACGAAAATCCATATTTCTTGAACCAAGACATAAGTATTTTTATAAACATGAGAGAAACCTTGATTTTTTTTAATCATAATCATCTCATAACATTAGGGAATTCATTAACATGATAAGACCCCAACATTAGGACAACTTAAACAACCTCAAATCATCAAAATGCACTATTGAAATGGAAAGGATTTGTTACCTTAAGGTTGATCCTTGTGAAAACTCATGGTCCTTGAGATCCTTTGCTTGAACTCTACCTTTCCCTTGATTTTCCAGCACTATTTCTAACAAAACCCCTCTTTTTTTCTCTCCAAACCTAGCTAATGTGTTTTGTGTTCATACATGGTGCAGCGATTAAGTGGGTCTTTTATACTCTAACTTTTTGAAACTTGGCCATTAGATTATCCTAGTATCATTTCATTCGTCAAATCTCTAGATATATCAATAGTTGGTGTTAGTATCCACATGCATACCATAAGATCTATTATGACTCATTTAGATCCCCACACGGACAAATCACTAGGTAAATCAATGTACTACAGTGTGGTCTCCATTCAAGTTTCTAACATTTCATGCTTTTGATACTCTATAAAGACTATATGGCATGTATTAAGTAAATATTTCATCAGATTCATTTGATTTTTAGATACTATAATAATATGGATGTTTTCTCAACTTATTGATTAATTTATATGCCCAAGCCCAATCACTCACATAGGAAATTGTTAACTTTTAATTTTTTTTTCTAGACTTAAGCCTTATTGAAATGAAGTACTTGGACTTAATTAATTACATCCTACATTATTTTCAAACTCACTATAAAATTTAGATAACAAATTAAAGTCTAAGTAAGTGAATTAAGTCATGAACTTAAGCCGAAGTTTTCAATCCACACGATCCTCTCGCGCATACCTATCTCGAGGTAACAAGGTGCACTCGGCTTTTATATAAAAAACCATTGAAAAGTTGTGCACACATATATAAACATATAGTTCAAGCATCAAAATCAATAAAAATTATTTAATTATTACCTCGTTGTCGATGCTCGAGTACCAATCGAGTTCGCTACGTATGACTAGCCTCCAGGTCATGGTCCTACGAAACATACAAGTAAGATTATATTAGTCGGGTCATTAGACATTTGTTTTTAGACGCATGTCTTTTGGTTTATGTAACGCATCTGCTACATTCTAAAGGTATATGGTTTGTATATTCTCAGACTACGTAGAGCATTTTATTGACGTTTTCATGGATGATTTTACTGTATACGGTAATTCTTTTGATGAATGCTTACTTCCTTTAACAAAAGTAGTTAAAATATGTGTTAAGAAAAATCTAGTATTGAATTATGAAAAATTTCATTTTATGGTAAATCGAGAAGTTATACTGGGACACAAAGTGTGAGCAAAATGAATAGAGGTAGATCCCGCTAAAATCCAAGTTATAAAGACACTACCTTACCCCACTAGAGTGAGGGAGGTAAGATCTTTCCTTGGCCATGTAGGAATCTACAAACCTTTTGTGAAAGACATTTCCAAAATAGCACAACCTTTATGCAAACTCTTGCAAAAAGATTTTACATTCGAGTTCACACCTGAATGCAAGATAGGTTTTAAAATGTTAAAAGACATCTTGATTACAACACCTGTTATAAAATCACCAGATTTGTCGCATGCTTTTGAAATAATGTGCGATGCAAACAACTATGTTGTAGGAGTTGTTTTAGGTCAAAAGATAGGTAAGGATTCTCATGTCATATATTATGCATGAAGAACTTTGGATCCCGCCCAACCAAACTACACCACTATAGAAAATGAACTCCTAGCAATTGTGTTTGCACTAGAAAATTTTAGACCATATTTACTAGGAGCAAAAGTAATAGTTTACTCAGATTATGCCACATTAAGATATTTGATGACAAAGAAAGATGCTAAACCAAGACTAATAAAATGGCTCTTAATAATTAAAGAATTCAATCATACTATAAAAGACAAAAGAGGTGCCAAAAACTTAGTAGCAGACCATATAAGTAGACTAGAAAATGGATAACCCTTAATACAATTAAAAAATGAATTTCAGATGAATTCTTATACAAGAACCTAAAGGAATAAGATAAAATACAATTCTAAACATTATTTATATGATGATCATTACCTTTGGAATTTTTGTTCTGACCAAACCATTCGAAGATGTATTCAACAAAGAGAAATATAATCTATTATGGATCATTGCCAAACTTATGCTTGTGGAAGACATTTTGGCCAAGTTGTAGAGCCCCTAAGATACTAGAATCAGGATTTTGTTGGCTTACCTTATTCCACGATTGTTATGTTGACATAAAAGCTTGTCCAAATTGTCAAAGAATTGGAAATTTATGTCATACGAGTCAAATACCCTTGTGTCCTTTTTTTTTTTCGAAGTATTTGATGTTAAGGGAATGGACTTTATGGGACCTTTTCCACCTTCTAATGTATATATTTTCATTTTTTTAGTCGTAGACTATGTGTCCAAGTGGGTAGAAGCTATAACAACTAAATCTAATGATTCCAAAATAGTAGTTATTTAGCTAAAATCAATGATCTTTATTGTTTTTGGAGCACCTGCAACATTAATTAGCGATAGAGATTCACAGTTTTGCAATAGAATTGTCGATACTCTACTCCATAAATATAATGTTACATAGAGAAAATTTACCACATATCACCCTTAAACGAGCAAACAAGCTTATACCTCAAATAGATAAATTAAATTAGTTTGAGGAAAAATATTATGTCTAACACGTAAAGACATGAGTATTTGCTTAGAAGATGTATTAGGGGCATATAGAACTGCATTTAAGACACCCATAGGCATGACACCTTATAGGTTAGTTTTCGGTAAAGCATATCTTTTACGAGTAGAGTTAAAACATAAAGAATACTGGGCAATCAAAACATGTAATATGAATTATGATAATGTAGGAAAACAACATAAACTAAGTATCGAAGAATTAGAAGAATTAAGAAATGACGAGTATGAGTCGGTAAATCATGTCTTTTACCAGTAGAATTAAAACATAAAGAATACTGGGCAATCAAAACATGTAATATTCATTATGATAATGCAGGAAAACAACATAAACTAAGTATCGAAGAATTAGAAGAATTAAAAAATGTCAGTATGAAAGTGCATTTATTTATAAAAATAAAACTAAAACATTTAATGATAATAAATTCAATATTATGAATTTTAAATTAGGACAAAAAAGTGCTACTCTTTTTTTCATGTCTTAATTATTTCTTGAAAAACTTCGTTCACGATGGACATGACCTTTTGTAATTAGGCACGTATTTCCCCCTGATGCTGTAAAGATAAAAATTAGAGAAACATGGAGAATATTTAAAGTTAATGGTCATAGACTAAAACTTTATCATGAAGATTTTGTCTCACAGGATATGGACATCATTCACTTTAACCCAGTTGACATTCCAATAGATGAATTGAACACTATGGATGAGCATATTGTAACCATAAACTCTAATGAAACAATCAAGCTATTGATGGTTAATAAATAAAGGACAAACAAGAATAAAAATTCCCGCCAGAGAGCCATTCGAGTGTGTCAACGATGACCTAGATTATGAGGAATTTTTAGAGAATAGCGATCCTTCAAAACTCTTAGAAACAGATTTACGACACACCTTCCTCAACATACAAATCAATGAAATGTCCTTTTATAGAGTTCAACTTGATATGGGAGCCGATATGAATCTTATGCTTGCACATTGGTTTCCCCTAACTAAGTTGAAAATATATGGTAAGCCTCATATTAAGGTATTCAAGCCAAATGGTACTTTCACAATCCCATTGGGTGTATCGAAGAATGTGCCTGTACGAGTAGGTAGCCTCACCTTAACTATAAATTTCTTAGTCATGCTAATAGCTACCCCACATGACTAGATTTTATTAGGTAGACCATTCTAATCCACTGCCAAAGCTATCATCAACATAACTGATCGTATAGTTACACTTAGGAAGACTAATTATCAAATATAATTACAAAATGGGAGAGAACTTTGCGACGCTATTGAAAAAGAGTAATTTAGTGACGGTGATGAGAGTAATGAGGAGGGACGTTTTTTAGATACTAAGGTTAGATATTCTCAATAAGGAATCACTTGAACTGAGGATTAATTCTTCCAAACTCAACGAAGATTGATTCCTTTATTAGTTGATCAAACGACAACAATCAAAAGTGTTCTATTGGAGGTAGCCCATATTCCTTATTTCTTTAGTTATTTTAGTTTTTAGTAGGAAATCAAGCGTTAATATAGTTTTCTTTTATTCTCTTTCCATTTGACTCTCTTTTGGGATTATTTTCGGGGCTCACGCTCTGGAGTAGCTTCAATAAGAGGGGGATGATCGAGTCAAGTTATATTTTTATTTTTATGGTTTTTATGCGAGTTGGCTTTATACACTTGCTTATATTGAATTATTTATTTAATTAATTAATGAAATTATTAGTTAGGTACATATCCCAATCAAATTTTGAAATTTCTTAGTCAGTTTTACTTTTATATTCATTTTCATAAAAGGGTATACAAATTAAATATGAAATAAAATTGCAAAATAATAAACTAAGTGTGACAACCCCAATTCCTACAACAAGGGCCGCCCGGCCTAAACCATCGCCAAACCCCACGAAATGACCCTATGAGTCGGGTGATGATCTAGTAAGCCTTAACTTGCGGAAATACAACAAGACAATCTACAACTAGATTACTAAGTCATATAATAGTGGAATAAAAGTATTATAAGTCTATTAGGTGCGGAACTAAAATATAAAGTCTTACAAATACTAAATAGCGAAACTATGAGTTTCGCGAAGTCTATCCATGATAAAATCCTTTTTTCATTATATTAAATGTTTCAAAACCAAATTAATATAAATAAACAACCTTGCAAACGAGAAAAGAGTTTATACGCTATGAACTTGCTTTTTCCTTTATCTTGAGCAGCAGCTAAAGTACCTGGAGGGGGAAAAGTAGTGAGGTAAGAAATAATTCAATGGGCTCAGTATAGAATAAGAATGTTTTACCCTCAATCTTCCAAGTAATACCTAATGCGTAATAACTAGCATGAACAAGGTTATTGACCAATCCTACTATCAATCTAGGCATGATAGGATAGTATAACAAGAATACTATATAATGCAAGAGAAAACAAAACAAAGCCTGAACAAGTTAATAGTCAATAAGATAACAATGATAACATGAATTTCATTGAGTCAACCAAGTGGGAATCCGATATAAAGTGTGTGATGTGACAACCAACTAGCTTCAAAGGTATCAAAATATGATCTTACCTTAATAGATTGGTGTCAAAGCATCATTATGATCTTATCTGCCATAGATTAGCCCTCAAAGGTATCATATAATAGCGGAGAGAGATGACCAGCGGCCGCCAGCTCTCTATTCTGACGTACCATTACAATTATTCAATTCAAACATCAGTTCCACAGGCATTCATAAATAGAGAGCTCAAAAGGACAATATAATCGATTTGATCCCAATCAAAAGATCAATATTTCATTATTATGAATCCTTGCATAAGTAACAGCATGCATAATTGAAGATAAAGTTTCTATCTGGTTATCCTCGTGTCTAAATTTGTATAGGTTCATGTATGTATTATTAACATTTTTTGTTTGAGGTAAGTTTACTCAATTCATATAAATATCTAGAAACTGGTATGAAAACCCTTTCGAATTAATGTCACGCCTTTGTTGTGGCTACAAAGGTTTCGGGGTTAGTTACTACTACCCCGATCCTTGTCCTCTCTATGTATCTTGATAAAACTCGATTATTTTGGAAAACAAAACATCCGGTTTAGTTCTTGAAAAATATCCTGCACCTTCCCAGTGCCGCGGGTTTACCCACAGGGCACAGGGCAAAATCACTGACTTCAAATTATTAACCTCAATTAACTCTTAGCAATTAGGCAGCGTCGTTTGTTACACTTCGATGTTTGGGATTCGTTTGGTCAATTTTTTCAATTGCCCAGACAGCGCCGTAACCAACGTCATACCACCTATGAACGGGCATAAGCCAACCCCCAAGGGTCCATTTTCGATCAAAAGAGTAAAGAAAAATTTGTTTGAAACCACAAGATTATATCCACTCTATTAAAGAACGCATTCGAATCACAAATTCACCATTAACACATAGATTTTACAAATCCTTTTAAATAAACGGAAGAAGATGAGATGGAGATGACATAAATCATGAATCGAAACATAGGAGTTCATCTTCTTCCTTAAAGTTCCTAGAGAAACCATGATTCCAATCCATAAACGAATATGTGAATTGAATAAAGAAATTAAAAAAAATGAGACAAGTTGTTTACCTTACTTTGTGAGATCTTGATGATAGTTCCCTCTTCTCCACCAAATCTACCAAACAAGTGTTATATGGTTCCTCCTCAATTTCTCTATGAAGTGATTTCAAACTAAAAGTGGTTTGGAGCCCTAATTGTGATGTAAATACCTAGTTAATGAGATTAAGTTTTAATTGACCAAATCAAAACCCTACATCTCATCTTGATGGATTTAAGTACTAAGATGATCATACAGTGCACATTAAGTCTTTTTTTTGTATTTTACATAAATACCCTTATATGTGTTTAGTTATCAATTTTCCTTTTTTCTTTGTTATATTTATTTTACAAGTCCTTTAAGCTTATTTCCATTTAATGAGGCTTATAGTTCGACATAAGTCAACTAAATAGTATATAGTATACACATTATTCACACCATCTCACACATACCATGTATATCCACCACATTGGCTTTGATAAAAAGATAACTTATACTAATCGAGATTTGTGGTGTTACAATTTTCCTAATTTTTGGAAGTCTCGTCCTCAAAACTGAAAGTAAGCCGTATCTTAAGATTCGAAGATATCTCGTAAGTGCTCCTCCACATAAAATTGGCATCGCACTTCACTAGTGGAATCTCTTTGTTGCAGAGCTTTTGAACCTTTATGTGAAGAATTTAAATTTGATGCTCATCATACAACATATCTTACCTCAAGTCAACCTAACCTAAATTAATAGATGGCGTATGTTTAGTCGGCGTTTTCCACAACATGGATAAATGAAAAAAGTCATAGAACCCCGCTAGTTAAAGTGGAAAAGCTAACTTGTGTGCAACCAGAAAAATTTGTTTGGTCTCTTCAAATTGTTCGATGTACCTCGGAGCAATCTTCCATTTCAGCCCAAATCTGTAATGTCCCTTCATTAGTGATTTTTTGTGAAACACATAGTCATTTTTCTTGATGTGAACATTTCATGATCCTTATTCGCATACTTCTTTTATTTGTCTTGTGAGTCGTTGTATAATCTGCTTAATCCACTCGGTGTGATCCTGCACAATCTCTAGCCCTATCAACCCTGCGTCACCAACCTCTACCCACCATACCGCAGACTTGCAAAGTCTTCCATTAAGTGCCTCAATTAGTGCTACACCAAGACTTGCTTGAAATTTGTTGTTGTAAGCGAACTCATATAACAGTAAGTAGTCCTATGAAATTAAAGAGAAATCCAGCATATAAGCCTTGAGCATATCCTTCAGGATCTGAATAAGTCTCTCAGTCAAACCATGAATGATGATGAAATGCATTGTAGTGATTAAGCTTGGTCCCATCAAGGTGTGTAAACCTTTCCAAAACTTGTAAAATAAACACCGGGACACCAAGTATCCTCAAAACCTCATCAATATATTTATTACTCAGCTTATCCACTGTGTCCGCACCCGTACTGCAAACCGGCGATCTAATAGGCCCGAAACATCTAATGAGGTGTTTGGCCCTAACCCACATCGATAGGATTTATTACAAATTGGCACACCAATCGTGGCTGCAAGTATGACGACTTGATTATAGTTATAATATGATCAACTAATGTTGATTATAGATATCGTCCTAAGGAAAAAGGTGTATTGCATACTACTCTTTTAATCAAATCTACTATATTGCTAAGAAAGCCTATTTTTAATTGGTTTTTTACTAAACTATTGTATTCTAACAAAACAATGTAAATACTTGTACTCTTATATTAATAATATCTTAGCTCACAACTTCACCTAGGTAGTTAATTACTATGGTTTCAACTTACTTCCTTCATCTTCACATGTGTGTGCAATTCATAATTACCATAGATAGATTTCCTTCAAATCCACTTCAACCCACAGTCGTGACGGAAAAGATTTTAATGTACAAACTAGAACTCCACCTATCAGTATGAATAACTTAAGTTCCACATTGTTTTAATTTCCAAATCTTTAGATTTATAACCACTTAAAATTACTATCCATGCCTCCCTAATCAATACCTATTTATCGATGTTATATATTTTACAGTTGTCTCATTCATATTCACCATAAAAGCTCCAATGGCCATAGTAACTCCTAAAACCAACACATGATCAAGATCTTCGTAGCATTACGTGTGGAATCAATTAATAATCTCTTCATAACTACTTTACCATAGCATTCATATCATAAGATCCATTGATCCCTAAGATTAATGAACTACTCGGACATCATTGAAATAAACACAAACATCATGATATTCATTGCAATCAAATATTTAATTAAATAACATCAATTAAATCAAGAAAACAATATCGAATAACCTCACGTGCAGTCTTCAATGTTTTCTCTTCCAAAACTATTCTTAATACTCAAGAACAATATAAAACTGTGCTACTTTGTGGTATATGGTTGCTCTTAATGATAATTGGTAAATTGGTGAATTTACCACATTTTAATACCTATTTTTACCCCTAAAAAACTTTAAAACACAATTAGAAACCATAATAAATAATTCCAAACGAACTAGAACTCTAGAATTTCTATTTTCTATGTCTTAGCACTGTCCATAAGTGATCAAGCGATGTCTTTGTATAGCCATGGTGCTGCCATAGCTTTGACCTATTTGTTTGCATTTTCCATTTTCAATGGGCATGGCGCCCTGCTTGATCATCCCTGGCACCGTGTGTACAACACCACGATGCCGCTACTGCGCCACCTTCTCCACGCCTCACCCGCGCTATGTACCCTCTTCCCTCGGTGTCAAGCCTAATAGCCAGGTCGTCAAACATGGTATTGTGCATTTTCACCTCATTTCATCGTGAAATAACTTCTTTGTCTCCTTTATATCTTGTATACCTAAAAATATGTAAATTTTGTCAATTAGAGCTTATTCTTTGATATTTATACCAACTATACTATTAAATTGGTCTTATATATGTCTAAATAGTCACTTATCATGCACATCAATCCAATACATAAATTCTCAATAATCCCCACCAATTCCTATCAAAACCACGCGCAAAAAAATCAAAAAATCACGAGAAATCAAACTGAATTGTCGAAAATTCCCTACTTTAAGAATTTACCAAATTTCAAGCCGAATAACTCGTCTGTGCCATGAAAACTTGGCTCAAACTACCTGTCTTATGTCGCTCTATTGTTTTACAGAAAAAATCGTGCGAAATTTGGACCAATGGAGCTTCGCATGCGAAAATGTCCGCGGAGAGGTTTAGAAACCAAGAGGTAACAAATGTTATGTTGAACATTTCAAATATAGGTTGATTTCATTAAATTCTTTTCTTATATTTATTTATAAACCCTCAATGTCTTGCCAGCAACTTAATTTCTTTTTATTTATTAATTCCCAAAATTCCTATTTTGACGTGTTATTACTTTTGGTGCTCATTTTAGATCCAATTATTTTACTAAATTGACCCATACTCCACAAAATAGTCCAAATCTATAACATGTCTGATGTCACGTTGTAGAACACCAATAATAGTCTCGGTTTACCGACTACTTCAATATGTAGTGTGGCAAGTACGGGGTTGAATCTACAAAGACTGGGGTTAACTCTAGGTTATCAAAGGGGATTTTAAAAAGAAAACTAATATCAAATAATAACTAACTAATAACTAGGAAATTAAAGGGGAGAATAAATAAACATAAATACTACTAAACTACCAAATTAAATAAGAATTCAAGATCAAGGAAACACGTAGACTACTGTAAGTATGATTTAGTCGTCCATTCGAATAGGTAATTGTTCACCAAGTCATATAGATAGGGTTATAGTGACTTATGCCACCTTGTTCTCCTTATGTCAGTGGAGGAAACGAATGACACAACTACAGACTAAGTAGACCCGTAAAACTACCGGATATGTCGTAAGTTTTCAATAGACTAGTTTCATTGACGCTCTATGAGGACACCAATCATAAATGGTAACTAGCATCGAATTGTACACCTATCACGTGGAAATTACAAAACACTACCACCCATCTCATATCCCAATTGCACAGGGGCACACTGGTTCCCAACAAACCAGGCCCAACTTACCATAAAACATGTTCCCCCTTACCGAGCGTCGGTACAATCACTGGCAATAAATTCTAACTTAACTAGTGTGCACTTGCATTTACACATCAAAATAAGTAAAAATTCTAAGAATCTAAGCCGTAACAAAGAATTTTCTAACAATAAGGCAATCCAAAATAGAAGACTTTAACGAAAATATGAAATTTAAGAAATGAATCTCATAACTCACTTACAAGTCTCCCTGATCCAGACTATAATTTTGCCTACTAATACCATATGAGTCTCCATTGCAAAATACAAATAAAAAAT
Organism: Stephania cephalantha; assembly: GCA_039657325.1. Taxonomy (NCBI): domain Eukaryota; kingdom Viridiplantae; phylum Streptophyta; class Magnoliopsida; order Ranunculales; family Menispermaceae; genus Stephania; species Stephania cephalantha. The sequence continues at coordinate 19,124,290 of CM077569.1, read as the reverse complement.
AAAAATAAAAGAAAAATTGTGAAGAAAAAATGGAGAGAATAGGGAGACGGAGAGGTGAAAAAAGAATGGGGAATGGAGAGGTTGTTCTGTTTTAAATAGGATCGAGTAGAATGATCGAGAGGGGAGAGTCTTATAGTATTTTTGGTCTCAAAAAGAGAGAAAATATCGAACAAAATCACAAATTTGATTCTTATGAATCGAATTTGTTGTTAATTGGTTGCATCTTGGGTTTATCAAGACAACACGTGTGGTGAGGTAGATCAGTCATTGTTAATCACGATTGGAAGTGCTGACACGCGGTTCAAGGATTATCGTAGGGTAGCTCTGCACATGGGACATAGGAGGAGAGAGAAATGAATTCACTTGGGAAAGCAGACTCATACGCCTAGGAGGATCCACACAGCTCGAATTGGATCGTGGGGTAGCTCGACTGGAGCCTTGATGAAACGACTCGTGCAAAAGTGTAGGAGGTGTGGCAACATAGATCTCGAGCCAAGAATATTTATGTTGTTGAGACACTATGTATTCCATGTGCGTCACCTGGTGTGTCACCTAGCAGCTCCATCACTTCTAGATATGTACACAATGCGTGTCTCGTGAAAAATCTAAGAGCTGTTGAAGCAGACTTCATTAAAACTTATACTTAACATATTTCTTCAATAATTCTTCAACTAATGCACCATAAAAATTCTTCTGGGCAACCAAACATTCAATATGGACCAATGTGGGCCCAACGTGCGTAATTCTCTAGATACATGCAAGCACATTTTTCAAGGCCAATCATCAAATTCATTTCAAAAGGACCAAGATTTAGTCCTTTTAATCAAATTGCCTTTTTTGGTCCTGAAAATACAAAAACAAAGGATTTGCACTATAAATTAAGGATTTAACCTCTTAAATCATAGTAAATAGATACTAAAATATAGCACAATTGCATACTCATCAAATACGCCTAAGCTTAGACAATTGCTTGTCCATAGCAAAGGAGTAGAAGACAATCAACTTGCATTCAAAGAAAGCACATCAGCTTCATTAATGCTTAACTCTAACTTAATGGTTTCATCTAATTTGTTTGAACAAACATGACAAACGGAAACAAGAACACTCAGGCAATGCCGATCACTTTGAGTCAAGATATTAGCCATAATTTATTGAGGAATACTCTGGCAAACGCTAGGCTTCACCAAGACTAAAGCAATCTATTATTTACGAGTTATCTCAGAATTTTGAACAAGTACAAAACATATAATCTCTAAATAGAGCATTGAATACTAAGATTCCACAAAAAAAGACTTATAGAACCATTCCAGTGACACATTCAAAACATCATTTGGGTTAATAGGACATTCTTTTAGGTTATTATGGCTACGCTGGGGTAATAAGGAAATGGATATGAAAGGGATTTAAAGCATTGGAAAGACTTATTTAATCTAGCTACAAGCACTCGAGCTAAATCTTTTTCTTAAAGGAGATTTTGTAGACAAACGCCTTTATTCATTTCAATTATATATTTTTTTTTCTCCCAATATTATCTTTTATTATGGTCGCTGCTCCATTTCCAGCTGATTCCACTTTTTCTCACTTTTTCCCACCACTAGATTCCCTGCTACATTTCCTGTGGAACTTGTGGGACACTCTAATTCTTATTTAAAAACTCATGTTAGCACTTCTTACTTTCACTATGATTAAGTTAGCATTTCAATGTGATAAAAGGATAATAAGGCTTTTGGGTTATGGGTTTCATGATAGGTGATGGAGGAATCAAGATTGGTTGGCTCAACTGGGCTAATTAAGGATAAATTATAGATGGGCTAAGGCTTAGGGCGAAACAAACACTACCTACGTCTTCCCTCAAACTTATTATTAAGTCATACTTAGTTTTAAATGGATGCAAACCTATTCTTGAATTTATAGAGATTAATTAGATTATTGTCCTATTATGACCTAATACTCACTTTCATATCTATAATAGATCATTGACTCCACACTAATACTTATTGGTGTAGCCTTAGTTAGTAAACCTAACACAAGAACATGATGTTTCACCTATGCTCTACCTATGGTCTTGTCTATTTTATGGCATTCATCAATCCACTTGAATTCTCAAATTGTCAACAATTATTCTAAGCAAGAATTAGGCATTCATTTAGGATCAAAACAAATGGAAAAACATAAAAAAAAGATCTCACATTTTTTAAAATGTGAAACAACCTACCGAACCATTAACCCAAGAAATAAATAAAATTGTATTACCTGTATTTCGCCCGAAATTTTGAAAAAAATTTGAAAAATTGCAAAAATTTAGAGTAGGTCCTTACAGTTCATCCATGCATTCATTCCAACTGCATACCAGCATACCCCCATACTTATTCTGAACCTTTTCCTCAAGGTTCAAGAAAGTTGGACAACCATAAATAATCCAAAAGAACAAGTGAAATCGAAATGGAATATAAGAAAATGAAATGAATTGAGTGAAAAATTTATATACATAAGAAGCTGATAATATGCAAAATAAGTGATGTGCAGTGAAGTGTGTCAATGTTACAATACAAAAATATCACACTATCTCCATGATGCATCAACATAACATACAATCTCTCTTTCATTTTGGTGACTTAACATAATAAGAGCAAGAACTATCAAACAAGGAGTTTAATAAAAAGATTCCAACCACAAATTGTGAGCCCGACGTCTTTCAACTAACGGTAAAATAAAAAGTTAGTGGAATAGAGTAAACAGTTTTAGGATGTACTTAAAGACCTACCACTAATGCAATAAATTAATCTAGTTTTCAATTCCTAACCAAGTCTCAAAACACCTAAATCTGAAATAGTTGTCAATTTCCTAAAAATGCTCTATGATGCTAACAAAAATGATATTTAAAATCAAACCTGATATGAAACAGAAGGTACTCTTATTTTCTTCGGAGCTCCTTTATTTCCATACATCTGAAAAGTCCATAAAATAAAGGAGTTTATTTGAATCTAAATAATTAAAATATAAACTAAACTAAAATAAAAATACATGAATAAATAAAAAATGTGTTACCTCCTAACAAGCGCCTTTCCTTCGAGTCTTTGGCTAGACTTGGCGTAGATGGTAACGTGACACCAGCTACTTGGGAGTAGTCTTAAAGGAATAGCTTCACTATGACTTTGGGCAATGAAATTGGCACACCCTCATTCAGACTTTTGAGCTTATCTTAGACTTCTAACGCAAAAGATTCTATCTCATCTAAAACAACCAACAAAAAGGTGTCGTAGTGTAAAAAATCTATAAGTGCTCCTTTTCTTCCACCCATGTGTAGAATTCAACATAAATGCAAGGCACATGAGGCAATTTTACTAACATTAGAGGTTGGTCTTCCTTGCTCTCTTCTTGTAGCTTATTTTACCTTTCAAAAGTTACGTCAACTTCTTTCTCGACTTTCTTTTCATCATAATTGTACAATCTTGAGAAATGGTCATGGAGATCAACTCAAGTTCTTTGCCTAATTTTTCTTCCTCGTCACGTAGATAGTCAACAACTGATTTAAGCTCATCAATCTTAACATAAGTAGCACTCAATGTTTATGCTGGATTATGAGGTTTAGGAAGCTTAGTTCTCTTAACTTCGCTGCAAGAAATGTTTTGTGAAGACAACCTCATTCTCTCCTTTTTTTTCATCAAGTATAATAGATCCTAAGAATCCTATCTGCGTTGCCACCAAATTGGCTTAACAGCCACATGAAATCTATTAGTTATGGGCAAGCTCTAGGAGAATTAATGTAATCTCCACCAAATTCACAATCATTGAACCGTTACACAAAAGAATGTCAATTAAAAAAATTTTGTTCATAAAGTGACATACCTACCCCTTTCACATTGTAATAGTATGAGTCTTGATATGAATCATGATTATGGGAGTAGTGAGCCGTGATGCAAACCTGCAAAAACTCAGATATAAGCGAAAATATTTTTATTTTATTTTTTTAATAATAGCCTATAGTTAAACAGCACCAGTCCACGGCAATGATGCCAAAATCTGATGTAGCATCGTACCGCACCAATAATAGTCTCGATTTACCGACTACTTGGATATTTAATGAGGCAAGTACGGGGTCAAACCCACATAGACTGGGGTTAACTTTAGGTTATTAATGGGGGCTTTAAAAAGAAAACTAATCTAGACTTATAACTAAATTAATAACTAGGAAACTAAATGGGAGAATAAATAAACATAAATACTACTAAATTAGCAAAATAAATAATAATTCTAGAACAAGGAGACACATTGAACACTATATATATGATTTAGTCGCCGAATCAAAAAGGTTATTTTTAACTAACTAGACCCGTAAAACCACTAGATATATTGTGCATTTTCAATAGACTAACAGCATTAGCCTTCTTTTAGAGCACGTATCTTAAATGGTAACTTGTGTCAAATTGTCCAACTGTCATGTGGAAATTAAAATACACTACTACCCATCTCATATACCAGTTGCAAAAGAGCACACCGGTTGCCAAAAGACAAGGCCCAACTCGCCACCTAACTTGTTCTCCCCAATCGAGCTGCAGTAGAATTACTGGTAATGGATTCTACCTTAACTATTGTGCACATGCATTTACAAATCAGATAAGTAGAAATTCTAAGAATTTAAGGCACAATAAAGAATCTCATAACTATAATAAAATCGGAAATACAAGACTCTAATGAAAATAAGGAATTAAATAATTGAATTTCATAAATCACTTACAGGTCCCCTTGATCCAAACTATAATTTAACCTATTAATACCATATGAGTCTCCATTACAAAATACAGATAAAAAAATAAAAGAAAAAGGGTGAAAAAAGGATTGAGAGAATTGAGAGATAGTGAGGTAAAAATGGAATTGGGAATGGAAAGGTTTTTGTGTTCTTAAAAGGATAGAATGGAATGACTGGGAAATGAGAGTTTTATAGTGTTTTTAGTGTCTGGAAGAGAGAGAAAATTTCCCACGAAATCGCGAATTAGATTCTTAGGAATCGAACTGCTTGTTAGTTGATCTCAGTTGAAAATTGTGGCACACAGTTCAAGGATTATGGTGGGGTAGCTCGACACATGATGCATTTCTCGAGGAGAATGCAAGAGATGCTGAAGCAAACTACATTAAAACTTATACTTACATTATATCTTCAAGAATTCTTCAACTAATGCACCATGAAACTTCTTCCAAACAATGAAACACTTGACTTGGACCAATATGTGCCCCATGTGTGTCTCGAGATATGTGTAAACACAATTTTCAAGGCCAATCATCAAACACATTTTGAAAGGACCAAATTTAGTCTTTTTAATCAAATTGCCTCTTTTGGTCGTTAAAATTCAAAAACTAAGGATTAGTGCTATAAATTATGGATTTAACCTCTTAAAACAAAATAAATACACATTATGATATAGCACAATTGCACCCTCATTAATGCCCATAACCGTAGTTTTGGTGAAACATAAACCACAAAAATCTTAACTTTTTCCACGAAAAACCAAACATTTATAGACAATGTTCTTGCTATACTTAGCCTAACTTGCACCAATTTGGACAAAATCTCAACCTCCACCACCTCTAACTAAAATGCAACTCGAGGTAAAGTCTTGTACCACTTTCGTTCCCAACAAGAATTGATATCGTAGTATGACTTGAATGTCTTCCTCTGCGTAAGCTCAGCCTAACCAATAAATTAATCAAATTGATAATGTGTCTAACCACTATAATGATCTCTTTTTTGCCAAAACTTAAGTAATGAATGATGATCCACACAATTGTGATCTTGAGTATTTATAGACTCAGTCTATATACTTTATCTAGGAATTCAATCTTGAATAACATACAACTTGGAAAACCTCTTTGGTCTCCAATTGGAAATCTTATTAGAATTGTCCAATGTTAAACGACTAAGTTTTCTATTCCTTCAAGAATCTTGACTCGTCATTTTCATAAAGTTCTTATGTCCTTTGTGCACCTTTCTTTAGGATATTGTAGTTTTCATCCATCTTTAAGTTCTCCGTTTGAAATATCAAACTTCTTCACTATAGTAGAATAATATTGATAACAGCTTTATTTTAGTGTCCAACTCGTATTTAGTTGCTGCTTCGACTTCAAATTTGTCTTCGTCTTCGACCTTGACTTTGATATTGTAATCTTCACTAGAATTGGATTGTAGTCTAACTCAGAGTTGTACCCCCACTTGGGAATATTGCTTAGTCAAGTTTCCATGTACATAGTAACATTTACCTAACTAACGTAACTCCTATTTTAACAATATACTGCCAACATGGATACACCGATCCAAACACGAGAAACTAAGGTCTAACAATCTCCACCTTTATAGTGGATTGGCTAAAAGCAATAACTTATCAAAATAACCACATTTTTTAGGAACCTCATAAAATGTATTATTACTGATGGATTAAAGTAACAACACAAAAAGTAAAAGCCCAAAAAGATTATTGTCACCAGCCAATAAGTACAACTATGAAATGCAATTTTAAGAACATAAAGTTAAATTATTTACAATAAAAAATTACTAAAAAAATAACCTAATATTTTATTCCTCACTCCCTATTTTTGGCAAAACAACGTCAAAGAGATAACATCTGAGTTCTAACCTACCACCCCAATCCGTGAAATTCAGCATTAGCAATGTCCAACTCTTATTGCATAGGTCACATCACCATTGAAGAACTTGGTTGTTATAGATTTTCATCCTGATTTAGAGCTGAGACATCTTTAGTAGCTTCTTTCTGTCTCGTAGTAGTAGCAATAGGAACAGAAAAGGTAGATTCAGCAGCGGTATCATTTATAGAAGTCGTTGGTTTAGTTGATGTGGTATGAATGGCTTCATTGACTTCAAAATCTTCATTCTCAAAGTGAAAAAGAGGATTGACTGACATACTTGGCTCTGGTTGCAAAGCTTCATTCGCTAGAGCCTCAATAGTATGTCTTATGGTTGTAGTAATCGAAAGCAGCAGAATGCCTTCAAGGTTAATAGCAGTCAAGTCCTCAATACGAGAAATCTTTGATGTTGCATGAGACTCTACATGTGCAGTAACATTCACATAAGGACCCTCACTTGGTGTTACAACATCCTCACCATCAGTTCCATAATTCATTCTTAGGGACTCAAGTGTACTTGTCCTAGTAGTAGTAATAGGAGTAATAAAACTTAGATCAAAGTGTAAATTGGTGAATTTACCTTGATCAACTGCGAATATCTTGAAACTCAGCAAATGAGGAGACTTCCACTGGGGTATTAGGAAGTGGAGCAAATGAACTCACACTTTGTGGAGAAAAAGGTAGCATCCCAGTCTGTCCTGCAACATCTAGAAATGTATCTTCCCCTCTTGCAAATTTCTCTCTTGAAGATTGCACTTGAGTTATTCTTAGAAACCACATCAATCTTTCGTTTCATAATTCTTCTAAACTTTTGTATTTGTTTGGTTACAGAAGTTTGTACAGGAGAATTAGTAGTTGGCTTCATAGTAGCACTAGTTTGAGCAGCTAACGATTTCGTTTTAAGGTATGAGAGGTCAATATAAACAATTTGCTGTTAAACTACATTTGATGATTCATTCTAATGTCTTCTACTACCTTTTCCAACTTGTCATTGTTCTTCTCAATGGCAGAGTATCTTCCAAACGGTGAAGTTAGGAAGCACATTAGATGTAGCCTATTATGTTTCTTCCTTAAGAAAACCACGGAGTTATAGATCTCCTTCCCAATGTTGAAATTTTTCTAAGGCAAGAGCATATACCAGTAGCAATATCTCCTTGAACACGTGGGTCTTGTTGGAAGTGGCAACTACATTTCTAGTCAAGACCTTCTATAGCAAGTAGACCTTAGAAGTTAGCTTACTAGCAAGAAGACCAAAAGCATTATCAGTAGGCCATATTTTAATAATCCATCCAATCAATATAGAGACAACATAATTAAGCTAGAGCGTCGAACCAAGCTTCTCAGCAGATGTCTCGAGTCTAAAAATGCCTAACATGTAGTTGATTGAAGCATGATTGAATGCAATATAGTACCCATGAACAAATACCTTATATGCAGTACCATCCCCAAAATTGTCAGGAAGATTACAATAGAATTCTTTTACAATTTAGTCATTGTAGAAGCCTTCATGATTTACTAGCCCATAATTGCCAATTTGAACTAGCAACTTCTCCAAGCAAATTTCATGAAAATGAGACACCTTGATTAGTTACTCCTACAAGTATTTTCTTTTCAGCATATCTTTGAATTTCTTCGCACACTCGAACAACAAAAAATAACCAAATGAAGAGGGAGCAGGTAAAGAAAAATAATGTGAAATGTACACGATCTTTGTCTAGTCAAAGGCTTTGCTAATAGTCTCGGCTTCATCAATAACACACTCTAAAGAGTCATAGGAAACCTTTTCATCGTCGTCAACTTTCTTCTTGCCCATGGCAATAGTTATGACTTTCTTAGAAAAGCCAGTTTGCCAAGCTAATTTCTTTTGTCGGATAGTCCCGTTTTCATCGTTATACTCTATACAGCAATTCGAGGAATGAACAACATACCGATATAGAGTTTATTTGATGTAGCATGATAATAGATGTTATTTTTTCTCCAACGTCGGAAGATCAACCATTACAATAGAGTCACTGAGTGAGGTTGAGGAATATGATTGAGACATTCTTGTAGTAAATCGAAGCAAGAAAGATAAAAATGGCAAAAAAGGAACGCAGATATCAGCAAGAGAGAAGAAATTGAATAAAGAAGACTGAATTGTGACAATAACATATAATAACAAAATCAGAAAAGAGTACCCAAAATCGTAACAAAATCCTATCTTAAAACCCCATAAATTAATTTGTTATGTTTAATGGAAGAGAATTTACTCCCCCTCAATCTAGTGTAACGGTTAGGTTTTACAGCTGACTTAATAGGAGTGACACGTGTTGCAGCAAAATCCAAGTAGTAGTTTCTTGGTCAAACACTTAAGCAACTCACAACAAATTCCAAACACATAGATATCTACATGAATGCACAAATTGCCAGGTTGTTGTAAGAACCCTTGCTAGTTAGACCAAACACCAATGTCATGGCACAACCTCTCAAAAGTCTTTGTCTAGAGCTTTTTTGAGTATATCAGCTAATTGTCTTTCCGTAGGAACATGGTGAATACAAATTTATCCTCTTCCCATTAGATCCCACATATTATGATGACTAATATCAATATGGTTCGTCCTAGAGTGTTCAACTGGATTCCCCAAGATATGAATGGCATTTTTGTTATCATAGTGAATTGTTAACTAAGATAACGCAATACCATAGTCATTAAGCATTTGCTGCATCCATAGTAATAGTGTACAACAACTACCAATAAAAATTTATTTGGCTTCTGCATTAGATAGCAAAATGTAATTCTATTTTTTACTGTTCCAAGCAACAAGATTAGAACCCATGTAATCACATCAACCTATAGTACTCTTTCCATCAACAATTTTTTCCAGCCAAATAATCATCAGTTTACCCGATTAAATCGATGCCACCTCCCTTAGTAAACAATATACCAAATTTGGTTGTTCCATGCACATAGCGCACAATCCTTTTTATGGCAACGAGATAAGACTCTTTTTTATATGCTTGATACCGTGCATAAACCCCAACATTGAAAGCAATATCTGGTCTGCTTGCAATAAGATATAATAAGCTATCAATCATAACTCTGTATAATATAGGATTGAAATCAACACCTTTATCATCCATCTAAATCTTCTCACTAGAGCTCATAGGTGTTTGAATAGACTTAGCGGTATTTAATTTGAAACACTTAACGAGAGATTTAGCACATTTTTTGAGATATAAATATACTGTCTTGAGACTTTGTAATCTGCAAACCAAAATAGTAAGTTAGATCTATAACCATGCTCATCTCAAATTCTTTCTTCATTAAATCAACAAATTCTGAAGCCTGTTTTAGTAATGTAGCCTTGAAAACAATAACATCGGCATAAATTTACGCAACCACAAACTGTTTATTTTGTTTTTTAAGAAATAGAGTCTTATCTTCAGACCCTATGTTGTAACCTTTTTACAACAATTAGGTAGTCAACCTTCGATACCAAGATTATGGTGCTTGCTTTAGTCCATAAAGTGACTTTTTCATATGATATACATCATTAAGTTTGTCGTGAATCTCAAATCCATTAGGTAGTGAAACATAGACTTCTTCTTACAAATAACCATTTAGTCAAGCACTTTAAAAATCCATTTGATTTAACTTGAATCCTTTGTTACAAGCAATGGCTAACAGTAGACGAATAGATTCTAATCTAGCAATTGGAGCAAATGTCTGATCAAAATCATCACCTTCAAACTATACGTATGCTTGTGCCATTAATCTGGCTTTGTTGTGAACAATAACGCTATACTCATCTGTCTTGTTGCGAAATATCAACTTAGTACTAGTGATATTCACATAAGTAGGTCATGGAACAAGCTTCGACACATTATGTCTAACAAACTCATTGAGTTCCTGGTGCATAGAATTCACCCAATATTAATCTATTTAAGCCTCCTACAAATTTTTAGGCTCAATCCGGATGTAAAACAAGCAAAACAAACCATATTCCTATAGTCAAGAGGAGGAATATCTCTAGTTTGTACTAGATCATTAATTGAGCCAATAATTTGCTCAATTGGATGACTATGAATTTGATGATTTAATACACTCTCATCACTTTTTCATTGAGAAGGTGTATAATTAACTTCTTAAACTCATCAAACATTTATGCTTTATCGTGCAGTAAACGAGTCCAAGTAAACCTTGAGTAGTCATCAATAATGACAAAAACATACTTGTTTCTCCCAAGACTTTCAACTTGCATTACACCAAACAAGTCCATTTGCAATAATTCTAACACTCGTGAAGTCAGTATGTCATTGACGCCTGCATGTGAAACTAAACATTTTTAGCCCTTTAACATGGCTCACAAATAGAATTGGGCTTAGAGGATAGTTTAGGAATACCTCTTACAACATTATGAAAGTGCAATTTCTAAAGTTACTTGAAATTAAGATGACCTAGTCTTCCGTACAAAAGCTCTATATTGGCTAGAGAAATAGAGTTGCACATAACTTGCAGCTTGTGAAGCAGTATGGAATATTGAAGCAACATATAATAATTATCTGATGTCTGGATCCCATAAATGATGCATTTGTCTTTCTTCATTAATTATCTGACATTAGTCTTTATTGAAGTTGAGAAACAATTCTTGATCACACAAGCTGACTGATACTGAGCATATTAGATTTCAACCCATCAACATGCTGAACTCCTTTGAGATTAGGCAGTCCCTCTACATTAAGAGTTCCTTAGGCAACGACCTTGCCTTTCTTTCCATCAGAAAACATAACAACACATTGTTGGGTTTTTGGGGTTCATACGCAGTAGAAAATTCAAAAAAAAATTGAAAAACCCTAACAGGATCAAAAATAGGTTCCATTAAGCTAGATCTACAAAAGTATACCATACCTTCATCCGTGATACCTTCTCTAATTGTTCGATCTCCAAGACGTTCAAGTAGCCATCCTCTATCAGAAATCCATACATGAACAGTGACCAAAATTTGGAGTGTTAGCCCCAAGAAAGATAGAAAACGTTTTATTTCTCACCCTAAATCCAGAGAACTTAAAAATAACAAAAAAAAATAAAATCTTATGTCGTTTTAAGGTTTCACCCGTTAATTATATTTGTAGATAAGCCCTAACTTAAAATCCTATTCGTAATACAACAATCGTATTTAGGCAGTTTAAGAAAATTACTCATACGCTCCTATTAATAAGTTATCTTATAACAAATTGTAAAGGCTTTTATGTCATGAGTTTCTTCAAATAAAATTCACTACTCTAAACCAATTGAAATTGCGTAAAGCCATTCTTTGTGTGTGACACAATAGGTTCATGTGAATTGGCAATGAACCAAAACTATTTTGGTAGACAAGTAATAAGCGGTCTCTAGCAAGGCATTATGACTGCCCAAGTAGTATGAATATTAAAATCGATACAACATAATGAATAACATATATTGTAACGACACGTGTAACATATATTTTCTTACCTTAAGCTGGTGATTAGTACTATTCTAAAACCTAATTAATCCGAGTTAGGCTCATGATTAAGTTCAGCGTAACTTGATAAGCGCGTGCGTGTGTTTGCATGATGAATGGTGTTTGTTTAGATTGTTAATTCAATTTATGTATACGTTGTCGAATAATAAGGAATTTATACACAAGCCTATAAAATGGAAAATACCCAATAAACGAAGGTTTAGCGGGACACCAAGTGTGACGAGGGAGTCGTGGAAAGAGTGTGCACGCTCAAGGACACTTTTAGGCATGTCTGGTGAGTTGATTTGTCAATAATACATGATATATATATATATATATATGTTTTTAAATTTATAAATGTATATTGTAAAATAAAAGAATATTAGAAATATATGGATTATCGGATCGTCTCGAACGAAGTGTAAGTGTTTGATGTGTCAAATTTCATGTCAATTTAAGGAGTTTTACTTTAACTCATCAACCAAGTGATTGATCTCGAAATAGCGCGACGCGTATCTCGAGGAGAATCCATATATAAAAACAAAAAAATTCATTCCTATCCGATTAATTTGAATGTTCGAGAGAAATGAGGCACGGGTTTCATTTCGGATCGAAGGGGACGATCCGGGGAGTTGAATTAATGTGAATTTAGGAGCTTAATCGAGTCAACAACATGAGATCAACGTTTAGGTTTGATTTGTTATTATGTTTGTTGAAGTTCAGTTCGATGGTGATGCTAGGAAATTGGTTAATTATGCGGTTTGAATGGTAGAAACGGTTTATAACCTTATTAGAGGTCCTCCCAGATTGATTGGGAGTGTAATTGTTGAATTTAAAGGGGTTTTGGATTGAATTGAATTAGTAGAAGCGTGCTGCTATTGCGGGTCTAATGCGCATAGTGCACTACGCGTACTAGGGAAGATGACTGACTTATGGAAAGCGCGCTATCCATGTCATGTAGCGCGCTACCAGACCACTGAAACCAGCAACTATCATGTGTTTTATGAATAATTTTTGGGGAACGTAAGGACTGGCCTATGGGTTCTCAACATAATGTAATGAACCTATATTGATCCCAAATGATTGGTGATAGGTTGAGGAGCACCGAGGAAGAGTGAGATGACTAAAAAGTTAGGAAAGTTAGACGGAGACTTAGACTTGAGGTAAGTACGGATTCGCCTATTTATCAATATTGCTTGGCTATTTAGTATATATATAGGTCATATAGTTGTTAGAATGAAATGGGGGATTATGCACACTGTGATGGATCTCAATTAATGGAAAACGATGTGTAATGTGACCATGCTATAACTCTAGGTTTTGAGAATAAGTTTATAGGAGTTAGGTTCCATTCTCGTCCTATATATAACACCTACTCAATTTAATAGGTTGTATGGATTACATACACATTAGAGGGATTGGGATAGAACCACTGGGATTAATGGATCGGCTAGAGAGCATATCGGAAAATATGTTAGTCTAGCAATTGTATTCATGGCGTCGGTGGGTTATCGACCCTAGTTTTATAAAATAAATGGGAATCATAGTGTAATAGCCCAAATTACTTGTTTTGCATCTGATTATGTATTCAATCTATATGTTTTTTATATTCTTGTTAGATATCATTAGTGCATGTTGTTATTGTATGATATCCTTGTTTACTATATGGAATGTAGATGATTAACCGCTACTTACTGAGCAAGTTGGAGCGTTCACCCCAATTAACATTACAGGTAGATCCGACGAGCGCTACGACTACGGGATGGAGAAGTTATAGGAGTTTTGAAGTTCTCTTCGATGTGTTGACTTTCTCTGATCTTATATATTTGTATTAAATTATAGTTTTGTGATATCACATGGGATGGGTGATTATATAACCGAGGTTTATTCCAGTTTGTTTTTAATATTGTATATCTTATTTTGGTTATCGAAAAAGGTTTTAAATTTTCGCTACGCATATGATTTGTTTTATTTCGATAATCGATATTGTGGCGGCCTCTGTCGCCCCGAGGCGACGTGTCTCCATGTACTCATTACCGACTGGCCTAACTACGCGTGTTCGACACCTGCCCATCCTTTTTAGGTCTCGTCAATCGTGTCCACCAGTGTATTAATTGATAAATTAGTATATTATCCTTATATGCTTTGTCCATTCCCGGTGGGAATCTAATTGTTTCAATTGTGACCTAGTTGTCAATTTATTAAGATCCTAACCTTACTAATGGGTTGTATTTTAATGGTTACCATATTCAGCGGAAGTCTTACTTAATACCATTTAAATAAGGTAATTTAGCATGATAAACATTGTTCAAAGGCAAAACCTACTGTGGAAAACCCTGGAAAGTACTCTATATATAAGCGACATAACCACAACAGGTATATATACATGTACGGTGTTATCTCAAGTCTCCCAATACCCAAAATATACAAATTATCAAAAATAAACACGTAAAAGTAGGTCCTCGACAGTGGGCAATCAGATGTAGTCGCCTAGGATCCCCTTGCCCCTACTAGTACTAGGATCTGCACTCAATCATCACAAAAAGAGAGATGACGAGTATAGTAAGTAAAATCTCAAGGAACTCCTCTGAGCATTCATATAGTAAAGTAAAGGAAATACAAGGAATGTTGTCAAGTAAACATGCAGAATATAAAACAAACAACTATAAATGGCTCATCGCATGAATAAGCAACAGACAAGCTAAAAAATGTGTGTGCTCGCTCTAGAGGGACTAAACTATAGTTCAGGTCACCAAGTTCCCACTAGTGGGCGCGTTTAACTTGCCCGACACTTGGTCCCTCGCAGTACTGGCCAAATTCGCTGAGTCACCGACACGTGCACCAAGGCAAGCCCAGGTCGCCATTCACTGATGGTCGGGTCACACTTGGTACAGTCAGTGCCTCATGAAAACAAAACAAGGAAATCTGGGGGAGTAACCTCAACCCACGTCCAAGTAACCGAATAGAATAATGAACAACAAGGAATGATAGAAACAACATGTAAGCAGAATAAATACTGATAGTTTTTCAGTTGGGTTTTACAAACCTCACACCGCTCTCCGACCACCCCGGACTGTTGGATCCGACCCAACAAGCTCCCCACCACCAAGCTAAAGTCCATTAAGTCCCTAAAATCTAATTTTTATAATTTTAGGTTGTTTATAAGTGTTTAGACATGTATTAAGTTGAAAATAACCAAAATAACCCTTAACTTCATAGTTCATCCGTCATTAGCGCGCTAATTTGGTCTACCTATAGCGCGCTAGTTTCGAGTTAGCGCACTAAGGGGGTGTACCTAGTGCGCTAGATGGAATTAGCGCGCTAGAAACTTTAACTAGCGCGCTATTGTTCTTCGTTTCGAAGAACAGCTGGACAGTTAGCGCGCTAACAACTCTAATTAGCGCGCTAATTGCCTTTTGGGATAGAATTCTCGAATTGAGAATTTTGTCTTAGCCTTCTTAATTAGCTATTCTAACTGGTTTTTCATCCTCTCCCTATCAAAATAACTTCAATCCATAAATCACAACACTCCAGAAACCTCAAATTACATCCATTTCCACAATCATGCATTTACCACCATCTCCATTAACAACCAATTTCATCAAATCTAACTAAACCAGTGATAAATTCTCCCTATATACGATCTAATGACATGAAATGTATCATATTTACACAGCAAACCAGAGACTAAATCATCAACTCGAATTTCACTAAACGCACCCAAAAATGGGTTTATTTGCAAGCTTAAAAGGTAGAGAAGATGATTACCTTAGTTAGATCACTTGGTTTGATGCCCTGGTTATTGAATTCCCAGCTAGAAGTCATTTTTCATCCTCTGAAGTTTCTGGTTTTGCATGAAATAGGTGAGTGTTGTGATCAAACACTCCACTAACTCTCCTATATATATTTTTTATGGGATTAATTGTGCGTACGTATCCCGAGGCATATCTTGTGGTTTATAAGCATGTTGTTCTATACCTCCAGGTGACTCCAATAGCACACTCATCATTTAGTACCACTCACTATGTTAATCTAGATGTCCATCTCATCGCCCCTTTTTTATAATCTAAATTGTAGGCTTCCATTTATTCTATTAATGTCACATTACATGAAGCCTTATCCAACCATATGGCTAGTTTTTTTTTCTCAAATTAAACCAATTCATGGTCACACTAACCCTCGGCTACCCGTACCTGGTGCCCTGCGTCTCAACATGCATTTCGAGTTTTTCTCTAGTGTACCCATATCTTGCCTCTCGATACCCGCGTTAGCACGCACTTTGAGGCAGTTACCCATCACACAACCTCAAACGCTCTCGTGATTCAACATACATACATGCGATGTATTTAACAAATAATTGAATAAATTGCACCGCAATTAAGCCATCCAACACACAATTTAACCTGTGTACCTAGGTCGACGTGTGTCGTTGCCTACCTGCGCCGTCCACGTGAATCTGAGCTGGCGTCCATGTCTACAATTACGAGATAATTAACGGCATTAATAAAATTGGCCATTACCGATATACAGAAGTGCTTATTAGGTGTAGGTGGTAAGGCTGCTAGCTCTAGTTAAGTCTGGTAAGGGTAATCTGGGCTTAATTAGGGTTTCAGGTCAAGTATTGCCCTAATCAGGTTAGGGGATGCTACAGTTTGGTATAAGAGCCAAGATTTCTAAAGCTTGGTTTCATTATTCTGATATTTATTAGAATCAAGGAATAGCTCTGATACAATTTGGTATCAGAGCCATAGGTTTTAAACATTGGTTAACCGAATTTTATTGACTTGAAGAGTGGTCTCGAGTTATGAATAAGCTTAAGGTTTGATAAATGATTTTTATCATGATTTTAGGAGGTAACTAAAAGATAAAAGACTGAGCTATGTTATTTATTGTGTATACTATATCTACGTGGTAGATATTAGAATTGTCTTTTCTGAACGGTAATAAGATGGTTGAAGTCCATCTATTTCTCATGATATGAGAAGGTGTTGGAAGTAAGAGCTCCGGGGAGTCTTAACCTCAAGGAGATAAAAAAGAAAGACATAAAAACACTTATAAAGATGAAATAAAACTCTTCTCCAAGTAATATTTTGAATGGCATTTCTTATTACTGATATCATTAGACAAATAATAGTCAGTAAAGAAGTATCGATTGGATCAAGATCTTGAGGTGTATATTAGAAGAATGGAAATTATAAAAGAATGAAATATTGAATGATTTTCGATGAAACTCAAAGATAGCAGACCAATTTGAGAGGTGATTTAATACTAGTATTGGGACTAGTATGGAAGTAATGAAAGTTATTTAGTAATCGAATTAGTGATAAATGATAATAGCCTAATGGAGGTTAGGAAACCACTAATGCAGTTATACTTCACTATTATAGCCTGATGGTGTGAATCCATATTGGAATAACAAGAGGTTTATTAATAAAATATAGTTAAATCAAGAATATAGCAGTGTGTTGGTAATATATCATAGTCTGACCTATTAGACTAGTATAGTCTAAATTGGGGAGAATGAGTGGTCAGTGAATCTGAGGATTTAGGGAATCCAACGATTAATGTGTAGTAATCGAAATGAGTATATATTTCTCAGAATTGACAACTCCTTCTGAAAATAAGTGAAATCAACAGTTCTCAAGAGGTAGTTGAGATTTGATTTTCACAGTGAAATGATCAGAGCTAAGGATATATATCTTTATAAGATGATTGCAGGCGGGTGCTGGATCATTTTAAGTGGATGCTGGAAACAACTAGAACTTACTAAATCTCATGTTATTTTCATAAATTAAGGGTGTCTAGTTAAGGAAAACCCTATTGTAATAAAGTTGTTATTGTGTTATCAATAATAATATGGAATTTTTGAAGACATAGAAAAGGCATGAGCAATTGCCATATAGAATTGTAAATTGTGAACTATAAGTTAATTTAGACCACATTTTTGCAAATGCTAGTACTAAGTTTCAAAGGATAATAAATGGTAAGAGTGTTGAATATTCACAATAAATCAGGGGATTTGAGTGTGATTGAGACAATATGAAGTTGTCCTATTTTCAACACAATGGTAAAAAAGGAAAGTAAACTTGAAATAATTGAATATTACAAATGATTGATCCGGGGATCTGTGATATGGTTGTGTGATTTATTCAGTTAACTCAAGTATGTGATGGTTATAAGTTGAAATTGAATACAAGGATGCCTTGAAGGAAGGTGAAAAAAAGTTTGATTACAATGTTTGCTTGAAAAAACCTAAATTATGGAAGAAGTTAGAGGTTCATCCTAAGACTTCTGATCTAGGTGAGAATGTGTGATGACACAAAATAGCAAAATTGTAACTCATATTTCCAACTATATATAAATAGTTCCAGATTTGGAAGAAGAACTATTAGAGACTGATAATCTCGAGATATCTAATTTGGTAGTTGTACCAAATATGGAAAGGCATCACTTGTAAATAAAAAGAAAGGTTGTGGAGAATTCTTGTAATCATTCTTTGAGATTGATGTGAATCTTAAAAGAATCATTTAAAAATAACCTGAGAATATGAGACCAGTGGACTGGTGTAAGAGTAAGTAACAAATTTCAAACTATGGAAGTTTGAAAAATGAAAATTATCTGAGTAATAGAAATAAAATGTAAGAAAGTTACCTTAAAACCTTCAAAATTATTAGGAATTCACTCTGAAACATCACTCATCCAGGTGATTGTGTTGACAATGCTTTGAAAAGAAAGGGATAGAGGCTATAGTTATAATAAAAGTTGCTCAGTAATATCTCTTATGTGAGATATTTACTGATGACCAAATGGATGTTCTGCACAGGCACATCATCATTTGAGTTCTCTGGATCATTAACTAAAATTATATTCTTTGGAGCTCAGATTGGAGTTAAGCTAATAATGATTGAAATGAGTGATGTATTATTGAAGGAGATTGATTGAGATTATCAAGTAGGTCAAGGATGACTACTAATTATTGATGTTGGAAAAGATGATCTCAGATCAAAACATTGAGCATGTAAGGAAAGTTCTTAAAACATGAAACAAAGAGTGAGGCAAGAATGTTGTGAGAATCTCATTGATTTCTTTAAAATATTCATTCAGGTGAAATCTAAAGTTGTCATAATAGGAATGAATTTTAGGGGACCTGGAATGAAAATTGACACTATCAATTTTATAAAGAAATATGAGATGTATAAGCACGTAGAAGCTGAATAATTTTAACCTGGAGGGTTATAGTGTTTTTGCTTATAAGAATGATGTTTCATGCTCAGAAATTCATGATGAATTAACCTAAGTTATGGTGACAACTGAAGGTTATTGATATAATTGTAAAATTGACAGAGTTTGAAAATTTCTTACCAGTATTGTGGTTTAAATACTCATGGAAAAGTAAGCGAAATGTATGTGTGTGGAAGAGTTGAGAGTTGTGGAGAATCAGTACTATTATTTCGGTAAGGAACCGAAAAATTTGCTTCTCAGGGGGGAAGAGATGTATTATAGTTGGGAGGGACCTTTCTCAATCTTAACATAATATATCTGAAGTTGATATTGGTTTCCAGAGAATATAGTTTCCGAGCTTGTGACTTGGAAAGTATTAATTACTAGAAGAAATATTTACTGTGAGTTCTCAAGTGTTAATTTTAATAGGCTATATATAGAATTGAGGTATTTACCTTAAGATTTTGTATGCTTTACTTGTCGTTAAACAGTGTAGGAGATACAAATTTCTTAGAGCCTGAGTAATTTAGAATTACATAGAAATGTGTTATCAGACTGTCAGTATATAATTGCAACTCAAATGTATGGAGAAAATGTTGCTATTAATAGAGCTTCTTAGTTTAGACTTCATGAGGAAATGACAATGATGATGATTTGTGCAAATTTAGTTGATACATCATTAACTAAGATAGCTAATTTTGGAGCTACTAATCTGATCTTTTGAGTTCTGATTCAAACTGAATTGGAGAAAATTCAGTGGTGATTAGTTGTCAGAAAGCTAATCAGGATTATATAGAGCATTAGAAGTTAATAGTTAGTGTAAATTATCCTGATTAGTCAGTTTCAGATAATGGTGCATTACGGTTCAGGGATAGAATATAGATTTTAATTCAGGGTCAGGTGAGGCAGGAATTTCTATGGAAATCTCATAGATCTCTTTACTGCATTCATTCAGATAGCAGTAAGGAATATCATGAAATGAGGCACCTTTATTTATTGTTAATCTGAGATGAAAAATTATGTTGTGGGAATAATAAAAAGATATGAGATATGTTAGCAAGTTACGAGTGAGCATAAGAAACTCGAAGGTTTATTGCATTCGCTGCCTACTCTTGAATGGAAATGGGAACATAGATGGGTGGATTTTGTTTCCAATTTATCTTTGAGTTAGTGTAAGCACAATACGGTAAAAAATTGTAGTTAACAGTTGATAGAGTCTGCGCATTTCTTGCCAGTTTCTATGTGAAATCCTCTTGACTTTTTATGCAAAGTATACATACGTGAGGCGTTAGATTTTAGGGTGCTTCAGTGTCGACTATTTTAGATAGGGATCCGAGATTCACATCTAGAGGATGGAGTGAATTGTTGTGACAGCTGTGGAACTGATCTTAACCTTAGTATAGTCTACTATATGCAAACCGATCAGTAATCGGAGTAATTGATTTTGGTGCTAGAGGATATACTTCGAGCTTGTGTCTTGAAGTTTAATAATAACTGGAAGATATACATTTTTCTATGTGAGTTCATTTATAAAAACAGCTGTTAAACTAAAATGGAATGCTTCTTTAAAACTTTGTGTGGTCAACCATGTCATTCACCGAAGTGTCTGGACAGGGGTTGAGATGCACGTTTGTTAGAGTCGGAATTAATTTAGAACTACATATTGGAAAAGTAGCAGATTAGCCAGCGTTTGACTACAAAACGTCTAAAACAAAAGAGATACGTCGAAAAAAATATCATAGGTGGTTGGAGCTTTCAAAGAACAAATATGTTTTGTTGAAAGTCTCACTTATGCGAGGAGTTGTGTAAGTTTCGATTGTGGGGTAAAATAGCTTCAAGGTGTATTAAAGCTGAGAACTAAAGAGATTTATTTGATTATAGTGAAATAGGGATTTCACAAAGATGAGGAACTAACCAGAGAATGGAAGTATGAGAAATAGTTCCCATTTCTCTTCGAAACTTTAAGTAAGTTTTGAATTACTTTAATTTCGAGGACAAAATTACTTTAAATTGGGGAGACTGTAACGACACATTACCTTAAGCTGGTGATAAGTACTAATCCAAATCCCAATTAATTTGAGTTAGGCTCGTGATTAAGTACGATGTAGCTCGATTAGTGTGTTCGTGCGTTTGCATGATGAATGATGTTTATTTGGATTGTTAATTCAATTTATGTATAGGTTGTCATATAATAAGGAAATTATACACAAGCCTTTAAAACGGAAAATAACCAATAAACTAAGGTTTACCGGGACACCTAGTGTGACGAGAGAGTCGTGGCAAGAGTGTGCACGCTCAAAAACACTTGTAGGCATGTCCGGTGAGTTGATTTGTGAATAATACGCGATATATATATATATATATATGTTTTAAAATATAAAAATATGTATATTGTAAAATAAAAGAATATTAGAAATATATGGATTATCAAATCCCCTCGAACGAAGTGTAGTGCTTGAGGTATCAAATTTCGTGTTAATTTAAGGAGTGTCACTTTAACGCATCAACCATGCAATCGGTCTCGAGATAACGCGATGCCTATCTCGAGGAAAATTCATGTATAGAAAGAAAAAAAATTCATTCCTATTTGATTCATTAGAATGTTCGAGAGAGAGGAGGCTCGGGTTCGATTTCGGATCGAATGGGACGATCCGGTGAGCTGAATTAACGTGAATTGAGGAGCTTAATCGAATCAACAAGACGAGATCAACGTTTAGGTATGATTTGTTCTTGTGTTTGTTGAAGTTTAATTCGATGGTGATGCTAGGAAATTTGTTAATTATGCGGTTTGATGTGTAGAAATGGTTTATAACCTTATTAGAGGTCCTCCCTAATTGATTGCGATTGTAATTGTTTAATTCGGAGGAGTTTTGGATTGAATTGAATCAGCAGAAGCGTGCTGCTATTGCAGGTCTAGGGCACATAGCGTGCTAGGCTTTAGCCATAGCGTATTACGCGTACTAGGGAAATCACTGACTTATGGATAGTGTGTTATCCATGTCATGTAGCGCGCTACCAGACCCTTGAAACCAGCAGCTGTGCTGTGTTTTATGAATAATTTTTAGGGGACTTAGGGATTTGTCTAAGGGTTCTAAACATAGTGTAATGAACCTATATTGATCCCAAATGATTGGTGATAGGTTGAGGAACACTAAGGAAAAGTGAGATGACCGAAAAGTTAGGAAGTTAGACAGAGACTTAAACCCGAGGTAAGTACGGATTCGCTTATTTATCAATATTATCTGGCTATTTAGTATATATAGCTCATATAGTTGTTAGAATGAAATGGGGGATTATGTACACTGTGATGGATTTCAGTAAATGGAAAACGGTATGTATTGTGACCATGCTATAACTTCTGGTTTTAAGAATAGGATTATAAGAGATGGGTTCACTTCCTGGCCTATATATAACTCCTGCTCAATTCAATAGGTTGTATGGATTACATACAAATTAGATGGTTGGGTATAGAACCACTGGGTATTAATGGATGGGCTATAGAGCATATCAGCCAATATGTTGGTTTAGCAATCGTTTTAATGTCGTCGGTGTGTAATCGACCCTAGTTTTATAAAATAAATGGGAATCACAGTGTAATAGTCCAAATTTCTTGCTTTCCATCTGATTATGTATTGAATCTATATGTTTTTTTATATTTTTGTTAGATATTATTGGTACATGCTGTTATAGCATGATATCCTTGTTTACTATATGGAATCTTAATGATTAATGTGAATCCCTACTTACTGAGCAAGTTGGAGCGCTCACCCCAATTAACATTACAGGTAGATCCGACGAGCGCTACAACTACGGGATGGAGAAGTTATAGGAGTTTTGATCTTCTCTTTGATGTAATGACTTCTTTGGTCTTATATATTTGTATTGAATTACACATTTTTAATATCACATGGGATGGGTGATTATATAAACGAGTTTTATTCCGGTTTGTTTTTAATATTGTATATCTTATGTTAGTTATCAAAAAAGGTTTTAAATTTCCGCGGCGTATATAATTTATTTTATTTCGATAATCGATATACAATAGTGCTTATCAGGTGTAGGTGGTAAGGCTGTTGCCTCTATTTAAGTCTGGTAAGGGTAATCTGGGCTTAATTAAGGTTTCAGGCCGGGTATTGCCCTAATCAGGTTAAGGGATGCTACATATATTATATTTTTTTATCGTTCAATATCCTTTGATTAAACTTAAGGCATGGAAATTTAACCATAATGTTCATTCGTACTAGTCATGATCTTTAAGTAAACTGAAAATATCCAAGTGATATTGATCATATCGATTCACTTGGAGTTGGCCATTATCAGTCTATCATATTGAGGGATCCACTGATATCTCTCTATGTGAGAGTGACAAATTCTATCTTGATTACATACCTTCACATATTATTTACAAAGTGACCAATCACAATCATTATAATTGTCTAGTTAAAGATAATGTTAGATTGTATCAAATTATTATGCTCCAAATGTTGAAATTTATGGTAATATCAAGTCGAAGGACTAAATGATCATTCTATCATGAGTAACACCTATGACTTAATCCATGTTGTGTTCTCATACTAGGTCGATCTATTACCTTATTACTTTACAAGTACTCATGATCTCGATTCGTATCCATATATGCATGATCATCACATGACCATTAATTAAGATTCCCACTAGTCTTAATTCATTATTATTCCCAGTATAATGATCGACTAGGAACATTTATGATATTTCATCAAATACCTATGGATCTTACATAAGGTAAACATGTAATCACTTACAATAAAATAGCAAATGAAAACCTCCATTTTATTAACTAAAATTATAATCTAAACAATGTTTGTAGATTGACATAGGGCACATGCCCCAACATACATTCCTTAAACAATTCATAAATTTTAAGAAAGCTTTTGGTATTAGTCATGTGTCTAGAACAACAAATATCCAAATACAATAACTCAGTCGTAGTTGTTGAGAGTTGTAAATGCGATGTCATAGCCTTATGTAATTTAACTCTCCAAACCTTCCTTGATGTTTTCTTCTGCTGAAGTGTAGTAAGATCTTGAAACATCTGATATAGATGTGGTCAACAACAATCCCACAATAATAACATATAGGAGGAGTTATGTTGTCAGCAACAACAGTCACCTTTTCTTTGCGCTTACAGCGACCTTCTGTGGCAGTATTTTCTTTACCCTTGTTGTATCAACTTGAGTCTTACTTGATTGAACCTCATTGATTACACTTCATTTGACAAAGACAGTAGGAGCATTAGCAGATCCTTTAGTATAGCTAAAACCATGCTTAACTTCCTAAGATTGACTAGTTTGTAGCATTTCGTTTAATTTCTGAGAACCAGTATGGAACTTTGCAGTAACAGCCTCAACATTAGAAATACAATTCTTTAATATAGGGATTTCAATCTTAGGCTCTTTTAACAATGCATTAAAAGTTCCGTGTTATCTTTCAAGAAACTTATAGTCCAATTTGATAGAAAAGAATTTCATCTTCAATTCAAAATTCTGAACATAAAGAGATGTCTACTCAGCGAAAAATAGATTATAAGAAAACTAAAGATCATTTGCACAATCTTCATCATTGACATTAAAACTTATATCCTTGGCCTTTTTCATACTATTTTTTGTGTTAGATTCTATGGAACCAAGTTTAAAAATACCAATAGCAGATGGAGAAGCATTATTAGTATTTGGCTCTGTCAAAATAACAGTGAGTGTAGTAGTAGAATCATTCCACTCTTTATCATTTTCATCCCAGTCATCATCATTCCAAGAAGCATTCAATGACTTCTTTTCTTGTAAGTGGAGCACTCAATTTTAATATGTCCAACTACTTCATACTCATGACACTTAATGCACTTGAGTTTGTTCTTAGCATCTGTCTTCTTATCATCAGTAAAAGACTTATTGTTGTCATTACCCTTCTTGTAATTATTTCCAACAGGATTTCTCTAATAGTTTTTTAAAATATTTGAGAATTTTTTGCCATCAGAGCAAACTCATCTCCCATAGAGTCATCAGAAACAATAGTCTCAACACGAAAAAACATTCTTAGAAAAATTGGCCTTTTTAAACATATTCATTTATCCCATATGTTTTCAGAGAACCCATGAATTCATTAAGAGACATCTTAGTACTATCATGACACTCTTCGATTGAAGTAATCTTAGAGTCGAATTGTGAAGGAAGAGTATGAAGGGCACGTCTTCCTAGTTGCTCGTTAGTATACTTTTCTTCAAGTTAAAAAGATTGATTAGCAATGTCTCCTAGACGGCCATTGAAAGAGGCATTATTTTCATCCTTTTTCATCTCAAGACGATCAAGCATAGAACTTAGTTGTTGTAACCTGGAAACTTTGGAAGTATTCATAACTTCAAAGATCGTCTTCAAAACATCCCATGCTTGTTTTGCAGTAGTGCAATTTGCAATTAGTTTGAAGCGTTCAACATCAAGAGCACTGAAGATAGAATTGATTGCCATATAATTGGCAGCCTTTTACATCTTCATGGTGGATGTCCACAAAGAGGCAGGTTTTGGAACAACTTTCCCATCCATATCTTGTTGTGTTAGAGTAATGTATTTTCTCTTGAGCAATTTTCCAGCAATTTCATCATTGGCAGAGACAAAATGAACCATTAAAACCTTCCAGTATGCATAGTTGGTTACTTCCAACAATGGCGGTCGAGTTATCGATCAACCTTCGAGTCCTTCACTAGTTTTTTTTTTGTAAAAGCTCATTAATCGATCTCATGGTGATAAAACTCTCCACAATCTCACTCTTCTATGCTTGTAGAAATAACAAACTAACCAAGCAATAATACCACTATTAAAGTTTTGGAAACAAAAGGATCTTAGGAGATTAACAAATCAGTGATGATCTAATAAACACACATCAAAACTAAACAAGAATTGATATCAATGTTAGACGTGAATGTCTTCCTCTGCGTAGGCTCAGCTTAAACAATCAATTAATCAAATTGATAATGTGTACAACCACTATAATGATCTCTTTTTCTTAAAAAACTCAATAAATGAACTGCAAAATAGTGATATGTTGTAGACTCAGTCTATCTACTCTATCTCCGAATTTAGTCCAAAATAACATACAACTTGGAAAACCTCCTCGGTCTTCAATTGTAAATCTTATTGGAATCATCAAATATTCAACAACTAAGTTTTTTATCCCTTCAAGAATCTCGACTCGTTGTTCCCATAAAGTAATGTAGTCATTTATGCACCTTTCTCTCAAATTTTATAGTTATAATCGATCATGAAGTTTTTTGCTTGCAGTATCAAAATTCTTCACTATTGTAGACTAATACTAACTGTTGCTCCATTTTAATATCCAACTCATATTCAATTTATACTTCGAGTTCAGATTTATTTTTGTCTTCAACTCTGAATTTAATATTGTAATCTTCATTGGAATTTGCATTGTAGTATATCTCTAAGTTTATCTACACTTGGACATCTTGCTAAGTCAGCCTTCCATCTACATTGCAACATTTACCTAACTAGCTTAACTCTTGTTTTAATAATATACTACCAATAAGGATAGACCGATTAAACACAGTAAACTAGGGCCAACAAATATTACCACCAATCCAAACTTGCATGCAAATCGAGGTAAAACCTCTAGTTTTTAACTCAAGTAGTTGTTTTGTTAATCAAAGAAGTAGTGAAAGGCTATTTGTTTCTTTTTTAATCAAAAGAAGAATTGAATCATAAGTTGTTCTTGTTGTTGTTTATATGTGTCTTGCACTATTAATTTTTCACCCATTGGTTCTCACTACAACACTTATTGCGGGGATAATCCAATGGTCCTTTGTAGATAAAACAAAAGCTAATTAGTTGTTTGAAAGTGGTTTGATTAGTCTAAGTTAATGGTGCTTAATTAACTTAATCATTCTTAGTCTATATGGTTATGTGTTCCTTATTGATGCACCAACAATATTTACATACAACACCGCCTACTAGTGTGTCGGTACTTTCATCACCCTCCATCCTTGCATGGTTCACATCTCGAGGACGATGCGAGGATGAGGATTCAACACAACCATTACATGTCAATTCATTCGTACACCACTAACCTTGCCTCGAGATACATGATGTGCATCCAAATGAAGATCAAAGGTATTGGTTTTATTTGATTTGAATACTTATCATTAATATAATCAATTTATTGAAATGTATATATTTTCACGACATAAAATAATTGGAAACCTAAAAAATATATCCGACAACTCCTAACCTACTATTTTTCCACGTGTCTGACCTAACCATGCTACCCATGTTGCTAACGTACGTCTCGAGTTCTCACCATGTATATTACAAAATATTTTTATTATTTATTATATAATACACACACTTAAATATAACAAAACATTAATGGGCAATCCATCAATCCTGGTAGCACCACCTAATTGGACCGTGACTAAGCTTTAGACCTTTTCCGATTTGGTCATACCTCGTTTAATTAGTGACAAGTTGTCACAATCTTGCCAACTTAGGAAATTTCATCCTTGAAATTCAACCTAATTATCTGAGTTATCATAAATCTAAGATACTCTTAACTTGCAATGTTCAAGAATTTGCAAAGTTTGCCTTAAAAATGCATACTGATAGCCTTCTTCTCAATCATAACAATCCAATGACATCATAACACAAGTTTCCCCTCTAGTCAAACTTATAATGTCCCCTACCAAGCTAACACACTTAAATAGTCAAAAATGTAGGATGTAACTTACTGCTCAACACATCAACTTTTATTTCAGTAGCTTGAATTTAATTGACTAGTTTATACATTCTCTCTACGTGTACTAAAACAACAATATGACTTAAATGTTGCTACTTACTAGTTCGTAATTTTTGTCTCGTGCAAGAATTATCAATTTTTTTCTCCATGCAACATAATTTCTAAGTCAATGTATGTACCATTCGAATACATCCATTACACGAAGATTGTTATGTTTTTTGCCCTCATACATCAATTACACTACCTTAGCTAAAATTTTCTGAGCATCAACTAATATAATGTCGATCATCGAGATCAACTACAATAAGTTTGGATCTAAACAATTTATCTTCTAGTTTCTTTAAGATAATCAATAAATACACACTTGGTATATTTGGCTGATTATTTTTCTAAGATTTATCGTCGTACAAAAATCTCAAAACCCCAAATCTTAAAGAAAGACGAATTTGGTCTTTTACCAACCTACATCTCATGTTGTGTTTTATCAACTACTATAGAAGGAGTACGATTCAGTGTAAATGCAACAGTTTCTAAGGCATAACCCCTAAAGAAAATATGAAGATCTGCATGACTCATCATAGATCAAACCATATCCAATAAAGTCTAATTTCTCCTCTCAAAAACACCATTTCATTGTGGAGTTGCTGGAGGAGTTAACTGTGAAACAATCCAAGAGTTATTTAGATGATGATCAAGCTTTTGGCTCAAATATTCACCATCTCGATTTGATCGAAATGCTTTAATAGTTTTACCAAGTTGATTTTGCAATTCATTCTGAAATGGTTGAAACATCTCAAAAGATTCACTTTTATGTTTCGTGAGATACACATAACCATATCTATTAATCATCGGTGGTAGTGATGAGTTAATGATAACCACCTCTAGCCATTGTGTTTATATGACCGCATACATTAGTATGTATTAGACTCAATAAATCATTTTCCCTTTCACTATGTCCATTAAAGGGACTCTTTGTCATCTTGCCTAGTAAACAAGATACACATGTTTCATATGATTCAAAATCAAATGAATTTAAAATTTCATCTTTTTGGAGTTTAAAACTGCGTTTCTCATTTATGTGACCAAGACGACAATGCAAAGGTAGGTTTGATTCAAATCATTTGACTTGAACCTCTTTGTATTCACGTTAAGATTAGGAGTATTTGTGGGCCTTTTCATGTTTAGAATATAAAGGCCATCACCTAAATTAGCATTCATATAGAAAACGTCTTTACGAGAAATGGAGCATTTATTATTCGCAATAATAAAATTCATACCATCCAAATCAAAACATGAAACATAAATGATGTTTCTGCTCAAGGCAAGGACATAATAATAATTATTTAAAACTAAAACAAGTCCACTAGGTAAAATTAACTCATAGCATCCTACAGTTAACGCAGCAACCTTTGCTTCATTTCCAACTCATAGAATGACTTTTCCTTTTTTTTAGCTTTCTACTTTTAGTAAGACCCTAAACATTAATACAAATCTAAGATCCACATCCGATATCCAATACCAAAGAAACATTAGTAGACAAGTTAACTTCAATAACGTAAAAATGTAAAGCAGTAGTCGCACTACTCTTCTTTTTCTTTAGATCTTTAAGATAAAACTTGCAATTTATGAACCAATGCCAAGGTGCATGGCAGAAACGACTATTTCCTTATTTTTTCTTTTCCTTATGGAACTGCGAAGTAGAAGCAACATGAAGCTTGACTTGTTCTATAGGCTTTGTGACAGTCACAAAAGCCTTGGCAATTTTAATCTTGCCTTAACCCTCTTTCTTTGGAGCTTTTCCTTTCTGAACAATAAACACATTAGCAGTGGATTTCTTGACATTCTGCTCATCAGTTTTAAGCATCAAATGCAACTCTGAGATAGACTTCACTATGTTATTCATGTTGTAGTTCATCATAAATTGTGAATAACTGTTAAGCAATAAATTCAGGATCAAATCTGTAGCGAACTCTTGGGTTATGGGAAATCCGAGTCTGTCAACATGGTCAATATAGCCCTTCATTTTCAGAACATGAGGACTAACTGATGCACCCTTAGCCATTTTTCAAGAATGAAGGTTCTTAACTGTCTCAAAATCTTTCTTGCCTAGCCTGCTGTTGGAATATTTTCTTAAGCATCTTAGCCATTTCGTAAGCTTCCATGTGTTCCATGTCCGTATGAAGTTCAAGAACCATGGTTGCCAACAAAATGCATGCAACATCAGTTGAGTCATTAACATGCTTAGTTTGTGCATCCTTCACGACTCTTAAAGCATTGGCTGGTGGTTCCTCAGGAATAGGATCATCAAGGACATACAACTTGCGTTCATGCTTAAGAACAATTCTTGTGTTTCTGAACCAGTCAATAAAGTTTGTCCTATACAACTTATCCTTCTTAAGGATGGATTGCAATGACCAGGAATTATTGTGATTTGTAGAGGAAAGAAATCTAAAACAATGATTATGCAAAAGTTCCTTTTAGTATAGATGAATAGATTTTCATTAAATTAACAACCCTCTTCAAAAATGCTATGTTAATTGAAGGGACTAAAATCCATGTTTCACCTAATTCTAAGACAGCTAAGGCGTAACACTTTGAATTAGGTAATTTAGGTTGGTACCAATTAGCAATTACATCATATGTAACTTTTAGTTGTTTTTATGAGATTATGACATCTTATGTCTTAGCATGTTTTATCTCATCTAGTGCCTAAAGCCCAAAACCATTTTGATATCTTCATTAAGTCTAACCCTATCAAACAATAGAGTAACCGTTACTCAACTTGCCTCACCAAGATAACGTAATACACTCTACGGAGGCAGACTCATATTGATGTTATTAAATCTTTGACAATTGTTTGATAATGGATGGCACTTTACTTAAAATATGTAAGATGGATACTTTTTGTTTTAATGAGCATAATTAAACAAGATAAATATCATATATTACAATGCATGAATAATCACTAAACAAGTTAGAAAATTTTACTAATATTGACTATTTTATGAATTTCCTTGCTCTACGAATAGTTAGCGGCAGTCCCTCTGACCGGTCAACGAATTTCAATTCAGAAAATTGAAAATCACCTAAAATTTCTTATTATTTTATTCAATCCAATTAACAAAAACTAATCCTTATTTCAATTCCGAAAAATAGTAATTAAAACATTTTAATTGACTTTGGCCTACCTCTAACTTAATATCTTACACTAATTCAATTATAATTTTGATACTTTGAATCCTTATCAAATACGAATTTATTATATATCTCATCTATTTTATAGGATTTGTAATTCTTATCCGATTACAAGTTTATCTCCTATCTAATAGGAATATACTAACGGATAACCACAATGAGATGTATGATCAAAAACCAATTTTGATTCTTATCCATACAAAATAGGCAATCGAATCAGGAAACAAAATATTAATCATGCATTCAACACCAGAATCATTTTAAATTAATCATATCAACCTAATCATGATTTCTGTCATAGAGACATACATAATTATTGAATAAAATGCACTATGTACCAACACCAGAATCACATTAACCTAAACATGACTTCTATCACGTGAACATACAAAATTCTCATCGTTCAATGTTAAAAACATATGTTAATCGAAATATTCTAAACATGAATACTATCATTGAATCAAATAATGTGTATGTATCAATATAAATGAATAGACAACATGTTTTAAAACCAATTCTTGATAAAAATTATCACATAACCTATATTTACATATATATATTAATCAAGATCATGTTATCATGCATATATCGTATATACATTAGAGAAAACATGCAAACGTTTAACAAAACCGAGCATATAGCTCTGATACCACTGTAAGGTCAAACGCAGTGGAAAATTCAAAAAAAATATTTAAAAACCTTAACAGGGTCGAAAATAAGTTCCATTAAATATGATCTACAAAAGTAAACCATACTTTAAATCATGATTTCCTTCTCTGGTTGATCAATCTCCTAGACGTTCAAGCGTGCGTCCTCTATCAAAAATCCACACATGAATAGTGACCACAATTTGAAGTTCTAGCCCCAAGAGAGATTGAAAGCATTTTTCTTTCTCTCCCAAAATTCAGAGAACTCGAAAATAGTAAAAACGAAAATCTTCATTCCTTTTAAGGTTTCACCCTATATTTGTATGTCTAGATGAGCCCTCACTTAAAATCATATTTGTAATATAACTATTGTATTTAGGTAGTTTAAGCAAATTACACATACACCCCTATTGATAACTTATCATATAACAAATTATAAGGGCTTTTATTCATGAATTTAATACATAAAATTCATTACTCTGGACCAATTGCAATTGCACAAAGTTATTCTTTATGTGTGACCCAATAGGTTCATGCGACGTTGGCAGTTAACCAAAAACCATTTTGGTACACAATTCATAAGCGATTTCTATCAAGGCATTATGACTACCCAAGTAGCATGAATACCAAAATCGATACAACCGAATGAACAACATATACCATATCCTTTTATCATGCGATATCCTTTAATTAAACATAAGGTATGGAAACTCACCCTTAATCTTCAATCGTACTAGTCTCGATCTCTAAGTAAACTGAAAACATCTAAGTAACATTGATCGTATCAATTCACATGGACTTTGCCATTATCAGTCTATCATATCGAGGGATCCACTTATATCTCTTTATACGAAAGTGGAAAATTTTATTTTGATTACACACCTTCACATATTATTCAAATGGTAACCAATCACAATCTTTATAATCGTCCAATTAAAGACAACGTTTGATTGTTTCAAATTACCATGCTCCTATTGTTGAAGTCCATGGTAATTTCAAGTCGAAGGACTAAATGATATACCTATCATGAGTAACACCTATAACTTAATCCATATGGTGTTCTCATAGCGGGTCGGTCCAGTACCTTATTCCCTAAGAAGTACTCATGATCTCGATTCGTATCCCTATATACATGATCATCATATGACTATCAATAAAGATTAACACTACTTTTAATTCATTATAATTCACAATATAATGACTTACTAGGGTTCATTTAGGATATTTCAACAAATATCCATGAATCTAAATATAAGGTAAACATGCAATTAGTTATAATAAAACAGCAAACGAAAACCTCTATTTTATTAACTAAAATCATAGAATAAACAAAGTTTGTAAATTGACCTAGGGCACATACCCCAACACATCAAAATATTTCTACAACCCATGGAGTCGAATTGGATTAAAACTAATAATCGATTCATCCAGAAACCCAATGTAAGTTAATATCAACTATTCAAACATCTCCAAAATAGTTATCAACTGAATCACATTAGTTGAATTCATCAAAACCGTAACCCACGCCAGTGGGATTTATTCCAAATCATCGCAAATCAATTAAATATAGCAATTCACAACAATCCATACTATTTTCTATCAAAACTCCGTAAAAAATGAGAAATCACAGGAATTCAAATTGATTTAAGGAAAATGCCCTGAATTGAGAATTTCCCAAATTTAGAGCAAAATACCACGTTTTTGCCTTGAAAAATAGCTTCAATTTGACCGTCTCATGATTCCCTACTATTTTGCAGAAATAAACTGGGAAAAAATCAAATGACAGGAAGTCACGGAGCGTAAACCCAAGTTGAGAGGGTTTAGAGAACGAACAACAACAATTTGTTCTGTTGAAAAATGAAACTAAAAGATTCATTTCATTTTATTTACTAATTCCGAAAATCACTATTTTGACGTGATTTAACTTACAGCTCTCATTTTCAATCTGGGTTTTCACCAAATTGAACCGAAATCTTGACAAAGTAGTCCATCTTTATAAAATGCCCATAACACTGGTTTTAGTCACACCAAAACTCTAAAAATCTTAACTTTGTGAACAACATACTAAAATCTTTTGGACCAATTCTATTAGCATACTTAACCAAACTTATAAAAATTTAGACCTAATCTCAACCTCGACCTCGACCAACCAACATAAAGCTCGAGGTAAGGTCTTGCACCAATTTCATTCTCATCTTACACTACCATTGATTCCAACTTGCACATAAACCAAAACAAAATCCCATGTGATATTTGACACTTCTGACACGCACACTGACAACCCCAATTATGAAAATTTGATGATACAACTAACTACACCATGATTTCATGACAAAATAACATATATTACATCCATTAGGCATGCAATACGCAAAAAAATAAATTTAGCTTAAGAATCTGATCCGTAATTCGTGGATCCCACCTCAGATACTTAAATCGCAAATTAAATTCGAAAATACTTCATTAGCATCCAAATCAAGTTTACAAATTTCTAGGATGGCACTTGGATGTTGAGTGATTGTCTTCCAAACAGATATCTGATAACCATAGTTTATGCACCTCATAAACTCCTGGACATAAAAAACGTGTAGTACATATTTAAAACACTATATAACCAATAAGATGGTGAAACTAATATTTCCAAATGTAACTTACCTTGTTTTTCCAAATATTCAAGTGCACATGGTGCTTGAACGAGGGTAGGAGACTTAACTCTGATGGGCCACCAAGAAATAAATTGGCATCTACATCGCCTAGATCAGTCACAGTTTCAAAACAGTCCTCTCATTCCCTATTTTCAGTATAATCACTACCTGATTGTGTATCAATCCTTTTCGGCACCCCCGTGGACCCACTTCTATCAATTCCTCAAACAAGGGTATCCCTTTCACCTACAAAGGTCCAACTAATGACTTCAACATCAGCCTCTCCTAAATCCGGCTGACCCAGTTTCTATTTCTTAATGGGATGCTCTTTGGTGTCAATGTTCTTTTGCTTCCTATAAGAGGAAGTCGGAATCTTCTTCTCAGGCACACCCTTCGCAACTTGTGACTGTGTGGTACTAGTATCGATCCTACGAGGAGAACTCTATGCTATTATTTTCGATCTCGCTATACAATAAGACAAAGTAAAATGTTGGTATATTCGGTACATAGTTCAAATAATGAGAATAACGTTTCGATTACAAAAGTGTCAATTTAACAAGTTCGACACTGATAGAAGTGATATCAGTTTAAAGTATCTGAAACCTCTTCATTGATATCATGTGTATTGACTGAAACCGCATAAGGCATTACGACTTAACAAATTTGACACCATCTGAAGGCTATCGGTTCAACATGACTGACACCCATCACATGGTGTCGGCTCTGAGTGACCGTCCACTATAGGATACTCAGAACCGTAACTCATAAACCCTAACCTCACGACACCTAATCAATGGCCAGAAAAATAGATCCAAACAACATGTATGATAATGAGGAACAAAGCCCACAAGCTTTGAGTGTTGAAAAGCTACCAAATCGGTCGTGGTAAACCAAACAATATAGTGGCAGTCCTTAATTTTTAGTGTTCGGTTAATGGTGAATCCCATACGAGTCAACTAGAATACAACCTTGCATGACCTCACTGACCGTTATATACGATGAATCTATGGTTATTTCTGAGTTTTGGGAAGGTTTGATTTGGGATATGAAAGTGAGAAACGATTTGGGGATATGGTTTTTTCTTGATTGAAGATAGGGTATTTTTAAGATTTCAAAAAAAAAATGGGGTCCCTTTGGTAAAAAAAATTCAAAAATAGGGTATGTTGAAGTAGTAGGGTCCTCTAAGCAATAAATGCGGTCCATTTAGCTGCTCTCGAATTAAATAAGCATTTATCGAAAGAATTACCATAAATAGTAAAATCATCTATGAAGACTTCAAAAAAAATTTCCTCATAATCAGAGAAAATACTAACCATACACCTTTGAAAAGTTGCAGGTGCATTACATAAACCAAAAGGCATACGTCTATAAGCAAATGTACCAAAGGGGCAAGTAAAAGTTATTTTTTCTTGATCTTTTGGGGTACATGTATTTTATGAAATCCTGAATAACCATTTAGATAGCAGTAATGGGTCCAACTAGTCTTCCCAACATCTAATCTATAAACGGGAGTGGATCATGGTCCGTCCTAGTTGAGATATTCAACATCCTATAATCTATACATACCCCCAACCATTTTGGATTCTAGTTGGTACTAACTATCTTTGCCCATTTGTTATTACCGTAATTCTTATATTTTTAGGAACTACTTGGATTGGGCTTACCCAATTATTATCAGCTATTTGAAATATCATTCTTCCATCTAATAATTTTAATATTTTAGCTTTTACTATGTCCATTATAGGCGGGTTTAATCTACATTTAGCTTGTTTAGAAGCTTTTGTGTCAATATTCTAGATTTATCCTACGTATACACGTAGCTAGACTTATTCCTTTAATATCAAATATGGTACATCCTATTGCTCCTTTAAATTCTTTCAGTAGATTTATTAATCTATATTATTTTAAACTTGTTAGTTTATTAGAAATTATTATTGGTAATTTATCATATTCCATTGGATAAACATATTTAAAATGATCAGGTAAAGTTTTTAGATCTAATTTTGGGGCTTTAACTACAGAAGGTAAAAGTTTTGAATGAGATCTAGATAATCTAGGTAATAAGTAAGTTCTAGAAGTTCATTGTATGAATCCAAAGTACTTATTATTTCTTTTGTTTCCTCATCTTTATCATCATCTTCTTCTAATTCTTCTATTACCAATTCCAATTTATCTATTTTATCTTTTCTAAAAGATTTGTCTATTAATGGATTTATCATATCTACTATGCTTATGGAATAGACATCCATTAGGTATTTCATAGCGTCATATATATGAAAATTCACTGTAACGTCATCTAGGTTCATTGTTAATGTTCAATTTGAAACATCAATCTTTACTTTTGCTAATTTCAAAAATGGTCTTCATAAAATTAGAGAAGTTCAATTAGAAAAAAATATCTTCTTTCATGTGTAAAACATAGAATTATGATGGGAAGACTAAATCATTAACCCTTACAAGTACATTTACTATTAACCCTAGTTTAATAGTGGATCTATTTGCTAATTGTACCACTATACCAGTTTCTTCTTATTGACATCAAGTCTTTTTCAAATAAATAGATAGAGGCATAACATTTATAGAGGCTCCCAGATCACACAATGCTTTCGAAATTTCGATATTTTTAATCATACATGGAACGAAAAACATTCTAGGGTCAAAACATTTAGGATGTAATTTCTTTAGAATTTGTGCTAATACGAGTTCTCTTATACTCACTTTTTCATTAGCCGTAATCTTATTAGTGTGTAAATCTTTTATAAATTTTTGATATTTAGGCGCATTTTGAATGACTTCAAACAGAGGTATATTAACTACTACATTCTTCAATGTATTCGCTTTTTCTTTCAGTAATTTCTTAGCATTTCTATTATCTTCCAAACAATGAGGGAATGGTGGTTTTATATTAATTGGTATGTCTTAATCAGGCTCATCACCCTTTTCGTTGGGAATCCTATTACTTGTTACTTCAATTTATTTCTCTAATTTTGCTTCTATTTCTTTTCTATAAACTAGTTGGTCTGGCATGTTAGGTTTATCCATCTTCTTACCACTTCTTAATTTTATGGTTGGTACTTTTTTGTATAAAGTGGTTTAAGGTTAAGATGGTAATTTCCCTTATTTTACAAATTCAATTTATTGTGTTGCTATCTGACACAATTGGTTTTTCAACTCGATTTTATAATGCTTGAATTATTTTATCTTTTTCTTTTCTTGAATTATTCGATGTTTTATACATTTGATAACCCTGATTATTAACATGATTACCTACATTTAGCTGTGAATAATTTTTATAACTATTAAAGTTATAGGTGAGATCAACAAATCCAACATATTGGTTCATTATAGTATTAGCTTCTTCTATTTTGGTTTGTTATCTCAAAGGGCATTCACCATTAGAATGACTTAATTCATCACAGAAAATACAAAGTTTTACTTTGGTTGATCTATGCTTTAGTAATAATTCAACCATGGCTTTTAGCTCATCTATCATATCGTATGGTGTCTTATATGTCATTCTATTCGTTTCTCTTATATTTTCTTTCATGAATTTACTCTTCTCACCATGTTGGTTTGATTGTTTAGTCATTTTACTTATAGATTCTCTTGTTAAAGTTGGTGTTTTGCCGAGTAAAGACCCTCTACATCTGTGTCAAGGAATCTTTTTTCTAAGTGATTTAATCCTTCATAAAAATATTGCATTAAAGTTTTTTGTGTAAATCCATGCATTTGACAAAATGAAATCAATCTTTGATACCCATCCAAAAATTCATCGAAAGTTTCTCCAATTTCCATCCTAGCGTTACCGATTTTTTATCTATATAAACTAATGTCTCGCTAGGACATATTGATGAAGAAAGACTTGTAGCAGCTCTGACCAATTGGTTATGGAATTTTGAGGTAGGTAAAATAATCAATCTAAAGCTTGGCCTTTTAATATAGAAGGAAAAGCTTTTAATTTAACATAATCTACTTCTATTTCTTTAGGTTTTTACGTGCTTACTTTGTGTGCAAACTTTCTAATAAGTATTTGAGCATTTTCATTATCTTTGCAATAGAAACATGGTATAGAATTTATTAATCCGAACTTCAATTCAAATTCTGGAATTTTGTTATAAAAGTTATAGACATAGGTTCATAAGCCGTGACATTCCTATCAGATTGGCTAAAAGTTAGTTCTTCCTCGTCTTCAACCATATTATATGACATTCAACAAGAAGATTTCCAAGAGATTTTTTAAAAATCCTCGGCAATGGCGCCAAAAATTAACACGTCTCGAGCGTGCACAATAATTTTCTGTATTTTCCTATTCTTTATAGTAGTGAGAAATGGAATATTGTCTCCACAGGGATTTTACGAATCTCTTAAGAATTAAGGCTACCCTAAAGTTTTATTAGATTTAATTTATTTTAATGTAACTAATCTAATTAAAAGTTGAATTAAACACTATCAAATTAAAAATAAAACAATTAATTAATTAAAATTATTAAACTATAAAAAATTCAAATTCAACAAACTAATCTAATTCAACTCAAACAAACAATCAAATAATCAATATAAATTAAATATCTAAATAATGCATCTTAGACAATGATATGTAAACCATCATATATGGACATTTTCATTTGAGCATAGTCATAATCAATCATCATATTTATATAATAATCTTAAATCATTAACCTCTAATCACAATAGGTTGGTAGCCTTTAGCAAACTATCGATTTTTCTATATTCTATGGAAATAAGCCATATCCTTATCATTGTAAACCTACTTTTTGGATAAAATGCAAAAAAATAGAAATACGATAGCATTAACACTCAATGAAAGTCATCACTAATCTAAATCAATTAATATTATTTAGATTATGCTAATCAATAAATAACTTAGTTCACAATCACCTAGAACATCCACTCGGTTAATATTGCCCTATAGATTAATTTTGGTTACTACTTCTATAATTGTTGTCCATATTCATAGACATAGATTTAGATACCATATATTTAGAAACATATTGGCCACTTTGCACTCAATACAAAGAATAATTAGTTGTAATATGCAAAAACAATTTATTAAATCCATGATTGATGTATGTGATTGATTTAAAGTATTAAACACATAAATTCCATATCATGAATAAATTAATGAACGGTTTACAATCATATTTTAAAAAAAAAAATTGAGAATAATAAACTACATACGCTTATTAATAATAAACATTGCAATAAATAGATATATAATTGACATTAATGTAAAATACATATATTGAATCTCCAAAGAGCCTTTAAAACTAATGAACAATGAACTAAAAATTTAAAACTTTAAAACTTATAAAACTAAGAAACTCTCAGAAAAAAAGCTGAGAGAGAGAAAGAAAGCAATTTCGAAGCCCTAAGGTCCTACATATAATTTCCCTAAGTATACATATCATAGATAAACTCAAATTCCTTGTTTTTATCTTAAAACTCGTCATCGAAACTCAGCGATTTGTCATCGATTCCACTTTGTTCACAAATCACTAAGTTAATCACTGGATTTAGTTCTCTATACTACACCGATTCATCTGGCAATTCCTTTTTTAATTTCCAATTCGATGATGATCCACTGGCTAATCTCTGTTGCTGATTTTTGTGGCGATTTCTAGCGTATCCTTATATCGCTGACAAATCATTGGACTTCTCCTCCAGTTGATTGTTTTGCTTTTCTTCCTCTTTTACTTCATTTCTTCATTTTTCCTACTTAAATCTTGATCTCATAAAACAAGAGAATACCTAGTGTAATATCATCATTTATATTTAAAATCAACTTAAATTACGCTATAAAACATGTCTAATTGTTGACTTGTCAATTAGCCACCATGGCTTGGTGCTTAAAGGGTTGTTGTATAGCCTACATTGTGGACTTTGTTTTCTAATTTAAAGTTTCACAATTTGACTACTCAGGTTGGATAGTTGTGCCATAATCGCAGCTTGGTAATCAATCTCATATATGCCTACTGGTTTTCTCACTGTGGAAGAAGTACCGGGTTTAGAGTTTTGAGACATAAGATGTAGAAGATCTAATGCTCCATCCCCATCCTTGGTTAGTAAGAATCAACAGCTGGGACATCTACTAGTGATCTGATCATGTAATTCATCTCATAGTAGAAAATATATAGTTGTGCCCATTTCACGTAACCATGTCATGGACAACTCCCAATCATCTCTTTGAATCTTTCCAATCCTCGCAAAGAGACTTGACAGCTTCCTTGCTAAATTGATTGATTTTTAATTTCCATGCGCTGACCTTCACTTGGGGACAGAACTTGTCTACAAATCTTTCATTGGTTTCTACCCAAGAAGTCATACTCCCTGCGCCCAGTCATTGGAACCATAATTTGGTTTTTCCACCCAATAAGAATGGGAAAATTCTCATCCTAATCACCTCTTTTGTAACTATGGTAATGTGCACGATGTCACACTTCTTAAAACAATTTTCTATATATCCAACTGGATCTTCATTCGCTTGCTCATTGAACTGGCTATTATGTACCATGTTGATTAGAGACGATCTAAGTTCATACTCGATGGTGTTGCATGGAAGCCTCATTACTCTATTGTAATTCTCTTGAACTTCTGGGTTGAAGTCGTCACGAAGACATCTTTGTCTCAGCACTCTGTCTTGCACTACCAGATCACCTTCGGGTTTGTTATTCCCTCGACCCTGTTGTGTATTTCATGTTTGATCCTCTGCCATCTTGATTCCTTTATTTTTCTTTCCTTTTTGGGTTATGTCAATCTCAGGGTCGTAAGGCACTAAGTCCTTCTTCCCTTTTCTACGCATGCATTAGATCTCCCTGAAAAAAACACAGAAGATCAAGTGGAGATTGTCAAACTTTAAACTTAAAAAATTTATTACTACTTTTTGTTTTTATAAACTATAAAGTAAATTAATTAAAATAAAACTTAACAATTATGCAAACTAACTAAGTTAAAGTGGCAACTTATCCCCAGCAATGGCGCAAAAACTTGATCGTGGTCGCAAGTATAACAACTTGATTGCAGTAATAGTGTGATCAACTTATGTTGATTTCAGATATCGTCCTCATGGAAAGGTGAATTGCAATGTAAATTAATTTTAAACTCTTATATTAAGAAGATATTAGTTCACAACTTCACCTAGGTAATGAATAACTATGCTTTTCAACTCACTTTATAATCTTCATTATGTGTGTGCAATGCTTAATTAGAATAGATAGATTTCCTTCAAACCCACTTCAACCCACTGTCGTGATGGAAAATATTCTAATGTGCAGACTAGAACCCTAACTATCATCGTGAATAACTTAGGTTCCATATTGCTTTAAGTTCCACTTCATTGAAATAAACATGCACATCATGGTATTCATTACAATCAAAGACTAAATGAATAACTTCAATTAAATCAAGCAAAACAATACCGAACAATCACACGTGAGTCTTCAATGTCTTCTCTTCCACAATTCTTTTTAATACTCAAGAACAGAGTAAAACTATGCTAATATTTGATAATTGGTTGCTCTCTATTATGGTGTCTATGTTTACCATGTTGTAAAACCTATTTATACTCCTATGGCACTTTAGAAAACAATTAGAAACCCTAGTAGACAATTCTACATGAAATATAACTCTAACTTTTTATTTTCTTTAGTCTCGGCATTGTCCATAAGTGATTCGACACTGTGTGTGCAATGCCACGGTGTTGTGACAACTTCGGGCATTTTGTGTGCAGTTTTCATCATTTAGTAGACTCGGCACCATATGTAGACCTCCCCAGTGCCACCCCTTTTGGCCCAAGACGCCACCACAGCGCCAGCTATGTTGTCCTCATTTTCTTATCTTCTTGGTCCCCCACGCCGTGCCCATTTGTCTAGCCTCTTCCCACAGTTTCAATATTATGTGCATTGGCATCAACCTTACTTTTATGCATTTTAGCCTCGTTTCTTCACGGAATCACTCGTTTGTCTCCTTTATACCTTTTATACTTAAAAAATACTTTCGATTATAGCTCATTTTAGGATATTATACTAAATATTCTACTAAACTAGTTCTATATATAAGTTTAAATTATTACTTATCATGGAATAGCTCTCGAGATTAAGTACACGAACAACACTTAGCGCTCTATAGGAACACCGACCCCTAGATATCCTTTTGCGACTGCTCACAAGAATTAACCTAGTTCTCGATGTTACTTACTTAAAACAATATATGTCTCAAGTCTCTTGCTCTGCATGATCGCCACTTCTTAATCCGATTGGTATCATACTGCAAACTCTAAACTACCATTAAGACATTGTGAAAAATAATAACATAAAGATAAAGAACTAAATGAAAACACTATTATAATTGAAAACCTCAATAAGAAATAGAAAACAACTAACTAAAGGCTAGAGAGCTTCATCCTCGACCTAGGTATTAAAGAACCTAGCTGAAGATGGCTACTCTACCTTTCTCTACTCCTAAATCACTCTGAATACAATGTGTTTTCGTCCATAGATGTCCCACATTTATATAGATGAGCCAGGGGTACAAGAATAGGAAAGACTGGGAAATAAGAACCTTATAAAAATGCAAAACATCTATAATGCGAATCTGGCGCTATTAGTGGCGCCCCCATTATGTGGCAACGACTCCAATTCACGGTTTGGGATAATATAGTAAGTCTTGAACAACAAGTTAGTCTGGAGTTTCTGTTTCTGAACCTAGTACCATATATTATAGAACTTGGCGCTGTCCATTCACTTATGACGTCGTGCCTTTGTCATGACCCAAATTTTTAATCCTAGATTAATTTCCTAAAATAGAGTAATTGACTCTAGACGTGGGACCCGTATCACGATACATACAATGACCGAGGCAATGTGGCCAAGGTATATGTTAAATTTATTGTGATGTATGCCTAGTGTATAGGTATAGATGTCGAGATGTGAATTGGTATGTGCCTCGAGATACGTGGTGTTATGGGATTTGGGTAGAGAGAAATGTTGTAAGCTCAATTTAGGTTTGTGTGGTTTATATAGTTAATTTGATGTAGCTATGGTTTGATTTACTTTAAATGAAACCTAAGTTAGCAAGATAAAACATTACTCAAAGGTGTTCCTCGAGATGCGTATAGACACATCACAAGAACAATTAACTTATGAATGTGTGTTATCAAGGATGAGTTAGTAGAGAGTTAGTCAGTTATAAATCATTATATGAGCCATTAGATTAGCCTCGAGATGAGTGTCCACATTAAGATCAATGGCTATAACTTAATCTTATCTATATACATATATAGTATGGTTATACATGCAAATCATTTGCAATCATACTTAGAGGAGAATGAAATTGGAGTAAAAGATCAAAGAGGGAGATCAATATATTTTTTGTGAAATTATGGTGATTTGAAGGAGATTGACTAAGCTAGAGGTGTTCTACAACTTAGTAAGTTATGCTACATCATTAGTTTTGTTTAAGTTGATGAATTGTTGTTATAATTAAGGTGTAAGATGTTCTTATGATTATGGAGGAATTGTTGGTTCTCTGGTGAAGGGTAACATAGGTCCAAGGCGACGGCGATGGCCATTTGAAGGAGGAAAACCAAAAATGCAAAGTGCGAGATTTTTAGGATTTCCTCCATTTAGCGAGTTAGGCATGCTTACTAACGCGCTACCTACATGTAGCGCACTAAGGGGGTCTCTAGCGCGCTAGCCATATTACCTAGCGCGCTTGGTGCTCTGGGCATCACATTTTTGAAAATTTCTTAATTTAAGCTCAATCACTTTATACAAGGAAAACACTTTAATTGAAGGTCGAAATAGACTCTAAAACATGTGAGATTGTACCATGAACCTAAAGAAGAGTCTCGAGGGTTCAGGTATGCGTTTCAGGGGTCGGGAGGACGGATTGGCTTGGAAATTTGCTTGGATTCTAAGTAAAGCTATTGATATATTTATTTACATTTCGTTCCTATTATGC
Organism: Stephania cephalantha; assembly: GCA_039657325.1. Lineage (NCBI taxonomy): Eukaryota > Viridiplantae > Streptophyta > Magnoliopsida > Ranunculales > Menispermaceae > Stephania > Stephania cephalantha. The sequence continues at coordinate 19,079,734 of CM077569.1, read as the reverse complement.
TATTTTTATTTACAGTCATTTTGACTGATTTATTTTTTATACTTTGATGCCATGACTTGTTGTTCTAACTTATTTTGTGAGTTTGTTATCATGACATTATTTGTTGTTTAAGTTGTTTAAGTTGTTTCATTGATTACAAATCATGTGCTGTCATTCTAGATTGTTGAGGAATTAATCAATTGCAATAGCATGCTATTAGGTAGGTGACTTTATTGTAAATCCATTTTCCTTTGTGCATAAGTTATGTAATCACACTGTTTTATTCCTACACTGTGTCATTCCTTGAATTATGAAAGTAGTTCTTGTATCTAGGACCATGATATGATAGAGATGAGTGTGGCACACAAGGTCACTAGATTTTTATGGTTTTCGGGATCTCACCACTCGCTTTTGCAGTGAAACGAACTCCAAGTGTAGAGATTCGCAGTAATAATAGCAACTATCTCTAGTAATAGAGGTGCGGATATCGAACCCAAGGGATGGTTAAAAACTAGTTTTTTGTTCAATTAAGAAATAAAGTTAGGCTACAATGAGTTTGATTTTTGAAAAGGAAATTGGCAACTAATTTACTCTAACTAATTGCATGGAATAAAAATACTTTCAAGCTATAGTAAAAAGTATCCAAAGAAATAAATTTCACACAGGTTGGGTCCCCTTTTGGTCTATTTATTATCTCAAGGCTCTCAGTTTACGTGTAGATAGGTAAATTTCCCTACAAATTCACTTTACGCTAAGGTTATGGTGATATAGATTTTAGCGTCGCATTAGAACTTCATTGGTCAGCTTGAGTAGCGTAAGTGCTTCACCGAATAGAGTGTCAAGCTCAAGTGTCTCCCTTGTCAAGGGCCATCGGTCGATGAACCTTATGTTTTAAGAGTTGTGTTTCCTAGTTCCCGGTTGGAAACCCTTATAGTTACGGGTGATTTCATCACCTAAGTCATACATATACTTGGCCAAAGCAAATGAAGCAAAGCATACAAGAAAACACAAATCCACACCACAAATTGAAGAAACCATGAAATTATATTTTACAAATAAGAGAAACCCAACCTGGGATCCATTGATCCTTGGGACAGTCGATTCCACCATTAGAGGGCAAGAAACAACACTAAATATGATGAAAACAAAAGAAAACGTCAATTCAATACCTAGAAATCAAAGATGAATCACCAAGCTTGAACCGATACCCTAGCTTCCAAAGTGTGTTCTCCAAGTTCTCCAAAGCAAAAGTCCTCTCGAACCTAATTTTCAAGTCTGTTTATACCCTCGAAAGGAGTTCGGTCCGAAAAATAGTCTAGAATCCCAAAAAAATTGTAATATATGTGTCCTGGCCACACTAGGCACTTGCCCTAGCACTGGGGCACCAAGTTTAGCGACAATTGGAATTCCTCCTTTTTTTGTGCACTCGGGCGCTGGGTTGGGCACTCGGGCCTGGGATCAGAATTCGGCGCATATACTTCATTTTTTGACTTGATTTTGGATCAGTTAGATATTGAATTTGACAAAGCTCGTGAAACATGATATTGTTTAGCTTTGAGTCTTCTTTCTCATGCAAAAAACTCTAGGTCATTTTGATTTGAAACAAAAGAGATATGGCCAAAACACAAAAGCTTATTCCAATTAGACTTCATTGAAACTTAGCTAGTTTGTTGTCGTTCTTGCCCAAACATTGTAATATTACCTCAAAACCTCCAAATACCTTCAAAACACATCGAGCCATGTGAAATATCATCCTTCAATCACTCACCTTCAATCTCGTTTTCCTTCGCCTCGTGATTAGTGCCAATACTTTTTTTGAGGTAATTCTCTTCGAATCTTCAACATAAGCTCAGAATGTTGCCACTTCACTTTCCTCACCTAAAAACCAACAAGATATATTGGATTAGAACAAATTAACTTATTAATGGCCTAAATTATCAACAAAAATGCTACTTATAAAGGTCCCAAAATATGCTTCATGCAGCACACGAGGTATAGGACGCAAGATTGTTGCCAGGTATATATCACAAGTGAGGTGCACTTGTGAGTATTTATTTATGTGATGGGAATTTACAAGGATGTGAAGGAATTTATGAGATTTTTTATGCCCTAAATAGTGGGATAAGGTTGACGTGATGTAACTCACAGTCGACCAACCCTACATTATTATTGATTAGTCGATTGTCAGTTTCATGTTGTTTAACTGAGGTATCTTGTAACATAATTCATTTTCTGCATAGTTGCTATTATTATACTTTCAGATACATGTTGTTTATTTGGAAATGTGGATAAATATCTCTCAGTATTAATTTCTACTTTTCTATACTCACTATCATTTTTATGATAGTCGATGCAGATCCATCGAGTAGCAAACCAGGTAAAGAGAAGATCGGTGACTACCTCTGAGCCACTGAAGTGTTACTACCTTCGATATTATAGGTTTTGATTTTTTTTGTATGACTTATATAGATTTCTTATATACTTTTTTTGTTATATATTATGGGTTGTGAGATAGTTACCCGACCAGACACATGTTCATATATATTGTTATCATTGTTTTATTATATATATGCAGGTGATCTTCGTTTCCTAGTTTTCCACATATTTAGGATTTATGTTAATTGCTTTTGCTGAATTAGGTTAAGTTATACCAATTTTAATTAAATTTGAAAAATTGATTGACAATATAACGATAGGTTGTTTATTTTAAAGATAGCTACTTTGAGAAAAGTTTGAAAAGGCTGACTAATACGTTTGTATATCTTATGAGGCTGAGATTAAGGCTTAACAACGAGATTAAGCCAGGCGGTGCCCTAATTTGAGAAGAGGTCTTCATAGTTGGTATCAATGCCAACTTTAAAAATCAATAAACCTATGAATTTCCATGAAATACAAATTTTAGTAATGGAAACCATATGATCTTGTCCAAGAAACCATTTGTTAGGAAGCGAGTGAAAGTGAGATAGGGATTTCTTATATATGCATGTTAGTTTAAATATGTATATATATATATATATACATTATACACGAAGTAGCTGATTTTGAAGAATCCTCAATTGCTCGGTGTGAAGACTCATCACAGTTAGTTTCTGGTGAAATAGGGCAAGATTTGGATGAAGGAGGTGGAGGCGTGGGACGAGAACGGCGGGATTAAGTTATTTAGGGAACAAAAAATGGGAAGGTGATTGCGGGGTTTCGCGCGTGAGTAAAAAATTGTGTTTTCTTTTGTTACGGTAGAATGATTGTGAGCAAACACACTTTACGTGACGAAAACTTTTTACCTTTTTGTGATGGAAACATTTTCTTCTCTAAAGCTTCTTTACATCACGCAAAATCTAAATCGTGACAAAACTAAGTGTTAATGTATAAAAGCTTTGTTTACGATTAATGTACCGTCACTAAAACGCCTATTGGATACACTTATTTTAAACCGTGACCAATTATTCGTCAAATTTGTAGTAAGAGCTCAAATTTCTTGTAGTGCATTGAAGCAAGATTAGGATAACGGAATTGATTTGACTTCCAAAAGTCAAGGATATCCAAATTCACATGTCTTGGCATCTTTGGTTCATCTAAGTAAAGCTCCAATTGACACTTTTGTGAATTGCATCTAAATTCGTTGGATGACATTTCATCGAATTCCTAAATCACATAAAAAATAACATTTTAAAAAGAAATGCAACAACATAGCTCTAATCTCAAACTAATTGGTGTCTTACTACATTGATAAAACATACTCTATAAAATAAATAAAATAAGATTCTTATCTTGAATGCTTCCATAGTGTCAAAGGTGTCATCATTCCTAACATTAAGGTCATTACCTAATGCATTGGGACTTGAAGGTTGAAGAGAAGGGCTTGACTTGTACGCCTCAAATAAAATTTGCAACTTGGTGTTGAATCGATGAAATTCAAGAGAACCTTCCCCATAAATCTTCGTGTAGACAAAGTTGATAAAAGTCATCTTATAACGCGGATCCAACACACATGCAATAGCCAAAGTTGCACAAAATTCAGATCTATACTTCTCAAATTTCAACCACATCTTACTTGCCATTACTTTCAAGTGCTCATTATCCCCTTCTATTTATTTTTTCAATTCTATGCAACATAAATATACGGCAGAAAAATACAAGTTCGCTGTAGGATAATTGGTGCCAGAAAACATTAATGTGGAATCATAGAACACTTTGAGAAAAGAACAAAATTGTTCTATTTTCTCCCACTCCACTTTTGAAGGACAATACTTATAGTTTGAATCAATTAAATCCAAGTGTTGGAATGCCCGACGATGATGAATAGCACTTTAGAGCATAAGATAAGTTGAGTTTCACCTAGTTGACACATCTTGACTTAATCCTTTATTCACACTCGATACCAAGCTAACACATTCAAGAAACTTATGTTTTCGTGTTTGCGATCCCTTTACATATTTAACACTCTCTCGAATTTTAACAATTGATGGATCAACTCCTTTCATTCCTTCTTGAACAATCAAGTTAAGAATGTGGGCACAACATCTCATATGAAAATGATTGCCTTTGCATACAAGTAAGTCTTTTAGATTCAATTCATTTATTAACGTGTCAACCGAAATATCATTAGTATAAGCATTGTCTAATGTGATACTAAAAACTCTCCCTTCAAGTTCCCATTCACACAACAAATTATGAATTTTGGTAGAAAATGCAAGTCATGAATGAGGAGGAGGCATGAACGTATAACTTAAGACTCTCTTTTGCAAAATCCAATTATTATCAATAAAATGGAATGTCAAACACATATATCCATCAGTGGTCAAAGAAGTCCATAAATTTGAATTAAAGATATCCTCCCAGGAGCGTCATCCAACAAAGAATTTACTATTTCCTTCTCCTTTTTATACATATTTATTATATCAGCCTTCGCAGTGTTCCTTGACACAAGTTCAACATCCTTATACAAATAAATAAACAACCTCTTTATGCCCTCATAATCAACAAAATTAAAAGGCAAATCATGCATCACTATCGCTTCAGTTAACAACTCACGAAACCTTTTCGGATCAAATTTAGATGAACCAAAAGAAGTAGTACGATTATCTTGTGAAAGGAACAACTAACTAATATCGTGATGATTTCTTTTAAGACAAGATGCAGTGTGTCATTGCAAGTTACCTGTGCCGAATCTACTATCATGGATGTACTCCAATTTACAGTAGTTGCACTTTGCCCTTTTCCTCCCATCTATGCCTTTTGGAAGTTCTTCAAAATGACACCATACAAGAGAAGTTTTCTTTCTCTTTCGGTGGAGCTTTGTATCTTTATCACAAGTATCATCATCATCATCATCATCATCATCATCATCATCATCATTAGTATGTTCAAGTTCAACATCATCAATAGTGTTGGTGTTGAACTCATCATCATTGATCTCATCAAGAATGTTGTCCACCTGAAGTACATCAAAATCAACAACACAAACACAATATTTATAAAAATTAGTCAAAATCAAATTTTTGAGACTTAAAAAAAGAAATCTTGTGGTTGTCTAGTATGTTAAGTTCTCATAACATAAATAGATCATCAAATTTGATTGTCATAAACATTATACAAAAATGAAATCAAATGTTCTTAAAATGTCAAACATGATAATAGATATATTGGAAGATGAAACTTGATTGTCAATTGTCATAAACATTATACAACATTCTGGTCCTGTTCATCACAATAAAAAGTCCAATAAATTACAAAAGTGCATTGCAGCAGATATATGTTGTAACAAGGATATATAAAAGAATTTATTATATATAAGAAAAAAGGCAAAGATAAGTAAACTTCCAACAATATTATAAATTAAGAGCCACATTGATGTAGTAGTCATTTGAGGCTTAGGGTGAGAATTATATGTGTGGAACACAAGGTATTGATGTTTTAGATTTTCAAGTAAAGGTGGACCTTTGCAAAGTTTGCATCTACAATGACCATTACCAATTCGAAGTAAGAAGATCTAGGAAAAGAAATCAGCGCAGACGCATCATGTAGCACAATACGTAGCAATGCCTAACATTATTAAGTAGTACACTAGTTCTTTTTTACAATAATTCATGAAACCCTAAATCCCTAATTAAAAAATAGTTGGTAGGAAAAATAAAAAAAGGAAGTCCGATTGAGTTAGAGAAGAAGAGACGATGGCGTGATTCTCATTGATGAGCTCCTCAAACTGTCAGCGAGGTCGGGGGTTAGGGAAGAAGGAGGAAGACAGTGGTGACGTTGAAGAAGAGAGGGCAGGGGTGGAGATGGGCGAGGAACCAGGGGCGAGAGATGTGTGGGGGACGGTTGGACTGAGGAACAAAGGATGGATGTGGGGACCGGAGGACGTCGATGGTGACATCCGAGGGGGCCGAGATCTACCGAGGTGGAGATGGGTGGGGGACCGAAGGCGGATGGATGTGGGACTAGAGCCCGAGATGGGTGGGGGACGGGAGGCGGAGATGGGTGGATGAGCGAAGGCGGAGATGGGTGGAAGTCTGGAAGAACAGTCGAACAGTGGAGACGGAGATGGTTGTCTGATGCTTCATCGATTAAGAGAGAGAGAGAGAGAGAGAGAGAGAGAGAGAGATAGATTTTGTTACCTGAGGTTGAAGCTGAGGCAATCTCCTTCTTCCTTGTTAAGTTTGAGAAGTTACAGTGGAGCTCTTGCTCTTCCTCATCGTCATCGAATTAAGCAAATGAGAAAGATTTACAGTGGCTAGGTCAAGGTGGAAATGGTATTATGTTAGGGTTTTGAAAAGAGTTAAGAGAAGTAAAAAATTGTATTTATACGAGTGATTAATTATATATAAATTATAAGTTATATATGTATATAATTAAGCGAGTCATAAACGAGTCACACAGGTTAACATGTTAATGACTCGTTTATTAACCGTGTATAAACAGGTTAACCTGTTTATGACCCTGACCCACTTATGCCAAACCTACGACATGTTTATTATGTGTCGTGTCGTGTCCTGTTAAACATTTCATGACCCAAATTGCCAGCCCTATGTGTAGGGTTATGTATACATGTGGGACATAATGTAACAATGTGTTTTATCTGAATAAGATAAACTAAGCTCTATTTTAAGTTTTCGAGAGTGTTGAGATCCGTCTAATGAGAATGATCTTGTTCAGGAATAACAAAACAAGAACACAAAATGAACAAACGAGAAGAGACTCGAAAATGAGTTTTTATCTTTCACAAAAATGATATTCTTCTCATTAATTTCACAAATGATTATACACCTCTACTTATATAAGATACTAACAGCGTGTCTAACTAATAAGCCAACTGTCTTACTAAATTGGGTAAAACTCTAACTAACCACAGTGATCATTATTTAACCATGGTCAGTACTACAACCATGAAAATGTATCATACCAGAGGCATGATCAATAGACTCAACTGTACATTTATGACCTTGTAAACCAGTTGCACATGTATGATCAGATAACATACATACATGAGTAGTATGTCTAACATCCCCCTCAAAGGAAACCGAGGTGAAGAAGTAAGGTTTACTTTGGAGCAGAGAAAGGAGAAACTAGAATCAGGCAAGACTTTGGTGAACAGATCGGCTGTTTGTTGAGCAGAGGGAACATAATAGAGCTCAAACAACCCTGTAGCAAGCTTCTCTCTAACAAAGTAAGCATCAACCTCCACATGTTTAGTCCGAGCATGAAAGACAGGATTAGAGGCAAGAGCACGAGCACCTGTGTTATCACACCAGAGAACAGGACGAGAGGGAAGGGAAACCTCAATTCAGACAAAAGGGAAGAGGTCCATAATATGTCTGAGACACCATGAGCAAGAGCTCTATACTCAGACTCAGTGGAAGAACGAGCAACAGCAAATTGCTTTTTGGAAGTCCAGGAAACTAAGTTACCACCATGGAACAAACAAGTTCCACTAGTAGATCTCCTATCATCAGAATCACCAGCCCAGTTTTCCTCAGTGTAATCTTGAAGAGTAAGAGATGAGGTAGGTTTGAAATGCAAACTAGAGAACAAAGACCCTTTAAGGTAACGAATAGCTCTTTTTCAAGCAATCCAGTGAACATCAGAGGGAGCTTGCAAAAACCGGCTTAGTTTGTTAACAACAAAAATAATGTCAGGTCTTTAGTAGGTAAGATACTGAAGAGCTCTAATGGTACTTTTGTAAAAAGTAGGATCAGAGAAGGAATTGCCATCAGATCGAGAGAACTTATGGCCTGTAATGAATGGAGTGGGGCAAAGCTTGGAGTCCTGCAATCCAGTTTTGTGTAACAACTCCAGAAGATACTTGTGTTGAGGCAAATAAATCCCAGAAGAATCTCTAAAGACCTCAAAGCCCAGAAAGTAATCGACATGACCAAGATTCTTTAGGGAGAACTTGGAATCAAGCCAGGTGATCAACTGATTAACCTGAGTAGAATCAGAACTAGTGACCAAAATGTCATCAACATAAACCAGCAACAGAAGAAAGGCTCCATTAGAACGTTAGTAGAAGAGAGACACATCAGAGGAAGCATTAACAAGACCCCAATCAACCAAGGTACTTCAGAGTTTGGAAAACCAAGTACGAGGAGCTTGCTTGAGGCCATACAATGCCTTGTTCAGTTTGCAAACATGATGAGGAAAGGATTTATGAACAAAACCCTCAAGTTAAGACATGTACACCTCCTCAGTAAGATCACCATTTGAGAAAGCATTGTTGACATCAACTTGATGAATTGGCCAGTTATAGGTAACAACCAAAATGAACACAATTCGAATGGAGGAAGGCTTTACCACATGAGAAAAAGTATCAAAGAAGTCAATCCCAAGTTTTCGATGAAATCCTTTGGCAACCAAACGTGCCTTATACCTCTGTACAGCCCCAGTAGGTGTAGTTTTTACCTTGAACACCCACTTGCATCCAACCAAACTCATAGAAGGGTTGGAAGGAACAAGGGTCCAGGTATTACTCTTATCAAGAGCACAAATCTCATCAACCATGTCTTGGAGAGTAGCCTTCATAAAAGTAGGCTCAAATTGAGACAAAAGTGCATATGGAGACTGCACAGTAAGAGCTTTGGGCTTGAAAATACCATTCTTACTTCGTGTAACCATCTGATGAACATTAAGTGTAGAAGGACCAGCAGGTGAAATAACTAGTGGTAGAATAGTTGGTGTAATAGATGGTACAGATTCCAGAACAGAACAAGTAGGAGAAGAGTTAGTACTAGTTGAAGTAGTAGAACTAGCTATAGGTAACACAAACAAGGAAGTGATACTATCAACAGGTACAGTAGAGCCAGAAGTAGCAGGTACAAGAGGTCCAGAATCAGTAGAGCTGGAGGTAGGAAGTGAAGATGACACCGTCCTTAATCTCGCTGACACATGAGCAAGAGATGAAGAAGATAAGTGATGAAGCACTGACAAAGGAAGTGACCCATCAGAAGATGATCCAACAGAAATGGTAGGAGACTGAAAAAGGGTCACGAAAGGGAACTCCAATTCATTGAAAACAATATCTTTGGATATGTAAACTTTGCCAGAAGGATGTAAACATCGATAGTCATGATGACGAGGACTGTAACCAATTAACATACATTTGGCTGATCGAAAGTTGAACTTTTGAAAAGAGTATGAGGTGAGATTGGGAAAACAAGCACACCCAAAAGTTTTAAGAAAGTTATAATTAGGAACTTTCTTAAAATAGACCTCATAAGGACTCTTGAAATCCAGTACTGAAGAAGGAAGGCTGTTGATCAGAAACACTGAAGTTAAGAAGGCCTCCTTCCAGTAGGACAGTGGCATGTGAAAGTGTGCGAGAAGTGTAAGCCCTATCTCAACAATGGCATGATGCTTTCTTTCAAGAACTCCATTTTACTGATGAGTGTAAGGACATGAAAATTGGTGATGAATTCCATTATCTTGATAATACTTCTCAATAGGCTTAAACTCAAGCCCCATATCAGATTTAAAACATTTCAATTTAGTTTTAAGATGCAATTTAGCAGACTTTTGAAAATAAAGGAAAGCAACAAAAACATCTGATTTAAGTCTCAATGGATAGAACCATGAGAATCGACTAAAAGCATATAGAAACACCACATAGTAATGATAACCAAAAGTAGAAACTATTGGTGCAGGTCCCCATAAATTAGAGTATACAAATTCTAGTGGTTTTGAAGTAGTAATTGAACATTATGTAAAAGGCAGTTTATGCATTTTGCCAATCTTGCAGGAATCACAGAAATTTAAAGATGTTTTTGACGTAACAACATTACAAGACTGTAAAGCTTCGTGAAGAACACGTTGAGATGGATGTCCAAGTCTGGCATGCCAAGTAGAGATCATATCAACAGATGCATTCAGTCCAGCAACAACACCATCTTTATTCTTGGTGGAAGGAGTACAAGTACTAGGAAAAGAGAAATTGTTAGGTAGGCAGTAGATACCATCCTTAAGCTCGCCTTGGAGTAAAACTCCCCTCGAGGCCTTGTTCTTTACACAAAAGGATTCAACTGAGAATTCAGTTACAACATCATGATCTCGAGTTAACTTGGAAATGCTAATGAGATTTTTAGCAATTTGAGGAACACGAAGCACATGCTGCAAAGTAAGATCATAATTAGGATGAACATTAGAGTGAAAATTACTAGTACCCATAGAAGAAATAGTGAGTTTATCACCATTGCCAACTATAACTCTTTGTGTACCTGTATACACAGATTTGTTCATCATTGAAGAAGAATCAGATGTCATATGGCATGAAGCTCCAGAGTCTATGTACCAGCTGGGATCTCCAACTGAATTAGGTGATGCAACCATACCCTGAAGTTGATGATAGTTAGCTTGTTGAGGAGAAAATGAAGGAGACTGTGTTGATGATGAAGAACTAACACCAGATCTCTTGAAATGGTCATTAGAATTGACATTTCCATTGTTGTTTGGTCTAAGAAAATTCTGATCAAAATGCTGATAACATTGAAGAGCCATATGACCAGTCTTGAAACAAATTTGACATAAAACTTTGTTGGCATTCCTTCCTCCACTTCGTCCTCCTCTATTAGAACTTTCTCCTCCATTTTTGAAACCTCTATTTCCACTATTATTTTTGTTGAAATTCGAAGAACTTCCAGCCTTTTGTGACTAAATTTTTTTATCAATATTACTGGATACAAAATGTGCAGAAGCTGAAGACAGATCAATGGAAGAAGGACCATTTAAACGAGCAATCCGCTGTTCATGAAGCATCAACAAATATTATGCACATTGTAAAGTGATGGTCTGTTGTTAAGAAAAAATTATCACTACAACAGGATCAAATTCATGTCCTACTCCATTCAGGACAGATTGAATAATATCAGATTCAGAAACTGTTGGTCCAATGGACTTCGATTCTGTTGCAATATTCTTGATCTTGACCACAAACTCAGAGATTGAAGAGGAACCTTTCTAAAGGTATTCAACTGCTGTTTCAATTGAAGAACTCTAGCCATTGAAGCTTGTGCATAGAGTTTTTCAAGAACAGTCCAGATCTCATAGGAGGATTCACATTCAGTAACATTACCAATGACATTTTTATCAATATTGGAGAAAAACCAACACATCAACATAGAGTCTACTCTACTCCATACCTCATCATTCTGGTTTGATGAATCTGAGGAAGAAGAAGCACGATCTGAAGAGAAATGATTCTCAGTAATAAGAGAACTAAGTCCAAGAGCTTTAATTGCAGATTTCACTTGCACCTTCCAATAGATGTAATTTGTCTCATCAAGTTTCATTGGAAGATTGAAGTTCAAAGATTTTGCAATGGCTGTAACATCAAGGATGAGGTTTGTAGGAAGATCACCACTCTCAGCTGGACGAAATGAAGCTGACATTTTTACCTGCTCTGATACCATGTTGAGATCTGTCTAACGAGACTGATCTTGTTTAAGAAGAACAAAACAAGAACACAAAATGAACAAACGAGAAGAGACTAAAAAATGAGTTCTGATCTTTCACAAAAATGATATTCTTCTCATTAATTTCACAAATGATTATACACCTCTATTTATATAAGATACTAACAGCTTGTCTAACTAACAACCCAACTGTCTAACTAAATTGAATAAAACTCTAACTAACCACAATCATTATTTAACTACGGTCAGTACTACAACCGTGATAATGTATCATACCAGAGGCATGATCAATAGACTCAAGTGTACATTTATGACCTTATAAACCAGCTACACATGTAGATCAGATAACATACATACATGAGTAGTATGTCCAATAGAGAGATGTTGATCATCGTATATTAGGGAAAAGAGTCAAAACCTAATTTTTAAACTTTGATTCTTGATTTGCATTGTTCTCTCTATCTTGTATCTTGTGATCTACCTTTGTTAGGTTAGATCAAAGGTTGGTGATTGTGATTCAGATCGCTTGTGAGGTTTCTTGATTTTTGATTTATGTTATATCGATTCTTAGATTTGAATATCTAAATCATGGTGGACAATCAATGTTTGAGCTCGAAAGCTACTAATGATGCAACTCATGGTGGTATTGAGGCGTAATTGCATCTTTACAAAACTTGAATTACCCTGCCATGATCTTTGTCCCGAATGCCTTTACTTGTAAGAATTATCTTTCCTGGAGTCGTGCAATGAAGATAACCCTAAGTACAAAGATGAAATACGGGTTCATTGACGGAAAATTCTCAAAACTAGCTGCAATTGATTGTATTTTTGATATATGTGTTACATTGATTTTATGGTCATAGTAAAGACCTGTTACCTTAAGCTATTGATTATTGCTAATCTGAATCCTAATTAACCCGAGTTTGGCTCGTGGTTAAGTCCTCGATTAGCATGTGCATGGGTTTGTGTCATGGTTGGTGTCTGTTTGGAATATTTATTGAATTTATAGGTTGTAGTGTAAAAAGAAAATTTATATACAAGCCTATAATCATAAATAAATATATAAACAATAAATAGCCGGTACACCAAGTTTGACGATGAGGTCATGAAATGAACATGTACACCTGAGAACACTCGTAGTCATGTCCGTTGAATTTATTGGTGAGAAAATACATGAAGAATATATATTTATATATATTTGATACATATATATAATAAAACTATAAGTTTGGTTTGAATTATATGGATCATTGGATCATCTCGATATGAGCGTAAGTGTTAACGGTGTTAAGTTGTGTCACTATAAGATGTCATTTTAATACATCAATCACTTGATCAGCCTCGAAATGGTGCAATGCGTATCTCGAGAAAAATCTACATATATAAATCCAAAACCATCAAACTTAACCTCAGAGTTTCAATTTGATCAATTGAGAGAGTAAGAGACAAATAGTTGAGGGTTTTGGGAAATTGAAGGATTGATTTAAGAGGTTTTTCAACGTGGTTTAAGGAGATTAAACAACTGGAGATCAGATATCATCACTATTGGTGAGTTTGGTTTTTGAGTTTCAAGTGGAGTTTAATAGTTAGTGATGATTTCTTTGTGAATTGTTGTTGTTAATGATTGTAATTAGATTTATACCTCACTAGAGGTCCTCCCTGATGTATTTGGGGAGTGTTGGCTGTTATTTAGGCGATTTGTGAATTGGATAGTGGTTGCTACCCTGCTCACTGTCAAGATAGTGCAGGATGGAGTGTGCTCCATGTATCAGAGGAGCGCGCTCCCTTCGTCAATTAGGATGAACCCAGTTGGTGGAGCGCACTCCATTAAGTGAGGGAGCACACTCCAACCCTAGAAAATAACAGTTATGGTGTGGTTTTCTTAGAATTTTATGAGGTTTTAGGGACTGACTTAGGGGTTGTAAACATAGGGTGCTAGACCTATATTAATCACAAATGGTTTGTGATAGGTGTTGGAACACAGGGAAAGCGTTAGTGACTCGAAAACTTAGGAGTTTTGGAAACAAAAACCTGAACTGAGGTAAGTATGGATTCGTTTATTTATCAATGTTGCCTGGATATGTTAGTATGTGCAGTTCATATAGTTTATGGATTGAATGGGGGACTATGTACATTGTTATGTTTTTACTAAACGGAAAATGATGTCTAATGTGATCCACGAGAGTAACTATTGAAACTGAGACTAGGTTATATATGATGCAGGATTGTTCTCCCAGCCCATATGTAACTCCTACTCAGTTAGATAGGTTGCATGGATTACATATTCAATAGAGGATTTGGGATAGAACCATTGGACATTAATGGATTGGCTAGATAGCACATCGGCTAATGTGTTGGTATAACATTCGCATTAATGGTGTCAGTGAGTAATCGACCCTAGTTTTATAAATAAACATGGGAATCACAGTGTAACAGTCATTGACGGTTTGACTTGTATTTGTTATTTATTGGATTATATATTTTTCATAATCCCGTTAGATATCATTGGTGCATATTGTTATTGCATATTGCTCTTGATTACTATATGGAATGTTGATGGCTTTGTGAATCCTTACTTACTAAGCAAGTTGGAATGCTCATCCCAATTAACATTTCAAGAAAATCCATGAGCGCTACGACAACATAATAGAGAATATTTAGGAGTCTTGATCTTCTCTTTGATGCAATGAATCTTCCCTTGTCTTATATATTTGTATTGAATTACACTTTTGTAGTATCACAAGGGATGGGAGATTTTGTATGACCGAGACTTATTCTGGTTTGAATTGATTTTGTATATGATATTTAAATATTGAAAAGTTTTAATTTCCACTGTGTTTATTTTTTGTGTTACATCTATATTTGATATACAATTGTCTTTACCAAGAGATAGAAGGAGAGGCTGTTGGCTCTAGTTAAGCCTAACTAGGTTACAGGGACTTAATTAGGTTTTCGGGCAAAACATTGCCATAATTGGGATAGGAGATGATACAGGTTGGTATAAGAGCCTAAGGTTTTATCACTTTTCGAATTAAGTGGTAACTCTGATATAGCTTGGTATCAGAGCCTACTTCAAAGCTTAAGGTGATTAACTCTTATACTGTATGATATTATAGATCACTTCAGGAAATAACCTTATTACTCAGAAATAAGTGATAATTTGGATAAAGTTGGGTATCAAAGTTTTAGGTTATTGCTTCTAATATATATTGGTACCATACCCTAAGTTGGCTAAGACTGAGAGTTGTCTTGAGTTATGAAGAAGCTTATGACATAGTAAACAATTTTATTGTGATTCTGGGCGTAACCAAAAGGTAATAGACAAAGATTTGTTATTTGTTGTGTTTTATTAAATCCTTGTGTCTTTCCTAAGTGATAATAAGATGGTTGAAGTCCATCGATTTCTCATGATATGCGAAAATATTGAAGGTAAGAGTTCAAGAGAATCTTATCCTATAGGAGTTTCAAAAAGGAAAGACTTAAAAAAAATTTAGAAAGATGAAATTAAACTTTTCTCCTATTATCTTTTGTCAATGATCTTTATTCTTGTTGATATTATTAGACAAATGATAGTCAGTAAAGAAGTTTCTTTTGGATCAAGACTTTGAGACGTGTATTAGGAGAATGGAATTTATGAAATAATGGAATACATAATAATTTAGGGTGGAAGCTGAGTGATATTAACCTAGAGGGTTATACTATTATTGCCATATATGAATGAAATTCATGCTCAGAGATTTATGAATGATTAAC
The DNA here is from genome assembly GCA_039657325.1 of Stephania cephalantha. Lineage (NCBI taxonomy): Eukaryota > Viridiplantae > Streptophyta > Magnoliopsida > Ranunculales > Menispermaceae > Stephania > Stephania cephalantha. The sequence continues at coordinate 19,064,105 of CM077569.1, read as the reverse complement.
CTAAGTTGTAATGACAACTAAAGTTAATTTTTGTTGTAGTTGTAGGACAGATAAAGTCAATAATTTATTTCCATTATCGTGTCTTAATTATCGTGGAAGAGTAAGCGAGATATATGTGTGTAAAAAGAGTTAAGAGTGGAGAACCAGAATTATTGTTTCAGTGAGGAACCGAAAGTTTGCTTCCCAGTGGGGAATAAATATATAATAGCTGGGATAGTCCTTTGTCAATCTTAACACAATATACCTGCAACTAATCTTATTTCTAGAGAATATAATTTTCGAGCTTGTGACTTGGAAGGTGGTAGTTAGTGGAAGAAACATTTTACTGTATGGGTTCTCTAATATTGATATTATTAGTCTATAAACGTTGGGGTGTTTCCCTTAAAAGGTTGTATGATTAACTTCATCGTCAATTGGTGTAGGATGAGAAGTAAATATACAAGTTAATTGGAGCTTGAGTAATTTAGAACTACACGGAAGACTGTTAACAAACTGTTAGTATAAAATTACAACTCAAATAAATGGAAAGAATATGTTAACAAGCATCATATGATGTTGAAATATTCAAAAGATATATGAGGAAATGTAGATGGCTTGAGTTTTTCAAGAACTATGACTTCATTCTTGAGTATCACCCAGGCAACGCAAATGGGGTTGCGAATGCTTTGAGTAGGAGAATAAAGGCATAGAAAAAGTAGCTACTACCAGAGCTTCTCAGTTTAGATTTCTGGAGGAAGCATCTATGATGATGATTCGTGTAAGTTCGTTTAACACATCATCAACTGAGAGAGCTAGTTCTAGAGCTACTAATTTGTTCTTTTTTGCTCAGATTAGGGCTGAATCAGAGATGATTTAATGGGTGATTGATTATCAGAAAGCTGATCAAGATTATATATCGCGTCAGAGATTATCGGTCAGTATGGATCATCTTGATTGGTCAATGTTTGGTAATGGTGCATTACGGTTTGGGCATAGATTATAGATTCCAGCTTAAGATTAGTTGAGGCAGGAGTTGTTACGGGAATCTTATAGATCTCTTTACTCTATTCATCTGGGTAACACTAAGATGTATCGCGATATGAGGTGTATCTATTAATGGCCTAGGATGAAGATTGATGTTGTTGAGTTTGTAAAAAGATATGAGATATGTTAGCATGTTAAAACAAAACATAGAAAACCTGGAGGGTTATTGCATTTTTTGCCTAATCCTGAGTGGAAATGGGAATATATATCGATGGATTTTGTTTCTAGCCTACCTTTGAGTCAGCATAAGCATGATGTAGTATGTCTTTTAGTTGACAGGTTGATAAAGTATGCGCATTTCTTGCCAGTTTCCATGCAAGATCATCTTGATCAATTATGTGAGGTGTACGTACGTAAGGTGTTGAGATTTCATGGATTTCCAATGTCGATTACTACGGATAGAGATCCGAGATTGACGTCCAGAGTGTGGAGTGAATTGCAGAGACGGCTGGGAACTATTCTTTACCATAGTATGACATACTATCTATAGATTGATGGATAGACTGAGCGGTTGAGATTGGTGCTAGAGGATATTCTTCAACCTTGTGTCTTAGAGTTTGGTGGTAACCGGAAGAAATACATTTTCCTGTGTGAGTTAATTCAGGACTACACACTGAGAATTCAGCAGATTCACCCGCATTTGACTATGGCAAAGCTAAGATAGAAGAGATACGCTGATAGACATCATAGGTTTTTGAAGTTTTCAAAGGACGATCGCGTTCTATTGAAAGTCTCACCTGTGAAAGGAATGTATAGGTTTAGATTATGGGGTAAACTAGCTCTAGGTACATTACGCCGTTCAGAGTTCAGAAAAGGATTGGTCCTATTGCTTACAAGTTAAAGTTACCTCCTCACTTAGCTGGAGTTCATAATATCTTCCACGTGTCTATGCTTTGTGAAACGGAGACTCAATTCACTCTAAAGATTGATTGGAATGAATTTTATCTTCAGGAAGACTTATCTTATGATGAGCAGCCGATTCATATACTTGATCGTAAGATTAAGAAGCTGAGAACCAAAGAGATTCCTTTGGTTAAGTTGAAATGGTAATTCCACGGAGATGAGGAATTAACCTTGGAGTAGGAGTCTTATATGAAGAAGCAGTTTCCATTTCTCTTTGAAACTATATGTACTTTTACGTTTACTTTAATTTCGAGGACAAAATTTCTTTAAATTGGGGAGACTGTAACGACTCGTTACCATAAGCTGGTGATTAGTGTTAATCTGAATCTTAATAAACCCGAGTTAGGCTTATGGTTAAGTCTGACATACCTTGATTAGCGTGTGTGTGGGTTTGTATAATGGTTGGTGTTTGTTTGAAATGTTTATTGAATTTATAGATTGTATTATAAAAAGAAAATTTATATACAAGCCTATAATAATAAATAAATAAATAAACAATAAATAGCCGGTACACCAAGTTTGACGATGGGTCGTAAAATGAATTTGCAAATCCGAGAACACTCGTAGGCATGTCCAGTGAATTTATTGGCGAGAAAATACACGAAATATATATTTATATTTATATATATTAGATATATAAACATATAAAATAAAACTATAAGCTTGGTTTGAATTATATGGATCGTCGGATCGCCTCGAGATGATCATTAGTGTTGATGGTGTTAAGTTGTGTTTAATTTAAGATGTGTCATTTTAACACATCAATCACTTGATTAGCCTCGAGATAGTGCGATGCGTATCTCGAGAAAAATTCGTATACAAAAATCCAAAATCATTAAACTTATCCTCACAGTTTCAATTCGATCAATCGAGAGGTTGAGAGACAAGCAGTTGAAGGTTTTGGGAAATTTAAGGATTGATTTAGGAGGTTTTTTAACGTGGTTTGAGGAGATTAAGAAATTGGAGATCAGATATCATCACTGTTGGTGAGTTTGGTCTTTGAGTTTCAAGTGGAATTCAATAGTTAGTGATGATTTTTCTATGAATTTTTGTTGTTAATGATTGTAAATGGATTTATACCTCACTTGAGGTCCTCCCTGATGTATTTGGGGGAGTGTTGGCTATTGTTTAGGTGATTTGTGGATTAAACAGTAGCTGTTGCCTTGCTCACTATCAAGATAGTGCAGGGTAGAGCGCGTTCCATGTATCAGAGGAGCGCACTCCCTTCATTAATTGGGATGAACCTAATTGGTGGAGCGGCTCCATCAAGTGAGGGAGCATGCTCCCACCCATGAAAACAACAGTTGTGCTTTGATTTGCTTAGGATTTGCTGAGGTCTTAGGGTCTGACTTAGGGGTTGTAAACATAGGGTGTTAGACCTATATTAATTACAAATTGTTTGTGATAGGTGTTGGAACATAGGGAAAACATGAGTAACACTAAAACTTAGGAAGTTTGGAAACAGAAACCTAAATCGAGGTAAGTATGAATTCGCTTATTTATCAATGTTGCCAAGATATGATAATATATGTAGTTCATATATTTTATGGAGTGAATGGGGGGCTATGTACACTATGATGTTTTTACTAAATGGAAAACGGTGTCTATTGTGATCCATGAGAGTAACTCCTTGAATTGAGGCCGGGTTATATAGGATGCGGGGCTGATCTCCCAGCCTATATGTAACCCCTACTCAGTTAGATAGGTTGTGTGGATTACATATTCACTTGAGGGTCTAGGATGGAACCATTGGACATTAATGGATTGTATAGACAGCACATCAGCCAATGTGTTGGTCTAGCAATCGCAATAATGGTGTCAATGGGTAATCAATCCTAGTCTTACAAATAAAAATGGGAATCATAGTATAATAGTCATTGACGGTTTAACTTGCATCCATTATGCATTGGATTATATCTTTTTCATAATCCCGTTAGTTATCATTGGTGTTGTTATCACATATTGCTTTTGATTACTATATGGGATGCTAATGGCTTTGTGAATCCTGACCTATTAAGCATGTTGGAGCGCTCATCCATAATAACATTTCAGGAAAATTGAAGAGCGTTACGACTACGGGATAGATAAGATTTAAGAGTCTTGATTTTCTCTTTAATGTAATCAATTTTCCCTTATCTTATATATTTGTATTGAATTATTGTTTTGTGAATCACAAGGGATGGGAGATATTATATAACCTAGATTTATACCAGTTTGAATTGATTTTCTATATCATATTTAAATATTAAAAAAAGATTTAATATCAGCTGCGTTTAATATGTGTTTTACATCGGTATTCGATATACTATTGAGTTTACCAAGAGATAGAAGGAGAGGTTGTTGACTCTAGTTAAGTTTGGCTGGGTTACTGGGGCTTAGTTAAAGTTTCAGGCCAAGTATTGCCCTAATCAGGATAGGGTATGCTATAGTCACATTGTAGCATAGTAATTCCATTGCTTTTATAATTTTTGATAAACAATTTGTCAAAGAGGATTCCAAAAAACTTGTGAATAAAGTTGATTTGGCTTGTAAGTTTTGCAAGAAGAAAGGTCACACTAAAGACAATTGCTTCAAGCTTCATGAAATCCCAGATTGGTATAAGACAGAAAAAAATAAGAACCCCTTTGCTAATCAGACCAAAGACTTTGTAAACATGTTGGAGTCTTCCGTGGACTTTCACATGGTATAATGCCTAAAAGTATGGGAATATATTGGCTAACATTGCAACAATGATCCAACTAGGGTTTAAGAAGCTTTTGAAGGGAAAGGCAATGATATCTGAGTAGTTTGATCAAGTTAGTTTTGCTCACTTGCTTGCTTTTGAAGGTATCTTACTCAATCACTTTTATTATTTGGCTGCTATGATTGATTTTAGTTCTTGGATTGTTGATACAGGTGCAAGTAATCATATGTGTGCTAATTCTTCATTACTCATTAAACATGTTAAACCCTATAAACGTACTAATGTTTACCTTCTTGATGGCACCCTTAAACTTGCTACTATATTGGTGATGCTCTCATCCATAATTAACTCTTTAATCTTGTTTCCATATACCTTCTTTTAATCATAACTTAATCTTTGACACGTGTCGGGCATGTACAATAATTTCCCCTTTATATTATACTTTAATTATTTTGTAGCAATGTTAAGTGGGAATCATCTCCACGGGGATTTATCAAACATCTCTAGGAAAAATGACTCTTAGATTTTTTATTTTTTAATATTATTTTTATTTATTTATAATAATAATAAGTAAACTAACTAATAACTAACTATAATATAATAATACTTAACTAACTATATTATCTTAATTAACTATCACAATCCAGAATCACAATCAATCAAATAGATCAAATTTAATAATAAATAAATATCTAAACAAATATCCAGAATGATGAAACATAAACCTGTTTTACATTACAAATAGGTAAATCCAATCCATATATAATCATGAGAATACTTTATAAAGTAAGATATATCATTATACCTTAATTATAAGTAAGTAAACAGCCTTTAGCCAACCATTTATTCTCCTTATATCGGTGAAAAAGTCACATTCTAATTCTATTGAGCTAACCCATATATTTACACAAAGACATTAACTTCATGCAATTGAACCGTGTTAAACTTTAAGAGAACTTCGAACTACTAAACCTATTATCTTCGTAAAGCTATTTCAACACTAGATTTAAATCTTAAATTCACCTTGGATATTTAAACAGTGTTTGCCTATCAAACAATCCTAGTTACTACTTCAAATAAATAATGAAACCATATATCACATACATATACCTAGAAGGCTTGTAAGTAATTAGACTTATTATCGTTTTACCTTGTAAAGTCAATTCTTATTATATTCTTCAATTATCATTGTAAATTATTGATTTTAAGACTATGAGGGATCTAAGTCAAGGCAAGACCTAGCTGAGGCTTGGTAAAACCCTAGTTTAGGCTAAGTGGAAAGACCTAATTTGTATTTAAGCATTCTAGGCTTGTAAGCCTAGGTTGTAACACTTATTGGTAATATAAGTAGGGTTGAAACCTAATCGGGGAGGTTAGGCAGTAGATATAGATCGGTTGGATCGAGCGGCTATAAATCTTATGTTTCATTTCCTTCTCCTGTACCTCCTTAACTATTGAATAACATAGTTGTTTATTGCTTGTGTGTGTGTGTGTTGAGCATTGTTATTCACTAAAAGTTTTTTATTAAGTGATAACCTCTCGGTACACCCAATTCACCCCCATCTTGGGTGTAGTTTCAATACCTTGACGAGATCTTAAAGCTACATGGTATCTCAGTGACTATTATCTCAGATCAAGATCCAAGGTTTAGTTATAAGATTTGGAAGGGTTTACAAAAAATATGAGAACCAACATCAATCTAAGCACTGCATTTCATCCTTAGTCAGATGGCCAGACTGATAGACTTATTCAGATTTTAGAGGATATGGTTAAGGATTGTATGTTAGATTTCTCATGAAGTTAGGAAAACTACTTAACGTTATACGAGTTTGCCTACAACAATAATTTTTCAAATGAGTCTTGGTATGGCCTTGTTTGAGGCGCTTTATGAAAGGCCTTACATGTCTTTTGTGTATAGGGCAGAGATTGGAGATTCGGTGTTGATAGGGCCAAAGATTTTGTATGATCAAACTGAAAGGATTAAGCAAATTAGGCAATGACTACACATCGCCCAAGACAGATAAAAGAAGTATGTTAATAACGATCATTGGGATATGCATATAAAAAGGAACGACTATGTGTTGCATAAGATTTCACCGATGAAGGGACATTATAGACTTGGGCTGAAAGGGAAGCTTGTTCGTAAGTACAACAAGCCATTTAAAGTATTGAACAAGTAGATCTGGTTGCGTATAAGTTAGTTTTGCCACCACAACTAGTAGGAGTGCAGAATGTGTTTCATGTATCGATGTTGCCGAAAATACTGACAAAGCTTACACGATCCATTGAGTGGATTCAGGTTGACTTGAGAGAAGATATGTCTTATGAAAAATAATCAATCCAGATTCTTTATAGAAAGGTTCAAAAGCTTTGCAACAAAAATATTTCACTAGTTAAGGTGAGGCGGCAGTTTCATGGGGATGAGGAACTAACTCGGGAGAGGGAGGATTATATGATGGAACACTTCCCTTATGTCTTACAACCTTAAGGTTCGACTTACTTTTACTTTCGATGCTGAAAATTTCAAAAACTAGAAATTTTGTAATGCCCCTAAAATCTAAATTTAGTAATTAGTCATAACATCAGGGTGTTTTCATTATCTTCATGTCATGAATGAATGATGTGCTTAATTCAATGTATTATGTATATACTTAATATTGTAATATATGAATTAGAGTTAAGTGGATGAATTAAGCCTAAACCAATGTAAGTAAAAGACCTAATGATGAAAAATGGCATTTTAGTAATTAATGCTCTTGTAATAAACGATTTATTTAAAAGAATAAAATGAGGCTCCTTGATATGCCTAGAGATGAGATTTGGTAATTACTAGGTAAGGAGTTGGTGTGAATGAATAGATAAGAACAAGGAGTGTTTGTTTGATTTGGATGAGAGGATAAGATTTAAAATACTTTATTTCCTTTAAAGAATGAACATTTACTAAATAAAAAGGAAACTTTCCATTTTAGTGGAAGGAGGTACATATTTGAAATTTGTAGAGATTCATATGGACCATTCATTTACCTCGAAATATGAAATGGGGAATCTCTAAAACAAAAAGGTAAGTTAATATGATATGAGTTAGCATTACACCAACGAAGGATGGGCCTTGAGATACGAGTTTGAGTATGATGACTTATGGATGAACAAATAAAATAAAGAATATGATAGAATGAATGATCTTAGATGGGACTAAATTAAGGCTAGATGAAAGAGATAGAGGGTGGAGATTGATGCTCCTAAGAGCCCTAGATCCAACTTAATGTATAAATAGTCCTTATGAGACTTATGCCTGTATTTTTACAAATCAAGAAAGGGGGTTAGTGCTTAGTCTGAGAAGAGAAGTTTGGGTGTTAGAGATGGAGCTAGACCACGCCACACACTCTCCATAAGCTTGAGATTTAGTTAATGCTCGATAAGAAACCTAATCTAAATTGTTAAGCATGAACTAATTTGTTTAAAATGGGATGCAATTTTGAATTTGATGTTAAGCTAAAGTCTTAAGCGTGATTTCCTAAAGATTTACATACTCAATTGTCGATTTGATCATTACTATATAAGCTTGTATGGGTTTAGGGCTTGTTTTCATGTTTTAGCCCCAATTTTTAATGAACACAGGACTTTCATGTAAATCCTGGTTTGTTTCCATTGTTTTTGTCTCAAATGGTTTCTTATTGCATTTTTCACACTTTGTAAATTTGTTTTAGCTTAATAAGCTAGATTTCATATTTAAATGATTAAGCTATACAGTTAAAACATGACTTGTGTTATTTTAGGGTTGGAATGGAACATGTATATTTTAAATAATGCTTTGGAGTCCTTTCCTCATCATTTGGGTTGCCTGATGGTTTGAATCGTGATTTCAATAGGCATTTACTTAATGCTTATGAATTCCATGATTTTCTTACAATTAATGTCTTATGTTCAAACATGGATGAATATGATATAGGTGAGGGATAAAATGCTTAAAAAGAAACCTCACTTGTTTTGAGTCATTTCCCTAAAAATAACTTAATCTGATTAAGTCATGAATTTTTAACTAAAAATTATGAATTAGAGGTTTTTAGTCAAAATCGACTTTATGCGGTCAATTTGAATTGAGCTATGTAAAAAAACTAATTTTATGGACTCTTCTTTGTCTTAACTCAATGAATCTTTATTTCATTCGAAAAAATGGTATACGTCCATATTGTTGGTTTTTACGTCGAGTCGAATCTAATTGAACTTTAAAAACAAAGATGAGTTCTCAATGGTCTAAGATATATTAATAAATTATAGCGAGTCTAAATTGAATGTGCTATACTTATACACTTGTAGACACTCGAGGAGGACCCGCTTGGAACTTCTTGAAGTAGAATTGAATAGGATAGCATCGCTTGATGTAAGTGGGTGGATAGCTTCATTATCAATCATGTCATGCTATTAGTTGGTAGTTTAACGATAGCAATTTTTTATACTTGCTTGGAATAGATCTTGATAATCTTCGACTATTACTTCTTGTCTTATCCTTTTGAGCACTCTATTTATATATGCAGTGGCGATGATATAGTTGAATGATGAATGAATGCTTATACTATTTGGACTAAAGGATTGGCGACTAACGATTCCTTTTGCCATGTTAATAATAAATCCTTGTCTATTGGGCTCACATACGGTAGCGGTAGGATGATTTTCATATTTCCTTGTTGTGTTGTGGCCTCATACTTTCTTGGCAATGGCTGTGGGATTTATGGGATAATTATATCGAGTTTCCACTTTCTTTGACTCTACTACATTCATGTTATGCTTTTTTTTTCTTGTTGATGATGTTATCATGTTTGGGCAACATTTATTTGTCGTTCATTATATAGTATGCTTGCTTATTATATTTGAAATGCCTAAAATGATAGCAAGCTTCATAAAATACAATTGTTGCATGCTAGCTATCTATGCATTTAAGTTAACTTGGATGATTGATGGTAAAGCGATCTGCCATTTTATGGAGCCCGTTGTTTATTGCTCACCCCCACTTCTCTCCTCCAGGTACCTTAATTGATGCTTTAGATAAAGGAAAGGAAAAGATTATTACGTAGGAGATTCCCTTTCTTGATTGTGAGTTCTGAAGACATTATTATCTATCTATTTTGGTGTGAAACTCTTATGTATTAAAACGTGTTTGTTTGGGTAGAATTTTGAAAACCCATAGTTTAATTTAGTTTATTGTTATAAGACTTTTACTTTTATTTTTGCAACTTTTTAGAAATTGGAGGGCTTTGTTTTCCATACAATATATTGTCTTAGGTGTCTATATGTAGAATGTCTTATTGTTTATTTTGTAGGTTAAGTTTTAGTGATCATCGCCCTACTCGTTGTGTTATCTGAAGGGGTTCGACGATGGTTTGGGCCGGACGAGACGGGTCCCCGGGGATTTGGGTTGTCATAACAAGTGTCATCAAATGGGTCAAATGACCATTTTACCTTTATAACATCAATGTAACTACCATGCAACCTACGCTATTACATATACTAATTGACCTTAGTTTTCAACATATTTACCATTTGTACCATAGGCACATAATAATTTGATGAACTTTTATTCAATAGGATCATTTGTTACATCATCTTAAATCATATCCTAGGCATGTATCTTGAGGCCTATCCTAGGTCCATCAAGTGGCCATTAGTTCCTAATTTAGAACCTTAAGCTTTTCATTTAACTTGGGCTAATTAAATCTAGATTACCTATATTCTATAGTTAGGCTTGGATTTTGTATTATTTATCCTAGCTTAAGGCGTTATTCTTGATCTAAATTAAAACCTACTAAGCTAATTGAGTGCCCAATCCTACTCGACTACTCGATACCCGCAAACGCACGTAAGTTAAGGAATGCATCACACTAACACATTCAAAGTATGGAATTGAATGTACACATGTGATGTATTATCAAATAAAATAACTAGACATTGCAATTACCGAAACGGTCTATCAAAAATAACAAATTATTAACTTAGTAGATGTGCCTTAGTCCTATTCGCGACATCCATGCGGGTTCGAGCCGACATCCTAAAATGAAATTACCAAATAAATGCATTAATTAACTATTGGGCCATTAAAACTTTTCCAACTAGGGGAAACTTCGTTCCAAAATTAGAATTAACTTAAAGTTCTTATTGTTGAAGCTGAAGGTAACGTTCCTATATAGTCGACTCTTTTTCCCAAGTGAGTCCCTCACTCATGTGATGCCGTCAACAAACTAAATCTAGAGGGATCTCCTTACTCTGGAGAGCCTGAATATTGTGGTCTAAGATCTCTAAATGATGCTCCTCATACATGACGTTCGGCCTAACCTCAATCTACTTCAAGTTGACCATCGGTATTGACCCGAACCTGGCCAGCTGATAAGTCATTAGTTAAACTTATATAAAGGTAGTATTTTAGTAAAATAAATGTTCTTATCATCTCATAATGAGCACTAAATTGTGGTATTTTTTATTCTCAGTTTAAAGTAAATAAAAGAAATAATGGAAGAAATCCAAAAGAAAAGTGAAGAAAAAGCTCAAAAGAGTAGTCAACAATGTAGAGCAGAGGCGTTGTGTCATGTGAACAAAATAAACAACGTGAAGATGAAGATTGACAAGTAAGAGCCAGACAGTGATGCTCTAATGGCATTAGCAAGTACAACGTACGATGCTAGATCTTATACCGTACGATGTCAAGTCTGCAGGAAGGAAAAAAAATAGGAAGTTTGGAGCTATTGGCGCCGTGGGTTGCAATGTATAATGTGGGACAGCTTGAGAATCAGGGACAAAATAGAAATTAGGATGTTTTAGACTTCTAATTTAATTGGAATTGTAATTTAGAGTTGCTATAAGCACTTTAGGATTTTTTTGGTTCAAAAAGGTTAGCAAGAACGTACAATAGAATAGTGATTTTGTTTTAGAGTAATTAAGAGAGTAATTAAGAAAGTCTTTAAGAGAGTTTGAAAGGAGAATACATTGAAGACTCCAAGTTTACAATTCATATTTGTTTATTTGATTCAAATGGAGGTAAATCTTTGATTTAATTGATGAATACAATGAAGTTAATGCATTGCATGTTTTAAATCTTTTATATAAAGTAGTTTACTTTTATCTTAGGGATCAATTGATCCTATGGCATGATATTTGTGCATGTTTGGTAGAATTGTATTGGTAAAGTTGTGCATGTGTTAAGAATTTGTGTTTACTTTATGAACTTAATGTTATAAACATCTTGATCACATATTTATTGATTAGGGGAGTAAGAAGTAACCATAGCTGTGGAGATTTTAATTCGGACACAAAAAACACAACCATAGGAGACATAACACATTGATAGATGGTTATTAACTAAGGAGGTACGAATAGTAAACTTAAGTGTACGAATCTAAGGATTTGGAATCAAATGCTTTGTGAAACTAACGTTATTCACACTGATAGGTGGAATTCTAATAGAAAGCATAGTTTATCATTACCTAGGTAAAGTTTTGAACTAAGAGTTTCTCTTAAATAGAAGTTCAACCTAAATTTGCATTGCTTGGATAGATAGATTATAATTTAGTTTAGATAATCATAAAAAAAGATTCTTCTCAACATATTAGTACATTTAGCTAAGTAAGAGTATCATATATACCTTTTCCTAAGGATTGGCATCGGTAATCAAACTTTGTTGATCACACTATTACAACATTTGAGTCGTTAAACTTGTGGCATGCACATCACCACCCTAAACATAGAGATGTGAAGACTGGATGGACCTCAGCAAATTGTGCAGATAAGTGTAATATGTTTACCATACTGCCAACTCGCTCCTTAACCCGGAATGACCCAATGAACCTCAGTGCCAGCTTCCAATTAATTCCAAATCTTTGGTGGCCCTTAATAAGGGAAGCCTTCAGATATAATATGTCATCAGGCTCATAACTAAACCACCTGTGGTACTTATCCACATATTTCTTTTGTATGTCTTGGGTAGCTCGTAATCTCTAAAGAATTTGGTTAACCTTTTTCTTTGTGATCAACAACTATCTTTGGCCTAACACTAATTGTATCCTTAGGCTCTGCCCCAACACGCTGGTGACCTGCAAGCTTGCCATATAGTGCTTTAAATGGAGGCATCCAATACTCACCTGATAGTGTTTATTGTAGGTAGACTCACAAATCAACAAATAGTCCTCCTACGACCTACCAAATTGCATCATACAAGCCTTAATCATATCCTCGATAATCTGTATCAACCTCTCTAACTGACCATCGGTCTGAGGGTGGTAAGTTGAACTGAACTACAACCAAGTGCCAAATTTCTCCTGCATGCTCTACCAAAACGTCGACGTAAATTGGGGGTCTCCATCAGAAACTATGAATACGGGCACGTGATGTTGTCTAATAATCTTTATCTCCTTAATCCATAGAGGACTTAGTGATTATTACTCAAATAAATAAATCAAAGCAATGAAAATAAACTAAATAACACCTTTAATGCGAATAAAGAACTTTTGTAACTCCCTTGATCTAAAATAAACATAGCTAAAAGTAAAAGAGAGACTCCCATAAGTCGTTCTAGGGTTTCCAATTTATAATAGAAGTGTGATAAAAGGTAATCTAATCCTGAATCTCGTAAGTCCACAAAATATAAAATGCCAATCTTCGGATCTGTCCAATGTTGTATACGCAATATTCAAGGCGCTGGAAATTGCTGAGACAGTGCTACGATACTCTATTTTCCTTCAATTATGTCATAATCTAAGTCTAGTGCCTTACCAACATCGTGTGCATAACCCTAAGGCGTTGGCCTTCTCCTTGGAATTTAACCTTCATTTTTCTCCTTGGTCTTTAAAAAGCTTCATACATAACGTCCCTAATGAGTTTTCTTTGATCCTGTCAAGTTAAAGCTAGCAATTCCCTGGCAATTTGAGGTCACTTGGAGGTGCTGAGCCTATCTCTAGCTTTTTTACTAGACTTTTGTGGGAAATCACTTTTTTTGTCCTACAACCTATATTTACCCTAAAAATAAAAAACAAAGGTTTTAGAGTATAAATGGAGATAAAAGTCTTGGAATTCATAGTAATATCACACTAAAATACAACATAATTGGCAACTTATCATCCAACAAAGTAAAATTTATTGGCTAATTTCTTATTTTTCCTATATTCACAAATGGTTTATGATAGAAGTTGGAACATAGGGAAAACGTGAGTGACCCAAAAATATAGGAAGTTTAGAAACAGAAACCTAAACTTAGGTAAGTATAGATTTGCTTAATTATCAATGTTACCTGGATATTTAAATATGTGTAGTTTATATATTTTATGGACTGAATGGGGGATTATGTATGTTTTTACTAAATTGAAAACGATGTCTAATCTGATCAACGAAAGTAACTCCTGGAATCGAGGCCAGATTATATAGGATGCGGGGTTGATCTCCCGGCCTATATGTAATTCCTACTCAGTTAGATAGGTTGCGTGGATTACATATTCACTAGAGGGTTTTGGATGGAACCATTGGACATTAATGGATTGTCTAGACAGCACGTTAGCCAATGTGTTGGTCTAGCAATCGCAATAATGGTGTCAGTGGGTAATCAAACCTAGTCTTACAAATAAAAATAGGAATCACAGTGTAATATTCATTGATGATTTCACTTACATCCATTATTTATTTGATTATATCTTTTTCATAATCCTGTTAGTTATCATTAGTGAATATTGTTATCGAATATTGCTTTTGATTACTATATGGAATGTTAATGGCTTTGTGAATCCTTACTTATTGAGCAAGTTGGAACATTCATCCCAAATAACATTTCAGGAAAATTGAAAAGTGTTGCGAATACGGGATAGAGAAGACTTAGGAGTCTTGATCTTCTTTTCGATGTAATGAATTTTCCCTTATCTTATATATTTGTGTTGAATTACATTTTTTTAATATCACAAGGGATGGGAGATGTTGCATAACCGAGATTTATACTACTTTGAATTGATTTTGTATATCGTATTTAAATATAAAAAAGCTATAATTTCAGCTTTGTTTAATATTTTTTTACATCGATATTCGATATACTATTGTGTTTATTATTGGGGCTTAATTAAGGTTTCGGGCCGAGTATTGCCCTAATTGGGATAGGGTATGCTACAGTCACATTGTAGCATATTAATTCCATTACTTTTAAAAATGTTTATGCATTTCTTTAAACATCTTCTACTTTTGGTATGTGAAGAGTGCTAGAACAACAATTTAGAAATTGTTATGATCCCTTACTATTTTAGTTGAAGAGGGAGATTAGTTCAATTACATAAGGGAATTTATCAATTTCTCAATATTATAAATAAGTAAAGAAATTAAGGGATGAGTTAGATTGTTTGTCACCTATTCGTACCTAGTTGTAGTTACAATGTTGCTCTTAAAATGGTGGAACTTGAGTCAAATGATAGGCTTATGCAGTTTCTAATGGGGTTAAATGATGTCTATGATCATATTAGGAGTAAAATTTTGGTTATGGATCCTCTTCCAACTATCAATAAAGCCTATTCAATTATTGTTAGAGTGGAGAAGGAAAAGGAAGTTAAAATTAGTTTTACTCTTGCTTTAAAAACAACAATGGTAATGCATAATGCAACTGTTAAACAATTTGCAAAAGAGGATTCCAAAAAACTTCTGAATAAAGATGATTTGGCTTGTCAGTTTTGCAAGAAAAAATGTCACACTAAAGACAATTACTTCAAGCTTTATGAAGTTCAAGATTGGTATAAGACTGAGAAAAATAAGAACCCCTTTGCTGATCAGACCAAAGATTTTGTTAACATGTTGGAGTCTTCCATGGACTTCGAGATGGTATAAGGCCTAAAAGTATGGGAATTTATAGGCTAACTTTGCAACAATGATCCAACTAGGGTTTAAGAATCTTTTGAAAGGAAAGGCAATGATATCTGAGCAGTTTGATCAAGTTAGTTTTGCTCACTTGCTTGTTTTTGAAGGTATCTTACTCAATCACTTTTATTGTTCAGTCGCTATGATTGATTTTAGTTCTTAGATTGTTGATACAGGTACAAGTAATCATATGTGTGCTAATTTTTCATTACTCATTAAACATGTTAAACCTTATAAACCTACTCATGTTTACTATCTTGATGATACCCTTAAACTTGATGCTATATTGGTGATGCTCTCATCCATAATTAACTCTTCAATCTTGTTTGCATATACCTTCTTTTAATCATAACTTAATCTGAGACGCGTGTCGGGTATGTACAATAATTTTCCATTTATATTATACTTTAATTATTTTGTAGCAATGGTAAGTGGGAATCGTTTCCACAGGGATTTATCAAACCTCTCTATGAAAAAAGGACTTTTAAATTTCTTATTATTTTTATTTTTATTTATAATAATAATAAGTAAACTAATTAAAAACTAACTATAATATAATAATACATAACTAACTATATTATCTTAATTGACTATCACAATCCAGAATCACAATCAATCAAATTGAATTAAATTTAATAATAAATAAATATATAAACAAATATCCAGAACAATGAAACATAAACCTGTTTTACATTCCAAACATGTAAATCCAATCCATATATAGTCATGAGCATACTTTATAAAGTAAGATAAATCATTAATATTTAATTATAAGTAAGTAAACGGCCTTTAGCTAGCCATTTATTCTCCTTATACCGGTGGAAAATCCACGTTCTAATTCTATTGAGCTAACCCATTTATTTACACAAAGACATTATCTTCATGCAATTGAACCGTGTTAAACTTTATGAGAATTTCGAACTATTAAATCTATCATCTTCGGAAAGCCACTTCAAAACTAGATTTAAATCTCAAATTCAACTTGGATATTTAAACAGTGTTTGCCTTTCCAACAATCCTTGTTACTACTTCAAATAGATAATGAAACCATATATCACATACATATTTGCAACTATGCGTATAATACTTAGAAGGCTTGTGAGTAATTAAACTTATTATCGTTTTAACTTGTAAAGCCAATTCTTATTGTATTCTTCAATTATCATTGTAAGTTGTTGATTGTGAGACTATGAGGGATCTAAGTCAAGCCAAGACTCGTTGAGGCTAGGTAAAACCCTAGTTGAGGCTAAGTGGAAAGTCCTAATTTTTATTTAGGCATTCTAGGCTTGTAAGCTTAGGTTGTAACACTTATTAGTAATTTAAGTAGGGTTGAAACCTAACCGGGGAGGTTAGGTAGTAGATATAGATCGCTTGGATCGAAATCTCATGTCTAATATCTTTCTCCTGTACCTCCTACACTTTTGAATTACATAGTTATTTATTGCTTGTGTGTGTGTGTTGAGCATTGTTATTCACTAAAAGTTTTTTATTAAGTGATAACCTATGGGTACACCTAATTCACCCCTATCTTGGGTATAGTTTTAATACTTTGATGAGATCTTGAGGCTACATGGTGTCTTAGTGACTATTATTTCGGATCGAGATCCAAGGTTTAGTTCTAATTTTTGGAAGGGTTTTCAAACAGATATGAGAATCGGGCTCAATCTCATCACTACATTTCATCCTTAGTCAGATAGCCAGACTAAGAGACTTATTTAGATTTTAGAGGATATAGCCAGGGCTTGTGTGTTGGATTTCTCAAGAAGTAAGGAAAACTATTTAACGTCATGCGAGTTTGCCTACAAAAAATGATTTTTCAAATGAGTCTTGGTATGGCCCTGTTCGAGGCGCTTTATGGAAGGCCTTGCAGGTTTTCTATGTATTAGGCAGATATTGGAGACTTAGTGTTGATAGGGCCAAAAATTGTGTAGGTTCAAACCGAAAAGATTAAGCAAATTAGGCAATGACTATACACCGCACAAGATAGACAAAAGAAGTATGTTGATAAAGATCATTGGGATTGCACATAAAAAGGAACGACCATGTGTTGCATAAGATTTCACCGATGAAGGGACATTATAGACTTGGGCTGAAAGGGAAGCTTGTTCCTAGGTACAAAAGGCCATTTAAAGTATCAAACAAGTAGATCTGGTCGCCTATAAGTTAGCTTTGCCACCACAACTAGCGGGATTGCACAATGTGTTTCATGTATCAATGTTGCCGAAGATAACGACAAAGCTTACACCATCCATTGATTGGAGTCAGATTGAGTTAAGAGAAGATATATCTTATGAGGAATAATTAATCCCGATTCTTTACAAAAAGATTCAGAAGCTTCGCAACAAAGATATTCCACGAGTTAAGGTGAGGTGGCAGTTTCTTGGGGATGAGGAACTAACTTGGGAGTAGGAGGATTATATGATGGAACACTTCCCTTATCTCTTCCAACCTTAAGGTTCGACTTACTTTTACTTTCGATGTTGAAACTTTCAAAAATTAGATATGTTGTAATGCCCCTAAACTCTAAATTTAGTAATTAGTCATAACATCGGGGTGTTTTCATTATTTTCATGTCATGAATGAATGATGTGTTTAATTCAATGTATTATGTATATACTTAATACTGTAATATATGAATTAGAGTTAAGTGGATGAATTAAGCGTAAACCAATGTAAGTAAGAGACCCAATGATAATGATCTTGTAATAAACAATTTATTTAAAAGAATAAAAAGAGGCACCTTGATATACCTAGAGATAAGATATGGTAATTACTAGGCAAGGAATTGGTGTAGATGAATAAATAAGAACAAGGAGTGCTTGTTTGATTTGGATGAGAGGATAAGATTTTAAATACTTTATTTCCTTAAAAGAATGAACATTTACTAAGTGAAAAGAAAACTTTTCATTTTAGTGGAAGGAGGCACATATTTGAAATTTGTAAAGATTCGTATGGACCATTCATCTACCTCAAAATATGAAATGAGGAATCTCTAAAACAAAAAGGTAAGTTAATATGATATGAGTTAGCATTACACCAATGAAGTATGGGTCTCAAGATACGATATTGAATATGATGACTTATGGATGAACAAATAAAATAAAGAATGATAGAATGAATGCTCTTAGATGGGCCTAAATTAAGGCTAGATGAAAGAGATAAAGGGTGGAGATTAATGCTCCTAAGAGCCCTAGATCTAACTTAAAGTATAAATAGTCCTTATGAGATTTATGCTCTATTTTTACAAATTCAAGAGAGGGGGTTAGGGCTTAGTGTGGGAAGAGAAGTTTAGGTTTTAGAGATGGAGCTAGACCAAGCCACACAATCTCCATAAGCTTGAGATTCAGTTAATGCTAGGTAAGAACCCTAATCTAAATTGTTAAGCTTGAACTAATTTGTTTAAAATGGGATGTAAATTTTGAATTCGATTTTAAGCTGAAGTCTCAAGCGTGATTTCCTAAAGAATTGCATACTCAATCGTCGATTTGATCATTACTATGTATGGTTGTATGGGTTTAGGGTTTGTTTTCATGTTTTAGCCCCAAATCTTAATGAACACAAGACTTTCATGTGAATCCTGGTTTGTTTCCATTGTTTTGGTCTCAAATGGCTTATTATTGCGTTTTTCAAACTTTGTAAGTTTGCTTTTTCTTAATAAGCTAGATTTTCATATGTAAATGATTAAGCTATATAGTTAAACATGACTTGTGTTATTTTAGGGTTGGAGGGGACTTGTATATTTTAAATGATGCTTTGGAGTCCTATCCTCACTTAAGTTGCCTTATGGTTTGAATCATGATATCAATAAGCATTTACTCAAGGCTTATAAATTCTATGATTTTCTTACAAGTAATGTCTTATGTTCAAACATGGATGAATAAGATATAGGTGTTGGATAAAATGCCTAAAAAGGAACCTCACTTGTTTTGAATCATTTCCTTAAAAATAAACTTAATCCAATTAAATCATGAATTTTTGACTAAAAATTATGAATTAGAGGTTTTTAGTCAAAATCGACTTTATGCGGTAGATTTGAATTGAGATATGTAAAAAAAATAATTTTATTGGTTTTGACGCCGAGTCTAATTGAACTTTAAAAACAAATATGAGTTCTCAATGGTCTAAGATATCTTAATAAATTATAGTGACGCAGCGGAGATCTTCTAAACTAGTTGAACGAATCCACGAACAACTCGATCTAGTCAGAACTTAAGCCAAAGTTCGAAAATTCTTTTATTCCAGCCAAAAACCGCGAATTACATCCAATAGGTCGCTTAAATAGCGAAACCCTAAAATTTGCCAAAAATAGTAAAAAGTCCAAAAAGTCATAAAAGCCTTAAACTGGAAACTAGACGAAAAATAGAAACAAATGCCGCAAACGGTAATAAAACGGAAATTCCTAATGAAAGTTATAAGCTAAACAAAACTTTCCTAAAATAGCAAAATTGCCGTTTCGGAGGGCGAAACGATGGAATTTCGCCGAAAAACGTCGTAGTCACAGTGATGTGATCCGTGATCTCCACGCCGTTTCCAATCAACCCATGCCCCCGGAACGACGAAACTCAAACGCCCGAACTTCACCAAAATTACCAAAATGTCATCCTGTCATATCTTTCCATCATATTTTTCCAAGAATTTGCAAGCTAATTCTTGGACTTCATCATTCTCCCCATGGTGGACAGAATTGGCCCTCGAATTGTCATCATCAAACGTATCCCCATAATAGGGAACAAGATGCTTGACATTAAATACATCAGCCGTGCGAATGTGACTTGGCAACTTCAATCTGTAAGCATTAGGATTAATTTTCTCAAGAACCTCCACAGGACCAATCTTTCGAACTGGCAATTTGTTGTAATCACCCATAGAGAACCGGTCTTTAGTGAGAACTGCCCACACAAAGTCACCCACTTCAAACTCCACGTGACGCTTCTTCCGATCTGCATATTGTTTGTACTTGTCAGCAGCCTTCTGCAAGTTATCTTTGACAGATTGATGAATCTCTTGCAGCCCACTAACAAAGTCTTCGCCTTGCCATGCCATCTAGTCTTACTTGGCAGTAGCAGATCAAGAGGACCTCGAGGTAGTCTTGAATACACAACACGAAAAGGACTAAACTCGGTACTTCGATTAACGACATGGTTGTGTGCAAATTTTGCTCGGCTCAACTTGAAGTCCCAACTCCCCGCATTCTCACACACCAAGCTCCTCAAAAGATTGTCTAACGAACGGTTGACAACTTGATCTGCCCATCTGTTTTGCGGATGATAAGCCTTTGCTAAATTTCATTGCGTGTTCACCATAGCCCACAAGCTGCGCCAAAAATGGCTAAGGAATCGGTGTCCCGATCGAAACAATCGAGGTAGGAAGGCCATGCAATCTATACACCTCCCGAAAGAACAGCTGAGCCACCTTTACAGCATCAGTGGTCTTCTTGCATGGGATGAAGTGAACCATCTTGGAAAAATGGTCAACCACCACAAAAATAGAGTCATTTCCCCGTTGTGTTCTAGGCAACCCAAGCATGAAATTCATGCTAATATCAATCGATGGCTGTTCTGGAATGGGCAAAGGCATATATAGATCGGTATTAGTTGCGGTACCCTTCGAAAGCTGGCAAGTCTGGCACCGCTGCACATATCTATCCACTTCCTTGCGAATGGTAGGCCAAAAGTAAGAGGCCTGCACCAACTGCAAAGTGCGATCACGCCCAACATGTCCCTCTCCATGCAACTCTCTAATAATCAGCAATCTCATGCTGCAATTAGGAATGCAAAGCTAGTTGCCCCGAAATAAGAAACCCTTCTGGAGTGTGTAATCAGTATGCTCCCCACTCCGCACCTTCTCCACAATAGTAGTAAAGAAAGGATCAGTAGTAAACAAATCAAAGAAGGAGGAAAACCCAGGTACCTCAATGGTCATGCGGCTTAACAAACTTTTTCGTCTTCTCAGGGCATCAGCAACTCTGTTGGTCACACCAGACTTGTGTTTCACCACAAAAGTAAAGCGCTCCAAATAGGCCACCCAGGAAGCATGTCTGGCCGAGACCTTGTTCTGCCCATGTAAGTGTCGCAATGCCTCATGGTCTGTAAATAGCACGAACTCTCTGTGGAAAAGATAATGCCGCCAATGCTTCACGGCTTGTACCACTGGATAGAACTCCACATCGTATGTGCTATACCTCAACTTCGCCCCAGACAACTTCTCATTGAAATAAGCAACGGGCCTATTATTTTGACTCAAGACAGCTCCAATGCCTACCTTGGATGCATCACTATGCAACTCAAAAGGTAGGTGAAAATATGGCAACACTAGAATGGGGGCAGTGGTTAACCGCACCTTGATCAGTTAGAATGATTCATCTGCCTCGTTGCTCCACCCAAACTTCACGCCCTTCATACAGTCTGTAATTGGGGCCATGATACTGCTGAAGTGTGGAATGAACCGCCTGTAGAAGGAAGCCAACCCATGAAAGCTGCGAACCTCCGTGACGGTGGTGGGTCTAGGCCAAGTGCGGATGGCTTCTACTTTAGACTCATCAACCTGCAACCCTTCTCCAGAAATGACATAACCTAAGAAAAGGACCTTCGGTGTCAAAAATGAGCACTTCTTCATCGCAGCATAGAACTTCTCCCTGCGCAAGACAGTCAGAACATCTCGCACGTGCTGGAGGTGTTCCTGCTCGTTAGTATTGTATATCAATATATCATCAAAATATACCACAACACACTTGCCTATCAAAGGTCTCAAGCTCTGGTTCACGACTCTCATGAAGGGCTAGGTGCGTTTGACAACCCAAACGGCATGACTAACCACTCATACAGCCCCTCCCTGGTTTTAAAAGCAGTCTTCCACTCATCCCCAACTCTAATGGGAATCTGGTGGTACCCACTCTTCAAATCCAGTTTTGTAAAAAATTTTGCTCCACTCAATTGGTCAAGTAAATCATCCAAACGAGGGATAGGAAAGCGATACCTGACAATAATCTTGTTGATTGCTCTACTGTCCACACACATCCGCCAGGAACCATCTTTCTTTGGTGTAAGGAGGCTGGTATCGCACACGGACTCAGACTTTCACGGATGAATCCCTTCGCCAATAACTCTTCAACATGTCTACGCAACTCCTCATGCTCACTGGGACTCATTCGGTAGTGTGGTCTATTAGGTAGTGACGCACCAAGTTCAAGGTCAATCTGATGTTGAATATCACGCAATGGTGGCAGTCATTCTGGCATCTCATCAGGGAAAACATCACAAAACTCCTTCACAATAGGAATTGCAGCTTCAGGAACATCAACATCTCTATCTACCTCATTTCCCATCAAGATGTAAACTACCTCAGAATCCTGTAATGCATCTTCAAATCTTGCCAAAGAAAGCAAGCTGCTAGATTCTTTAGTAGGCTTAACTTCCTCCAGGATCCTTGGCGGGTACTAGCACAATCTTCACTCCCTTGAACATAAGGGTGTATTTATTGTTACGCCATCATGCACAACTCCCCTATCAAGCGCAAGGACGTCCCGAGTAACAAGTGGCAAGCATCCATAGCCACAACATCACACCAAACCGAATCCTTGTAGTTAGAACCAATAGAAAAAGTCACCAAGGCGCGCTTCGACACCTTCACCTCACTCACCACTTCTTCAGCCAATCTAGCTTGTAGGGCTGGGGTGTTGTTCGATTGCAAGGCCCAACTTCGAACCGCTTCAAGCGAGACGATATTCTCGCATCGCTGCCCGCATCAATCATGAACACCGCACACCTTGCCTAAGATGGTACACTTGGTGAAAGATGTTATTCATGACCACTCATCATCGCGACGACTCTAGGAGTCATACAAGAACGCCTCACAACCAAGGCGGTACCCACATCTCCGATCACGATCTCTCTTACGTGTTGTCAAAAGTATCAAAGGCTGGTTCTGCGATGATGTTGGCCTCTTCCCCTTCGTCTTCCTCTTCGTTCTCAATAAAGAGAGCCTTCTTCCCTTTACATTCGACTTCCTGTGACCAACTTCGCCACAACCGAAGCATTTAGTCCCACTAGTGCTAGGTATGTTCGTGCGACTAGCGGGGTTAATTGCGGCGGTATTACCTCCGGTATTGTTTGTCCCAACACTAACATTCTTGGAAGCATTACTCACACCCCGACATTGTTGTTTCTCCACCAACAATGCTCATTGGTGCGCTTCGAGAGTAAGGAAGTCGGATCAAACATGTTGACGACATCTTGGATCTGCACCCTCGGTCCACCAATATACCGCGCCACTAATTGGTCGTTAGTCTCCTGCGATTCGTTTCTAGCGACTAAGCGATAAAACTCAGTAGTGTAATCATCTATCGACTTTGCCCCTGTCTCGGATTCGCAACCTCGATACATAAGGCGTTGGAAATTATAAGGCAAGAACTCGGCCGTAAGTGTTTTTTCATCTTCTCCCACGAGGTGATCTTCGCCTTTCCATTCCTATTCGCATCAACTTCTGCTGTTGTTGCCACCAAGCCGTGGCCCTGTTGCGGAATACAGTCGCAACCGAGTTGCACACGCTTGCCTTCGGGCACACCTTTGAATTCTAGGACTTCTTCAAGCGACGCCGGCCGGTCCAAGAATTCTTCCGGTTGAAGGGTGCCATGGAATTGGGACCTCCGTCTTCATCCCGAGACTCCCCCGCTGCGATCATCCTGTTGCGCACGCGGCTGTAGCGCCTCGTCGGTGCCTCAACATACTCATCCTCCCCTTCGATGGAAGAATCTCCTACTGGTTCATCACCAACAGGTTCCCTTCGATGGTTACGGACACGATCCATATTCTGACCCAACAACTGATCGATTCTGGCAGTTAATTGTTCTACCACCGCGCCCATGCGTTTGTCAATTATTTGGCCAATTTGTCGATTCAGATTGGCACGGTCATACACCTCCTCGATACGCTTCCTTGGTTCCTCTTCGGCGGCATGATTTCTCCAATCACGCTGAAGCGGGCTCTGATACCAACTAACGCAGCGGAGATCTTCTACACCAGTTGAACAAATCCACGAATAACTCGATCTAGGTCAGAACTTAAGCCAAAGTTCGAAAATTCTTTTATTCCAGCCAAAAACCGCGAATTACATCCAATAGGTCGCTTAAATAGCGAAACCCTAAAATTTGCCAAAAATAGTAAAAATTCCAAAAAGCCCTAAAAGCCCTAAACTGGAAACTAGACGAAAAATAGAAACAAATGCCGCAAACGGCAATAAAAACGGAAATTTCTAATGAAAGTTATAAGCTAAACAAAACTTTCCTAAAATAGCAAAATTGATGTTTCGGAGGGCGAAACGATGGAATTTCGCCGAAAAACATCGTAATCACAGCGTAGCTGTGGCCCGTGATCTCCACGGCGTTTCCAATCAACCCATGCCCCTGGAACGCCGAAACTCAAACGCTCGAACTTCACCGAAATTACCAAAATGCCATCCTGTCATATCTTTCCATCATATTTTTCCAAGAATTTGCAAGCTAATTCTTGGACTTCATCATATAGCGAGTCCAAATTGAATATGTTATACTTATACGCTTATAGACACTCAAGGAGGACCTGCTAGGAACTTCTTGAAGTAGGATTGAATAGTATAGCATCGCTTGATGTAAGTGGGTTGGTCACTTCATTATCAATCATGTCATGCTATTAGTTAGTAGTTTCACGATTGCAATTTTTTATACTTGCTAGGAATCTATCTTGATAATCTTCGACTATTACTTCTTGTCTTATCCTTTTGAGCACTTTATTTATGAATGCAGTGGAACTGATATAGTTGAATGATGAATGAATGCTTATACTATTAGGACTAAAGGATCGGCGACCACCGATTCCGTCCGCCATGTTTATAATAAGTCCTTGTCTACCAAGCTCACATATGGTAGTGGTAGGATGATTTTCATATTTCCTTGTTGTGCTAGATTCATGTGGCCTCATGCTTTCTTGGCAATGGCAATGGGATTCATGGTATAATTATATCGAGTTTCCGCATTCTTTAACTCTACTACATTCATTTTATGTTTTTTTTTCTTGTTGATGATGTTATCATGTTTGGGCAACATTTATTTGTCGTTCATTATATAGTATGCATGCTTATTATATTTGAAATGCCTAAAATGATAGTAAGCTTCATAAAGTACAATTGTTGCATGCTAGCTATCTATGCATTTAAGTCAACTTGGATGATTGATGGTAAAGCGGTCTGCCATTTTACTGAGCCCGATGTTTATTGCTCACCCCCACTTCTCTCCTCCTGGTACCTTAATTTCTGCTTCAGATAAAGGAAAGGAAAAGATTATTGCGTAGGAGATTCCCTTTCCTAATTTTGAGTTTCTGAAGACATTATTATATATCTTCTTTGGGTTGAAACTTTTATGTATTAAAACATGGGTGTTTGTTTGGGTAGAACCTGTAGTTTAATTTTGTTTAATGTTATAAGACTTCTACTTTTATTTTCGCAACTTTTTACACATTGGAAGCCTTTGTTTTCCATACCTTATATTTTCTTAGGTGTTTATATGTTGAATGTCTTATTGTATTTTCTGTAGATTAAAGCTTATTGATCATCGCCTTACTCATTGGGTTATCTGGAGTGGTTCAACGATGCTTCGGGCCGGACGACTCGGGTCCGAGGGGATTTGGGTCGTCATAACATGTGTCATCCAATGGGTCAAATGACCATTTTACCCTTATAACATCAATGTAACTACCATGCAACCTACGCAATTACATATACTAATTGACCTTAGTTTTCAACATATTTAGCATTTGTACCATAGGCACATAATAATTTGATTTTCTTTTATTCAATAGGATCATGTGTTACATCATCCTTGATCACATCCTAGGCATGTATCTCGAGGCCTATCCTAGGTCCATTAAGTGGCCATTAGTTCCTGATTTAGAACCTTAGGCATTTCATTTAACTTGGGCTAATTAAATCAATATGACCTATATTTTATACTTAGGCTTGGATTTTGTATTATTTATCTTAGCTTATGGAATTATTCGTGATCTAAATCAAAACCTAATAAGCTAATTAAGTGCCCAATCCTACTCGACTACTCGATACCCGCAAATGCACATAAGTCAAGGACTGCATAACACTAACACACTCAAAGTATGGAATTGAATATACACATGCGATGTGTTATCAAATAAAATAACTAGACATTGCAACTAATGCAACGATCTATCAAAAATAAAAAATTATAAACTATGTAGACGTGCCCTAATCCTATCTGCGACGTCCACATGGGTTCGTGCTGACATCCTAAAATGAAATTACCGAATAAATGCATTAATTTACTATTGGGCCATTACAACTCTTCCAACTAGGGGAAGCTTTGTTCCAAAATTTGAATTAACTTAAAGTTCATACTGTTGAAGCTGAGGGTAACGTTCCTATAAAGTCGACTCTTTCTCCCAAGTGAGTCCCTCACTCATGTGGACTCATGTGATGCTGTCAACAAACAAAAACCAGAGGGATCTCCTTACTCCAGAGAGCCCGAACCTTGTGGTCTAAGATCTCTAAATGATGTTCCTATTACGTGACATCTGGCCTAACCTCAATCTCTTCAAGTCGACCATCGATCTCGACCCCGACCTAGCCAGCTGATAAGTCATTAGTTAGACTTATATAGAAGTAGTATTTTAGTAAAATAAATGGTCTTATCATCTCGTAACGAGTACGAAATTGTGGTATTTTTTTATTCTCAGTTTAAAATCAATAAAAGAGATAAAGGAAGAAATCCAAGAGAAAAGTGAATTAAAAGCTTAAAAGAGTAGTCATCAATGTAGAGCAGATGCGTTGTGTCATGTGAACAAAATGAACGGTGTGAAGATGAAGAGAGACAAGTAGGAGCTAGATAGTGATTCTCTAATGGCATTATTAAGTACAACATACGACACTATATCTTATATCGTACGACATTAAGTTTGTAGGAAAGAAAAAATATGAAGTTTGAAGCTGTCTGGCGTCATGGGTTACAATGTATAATGTGGGACAGCGTGAGAATCGGGGACAAAATAGAAATTAGGAAGTTTTAGACTTCTAATTCAATTGGAATTGTAATTTAGAGTTGCAATAAGCACTTTAGGAATTATTTGGTTAAACAAGGTTGGCAAGAACGTACAATAGAATAGTTATTTCATTTTAGAGTAATTAAGAAAGTCTTTGAGAGAGTTTGAAAGGAGAATACATTGAAGACTCCAAGTTTACAATTCATATTTGTTTCTTTGATTCAAATGAAGGTAAATCTTTGATTTAATTGATGAATACATTGAAATTAATGAATTGCATGTTTTTAATCTTTTATATAGAGTAGTTTACTTTTATCTTAGGGGTCAATAGATCATATGGTATGATATCCATGCATGTTTAGTAGAATTGTATTAGTGAAGTTGTGCATGTGTTGAGAATTTATGGTTTTTATATGAACTTAATGTTATAAACATCATAATCACATGTTTATTGATTAGGGGAGTAAGAAGTAACCATAGCCATGGAGCTTTTAATTCGGATACAAAAAACACAACCATCGGAGACATAACGCATCGATAGATGGTTATTGAATAGGGAGGCACGGATAATAAACTTAAGTGTTTATGAATATAAGGATTTGGAGTGAAATGTTTTGTGAAACTAATGCTATTCACACTGATAGGTTAAATTCTAATTGCTCATTAGGATCTTTATCACCTCAATAGTGGGATAAAGTGAATTGGAAAGAAACTCGTTTATTCTAAATAAGAAAACACATATGATATAAGGAAATAGATGTTATGAAAGCATAGTTTATCATTACCTAGGTGAAGTTTTGAACTAAGAGTTTCACTCAAATAGAAGTTCAACCTGAATTTACATTGCTTGGATAGATTGATTATGATTTAGTTTAGATAATCATAAAAAAAGATTATTCTCAACATATTAGTACACTTAGCTAAGTAAGAATGTCATATATACCTTTTCCTAATGATACATTTGAATTTGCATTGCTTGTGGCACGCACATCACCACCCTCAACATAGAGATGTGAAGCACCGCATAGACCTCAGCATATTGTGCAGACAAGTTTAATATGTATGCCATACCGCCAACTCGCTCTTTGACCTTGAACGGCCCAATGAACCTCAGTGCGTACTTCCTCTTAATTCCAAATCTTTGGTGGCCCTTAATAGGGGAAGCCTTTAGATAGACCATGTCATCAGGCTCTTAACTCAAACCCCCGTGGTACTTATCCACATAGTTCTTTTTTATGTCTTGGGCGGCTTGTAATCTATAAAGAATTTGCTTAACCTTGTCTTTGTGATCAACAACTATCTCTTGCCTAACACTGATTGTATCCTTAGGCTCTGCCCCAACACGCTGGTGACCTGCAAGCTTGTCATACAATGTTTTAAATGGAGGCATCCCAATACACGCCTGATAATGTTTATTGTAGGCAAACTCATGAAGCGGAAAATAGTCTTCCTACGACCTACCAAACTGCAGCATACAAAACCTAATCATGTCCTCGAGAATCTATATCAACCACTCTAACTGACCATCGGTCTGAAGGTGGTAAGTTGTATTGAACTACAACCTAGTGCCAAATCTCTCATGCATGCTCTACCAAAACGTCGACATAAGTCGGGGGTCTCCATCAGAAACTATGAATACCGACACCTGATGTTGTCTAAAAATCTCTCTCTCCTCAATCCAGAGAGGACTTAATGATTATTACTGAAATGAATAAATCAAAGCAATGAAATTAAACTAAATAGCACCTTTAATGTGAATCAAGAACTCTTGTAACTCTCTAGATCTAAAATAAACCATAGCTAAAAGTAAAAGAGAGAACATCTTAAGTCATTATAGGGTTTCCTATTTATAGTAGAAGTATGATAAAAGGTAATCATGAATCTCGCAAATCCACAAAATATAAACTGCCAATCTTTAGATCTATCCAACACCGTACATGCAAAATTTCAAGGAGCTAGAAATCATTGAGACGGTGCTTCAATACTCTATTTTGCTTCAATTATGTCACAATCTAAGTCCAGCGCATTACCAGCGTCGTGTGCACAACCTTAAGGCGTTGGCCTTCTCCTTGGAATTTGAGCTTCATTTTTCTCCTGGTTCTTTAAAAGGCTTCATACACAATGTGACATCCCCTATCCCAATTAGGGAAATGCTCGGCCTGAAACCCTAATCAAGCCTGCCAATCCTGTATGACTTAACTAGAGCCAGCAGCCTCTCCGTTTATATCTGATAAAATCAACTTGTATATCCATATCGAAATAATAAATCAAAGTATTACGCAGCGGAAAATTTAAAACTTTTTCGATATATACAAATATATGGAAATGCGGAGTTTGTCAAAACCTGAACCTATATATAAATCACCCCAACCCAGTTTATATACATCAAAGTATGTCAAACAGAGTTTATATAAACAAGAAGACTCATTGCAATGGAGAGAAGACACGATACTCCTAAATCTTCTTTTCCTTTTAGTTGAAGCGCCGGGTTGCAAACCTGAAATAGTTAATTTGGGTGAGCACTCCAACTTGCTCAGTAAGTAAGGTTCCACACTAATCATCAACATTCCATATAGTAAACAAGAATATCATGCAATAACTACATGCACCAATGATATCTAACAAGAATATGGAAGTCATATAAACTGAATACGTAATCAGATGCAAATGAAGATATTTTGAACTATTACACTATGATTCCCCATTTTTATTTATAAAACTAGGGTCGATTACCCATCCGCACCATTAATACGAGTGTTAGACCAACATAATGGTCGTTATGATGTTTAGCTAATTGATTAATGTCCAATGGTTCTATCCTAAACCCTCAAGCGAATATGTAACCCACTCAACATATAAACTAAAGTAGGAGTTATGTATAAACCGGGAGATCAAACTCAAGTATTGTACAACTAGGTCTCAGCCCTGAGGAGTTACTCTCGTGGATCACATTAGACACCGTTTTATGTTCATTAGAAAAACCAGCACAGTGTACATAGTTCCCCAATTCCATTTCAACAGCTATATTAGCTAAATATACTAAATAGCCAGGTAATATTGATAAATAAGTGAATCCATACATACCTTGGTCTAAGTCCTCGTCCAATTTCCTAACTTTTCGGGTCAATAACTCTCTTTGGGGTAACCAACACCTATAATGGACCAACTGTAGTTAATATAGGTATGTTATACTATATTAAAACTCCTGAAACAACCCTAAAGCTCTCGATAAACCACCCAGTTTCCAATCAATTTTGCACTGATCTGGGTGTGGGTAGAGCGCTACCTGCATGTCAGTTCATTTTCTCAGTACGCATAGCGCACTATAGACAAAGCTTAGCGCGCTATGCGTATAAGACCTGCAACAGCAGCACACTTCTCCTGATTCAATTCGATCCAAAACTCCTCCAAATCATCCCAAACATTCACAAATTCATCAAAATTGATCCATAACAACCTCTAGTGAGGTGAGAAACCATAATTGATCAACAAATGGCTTAAACAACCGTAATCCTAGCATCACCAACAATTCCAACTTTGATAAACACTAAAACAAATTATACCTATATGATGCTCACGAGCTGTGTGATCGATTAAGCTCCTCAACTAAGCTTAATTCTGCACCTCGGACAACTTGTCTCGATCAATTTAAAACCCCTAAGCCCTCGGTTTCGATTTCGATCAATCGTTAGTTGATAAACATCAACTTTTGATTTATATATATATTCTTGAGATACGCGCTGCATCATTTCGAGATTGATCAAGTCGTTGACGTGTTAAAGTGGCACGTGTTAAAGTGACACAAATTTTGACACATCTTGTACTTTCGCGTCATTCAAGAAGATCAAACAATCTATATACAATTTCATTTTTTTTCATTCCAATATGAATATTTATATATATCCTCATATATAAATATATATAACTCACATATTTATTCTCCAATAAATCCACCGAACATGCCTACGTGTTGCCACGAGCGTGCACATTCTTGCCACGACTCCCTCGTCGCTCATAGTGTAACGATATTTCATGATTTATAGTATATTTTATCAATTATTGGTTTGTATATATCTCGTTATTATACACAACCTATTTATATTTAAATTTCACAATCCAAAAAAACACAAAACGTCATGCAAACGCACCCACACGCTAATCGAGGTACGCTGATTTTAACCCTGAGCTTAACTCGGGTTAATTACTATTTGGATTAGTACTAATCACCAGCTTAAGGTAACAGGTTGTTACAGTCTCCCAAATTTAAAGCAATTTCTTCATCGAAATTAAAGTAAACATAAAGTTACCTGTATTCTTGAAGAGAAATGGAAATTTCTCCATCATGTAGGATTCCCGATCCCAGGTTAGTTCTTCGTCTCCGTGAAATTGCCATTTCACTTTAACCAAAGAAATCTATTTGGTTCTCAGCCTCTAAATCTTACGATCACGTATCTGAATAGGTTGCTCATTGTAAGATAAGTCTTCTCGAAGATCAAATTCATTTGAATCAATTCTTGGAGTGAATTGAGTCTCCGTCTTGCGTAGCATAGATACATGAAAGACATTATGAACTCAAGCAAGCTGATGAGGTAACTCTAACCTGTAAGCTACAGGATCAATCGTTTCCTGTACTCTGAATGGCCCAATGTACCTTAGAGCTAGCTTACCTCGCAACCCAAATCTATATAAACCTTTCGTAGGTGAGAATTTCAATAGAACAAAATCATCCTTTGAAACCTCCAAAAACCATGGTGTTTGTCGGCGTATCTTTTCTATCTGAGCTGTGTTGTAGTCAGATGCTGGTGAATTTGTTGTATCCTTTCTGCGTAGTCCTGAATCAACTCTGACCCTAATAAAACTGTATATCCAACCTCTGCCTAACATGCTAGTGATCGACAAGGACGTCCATCCAGTGCCTCGAATGGAGCCATTCCGATACTAGCCTGATAACTATTATTATAAGATAAATCACACAAAGGAATATATTTATCCTAGTTACCCCCAAATTCTAAGACACAAGCTCAAAGCATATCCTCAAGTACCAATATCAACAGTACCAATATCAACACGCTTCCCCATATGCGCTTTGTAATTCACTCACAAGTATGTCCGTCGTAATCACCGAGGATGGTATGCCATACGAGGTGACATGAAACAAAAATCTATTAATATATGTTCCTACTTCCACTCAGGAAGAGGCAACGAATGCAATAACCCTTCAGGTTTCCTATGTTTAGCCTTAACTTGCTGACATATCTCATATCTCTTTACGAACTCAACAATGTCAGTCTTCATCCCAAGCCACCAATAAACACGCCTCATATCAAGATACATCTCAGTGTTACCTGGATGAATAAAGTAAAGAGATCGATGAGATTCTCGTAGCAATTCCTGTCTCAACTGATCCTGATCTGGAATCCATAATATTTCCCTAAATCGAAATGCCCCGTTGTCAAAAACTGACCAATTAGGATGATCTATACTAGCTGCTAACCCCCGACGTGCTTCGTATTCCTGATCAGCTTTCTGAATATTAACCACTCGCTGAATCATGTCCAGTTCAGCTCGAATCTGAGTACAGAATAACAGATTAGTAGCTCTGGAACTAGCTCTCTCAGTTGATGATGTGCTAGCTGGACTTTCACGAATCATCATCACTAAAGCTTCCTAAAGAAGTCTAAACTAAGAAGCTCTGGTAGGAGCTACATTCTCTCTACCTGTTATTGTCATACTTAAGGCATCAACAACCACATTTGCTTTACCTGGATAGTACTCTAGAGTGAAATCATAATCCTTGAGAAACTTAAGCCACCTACGGTGTCTCATGTTCAATTCATTCTGAGTAAATAAGTGTTTGAGACTCTTATGATCTGAAAATACTGTGAACCTCTCGCCGTACAAATAGTGCCTCCAAATCTTCAAGGCAAAAACAACTACAGCTAGCTCAAAATCATGAACTGGATAATTTCTTTCATGAATCTTGAGTTGCCTCGAAGCATAAGCTACAACCCTGCCTTCCTGCATCAGCACACGGCCCAAGCTTGAATGAGAAGCATTAGTGTAAATCACCAATTCCTTCCCTGATCCAGGTAACGTAAGAACATGTGTCGTAGTCAATTTGTCTTTCAATTCCTTGAAAGCAGCTTTGCACTCATCTGACCACATAAAATCTAAATCTTTCTGTGTTAGCCGAGTCATCAGCAGAGCTATACGAGAGAATCCCTCAACAAATCGTCTGTAATAACCCGCTAACCCCAGAAAACTCTGAATCTCTGACACCGTGGTAGGAGTAGGTTAATCCATGATTGCATCCACCTTCGCTGGATCAACAGATATACCCTCAGCATTAACCACGTATCCTAGAAATTTGACCTCTAAAGACAAGAATTCGCACTTACTAAACTTAGCATACAACTGATTATCCTTCAGAGTCTACAATGTAACTCTGAGGTGGTGCGAATACTCTTCCTCAGTCTTCGAATAGATCAAAATATCATCAATAAACACATTGGTAAACTGGTCAAGATAAGGTTTAAACACTCTATGCATCAGATCCATGAACATAGCGGAAGCATTAGTGAGCCGAAATGGCATCACTGTAAACTCAAGGTACTGAAAGCTGTCTTCGAGGTATCCTCATCCCTGATTCTCAGTTGATGATAACCAGACCTCAAATCAATCTTTAAGAAATATCTGACACCATTCAATTGATCAAACAAATCATCAATCTTGGGCAATGGATATTTATTGTTGATAGTCACCCGATTCAACTGTCTATAATTGATGCACATTCGTAGGGTTCCGTCCTTCTTCTTCACAAAAAGAATAGGTTCTCCCCACGGTGACATATTAGGATGAATGAACCCCTTTCTGAAGCAATCCCTCAAGTAGATTCTGCAACTCACGCAATTCTTTCGGTGCCATACGGTACGGAGGAATATATATAGGTTTGGTACCAGGAATAAGATCAATGATGAAGTCAATGACACGTGGCAGTGGTAATCTAGGTAAGTCAGATGGAAAGACTTCCGAGAATTCATAAACCACGGGTATCTCATTAACCTTAAGATCATGTCCAGGCTCTCCAAAGGTAACAACTCCCACCATAAATTCTAAATCTCGAGGTGTAGCTTCTCTTCCACGAGTTGCAAATCGTGAAGGATTATAGCCTTTATAGACTATAATTTCAAAAAGGTTAGGAATGTGAATGATCAGCGTCTTATGGAAACAGTCGATACTAGCATGGTACGCTGATAACCAATCAATCCCTAGTAATGCATCGAATTCCAGGAACTCCATCGCCCTCAAATCAATTGGAAGTTTGTTCTCCCCAATTTTGACTATACATCTCTCAAATATCATGTTAGGATAAACTTTCTCACTCACTACTGTGCTCAGAATCAAAAATGTATCGGCTCTAATAGGTTTCAATTTCAATTCATCAACCATTGCTCCAGCAATAAATGAAACTATAGAACCAGCATTAATTAAAGTATGCATATCTCGACCACAAATATTTAATATACCTTCCACTAGTCCCCAATTGGCCTCTGGGTCTACCTTTGCCACTACATGAGCTTATCCTCGTGCCGGTGGTGTGGTACTGCCTACTGATGTGGCTAGCAGGATAGTGCACTCTCTCGCAATATGTCATGTCTGCCAACACCTGTAGCATATCATCGATGCCCTCTGGGATAAACTACTGGCCAGAGAAGCCTGCTCCGATTCACTCGTTTTCTGTAAAGACTACGCTCTACCCTTGTCTCTACCTTTAGACGGAGATGACGTCAATAGTAGTTTGGCTACTAAAGCCAGAGAAACTGGCAGACTGAGTGCACTATAAAATGTCGTTCCCGCAGATCCTGATGGTGTAGCTGTACCAGATATACTCATTTGTCTCTTCTTCGGCCAAAAAGAACCAAATTCCTGGACTCTTTAACTTCCAGGATAATGTGGTACTGGGGTGGTGGTGCGACAGCTATTCTTGGTGGTTTTGCTAGAATGGCTACTTCTACTTCCATCTCACTCTCAAATATAAAAGCATAACTAGTGCGAGGATGAGAAGAAACAACAATCATAATCTCACAGTTCAGCCCACCAGGAAATAAGTCAATCTTGTTCTCTTCCAGCTCTACCATCTCCGGAGCAAACTCACTCGGCTCAGTGAACCTCCGTTTGTACTCCCTAATAGACATCGTTCCCTGCTTTAGTTGGATGAATTTAGTCTTCTTCTTATTCCTGATTGATTTAGGAAAATGCTGCCTGTAAAATACTATCTGAAATTGTGGCCACTTAGTGACAGTCTTCCCTTCTCTCTCTAGGGAATTCCACCATTTTTCTCTTAGAGTCTATCAACAAAAAGGTAACCAGTTTAACCTTAAACTGGTCTTCAACATCAATAACAACAAAATGTTGCTCCATTTCCAATATCCAGGTCTCAGCCATCCCTTCATCCATAGTGCCATCGAACCTCATAATATCATGTTTCATGAATTCCTTACAAGTTCTAAGGAATGCGGCCTTCTTAGAATCCTCTGGCACCTTGGAAGCTATTTCTGGTATTTAAACCTGTAGAACTATCGGCTGAAATGGATCTGCTACTGTCTCAGCTCCTCCCTCAGCTTTGCTAACCTCGAGACTAGTTGTACGATGTACCTTACGTCGCTATACTGGTGGTCCCATCTGAGCCATCAACATCGCCATTAACTTAGCCTGAGACTCCATTAGCTGTTTCATTTGCTGCTCCATTCTAGATTTCCACTGATCCTCTGTCTCCCTGTTACCCTGAGACTCCGACCTCTGTGATCCCTCCCCTTTATCCACCATTAGATTTTGTGGTCAAAGGAGAGATAAGATCATCAGGTAACATTTAGACAATTCAAGGAAATCATAACTATACAATATATATATATCAATGTGTGCAGCAAATATCTTATAATAGTGTTATCATTTTCATTTCCTCCCAAAACACGATGAAAATCGTTTATCAAATCCTAAGTATATTTGTTACTCGAGATAAATCTCAAAGTCGATATACTTAGGTTTCGGTACAATAGATTAAGCTATTATTCACTTTTAAAACCATTCAAAAGTGAAATAGGATCAGAGCCTAATTCATGATACCTAACTGTATCAACATTACCACTTTACTTCTAAAAGTGATAAAACCTGCTCTGATACCAAGTTTTGACATCCCCTATCCTGATTAGGGAAAATCCCTGGCCAAAAAGCCTAATCAAGCCTGCTAATCCAACAAGACTAAACTAAAGCTAGGATCATTTCCGTCTATATCTGATAAACTCAACCTGTATATCCATGTCAAAATAATAAATCAAAGTACTACGTAGTGAAAAATTTAAAACTTTTTGATATATACAAATATATGGAAATATGGAGTTTATCAAAACCTGAACCCATATATAAATCACCCCAACCCAGTTTATATACATTAAAATATGTCAAACAGAGTTTATATATACCAGAAGACTCATTACATTAGAAAGGAGACACGAGACTCCTAAATCTTCTCTTTCCCTATAGTTGAAGCGTCGGGTTGTGAACCTGAAATAGTTAATTTGGGTGAGTGCTCCAACTTGCTCAGTAAGTTAGGATCCACACTAATCATCAACATTCCATATAGTAAACAAGAATATCATGCAATAACAACATGCACCAATGATATTTAAAAAGAATATGGAAGTTATATAAATCGAATACATAATCAGAATCAAAGGAAGATATTTTGGACTATTACACTATGATTCCCCATTTTTATTTATAAAACTAGCCATCGACACCATTAATACGAGTGCTAGACCAACATAATGGTCGTTATTAGGGGTGGACAAACCGCGACCAAACCGAGGGTTTGCGTTTGGTCATTTTGCAAACCACCACCAAACCGCGAACCACCAAAACCGGAACCAAACCGAACTGCGGTTTGCGCTGTTTGGTCGGTTTGGTTTCGCGGTTTTCCTTGTTACATGTTTTCCAAAAAAAAAAAACAGTGGTGGGAGGCGGCAGTGAGAGATCACTGGTAGGAGATGGCGATGGCGACTGGTGGGAAGCGGCAGTGACGACGACTAATGGAAGGCAGCAACGGATGGCCTCAACTGGTGGAGGCGAATATGTTTAGGATCTTGAGATGGAGATGAAAAATGAAACGACTGTTGTTTATATTGGTTAAGGTTTTAAAATGTGAATTAAATAAATTTACTAAATTACCTTCGGTTTGGTTTGGTAAACCGCGGTTTTTCAGAATTGAAAACCACCACCAAACCGTGATTTTGCGGTTTTCAAGTTTTTCAA
Organism: Stephania cephalantha; assembly: GCA_039657325.1. Taxonomy (NCBI): domain Eukaryota; kingdom Viridiplantae; phylum Streptophyta; class Magnoliopsida; order Ranunculales; family Menispermaceae; genus Stephania; species Stephania cephalantha. The sequence goes on along the minus strand of CM077569.1, from coordinate 19,026,284 downwards.
ACTGCCCCCAAACCGCGAGTTTTAAAAACCAAACCAAACCATACAGTTTGAGCGGTTTGGGCGGTTTGGACTATTTTAGGGAAACCGATGCCCACCCCTAGTCGTCATGATGTCTAGCCAATCGATTAATGTCCAATGGTTCTATCCTAAACGCTCTAGTGAATATGTAACCTACGTAACCTCTAAACTGAGTATGAGTTACGTATAGACTGGGAGATCAAGCCCAAGTACTATACAACCTGGCCTCAGTCCTGAGGAGTTACTTTCGTTGATCATATTAGACACTGTTTTCTATTCATTAGAAAAACCATCACAGTGTACATAATCCCCCCATTCCATTTCAACAGCTATATGAGTATATTAAATAGCCATACAATATTGATAAATAAGCGAATTCGTACTTACCTCGGTCTAAGTCCTCGTCCAATTTCATAAATATTTGGGTCAATAACTCTCTCCGGGGTAACCAACACCTATCATGGACCAACGGTAGTTAATATAGGTTCGTTATACAGTATTAAAACTCCTCAAACAGTCCCTAAAGCTCTCGACAAATCATCTAGTTTCCAATTAGTTTTGCACTGATCTGGGTGTGGGTAGCTTGCTACTTGACATGGATAGCACACTACCTGCATGTAAGTTCAAACCCCTAAACCCTCGGTTTCGATTTCGATCAATCGTTAGTTGATAAACATTAACTTTTGATTTATATATATAGATTTTTCTCGAGATACATGTCGCGTCATTTCGAGATTGATCGAGTCGTTGATGTGTTAAAGTGACACATGTTAAAGTGACACAAATTTTGACACATCTTGTACTTTCGCGTCATTCGAGAAGATCAAACAATCAATATAATTTCATTTTTCTTTTTAATTCCAATATATATATGTATATATATCCTTATATATAAATATATACATAACTCGCGTATTTCTTCGCCAATAAGTCCAACGGACATGCTTGCGTGTGGCCATTAGCGTACCCATTCATGTCACGGCTCCCTCGTCGCTCTTAGTGACCAGTAGTTCATGAATTATACTGTATTTTATCAATTATAGGTTTGTATATATACCGTTATTATACAATACCTATTTATATTTAAATTTCATAATCCAAACAAACACAAAACGTCATGCAAACTCGCCCACACGCTAAATGAGGTACGTCGATCTTAACCCTGAGCCTAACTCGGGTTAATTACTATTTAAATTAGTACTAATCACTAGTTTAAGGTAACAGGTCGTTACACACAATGTCCCTAATGAGTTTTCATTGATCCTGTCAAGTTAAGGTCAGTGATTCCCTAGCAATTTGAGGTTACTTGGAGGTGTTGTGGAGGCGTTGAGCCTATCTCTAGATTTTTGACTAGACTTTTGTGGGAAATCACTTTTTTGTCCTACAACCTATATATATCCTGAAAATAAAGAATAAAGGTTTTATAGTATAAATGGAGATAAATGTCTTGGAATTCATCGTAATATCACACTAAAATATAGCACAATTGGTGACTTATTATCCTACTAAGTAAAATTTATCGGGTAATTTCCTATTTTTCCCTTCAATTGTGGCATAAACTTTTTTCATCATATATATACTTATATAAAAATACTTGATCAATAATCTTTATATAATAGGATTCTTAGAAATCTATCTTTTTTATCTTGCACTTATGTTTCGATCATCTACCCATTATAATATCTAACACAAAGCAATTAATCGCATTTAAACTCTTCTAGTGTATATACAATCTTGGTTAAGTCAAATAGGGTATAACAATTCTTTTCTATCACAAGTTTTCTATTTTCATTAGTAATAAAGGAAAGTGATTTTTTGACATTCTTTTGTTACATACATTTGCTACACAATGGGGTAGATTCCCTTAAAGTTTGTAGGGTCCACACATCTCAATCAAATTTATATCATTGTGTAGCAAATGTATGTCTCCTAAAATGTTAGATTATCATCTTCCAGTAGTAAAAATGAATCACTTCTATTTAGATATATATTATATTCAATTTATATTCCTAACTAAATAAAGTAAAATTGAAGAAATATTAACTGTATATTCAAAAAATTGAAAATTTTCAGTCAACTTTGAACATTGAATAAATAGATTCTACCTCTCAAATCTTCCATAATTTGCTTCTTCATACTTCACTTAACCTAAATACCTCCAAACTTATTCTAAACCTTGTCCTTAAGGTTCAAAAAATAAGTTAGGTTCCAAACAAAATGCAAATACTTCGTGAAGTATAAACAAACTAATTAAAAATAATGAAATAAATAAATTAACATAAAAATGAATTTTATAAGTAAAGAAAACATGATAAATGAAGATTTTCCAAGCATCATAGTTATAGATGATTACACATCAAACCAATGTATAATATAAATTACACCACAGCAATAGTATCACAGTAGCACTCCCTATCATAAAAATCATTATATTATAAAATAAGACCTCACACACAAACATTCAAAGATAGACTAAACATAGAAGAATGAGTAGATAAGAAATGTCATCTAGAAGTCACATCGTCACCACCATCCTATTGCTCCTGATGTTGAGACTGGAAGTCGTTGCAGGATTTACGATTTCGCAGTCCACTCCTGAAACTGAAGTACTTTCTAAAAAGACTCCCTTATTGGGCATTCTCAGTAAGGTGGATGATGTTAGAATATCAGCTCCCCTACCTTTCATTCTCTTGGCGATACGTCTCTCAAACTCATGTATGCTTAAAGCATCTTCGCGCTGGTTCTGAAACATGAACTTTTGATTTCTCAGCGTTCGCATTTGGTTTCACAAGTTGACCCCATCATGGTCATCTCCTACATGCCAATAAAATCCTTCGCATGTGGCTTTAAGCTCTGGTTCCTTTCTCATTATACGCAGCAGTTTGCATCTCATGTAAAACTCTTCTATTTTTTGCCCATATTATTCTTCTCTCTATGGTCTCTCTTTTAAGTATTCCATTCCTTTCATGCTCTTCCTCTGAATATACATAACATGACACCGGTTTGGTGCTTTCTATGACTTCATTAGTGATGGTCTTGTCATGGTAAACATCTAACCATAGACCTATCATAGGAACTTGGTCTTGTTTGCAAAATTATGTGATCATCAAGGGAAATGGTAATCCTTTAATTTTCTTTGTATTAATGGCTTTCTTGATTGAATCATAAATAATTTTACTGACATTAATATAACCTATCCCTTAATTTATGTGGTACAATAGTGCCGCCTTATAGTTCACAATCTCTTAGTACTACAAACTCAACTGTAGGTTTGCATTGATGAAATAGCTCTATGTTTTGGTGGTTTTCCTTACGTTTTTATTTTGAATGTGTTTTGGATACCAATCCTTATAAAAATGAATCCATCCCCCGGAAATGATTCCAATTCATTCCTAATAATTTCATGGGGAAATACATGTCTAAATCCATATTCAAGTTTTGGTTATTTGTTATTTTCTCTCCTATAAGATCTTAATAAATCGTACTAACAGTTTTTTCTCGCAGGTGAATAGTCTACGGAGGACCCAATGTCATTATCGACATCGTAATCCCTAGCCAAGAATCCACAATTCCTTTCCTTTATTATATTCAAAATTCTAGGATCGTACTTTGTTTCATTCTTGACATTGAAGCCCCTGAAATAATTTTTCTAATTCTTACCAATATCGCTATTCATCTTAGCGAGAGCCTTAGCATTTGATAAATTATGGGCTGAAAAATGAATCCTTGGTGTCTCCTCAACTTCTTCCTTTCTCTTTGACTCCTCACTAAAATATAGAGGTGGAAAAGGTTCTCTTGGTGTTCTAACTCTGGGGTTGTTTATTGAAATCCCCGTAGGCCTAATTGGTTTAAAATTAAAGTTAGGATTTTGTTTTTGGTTTTTCCACTAAAGCTCCCTTTCACTTCTCCTCTCGTGAACTTCTACACTTAACACTTCTAGTCATTTTCTAAATAAAAAAGGCCACAAGTCCAAATAACAATTGAAACTATGTAGATCATAAAAATAACTTTTGTTGGAAATAATTCGGTATAATTCAAAACTTTATTTGGAAAGCTTATTTAAAAGGAGAAACTCATTTGGAAAGTTAGCTTGAAATTCATCAAATATTAAATTAAAATTGGCATCGAAGTCTTAACTCGATTATAAAACTTAAAATTGATTTTCTAAATAATATAAAACAATTGTGTGATAAATTATAGTCTTTACGAAAACGAAGCAAAACGAAGCAAACCAAACCCCCAAACACATTTTAAACTCAATTTTCAAACCAATTGCAAATATGTATAAATATACTATGATTTCGAAAATGTTGAAGTTGTGAATTAAAGATTATTGTAATCGCAATACCTATTCTATTTGAATCAATGAAAAAATTTGTGCATGGTAATAGAATGAATTCCAATAAAACAATTTCGAAAAAAAATTGAAAAATTTGCAAAAATCCTTCAAACCAAAAATTTGTTAAAGTATAGAGCTATGGTTATCGTAATTACCTTCTTGAGAGTGAATCTCTCAACATATAAGCTTTTGAACTCCTCTTGATCGATTTTTCAAGCATTAAGTGAAATCCCTAAAACCCTAGTTCAGCTAAACACTCTCAAATTCGAAAAATTTTGGGTTGAATGAAACTAGGTTGAGGTGGGAATCAATTATATATTCTAAGATTGAGCTTAGGAGTGTTGAACCAAGGCAAGAAATTGATTGTGTGGGTGAAGAGGTGCAACAATTTGTATGTGAGGTTAAGTGTTTGTGGCTATGTGTGGTTTTCTTTTAGAAACTCAAAATCGTGGCGAGCGATACCTATGTTAAGTGGGATCGCTGGGAAATCGCTATACAAATCGGTGAAAATAAAGTGCAGTGACTCACCAATGTGCCCAGCGATTTGCGTTGAAAGACTGAATCACTGAGATTCGCAAGACTCAAATTCTCACTTAATTTTTTTGGTTTTTGTCACCGATTTAGCCAGAGATTCCTAGTGTTATTTCAAATTTCTGGGGATTTGCTAGGCTACTTTAATTGTTTTTTTCTATTTATTTCATAATTAACAAATATATTCATTCATAAAAACTTATATAGAGATTAGATTGACTAAAAATTCAAAAGTTTGATAAGGGTATGTTACTAACTAATAATTTTATTAATAAAATAAATAAATAAATAAATAAATAAATAAGCAGGTGAATACTGCAAACTTGCATAAAGGTCATATAAACAAAAACAACTCGATCACTCCCCCTTAATTGAAATTACTTTAGAGCTTAAATTCTAAAAAATTTCAATGCAAGAGTCAAAAAGCGAGAGAATAAAAACATACTAAACTAAATTCCTAATAAAACATAAATAAACATAGAATATAGGCTACCTCCCAGAGTGTTTTTATTCTCTCGCTTTTTGACTCTTGCATTGAAAATTTTTAGAATTTAAGCTCTAGTGTCATTCCAGAAAGTAATTGCTCGACTATTAATCGTCAAAGTGATTGTTTTGTTATGTATATCCATAACAGCTTGAGTAGTGGCTAAGAAAGGTCATCCTAAAATTAAAGAAGGATCTTCATTAATAATGTGGCACGAACAAAAAGTCCATGGGTACAATGTATTTATCAACTTGAACTAGTACAATCGTGACCACTCCTATTGGTTGAATTGATGTACCATTTGGTAATGAAACTCGTATAGAAGCAAGTGAATCGAACTCTAATTGAGTATGTGAAAGAAATATATAGCCATGAAGTTTGCATTAGAGCCCGTATCACACTGAGCTCTAAAATACCAAACCCATTTGATTTTAATGTTCAAATGTATACATCCAGAATCATTAAGCTTCACAGGGCTTAAATCCAGCTTTTTCCTTTTCTTATTCTTCGTGGATTTAAATTCTCCCGACTTGTTAATATTCTTCCTATTCTCCGGTTGCATAAGTTCAACGTTAAAATTATCATAATAGTTTAAGTCTAGAAAATCATTATCATTAATTTCATATCATGTAATTGATCATATTCATCATAATTATATTCGTTGTTAATTTTTAATGTAACAATCTTGTCTTCAAATTCCATAGACATTATTCCTTCAGAAATACCAAACTTAGTTTTAGTTGTTTTAAGAAAAGGTCTACCTAATAGTATAGGTAGTGGATTAGGTGATATTGAATCTCCAATTTCCATGACATAGATGTCAATTGGAAATACTACGTCATTTACTTGTACTAAAATGTCTTCTAATAATCAATATGGTTTGATAATTGTAGTGTCTGCTACAGTAAGATTAAAAAGTGTATTAGTTAACAGTCCTATTTTCAATGATTCATAAAGTTAAGTGACATTACATTAATTGATGCTCCAAGATCACACATAGCAAATTTAATAGAAGAATTTCCTATCGTGATAGGTATGACAAACATTCCTAGGTCGGAACATTTCTCATGTATTTTTTTCTTTATTAAGGATGACATCTTTTGTCCTAAATATTCATTAGGTTTTTCTAAAAATATGTCTTTAGGCTCAGAGAATTCTTTAGTAACTTCATCATGATTTGGTTTTAAAAGTTCATTAATTTCTATTTTTTTAAATTATTCAAAAATGTCTTCTTTAATTTCATCATTCATAGCATCTGCTAATTGTTGTGGAACTGGAGAATTAGATTGCATATCTTCATTCAATTCATAAATATTATTATCTAATTACTCTTGATTAACTAATTACAAATTTTGTAAAGATTTCTCATAAGCTTCAACTTTAGTTAAATACCATGGGTATAGCCTTTCAAGAAAATGTGTGTATTTCAATTGTTCAGCCATCCATTCCCCAATAGGAATGACATTGGCCATCATTTCTTCTTCTTCTTCTTGTTCTATTGTTCTCTATACATTGTTTTTCTATTTACTTTTTTTGTATCTTCTCTAGCTTATGTGTTTCTTTTTCATTATCACAAAATAAAGTGTTAATTTGTGCTTAATTAGTGGGATTTGTAGTTTGGGTAGTTCTTTTAGTATGATTACTTATTAATTGGTATATTCATCTGATTTAGTTGATTTTTTAACTCATTAATAGACGTATCAATTTTAATTTTATTTTGAGAAGTTTGCGAAAAGTTTTGATGATTTTGGGTCATAAAATTATGTTGTATTTGTTCTAAATTTGGTTGCGTAGGTTAAGTAGTTTGTTAAAGTTGTTGAATTGGTGTAGGTTGTATTTGTGCTCTTGGTCTATAAGTGGTATAGTTTTTATTTTTTGGAACATAGCTAAGATTTGAATTTGGTTTTCCAATGTAGTAACTATTGTTGTTATATTGACTTTTGGGCGGACCAGATTATTGGTTCATAACTGCGTTAACTTCTTCATTAGTATCTTCTTGTAAAGTAGGACACACATCCGTTGGATGTGTAACTTCATTACAAAATCCATATGGTTTCACTTGGTTTGATTTATCTTTAAATAGTAATTTAACCATGCTAAATAATTCATCAACTTTTTCGTCAAATGCATTACTTCTTATTATTAATTTCATAAAGTTTCTTTCTTGATGTATCAGTCTTTTCACCATAGTGTTAAGATTGTTTAGCCACTTTGTTAATAGCTTCTTTTGTTAAAGTTGGTGTAGCATCAAATAATGATCCATCATATGCGGTATCTAATCACTATAAAAAATGGAAAAATTACCAACGAAATTTAGCAACGGAATCAAATCCGTTGCTATTTAGCAACGAAATTGCAAGGGAATAGCAACGGATAGCAAATTTAGAGTTTAGTGACGAATTAGCAACGGACTAGCAACGTAATTTTAGCAACGTAACTTATTCCATCGCTATTCCGTTGCTAAACTTCATGCTAAAATTTCCCTCCAAAACATTTTGTTTCTATTCTGTTGGTAAATTTGGCCCTCAAACTTTTTTCGAAAATATTTCATTGCTATTCCATTGGTAACGTTGGCACCAATATTTTCGGCCTAATATTCCGTTGCGATTCTATCGCTAATGAGTATCGATGAATTAGTTTCAGAATGGGGCACACATGTTGAAACATGAGTACCAACGGAATAGCAACAAAATAGATTTTTTCGTTGCTATTCCGTTGGTAATTTAAATTAGCAACGGAATAGGTTTTTCCATTGCTATTCCATTGGTAATTTAACTTAACAACGGAATAGGTTTTTTTGTTACTATTCTGTTGTTAAATGAAAAATTATAAAACTTAATGAAATACCCAAAATCTTGTGCAAATTGGAGAAAGTTTTTCCTCCTAGTTTTTTCAACTCCATTGAGCATCTTCCCCTGCATTTGCCCTACGAGGCTCGTCTAGCCGGACTGGTACAATTTCGATAGTTGTATCCATTTGAAAGGTTAATCCAATATTTTCTTCTCATTTCATTTAAATAATTTAACTTATACTTTCATCCTTAAACACATGTTTTGTAACATAAAATATGGTAACTAGGTACCATCAACATTTAAAAAAAATGTTCGAAACAAAGCAAAAGTTGAGGCCTCAACATGTAATGCCTACCTTTTAGAAGAAGCAACTTCGTTTTGTTCTTACTTCTTTGAGGAACACGTCATGACAACGCATGATCGAGTACCTCGCAATGATAATGATGGCATTGGGCCCAACCCAGATTTTTCTGATAGTTTTTATCATTTTTACACATCCAGGTCGAACATCGGGTAAACATACCACTCGATACCTCGAAGAGAAAAAGTACATCGCTGCTCGCAATTACGTCTTACTTAATTGTATGAAAACTGAACCTTACGTCTCGTAAGTATAATTGTTTTTTATATGCTCAATTCGTGTATTTCAATAATTATACAACAACCAAATACATGCACTCAGCTTTTCATACTCATGCAACTCCTTATAGGTTATATATCAACGATTTGCAAGCGCGGGCCCCGAACATTACCGACTCCGTTGTTCACGAGAGCCTTGAGCAATACTTTGCTCTTCGATTCGAATAATATGTAACGTTCATACTCTTTTTAATTTACTATATGTAGTAAAGGAAATAATATAATCATGGCCCATTGGTAATTGTTTTGTGCAAGCACGTCATAATATAGACGAAGAGACAATCGTCTATATTTCTTGTGGCCCTAGTCATTTACATTCCGTTTATCATGGTTATTTTGTGAATAGGCACAAGTTTAACACCATGAACATTCGATCAAGCATTAGATCAACCAATAACAGTGGGGTTTGGATACAAAGCTCTAACTACGCTGACAATGGCTTCGACTACTATGGTCGAGTTCAAGAAGTCATAGAGTTTGAATATGTTGGTTGTTATCGTACATTTTTGTTCAAGTGTGAATAGTTCGATCCAACTCCGGGCACTGGCACACGAGTTCATCGTTCACTCAAGTTAGTTAATGTACACAAAAATCAGTGATATAATAACTACGAGCCCTTCATATTGGCAATGCAAGCACGCCATGTATATTTCCTTCCTTATCCATCTTTGCGGCAGGATCGTTATGAATGGTTAGCTATTTCTAAGCTTCAACCTAAGTTCATCGATGAGGAAAACATCGCCACACACATGAAAGAAGTTGTTCTCCCTGCCGATGTTGCATTCTAAGATGATGATCCCAATCGTTGCGTTATTGAAGAGGACCTCGACATGAGTAACACGGACCTGGCCGATCCATCTCGCTCAGACATGTCGAAAGTAAAATAAAAAGATGACGAATAATCATCGTCGAATAGTGACAATTAAAGTAAAATTGAGAATTATTGAGTAAGATAGTTCATTTAATTGATATAATTTTATTGTTTGCAACGAAATCATATAATATATAAGACTTTGACCCTATCTTATTATATTATTTTCATTTTTTAGACATGTCCGGAACTCGTCGCGGATGATCACAGCTGACACCCCTATGGGTGATCAGTCTCAGACATCCCCCGATCCTGAGATCTCGACACCAGCTCCTTTCACCACAGTCGATCCTTCTAACGCAGGTTCCACCAAACCCCTTCCTGCGGCGACCACCAAACCTCCTAGGACCATTACTCGATGCAGATCGTTATCACAGCCGTCGTCGCAGACGCTGATGCCGATGTCGTCACCGACTCAACCGCCGACGCTGATGTTGACTTGTCGGGAGAGACAGTCACCTCGAGGTAAGCTTATTCATATTGATCGTCAGCCTACAATCAATCGACTATCGTCATCATATGATCGTCACCAGGCCGACCCACTCCCCCATCATCGATTAGGTGTCCGCCTCGGTAGTGGATTTCTGAGCATGGTGCGTTGGCACCATCATCGAGTAGAGCACTGTCTATTTGACCGACGACTGAGTAAATGACTACTTTATCCCTTCCTCACTTTTCACCGAGGACTCCTCTTCCTACATTCATACCCAAACCTGCCACTAGATCGCCGACAATATATGACCTGGATGGTTACGATGATGATGATGATGCCCCAAAAAAGTCGCCTAGCGATAAGCATGGGTGAGTTATAAAGATCCCCTTAAGCTTAGATAAAAACCATGAGTAAATGTTTCTAAAAATCATCTCTTTCGAATACTTTGTTTGCCTTATATGTATAGTACTAATATCATAAATAATTCGACTGTTTGCATACTTCTAATAACGCTTCGAGGTACCTCGGTGCAACATTCAGATGCAAAATGCACCTGAATGGACATGTATGGAAGAAGGTTCTCCAACACATACGAAACATCTATTGGATTGACTGGAGAGTGAATTAATTTATAACTAGTGACTATCTTTAGTTTAAAATGTGTTTTATAGTATCGTAACTGATAAGTCATTAATTGTGTATTAATATATATGTTATTTGTATATTTTTAATTATGAGACTCCAAAATATTAGCCTAATTGTCTTTTTTTGTTATTTTTAGGGTTAACGGAGTGCACGGTTGAATCTGAGGCAAAAAACTACTTAAAGTAGTGTATGTACACGTAGTCGAACAACTACAAGAGGATCTGCCTCGAGACACGCACTGTACAGGTAATGAGGAGATGAAAGAACTGTCGAGTGACGCCACTCACAGACACATTTTTGTACACAACAACCAGGGCCTTCGATCGAGTTTGAGGTCCGCATATTACATCAGTTCAAATGAGCAGTGAATGGTTTGATGATCCTCGAGATGCGTATTGTTCTGCCTCCCACAAATCCGCTCGAATCTTTGTGTGATTTTTTCATTTTCACCAGCAGCCGTTGATCAGCCTCGGGATGCGTGCAAATACTATCTCCCACTAATTCGTGCGAGTGAGTTCTGCATCTCCTCATCTCACCAACCAACAAGGGGTGGGCAAACCGCGGTTTGGTGGTGAAAACCACCAAACCGCGACCAAACCGAGGGTCTACGGTTTGGTGATTTTTCAAACCACCACCAAACCGCGGACTACCAAAACCGCAACCAAATCGAACCGCGGTTTGTGCGATTTGATCTGTTTGGTTTGGCGGTTTTGGTCCAGAGAGGTGAGATCCAGAGAGGTGATGAGAGAGTGAGCGGCGGGAGGCGGGAGGGAGAAGAGAGATCCGAGATCCAGAGAGGTGACGAGAGAGTGAGCGGCGGGAGGCGGGAAGGAGGAGAGAGATCCGGAGAGGTGAGATCCAGAGAGGTGACGAGAGAGTGAGCGGCGGGAGGCGGGAGGGAGGAGAGAGATCCGAGATCCAGAGAGGTGACGAGAGAGTGAGCGGCGGGAGGCGGGAGGGATGAGAGAGATCCAGAGAAGTGAGATCCAGAGAGGTGAATAGAGAGTGAGGCGGGAGGCGGGAGGGAGGAGAGATCCCGAGAGAGGTGACTCCGGTGTGAGCGGCGGGAGGCGGGAGGCGGGAGGAGGAGAGGTGACGAGAGAGTGAGTGGCGGGAGGCGGGAGGGAGGAGAGAGATCCAGAGAGGTGACGAGAGACGAAGAGAGTGGGCGGCGGGAGGGAGGAGATGGAGGAGAGTGACTGAGATTTTTTGTTTTTTTTTTTGTTTTGTTTGAGCTTTTTAGGGTTTTTGGTGGTTATTTACCAAAATGCCCTTGGTTTGGTTAAACCGCGGTTTTCCCAAAATGAAAACCGCGACCAAACCGCGATTCTGCGGTTTGGTCATTTTCCAAACCGCGAGCTTTAAAAACCAGACCAAACCGTGCGATTTGGTCGGTTTGGGCGGTTTGGGCGGTTTTTCGAAAACCGCTGCCCACCCCTAATCACCACAGCAGTCCAACACGTCCACAGCAGCTGTCCTCATCCAATCCATGCCTACCATATCATTTGCAGTGGCGTCTGTACCCAATCTGTGCCTGTCACTTGTCCGAGACCCTGCAACAAACTCCAGCAGCCACCAGATCTTCCACGACACACGTGTCATGAACCAAACCCCCAATTTCGAATACTCTCACCTCTAAAGACCAATTTAGTAGTTTTAAATAAATAGGACTTTAAGGTATAACCATGGGGGTCGACTTGTATATTTTTCTTACCTCTTCTATTTGACTCTCTTTTTCAACTTCTAGTCTTATTTATTTTGTTTTGTGTTCTTCAACCATGAGAGACTAATCTTATAGCTTAGGCAAGACTGCGAAGGAGGTTCAACTGTTCCCATCTATGGATTTGTGAGATTTATTTATTTTAATTTCATTGTTTTTCATTGTTTTTCATTGTTATTTTATTCCATTTTCTTATTAATTGATTAATTGATGTTAATTTATATTTAAACCTTAATTTTTCTGCCAGTGAGTGGTAAACATCCGGCCGTATGCAATAAGACCACACTAGTGGCAATTGACCCAACCAATTGATTCGCCTCTTGTGGGACCGGTTGAATACTTTAGGGATCTATTCTAAATCAGACACACTAGTAATTCGATTGTTTAGGTGTAATGCCTTCATAAAACTCATTACGATCATCGTGTTAAACCCAATGCGCTTGAGTATAGGGTTATACGATTGGTTAGGGAAGTAGTCATTGTCATACCTTGGTTATCGAGATTAGGAAGTGTGAGGATTCGTGTACGTTAGCGGGTCTATAGATACTTTTGAATTGCATACTTTACATAGAATGATGACCAAATCCTATATTTTATCGAATCGAACTTGTATGACTTGATCTAGGTGTTTTTCATTAATTGATTTAAAAACAATTTCTATTCCTTTATATATTTTATTGCTACTTAGAATAGTTAATTTATTCACTCTCTCAAACCCTAGTTTTTTTCTTTCTTTTATAACCTTAGAAAGAATATCAATCTCTGTGGGATCGGCCATTTACCGCTATCTACAAAATAGTTGGTTTAGGAACTATATTTTATTGACGCGTTCGACGAGCGTCAATTTTTGGCGTTGTTGCCAAAGATTGGTTTTTCTCTTTCTTTGGTGTTCTTTTATTTATTTATTTTTATTTTTTCCATATAGTCTCTTGTTCTTAACATATATGTAGGCAACCCCGCGATGACCTCCTACTCTAATAATTATGGTCGATTCGAAGACTCACATTATTACAATATGAATGGGGTAAGTATGTCACATAATGGACATCAATTTTCTGACATACATTCTTTCGTGCAATGATCACGTGTCGTGCATGCCAAATATAACCCGCAATGGAGTTACCAACCACAAGGATGTAGTAGTGATAAATACTTGGTCGAATCCATAGGACTTTAGAAATTTTTATTTATTTTTTGTTCAAATTTTTTTAGTCGGAAGGATTGCCCTTTATAATTTATTTGTTCTATTAATTTGGATAACTACTTAAGTTAAACTCAAACTTATCTTAATTATTGTATCTAATTGCCTTAAATATTTTATCAAAAGTAAAATAGAATTCTAGAATTTGAGTTTAATTTATTTATGTGTACGTTTCATAGTTATATGTAATTGAATTCAATATTTGCATTACTTCCTTTCCTTTTTATTTTTTGTTTATTTTTACTTAAAAAAAGCCAATGAGGATTCATATACTTGTTCGAGTCGATAGCTATCCCAGGGAATTCAATTTGTTTATCTTACGTTATGTTTGAAGCCACATACAACGATATAGTTTGATCAAATACATTAAACTATACACAAAAGGAAGAATATGACCAATTTATTTTCATATTTTTTATTTAATACTCCACCCGAACTATAATATAAGTTGTTTTGCCCAAAAAACACATATTAAGGAAAACATTAGATATATTAGTCACGTGTCGTGCGTGCCAAATATAACTTGTAATCGAGTTACCAACCACAAGGGTGTAGTAGTGGTAAATACGGGGTCGAATCCACAGGACTTGAGTTTTACTCCAAGTTAACTAAAAATGGGTGGTTTTCAGAAAGTTCAATGAAATAATTAACTAGACTAACACAAATAAAGATTCGCAAATATAATATCAATGAGAAGAAATCACCTAGGTCTACAGTTCCACAAGCAAGAATCAAGATTTAATGGCACTTAATGGTCCTCAATCATTTCAAAAAGTTATTAATTCAATTTCTCCTAGATTAGCTATGTAGAACGACGTCCGCCACAAATTCCTAGTTCCCCTAATCTCGATAGCTAGGACGTCCGCCACTAACTTTTCCCTAATCAATGTATAACCCTAGACATCCGCCAATCGGGTTTAACACACTAACCGCAGTAATTTGGGTTTGTGGGAACACTAATCCTAAATCGGATCGCATCCGCTTCCGATTTAACCTAGATTCAATTGTTGCACACTCAATAACCGAAAGGGTTTGACGGCAAACGGGTGAGTGTTTGTTACTTTATTGGTCCTAAAGCACAATTACACGGATACTAATGGTCCAAATAACTATAGGTTGTCCACCTAAAAGAATGCACTGGCCGCATACACACCTTAGATCTAAACCATATATATACTTTAAAATCAACAACAATGAAATAGGAGAAATTAAATCAAATTAAATAAAAATCATAGATCTCACATAGTACGTATTTGCCATGAATCATGAATCTCACTTGTTTCCCATCGACCCAAGCGAAAATTGGTATAGCTGGACATCATCTCTACAATCTCCAAGTATGAAAAGTTGTGTGTGACGGCTCCAATGTGTTCTCCCCGTATGAATACCATAGTTCTTAATATGAAAAACCACTAAAAATTGCTCTCTTGAGGTGTTTTGGGGGTTGATCTCGTAACACGCTATTTTGGGGTAAAAAATGGAATTTTGTACACGTGTCGCTGGTTGATTGGTCCGACTTCTATTAGCCGCTTACGTGTCGAGCTTTGATTGGTGCAAAGCGGCTGGAATGACGTTGTTGTGAGGTGAGGTGATGTCGTGCTGACGCGTGGCAGCAAGGGAGACGCTGGTTTGGTATCGCAGAAAGTCGTGCGACCATCTTAGAATTTGGCCTTGCACGCATCGGAATGAAGAACTGATGGCTGCTGGAACAAGCAAGGAGCTACCGGACGTGTAGCTGGCCAAGTGAAGACGCGCCACGTGGAGGCCGGTGACGCTGTGGACCAACAGGGATCTGACACGTGGTAGGCTGTTTGGTGTGATGAGGAGAAATTCGACTTTGTGACTGAAATTGGGAGAAAGTGGGGAGAAAGTGATATCACGCATTTTCGAGGACATCATATATTGATTCGGTAATGGACAACCAAGAGCTATTCTACATTCTCGGTTGGACATCACCGACGGGACATAAACTATACACTTCGACTTACTCGGTGAAGTGGTGACCGAGACGACAATAAAAGTCTCGGTTATGGACAACCAGAAGCTATTTTACATTCTCGGTCATGCTTGGCGAGCTCAGTAAATTAAATCTCGGCTTTGTGGCCGAGAACCACGAACGCCCAATAAATGAACCATTGAATGCACCGCCACACAAACATAACAACTACTCTATCAAATGCAACTTAATTAGACTACTACAACGCACATTCAAATGATCGATTTCAACACTATCGATGTACCGAACGAAAAACTTGAACCGAGCCCTAATTTGGATATGAAATCGACCAAAACTCGAGTCTTCAAACTCGAAAAACGTCCTACAACGAGAGGAGAGAGACATAGAGGAACGAATACAACTTAGATTCGGGATTGCTAGGTGGTTCGTTGACGAGAAATGAAGAAAGTCAAGTAAGAGGACGGTGGTGGGGTGTCTGTTTTGCAGAGGGGTTTTTGGTGCCCCTGTAAATTGGTTAGAGGGGTATTTTGGGTATTTCAAGTCTAATTTTTTGGTGCCCTGTGTAAATTGGTTAGTGCCCACATTAAAGAGCTTTGGTACACTGTGTACATGAATGTGTGTCTCAAGTTTGTCACCTGGTCGTTCCTTTACACCTAGTCAGTTGTGCAATGCGTGTCTCGAGGCATATACTCAAGTAACTGTTCACTACATGTAAATACTCCATTTTGAGTATTTTTCCGCCCCGGATTCAACCGCGCACCCCGTTTCACCTGAAAACGACCAATAAAAATAATTAAATATATATATTTTTTAGCCTTTTCACATTAAACACATTAAAATAAACTACTAAAAACCTATAAAAACCAACTTATCATGCAACAAGTCGAGGTTTGTGAAATTTGTGAAGATTATTCTCATTCCACATATGATTGTCCTTACTATCCAAAGTATGAGAATCATCACTATTATAGTTATGCATCGCCATGACCTAAATTGTTTGAGCTCATGCTAAGTCCACATATTCCTCAACATGAATAGAAGTTTATACAAGACATGATGAATAACTTGATTTTAAAAGAACTACCTTTTCAACATAGTCATCGACAGTGTCATGAAGATAACCAATAGTTTCAACAAAGCACCTCCTTGAAAGATATGATGAAGTAATTAATAGATGATCAACAACAGTTTCATGAAGAGCATGAACAATTTCCGCATGTGAATCCAGGACTGCAGAACTTGGAAGCTCAACTTATTCAAGTGAATGCCACACTTCAAAATATGATCTACTAGAAAAAGTTGTCTAGTACACAACCAATTTTTACCTAGAGGAAAATGTGAGTGTTGATACATTGAAGAATGTTGAGGTAAATAAGGTTACACAAGTAGAGGACTATTGGAGCGAAACAGTGGAAGGACTTGAAGCCTTTCAAATTGAGCCATGAATTATCATTTTTTTTCTAGATGAAGAGGTGGAAAATAAGATGAAAATTGAAGTCATTTCAAAAAGGCCAGAAGAGCCTCAGATAAAGAGTGAGGAAGACCAACCTCTGGTGTTAGTGAAACCACCCATCCTCTCATGCATATTTGTTAAACCATACAAGGGGTAGAAGTAAAGGAGCGTTCACAGATGTTCTACACTGCTGACACCTTTGTGTTGGATGATCATGATGCAATAGAATCTTTTGTGTTGGAAGTCTCAAATGAGCTCCCAAATCTGAAGGAGGGCGTGCATGTTGCATTGCTCAAAGCTATAAATGCACCATTCATTGTTGATATCTCGAAAGGAAAGGGCATCACATGATAAATCGCGTCAAGTCTATCAAAATACTTAAAAGAAAGACGCTTGTTGGGAGGCAGCCCAGCTTTGTTTTTATTTCTTTTGCTTTTTGCATTTATTTTAGTTTTAGTTTTTTTAATGTTTAATAAAGCCCTAACTTGGTTTCTTGGATTTTTTTAGGTTTTATGCTTGATGAGTACCAGAGGCACTGGAACACCCCCTAAGTATTGCTAGGTTTGACTTTGAATTATATTTTTGGCATAATTTGAACATTTTTGTGGAATTAACATATTATTAGGATTTTAGGCGTTTTAAGACTTGGTTGGGACATAATCTAACTTAAGTCATCGCATTAGTGGCGGGTATTTTAATAGACCCAAAACCTTAGACTTCATTCTGCTATCTTATTGATTTCACCCTTAGTTGAAAGACTTCGGGCGCGCAAGATTTAGTAGGAATTATTTAGGTTAGCTCCCATTCTTATTTGCTCTTGCTCTTATTATGATGAGATTTTTTCATAGTTTCCTTAGTACCCTATACATGGGAGATTTTGTGCATTCACTAGTTTTTGTAGACTTTTATTATGCATGCCTTTATATCATCTTCTTATTTATTTATCCATGTTCTTTTTCACCACTATTCTTTTTCTTTTTGTTGCATGGATTCCTTGACTTGTTTTGAACCTTAAGGACAATGTTCGAAATAAGTTTGGGGTTACTTTAGGATTTGTAAATTGAGTTGGATGGATAGCTTTGCGAAAGACCGAATGTAAGATCGTTTAACTTTTTTTATTATATGTCGTTATATGCGGTTGAAGGATGGTAATGGTGGTGTTTAATGTCCCTCATTCTCTCATTTCTTCCATTTCATTTCCCTTCATGCTTCTACCTTTCATTTCATTAGGAGTTGATACACTTTCATGCATGTGTTTAGTATAGTTTTCTTTTTTATTATTGTTTAGAGTCATCCGAAACTTTGTTTCATTCATTTGGTTGTGGATGAGTACTCTATGGTTGCCTTTTTAACTTGAAACTTAGGAAGAATTTAGAGAAACACTCACTCGAGCCCATAGCCCAACATTTTTATGATTTCATGATTAGGGACTTAGTGTAATGGTTAAGCCTTGTGTTAGATACCAAAAGGGGCAGACGGTCAAAATTATGCAAGTGATAATATTTTAACCCACATTGGAGAATTTGCTTAATTATAGTGAAAGAGAAGAGCTAACATGAGTTTTTCTTAAAAAAAAATTTAGAGAGTCCCATAGATTCCACAGGAAATGGAGCAGGGAATCTTATGGTAGAAAAAGTGAGAAACGGTTTCCAGTGGAAATGGAGCAGGGGTTCTATTACTTAAAAAAATATGGAGAAATAAGAAATAGAGAATATATATATATATATAATGAATAAAGGCAAAAGTCTATGAAAACTCCTCAAATAAAAAGATTTAGCTAGAATGCTTATAACTAGATTAAGTGAGATTATAAACTTGTGTGCTTGAATCTATAGACTAATAAAACTCGTGAGTAGTTTATGGCATTTGTCTTGACTGAGCCTATGTCTTTAAAGTGTGATCTTAATTGTGTTTGGGTTGCGATTCTTGACATATCGTAACTCCGAAATTTCTTGAGTGGCTTGTAAACTTGGCAACTATGTAAACCAAAGGAACTCCATGAATTTTGAATCGGGTGTAGGATTAGTTTAGTTAGTGCATAGCTATATTAAGAGTCTATTTTACTTGTATTTTGTCATTTACACATTTGTTCGGGACGTGCAAAGTCTTAAGTTTGGGCTATTTGATAACGCGTTAATTACGTATTAATATATATGTTATTTGTATATTTTATATTGATGAGTCTCCAAAATTTTAGCCTAATTGTTTTTTTTTGTTATTTTCAGGGTTAACGGAGTGCGCGGTTTAATCCGATGGCAAAAAACTACTCAAAGTAGTGCATTTACATGCAATGGAACAGCTACCAGAGGATCTGCCTTAAAACACGCTGCATAGCTGATGAGGAGATGAAAGAGTTGTCGAGTGGCGCAACTCACAGACACATTTATGTAAACAGCAACCAAGGCCTTCAATCGAGTCTCGAGATCCACATATTACATCATTTCAAATTAGGAGTGAATGGCTTGATGATCCTCCAGATGCGTACCCTGCTACTTCCCACAAATTCACTCGACTTTCTGTGCCATTTCTTCATTCTCACCAGCAGCCGTTGATCAGTCTCGGGATACGTGCAAGCACTGTCTCCCACTAATTTGCGCGAGTTCTGCATCTCCTCACCTCGCCAGCCAGCTACCACGTGTCATCACCACGGTAGTCCAGCACGTCCACAGCAGCTGTCCTCCTCCAATCCATGCTTGCCACGTCATTTGCAACAGCTATTCCACCCAATCTGTGCCTGCCACGTGTTGGAGACCCTGCAACAAACTCCAGTAGCCACCAGATCGTCCTCGGCGCACATGTCATGAATCAAAACCCCAATTATGAATTTTCTCACCTCAAGAGACGAATTTTAGTACTTCTAAATAAAAAGGACTTTAGGGTATTACCAGGATGGTCGACTTCTATATTTTTCTTACCTCTTCTATTCGACTATCTCTTTCCACTTCTATTCTTGTTTATATGGTTTTGTGTGTTTCAACCATGAGAGACTAATCTCATGTTCTAGGTAAGATTGCGAGGGAGGTTCGACTGTTCCCATCCATAGATTTGTGAGATTTATTTAATTTAAATTCATTGCTCTTTATCGTTATTTTATTCTCTTTATTATTGATTGATAAATTGAGGTTAAATTTATATTTAAACCTTAATTTTTTTGCCAGTGAGTCGTAAGCATCCATCCTTATGCAATAAGACCACACTAGTGGCAATTGACCTTACCAATTGATTTTTCTCTTTTAGGACCGATTGAATACCTTAGGGATCTAGGCAAAATCGGACACACTAGTGATCCAGTTTTCTAGGTGTAATGTCTTCACAAAACCCATTGCGATCATCGTGTTAAACCCAATGTGCTTGAGTATAAGGTTATACAATTGGTTAGGGAAGTAGTCATTGTCGTATCTTTGTTATCGAGATTAGGAAGTGCAAAGAACCGCGTACGTTACCGAGTCTATAGCTACACTAGGATACTTTAGAATTGCATACTTTACTTAGATTGATGACCAAATCCAATATTTTATCGAACCGAACTTGGATGTCTTGACCTATGTATTTTTCATTAATTGATTTTAAAACAATTTCCATTCCTTTATTTATTTGATTGCTACTTAGATTAGTTAATTTATTCATTCTCCCAAAACCCCCCATTTTCTCTTTCTTTTATAACCTTAGAAAGAATACCAATCTCTGTAAGATCGACCCTTTACCGCTATCTACAAAATAGTTGGTTTAGGAACTATATTTTATTAACGCGTTCGGCGCGCGTCAGTAACTGATCCATTGTCCTTTTTAATTTGTAGTGCTTCTTCGTATATGATCCCGCTATAGATGCTGAGATCTATCATGATTGGTTGCATAATCTCATTTTTGCAGGAAGACTATGAGATGAGGTTAGAGGAGATGGCGCAGGCATCTCCGGACGTGCCCCGTGGATGAATATGAGCTTTTCTATGAGATTTCACAAAGGGATCCAAAAGGGCGCATTTATGGCTTAGGATCATATGCGAGACAAAATCATGATAAATGAGGTACCTCGTCATAGGCCAGGGAGATGTTGAGGTTGAGGGAGGAGGTCACGTATCTTCGTGGGGGGCAGCGGAGTATCGATGAAACGATGAGCCACCTCTTGGCCTTTTTTAGGCAGAAACACCCTGGAGTAGACTTTGGCGATCTCGCGGCTAGCACCTCTCAAACCTCACTAATCAGGTACCTGCTGATGCCCCGCCTTCTCAGACCCCACCACAAGGTATGACGGATCATGACGATTATAGAGGGGATGAGCATATTCACGACTTATTTGCACAGGACTACAACGACTTAGATCATTTATAGTCATTGTGTAGCTTTTGAGGAACATTATTGTGAATATTTTAAACTTTTGATGTTTCTTATGAAATCTCCACTTTTGACAATTTATTTAAATTTTGTATTAGTTTTTTAATAGTTTTAAAAAAATTTAGTGTATTGTTTAATATTATTTATTGCTGTGTAGCAACGGATTAGCAATGAAATCTGCTATTTTGTTGCTAATCCGTTGCTAAATAGCATTCCATTGCTAATATGTTTCTAAATAGCAACGGATTAGTAACGAAACTTATTAAAGTAATAATTTATTTTTTAAAATTTAAATAATGTTCTGTTGCTAATCTGTTGCTAACGGAACATCAAATTCCGTTGCTAAATAGCAATAAATTAGTGACGAAAGATATTAAAGAAATATTTATTTACATTGAATATAATTATTTGTCTGTTGCTAATATGTTGCTACTTTATTTAGCAACGGATTAGCAACGAAGTTTAATGTTCTGTTGGTAATCCGTGGCTAATCCATTGCTAAATAGCAACATATTAGCAACATATATAGTTTGTCGCAATCAAATGACAAGTTAGAAAATGGTTTTTGCAAGATTTAGCAACGAAAAACTTCGTTGCTCAATTAGCGAAGGATTATAAATTTAGTTGCTAAACAGTTAGCGATGAAGGTTTTAGCAACGGAGTAAATTCCGTCACTAATATGTTGCTAAACAGATTAGTAACGGAAAAATAGGGCTTTAGCAATGGAATTTTCCGTTGCTAAATTGATTATTTTTTAGTGAATATTCTTTAGTCAAAATGATTAAGTCCTTCGTAAAAATACTCTAAAAAAGCTCTTTGGGTATATCCATGTTGTGGACAAGATGAAATCAATCGTTAATATCTATCTCAAAAGTTATTAAAATTTTCATCGTCTTTCATTTTCACGACTGTTATTTGTCTTATATAAGTACTAATCTTTCTTGTATCCATATATTAATCTAAGAAAGCTTCTAACATTTGAGCCCATGAGATTATCAAATTTTGAGGAAGATAAAAAAAAACCAATTTTGTGCTTGATATTTCAATACAAAAGGAAAAGCATTGAGTTTGACATTTTCTAACGTACCGTCTTTAGGTTTCCTCCCATTGACTTTGTGTTGGTATTCCATTATCGATTTTTGGGGGTCTTCGTTGTATTTATCGTAAAAGTTAGGCAAATCACTAATGAATCCAGATCTTAGTCCAAATTTAGGAAATCCCTCAGGATAGGCAATACACATTGGTTCATAACTAGTTATATTTTGATTGGCTTGGCAAAAACTAAGCTCTCTATTATTATTATTATTATTATTATTATTATTATTATTATTATTATTATTATTATTATTATTATTATTATTATTATTATTATTATTATTATTATTATTATTATTATTATTATTATTATTATTATTATTATTATTATTATTATTATTATTATTATTATTATTATTATTATTATTATTATTATTATTATTATTATTATTATTATTATTATTATTATTATTATTATTATTATTATTATTATTATTATTATTATTATTATTATTATTATTATTATTAAAGTTATTATTAGCTTCTATTGTGGTAGCTTGATCTTCCCTACGTTGTTGTTGTCTTAAATTACGATTGAAAGTCCTATCTACCCTAAGATCAAATGGATGTAAAGATCTTGTGGAATTAAAATGATAAAGTAGGTAGACCATACAACATCTAAAACTCCTAAGAAATTATGTGAAAATCCCTTGCAACGGCGCCAAAAATTGACACGTGTCGAGCGTGTACAACAAGTTTTTCATATATCCTTATTATTTGTAGTAGTGATAAGTAGGATCGTCTCCACATGGATTTAGCAAACTTCTTTAGGAAAAAGTCTTTCAATATTCTTTGTTATTTGTTTACTTTAATTAAATTAATTTAATTAAAATGAGAATTAAAAATCACTAATTCAAACTATAATACTATAACAATTAACTAAACTAATTAAACTAACTTACTTAGCACAATTCAAATTCACTAATATTCAATTCAATAATGAATAAATATCTAAACAAACATCCATAACAATGAGACATTAATCCGTTTTGTATCCAAACATATTACTTAAATCAGATAGTCATTAGCATACTTTAATCTCTTCATAAAGTATTCTAGATCATTAAACTATAATCATAAGTAAGTAAATAGCCTTTATCAATCCATTAGTTCTCCTTATACCGGTGGAAAAGCTACATTCTAATTTTATTGACTTAACCCTTTGAATACTAAAAGAAATTAACTTTAGGCAATAAAACTGCATTATACTTTGTGAAAACTTAGAACTGTTAAATTTAATACATTTGAAAAGCCACTTCAATATAAACTTAGATCTCAATCCACCTAGGACATCTAAACTGTAATAGACCTTTTAAACAATCCTAGTTTCTACTTTAAACTTGATATTAAATCCAAATATTACAATATACATTCTAGGCTATGCTTGCAATACAAAGTTTCATGATTAAAATCCGCAAATAATAACCTATTAAATCAGTGAATTAAAGTATATAATTAGTTTAAAGCATTAAACACAAAATCATTTCATCATGACAACAACACAAAACGGATCAACTTCTTGTTTGAACATTGTTTAGATTAATAAACTACTCACTCATCATCATTAATAACATTGCAATAAAGTAAGTAAAAGACATAGATAAATAACTCTGAATAAATACTTTGAATTTCAAATCGTCTCCAAAAACAATGAACAATAAAGCAATAAACTAAAACAATAAATTATGGCTCTAAGAGCAATGAAATATTAATGTAAATACACAAAGGCAATTGATTTCGTAGACTAGTGTCATATATATAGTATTCTAGGTAGTACATATCTCAAACTAACTCAAACGTCTCGTGAATATCTAATTTTTTTTGAAATTGAACCCTACAATTCCTCAGTGATTCCACTTATTGGTCAAATCGCTGAGAAAATCCTTGAAAAACTACCTCTGTGCTCCATCGATTTGACCAACCCTTCCTAGTGTAGTTCCCAAATCATTGAGGATTCGCTTGTAGTAAATTTTAGTTGATCCTTGATTCGCTGATGATTCTTTATGTAACACTTCCATTCCATTAAATCCTTCATTTTTTTCCTGTTTTCATATATTTCTTCAAATACTCTAATTGTTACCTGAAATTAAAAAAAAAAACAAGAGAAAACCCCATATAATAGTCTTTTACATATAAAATTACCTTAAAATATACTATAAAATACTATCTAATTATTGACTTATCAAGTGTAGGATGGATGAACCAAAATGGTGGTCCAGCAAAGCCATAACTCGATGATGGAAGCTGAGTAGTCCCTAAACTAATGGGGATGAACTGATGATATATTGTATCATATTACTTTACTATTTTTCGCTTTCTATGTCGATAATAACGTGGAACTGCCAAGGGGCAAAGTGCCCTAAATTTAAACCTGCAGTGAAAGAATTATTGAAGCAAAATAAGCCAAACTTCCAGGCAATTTCAGAACCTCAAATTAATGGAATAGCGGCTTGTAAATCGATATGCAAATTAGGTTTTCCTAATCAATTCCGTGTAGAGGCCATTGAGTTTTTAGGACGGATCTAGCTTGTGTGGGATGAAACTAATTTACAATTCTCTATCCTGCAATCAAGCCGACAATGGGTACATGTACGCTGGAGGAAAGGGGAGGATGAGAGACTTGATACTATTGTCTATGCCAGTCCAAATTACAAACTACGCAAAGAGCTCTTGAGTGATCTTAAAAAGTTACAAATTCCAGTTAAGGCTCATTGGGTGGTGGTTGGAGATTTTAATACATACTTGAGGGCTGACGAGAAACAAGGTGGAGCTTTGGCAAACTCATAAAAATGTCATAAACTTACTGACCTACAAGATTTGGGATTTGTGGGACCTAAGTTCACCTGGATAAGGGGTAGTATGCGGGAAAGGCTTGACAGAGGTTTATGCAATGATGCTTGGCGAATCGCTTACCCGAAAAGTTCAGCTATCCATCTCAATCGAGTGAAGTCTAACCACCGTCCCATTCACTTGCAACTCAGAGTTAAGGGTATACCTAATTCATTGGAAAGACCGTTCTAATTCCAAGCATGTTAGATTACTCATGAGGGATCACAGATTTTGTTAAGAACAATTGGAGAAGTGAAGAAGGTCATAGCAGTGCCTCTATTCATCTTACTAAAATGATACAGTGATGGAATAGACACATCTTTGGTAATATCTTTTCCAAAAATAATGAAATTATAATTGAAGCTAGACAATATTGATAGAAGATTAAAAAACAATCCATCAGAGGCTTTATTCAAACAATGGGAAATTGAATAGAATAAGTTGGAGGAGGTCTTGTTGCAAGAAAAGATCCTATGGTTCTAGAAGGCGCGTTCCAAATGGATACATTTTGGGGACAAAACACCAAATTCTTCGACTCTAACATTATAAGCAAAAAGAAAAGAAACAGAGTGGAACGTTTGAAGGAGCCTAATGAGGAATGGATCGACAACTAGGATAACTTGAGAACTACAGCTATAAATTTTTATAGAGCTTTATACTCGAAAGAGGATGACACCCAATACAAGTCAGATGGCAATCTCATTTTCCTCCACTTTCAAGTTTGGACCTAGCTCTCCTTTTAGAGCTTGTGGCAGAAACATATGTAAAACGAGCCTTTTCGACATGGGGCCCTACAAGTTGCCTGGTCCCGATGGGTAGAGTCTCGTTTTTCTTTAAAATCAATTAGATATAGTTGGTGATTAACTACTAGCTATGGTTATAGAATTCTTCACTACAGGGGTATTATTTGAAGGTCTCAATGATACATTGATGTTCCTAATCTCTAAAGTAAGGAGTCACGCGTATTTCTCTGAGTTGAGACCTATCACCTTGTGTAATGTTGCATATAAATTCATTATCAAGCTTATGGTAAACAAACCCATGCCCTTGATTTCATCTTTTATTTGTAACACCCTATCCAATTTTATACCTAGATGCAAATTATGTGACAAAACTATTATAGTGCAGGATGTGGTACACTCTATGAGGCGAAAGACAGGGAGAGTCAACTAGATGGCTATAAAAGTCTATCTAGAGATGGCCTACGACAGAATGAAATGGTGCTTCATTAAGGTCACCCTACAAAAGATTGGGTTCCCTTGCGTAATTACTGAAAGAAGTATGTAGTGTATCACAGCCTCAACGTTGCGGGTCTTATGGAATGGGGAACTTTAAGAAGCTTTTACTCCCACAAGAGGTATAAGGCAAGGGGATCCTCTTTCACTGTATCTTTTTGTTTTATGCATGAGATCCTGGCCCACGGCATATAGGAAGCTATGGACACTTATTCTTGGAAAGGCATTCACCTTGCAAGGAATAAACGTACTACCTTTCATTTTTTTTT
The DNA here is from genome assembly GCA_039657325.1 of Stephania cephalantha. Classification (NCBI taxonomy): domain Eukaryota; kingdom Viridiplantae; phylum Streptophyta; class Magnoliopsida; order Ranunculales; family Menispermaceae; genus Stephania; species Stephania cephalantha. The sequence continues at coordinate 18,999,441 of CM077569.1, read as the reverse complement.
TTGCAGATGACATGTTCCTTTTCGTTGAAGCCACCATACAAGCTCATGTTATTAAGGATATACTAGATCATTTTTTGGAATACTCGGGGTAGCAGGCTAACTCTCAAAAGACCAAAATATTTTTTTAATAAGAATGTGGTGGCTCGAGTATAAAAAATATATTAGTGATCACCTGGGTTTTGGAGTCACAACTCACCTTGGCAAATACTTTAGTTCACATGTCATACATGGGAGGGTTACCAACGAAACCTATAGTGGTCTTCTAGAATATTTGCAATCTAAGCTCTCTAGCTGGAAGGGTTGGAGTTTAGCGTTAGCAGGGAGAATCACCTTGGCGAAAGCTTGTTTTGAATCCATCCCTGTGTTTCAAATGCAATCCATCTTTTTACCAGCTCACATAGGCAACGAGGTTGAAAAGATTGTGAGAAACTTTATTATAGGATCTTTGAAAAAAAGTAGAAAGATGCACCTTGTTAAATGGAAAAACTTGTGCCTAGAAAATAAGATGGGAGGCTTGGGCATGAGAAACGCCAGGGACAATAACTTTGCATTAATATTAAAGATTTTACTTGGAATTGTATATGGAAGAGGACAGTTTTTTGTGAAAATTCTTCATTCCAAATACAACTGAAAAAGGGTTTATGACCTAAGCTCATGGGGGAAAAGGCCTGCATCAGTGATATGGATAAGAATTTGTAGTTTGTGGGATCAGTTCAGAAAAGGGTTGTCATTGAGTGGCAGAAATGGCTTAGCAACAAACTTATGGACAAATCAGTGGGTTGAAGAAGTTGGTCCTCTTGTCACGCACGCTACCGCAACCTCTCGGCTCAGGAATTAGAATTGAGGGTGGCTAGCTATACTCGTGGGACTGGAGAGTGCGACATGTTGGTAATTGAATAAGTTCTCCCTATCAGCATATATGGCAGAATCAAGGCAATTCCTTTGCCAAGTGACCTAAGAGTGGCGGATGCTGTTAGCTGGATCTTTTATAAATATGGAAAGTTAACTATAGAAAAACCTTATGGACTACTCACAGAGGGTCAAAATGTTACATCAGTAAAGGGATCTGACTGGATGAAAGCATGGAAATGGGAAGGACTACAGCGAATAAAGACCTTCTAGTGGTTGGTTCTAAAAGACAGACTGCCTACAAGAGCTTTATTTCTCAAACGAGGGATGAGGCTTAATAAAATTTGTTCTCTTTGCAAATGAGAATCTAAGGCAGTCTTGCATGCACTCTAAGACTACACGAGGGCAAGGAGTATATGGGAATCACTATTACACATCACTAGATCCTCTGATTTCTTCTGTACACCACTAACTATTTAGGTTAGGAAGGATGTTGATCATAAAGACCAAGAGAGAAAAGTTCTTTTTTAGGGAAGTTGTTTGGTTTTTGTGGCTTTGGCGAAATGCAGAAGTGCATAAAGAATTAATGTCAAGGATATCTTACCATATACGTGTCATCAATTCAAAATAGAGGAAATTATCAGAAGCTCATGGATCATGTCAAGGACAACATTTGATGTGGCACCTAGGAGTCACCATCATTGGGCACGACCAGATCCAGGGTGGGTTAAACTTAAACGTGGTGAGGCTGTTTAGGCTGGGACCTCGAAAGCAACTGCTACTGGGATTTTTTGCAATGACCAGGTTGATTTTATTGGAATGTTCATAGCCAGTGTTGGCATATATAGTCCCTCAACAGCGGAACTATGGGGATCAAACATGGCTGGCAGTTGGCTCGTACAAGAGGAATCGAACGATTAATAGTGGAAACAAACTCGATGGAGGATGTACACCTCATCAAGCAGAGTGTGGAGATGGTGCGTTCAGATCGACTTCTTCTTGATACTAAGCACCTTTTTATCCTTGAATTGGGACATGTCTATTCATCATACCTTCTGTGAAAACAACGCTTGCGTTGATCATCTAGTGAATGAAGCATTGGAAGGTGAAGATGGTTACTACGAGTTATTAGAACCACTGCATGGTGTTATGTTGGTGCTTGAGAGTGATGTTTTGGTTTCAAATAACTTGTATTTGGGCCATTTTAGGCATGTTTATCTACAAAAAATAATAATTTTAGAGTTATTTATAGTTCAATTGGATATTAATTGAGTTTATAAAATAGTTATGGTTTATTTGAAGTTGTAAAGTTGTAAATAAGGATTTAAAGTTTCGAGTTAAGTTTATATGTTCAAATTTGATATATATTGTGAATTACGGGGAGTTGTGAGTTCTTCTAGGCCACTTTCTCCAAATTCAACTATCTATTAAGTGAATTTTCCAGCAGGCCACTTGTGGAGGAGGTGCTGCTGAAATTTGTACAAAATATGAAAAATAATATGTATGATTTCTTAATTTGCTCCATTTACGTAAATCCAAAACTGAGATTCGTTGAGGATATAGACTTAAGTTTGGAGCATTATAAAGGATTTAAATGAAAAATATTTCGAGGTCAACGTTAATTGTATGGTTTAAGTGCCTACTTAGGAGAATTAGGGTAAGTCAGGAATTAGTAAGACGGGTCTTCATATTCACATCACCCTAAGAACCCCAAAAAATAAAATATAAAAATGAATTACAACAAGAAATTAAACTTTAATGGCATCACCGAAGTCTTCAAGATTTTTCATTCATTTTGTAGTCTAACTTCTTCGCATAATCTGACAAAGTCATTTTGAGGACTCCAAAACAATAGTGTACATAAAATAAATAGTGTCGAATAAGTAAACAACTATCTTTCTTTGTACAACAAGTAATAACAAGAGATAATATGGAAATTGCACAATAAACAAATTCATGAAATTAAATAAATAACAAGGATCCCTCATCTCATGTTCTAAGCTTATAACAAATGGGCCCTCTTGCGATGAACCTGGAACGATAGTATGAGTTCAATGCATGCTACCTCGAACTCGACATTACTCGCCTTAAACACCTGCGGTATGTATAGTCTGGAGTGGATTACATCATATTCTTACAACCGAAGCAGGGACAACTTTATCATGATGCAATGAATGCATGATTAAGAGGTTTACTCCCTCACTGTGCAAAATATAAACCATATTACTATAAAAAGCAAGAAGTAGTATTTACTTACCATTAAACCAACCTAAAGTTGGTCGCAAAGCCTCACCTGACGTTCCTCGACTTTCACATATTTCCATAATTTCTATGCACATAGAATTTACTGGTTTAGAGTCACAATTCTATTTCAACATTTAAATTTCATATTCAAGTCACAACTGGATTTAAAATCTATTTTCAAGTCACAACGGAGTTCAAATCACTTTGACAAACTCCATTAATTCATTTAAAGTCCTTAATTGACCTTTGCACTTCTTTTATATGTTTTTAAACTTCAATTAAGGTTCTAATCGATCCGTTTAACTTGTAAACTATTACAATCACCTATGTACTTCACATTAGGTCCTAAGTCACTCATTAGACTTAAAATAGGTTTTAACCACCTATTTAGCTTCGCAATAAACTACAACTTGCCTATGAATTCCCAAATTAACATTTAGACTCAATTTGCAAGTGTAGGCCATTCCATTTCCAATCTTTTGATTTAGAAACTTCGATGAGTCTTAATTTGACTCATTTCAACAACATACAAGGTCATTCAACTTAGTTGGATCACAAAACTATGTACTTCACCTCATTAGCTCAACAACGATGTCATTTATCTCATTACCTTACTAGATTTTGGCTATAAACAAATCAATTCCTCTCATTGAACCAACTTTCCCAAATTTTCAGAATTTCTTACCATTTTATTTGGATTTTCTTTCCCCGAGTGCGGCCCGCATAGGCCGAGCGTAGACTCGGCTTTGCCTTGGCCTGATCATTAAGGTCGCTGCCATGGCCAACGCACAGGGCAGTCCATGATTGTCCCAGGGATCTGGGTTTGGCAGGGTCATGCCCTGCTATGTCTTAGTATGGCACGGGATGGGGAGGCCCTATAATCGATACAATATCACAATTACAACCACCACCATCAACATCTCCATAACTTCCTTTAACTCTGAATCAACCGAAAAAAAAGCCAAACAAAATATAACAACCACCACCACCTAGCAGCTCTGTTGCATCATCGATCATCTTCCTCACCCACTGAAACCAACCAATCAATTTTCCTAATCTAATTAACAATCAAAACCAATGAATTTTCAAAATAAAACAACAATTGGGAAGTCTAAAACTCACCTATAATCAGTGGCTAATTCACCTCTCATTGATGAAACAATCACCCTCTTCCCATTCTTTAGTCACCCACAGTTGTACACCGTCACCTACCTCCCCCCTCTTGCTGCCCTGCTTCATTGCACTGCCAACATGTTCACCGTGAGAGAGATTGACAGTGAGCTTGAGAAAGATGATGTAACCGAGAGATAACAGCAGAGCAGAGCAGAGAGAGAGTCAAGAGGGAGACGACCAGAGGGAGAGAATGGTGAGGGAGAAGCCGAGCTTGAATGAAGGAGAAGTGAAGATTAACAGGGACGGTGTTGGATCGATGGGAAAAATGAGTGGGAGGGATCGAATAGTGAGTGTCGAGATGAAGAAGAAAGTAAACGATCATGAAGGGGGTTTTGATTTAAACCCCCAAATTCACTTCACATTGAATAAATGAGTTAGTTTAACCAAAAAAAAAAAAACCCTTTTTCCCTTCCTATATTACCCATAGCTTAACACACCAATTACCCTATTGGTAATTTTGCATTTTTCTTTTATTTTTCATATTTGTCTCTTAAGTTATACTCGAATTAAACCTAGGTAAATACCCAATTCCATAAAAAATTAGAAAAAAATTTCAACACACTCTGAAACACGTGGACACTGCGTCTCGACCTTAAACCAACCTAACTAGGCACAAATAGAGTATGATACACCAACTAGGCACACGACACTAAAAAATAATATTTAATTTATGATATTCAGTCCGTAATGCGTGGGTACCACCTCGGATACCTAAATTTCAATTAAAATCTAAAAATACTTAATTAGTCGCCTAATCAAATTTACGAAACTCTTAGATTTCACAACAAGATACATGAATTATATTTAAATTAAAAGCATATATGCGAGTGTTCTACAAAACATATATATTTCTTCAAAAAAAAAACATATATACGAGTATCAACATATATGCACATATGATTGGCTTACTTTTATGGAGGAATAAGATTACAAGATTATTATAAATTTAATATTCAATTAGCAAAATATGGGATGGAATGTCTAATTTATTATTGTTAAATGAAATTTGAGCAATTCTTTTTCCTATTAATAGCATAGGCTTAAAAATTCTTCTCTAGAAGTATATTTTTTTGATAGAAACTTCTCTATAAGTATATTAATATGATACAAAATGAAACATATTTTTGGCCCTTCTTTAATAGTAAAATGCATATGGTAAAGTAATTTGTTTTTTAATTAGATTATCGCGAGTGAAGTGAGTGTGGCTTAGTCGTGCGTAGCACGATTGCCAAACTAGTATATATAATAAGCACCAATACCTCTTTATTCCTTCATCACTTAAAATTCCAAAATTTTTATTTATTTTTTGTTCAAATTTTCTTAATCGGAAGGATTGCACTTTATAGTTTATTTGTTCTATTTATTTGGATAACTACTTAAGTTAAACTCAAACTTATCTTAATTATTGTATCTAATTGCCTTTAATATTTTATCAAAAGTAAAAAAAGAATTCTAGAATTTGAATTTAATTTATTTATTTGTACGTTTCATAGTTATATGTAATTGCATTCAATATTTGCATTACTTCCTTTCCTTTTTATTTTATTTTTTATTTTTTTCTTAAAAAAAGCCAATGAGGATAAATTTACTTGTTGGAGTCGATAGCTATCCCAGGGAATTCGATTTGTTTATCTTACGTTATGTTTGAAGCCATATACAACGATATTGTTTGATCAAATACATTAAACTATACACAAAAGGAAGAATATGTCCAATTTATCTTTCATATTTTTTATTTAATAATCCACCCGATCTATAATATAAGTTGTTTTGCCCAAAACACACATATTAAGGAAAACATTAGATATATTGGTCATGTGTCGTGCGTGCCAAATATAACCCGCAATCGAGTTACCAACCACAAGGGTGTAGTAGTGGTAAATGCAGGGTCGAATGCACAAGACTTGAGTTTTACTTCAAGTTAACTAAAAATGAGGGTTTTCTGAAAGTTCAATGAAATAATTAACTAGACTAACACAAATAAAAATTCGCAAATATAATATCACTGAGAAGAAATCACCTAAGTGTACGGTTCCACAAGCAAGAATCAAGATTCAATGACATTTAATGATCCTTAATCATTCCAAAAAGTTGTTAATTCAATTTCTCATAGATTAGCTATGGAAAATCGACGTCCACCAAAAATTTCTAGTTCCCCTAATCTCGATAGCTAGGAAGTCCGCCACTAACTATTTCCCTAATCATTGTATAACCCTAGACATCCGCCAATTGGGTTTAACACACTAACCGCAGTAATTTGGGTTTGTGGGAACACTAATCCTAAATAACCGGATCGCATCCGCTTCCAATTTAACCTAGATTCAAATGTTGCATACTCAAGAACCGAAACGGTTTGACGACGAACGGGTGAGTGTTTGTCACTTTATTGGTCCAAAAGCAAAATTACACGGATACTAATGGTCCAAATAACTATAGGTTGTCCATCTAAAAGAATGCACTGACCACATACACACCCTAGATCTAAACCATATACTTTAAAATCAACAACAATGAAATAGGAGAAACTAAATCAAATTAAATAAAAATCATAGATCTCACATAAATATTTGCCATGAATCGTGAATCCCACTCGTTTACCCTTCGACCCAGGCAAAAATTGGTCTAGCCGGACATCATCTCTACAATCTCCAAGTATGAAAAGTTGTGTGTGGCGGCTCGAATGTGTTCTCCCCGTATGAATACCCTAGTTCCTAATATGAAAAACCACTAAAAATTGCTCTCTAGAGGTGAGAGAAACTAATTTTGGGGGTTGGTCTTGTAACACATGCGCCGAGAGCATCCGTGGACTATTTTTGGGGTGAAAATCACTTTTGTCCACGTGTCCGCAGCGCATTGGTTCATTTCCACCGAGCAGCTGACAGGTCGCCTTCCTATTGGCCGGACCGACTGTGATGACGATGTGGGTTGGGTGAGAGCGCGCCACACGGCGGGCAAGAGGCGGAGTGAAAGTCGAGCGGAATCGACGAAATTCTGGGAGGTTGTGTTGACGCGCATCCCGAGAAAGATCAACAGCTGCTGAACGAGGATAGTTTGTTGTTTGTTGTGTTGTGATGTGTTGATGCTGACGTGGCAGCATGTGAATGGTGGAGCTGGCTGCCTTGCTTGCAAGCTGGAGGGATGGTAGCATGAGGTGGCCCTTGCTGATTGGAGGAGAGAAAATTGGTGACGTGTTGTTGTGCTGGTGTCCAATGAGAACGCATCAGTGGCTGGCATTACTTGGTCTGTTGTCTCCTATTCTACCCACGGTGCAACGCGTAACTCGAGGAAAACTGTCCGGCATGCGATCACTGCATGTAAATACTCCATTTTGAGTATTTTTTCGCCACGAATTCAACCGCGCACTCCGTTTCACCTGAAAATGATCAATAAATATAATTAAATATATATTTTGGAGACTTTCTATATTTAAATATACTAATATAAACTACTAAAAACTTATAAATAGCGACTTATCATATATGTTCAAATTACATTCTTGCATGTGGTTTAATAACGTCATTAACTACATCAACTAATTCAATATTCACCCAATAAATGGAGTACAAATCTTTAATTACAATTTAATGTTTACGAGTAAAATAGGCAAAGAGGTAGAAAAGTTGTCTAGAATTTTCGAAAACAACTTATATTTTTTGACAAAGAAAATTTATAGGATGGCATATATTATACCTTTATGTTATACACAACAGTACCAAGTTTTTAGGGTTAATTTCTTTTATGGTCACCCAAATTTATGAATTGTAACGATTTGATCACGAAAGTTTCCTTTGTAACACAAAAGTTATAAAGACCCCCACTGATCCAAATCGGGCAACTTTTTTTTAATTTCACAATTCCAATCTCCACAATCTCAAAGCATGATTCACCGCAAAAGAAAATTTATGAACTAAAAAAATGAAAGATAAATTTTTGCTTTAGTGTTGAACTCATCTCTACATCATCCTAAACATTATTATCCTTTTCCACGAAGGCAGCAAATTAATTTACATCAATATATCACCTACAACATACAAAATTAAAAATAAAGAAATAAAAATTGTGATGCAATACAAATAGTTATCAATAAACAAAAGGATCAATTAAGAGTTGCATCAATATCATATAATTTCAAAACATGAAAGCGTGAAAGCATCCACACCAAAGGAAAAGCTTAAAGTGCTATGATAGATCTAGCTAACATAAGTTCACCACAATCCAACCCATAAACAATAAATGGAAAAAACTCAAAAAACTAGATAGAATCAAGTAAAAGTTATAGCATTTTTTTTTTTTAAAAAGAAATTTTTTGAAACATAAACATAACTATTGCAATCTTTTAATTTGAGTCAAGGATTTCAAGAATTTTTATACAAAATTGAAAAAAGGGACTTGATATGGTATAACACCGATATGCCTCGAGATACGCATCACTTAGATCAACAAGGAATAAACTTGTGATCTTGATAAATGTTACAACTTATTGTTGAGTCAGCCTGGGTAGGCATGAAGGTTGTTATAAATTATCCTATTTGAGATAGACTTCTAAACTAATAAGGATAAAGAAAATCCTAGGGGAGTTGGGATTTGAGATACGTTGTTATCTCGAATTCGAGATACGTTTTGATCTAAAAAGAAAAATAGAAAAACTGGCTCAAACATGAGGTACGTACGAAATTCTTAAAAAATGCTTTTCCTTCGATATTTTACCGATTTAAACGTCGGAGTGTTTTTCTTGGAGGCCCCCACTTCAGGATTTGTTTTGCAAACTTCAACAAAGGAGTGATCCCATTACAAGGTCACGACGATTCGCGTCTTCGATATTGAGGATCGAGGTCGAGGTGTTGTTTTCACACCATTTTTGGCGTTAGAAGGAGGGCCGCTTCTTAAAAAAAAGAAAAAATCGGTTGTTCGACATAGAACACATGGTTCTTTGGAAAAATAGAGTGTTCAGCATAAAACACCCAGTTCTTTGAAAAAATTGTGTGTTCGACATAGAACACCCTGTTCTTTGGAAAAACTGAATGATCGACAAAGAACACTCATTCTTTGAAAAAGACTGAAACTAAGTGTTCGACAAAGAATACACATCTTCATATTCTATGACAGTCACTACTAGGAACACTTATAATAACGAGGTGCGAGACCCATCTCATCGTCAGTCAGTACCAGTCAAAGAAGACCGACAATCACACCACACACCTCCACGAAGATTACGTTTTGAGAAGAAATTCGTAATACCTATGATAGGGGGGAGAGTGATCTTAGGGAGGAGTTAGAAAGATGAAGTATTGAACGCGAAAAGCGAAAGGTTGGAGAACCTCCCTCTGAAAACGAAGTGGCTAGGCTAAGGAAACAAGTAAGCAAGTTACAAGAACAAGTAGAAGTTTTGAGTGGAATAGATCGCAATTTTCCTCAAAGAGCAACCTCTACTGGCTCTTCTAAATCTTGTCATAATGTACACGATCATGGTGAAAGGATAGAGAAGCAGGTGGAGTGACGAGTGTTGGAACACCTTGGCCCTCGTCCTCAAGTTAATATGGAGTTGGTAATATATAAGGTCAGCCCACCTTGGTTTGTTTAAGACATTCTTGATGAATCGTTACCAAAGGGATTTAAGATGCCAGCTATTGATAAATATGATGGGATAGGAGAATCTACAGAGCATATTCTAAATTTTGACTCTTTGTTACTCTTACTCGGAGTACTTGATGTAGTAAAGTGCAAAGCTTTTCCTCAAACTCGAAAAGGTCAAGCACTGAATTGGTACAGACAACTTGCACTAGTATCTGTTCGTTCATTTGACCAATTAAGTGAGTTGTTTGTTAACCAATTCATAGATGGTAAAACTCATGGTAGGAGTTATGTTTCTTTGATGAGCATCAAAGAAAGATATGGTGAAACACTTAGAGACTACTTAAAAAGATTCACAATAGAGGCTCTAAAAGTACCTAATTTGGACAAATTTGTTACTGTGGTGGCCCTTACAAATGGGATGACCAATAAACACCTCAAGGTTTCTTTAGCCAAGAACCCGCCAACCACAATGGCCGAGCTATAAAGGAAAGCAGGAATGTACATGGTGGTTGAAAAGATAATACAACCAGAGAAAGATAGAGGGGATGATAGAAAGAGGAGAGGAGCAGACAACATGAATCGTGATTCCAATAAGAAACCAAGGTTCACATCGAACCCCATAATTTAACCAAACAATGCTAATAGATTTTCAACTTTTACCCCATTGAACCATTCAAGGGGACATATTTTATTAGAGATTGAGTGTAACGCCCCTAATTTTCCAAATTTATAATATAGTCCCGACATAAAAATAAATTAATAGATATGCATAGTATTTCTATATTGGTGTGACTAATGCGTGTATTATATGGTACCTAGTTACTTAAAAGTGGAATTAGCCTAAATGAAATGAAAAGGGAACTATTAAATGATGTAAATAAAGAATAATGGCAAGGATTGTAAATATATATGAAGGCATATATATAAAAGACATAAAAAGATGGACTTAATGTGAGCTCTAGGATCATCCTAGCACTTAAGCTCATCTTGATGAGTGAAGGGTTGGACTTAGTCCACCAAATCCTAGCTTCTCTAACAAGCTATACAAACCACTGTTAGGGCTTCTATCCCTTTTTATTTGAATAAGCTATGGGAGAACTTGAGAAGAGAACCCTAGGAAGCTTTGTTGGTGGATTTGGCGGAGGCGAGCGAACACATATCAAGTGCACACAAAGCTAGGTAAATCATTCATCTTCCTTCTATAATCTTCCACTCTTTGATTTGTTTTTTTCATAAGGTTTAAGGTAGGAGATGAATCATGATATTTGGGTTTTGAGTATGTATTCTCGGATTTGTGTTGTATCCAATGTTTTCAAGCGGATTTACAATGGTTTTAATGTTCAAATGTTGTTCTTCACGTTCCCAATGGTTGTATATTTGGATTGGGACCCTTCCTTGATGAATTGAAGCAATATTTGATGAACACATAGGTTTTCATGATGTGTATGTGTTGAGTCTGACGTTGATGGTGATTGTGGCTATGGTTTTGATTGTGGAGTACTTTGATTTCTGGATTTGACGAATCCTTGATGGTTTGGTAAAGTATTCTTTTTTTTCAGTTCTCAACAAGAACAATAACATATTGGAGCCTTGATGTTTTGATATCAAATCAATGGTTTTGTTGTTAGAAAATGTGTTTTGGGACGCTATTTACTAAATTTTGAGCCAAGGGAATGTCGGGGAAGATCTCGGGGAGTTTTTGGGGTCGTCGAGACTCAATCAGAGAGTCGGAGGGTAAACAACCCGCAAACTGCCGTAGCTGCAGTCCTTGCAAAATCCTAGTTTTTACCTCGACTTTAAACGACCATAACTTCTTCGTTTTAACTTTGATTTTGATGTTTTTAAAACTGTTGGAAAGCTTATGGAAAGCTTAACAACATGAGATTGTTAAATCACTAAAAATGAGTCTTTAACATATTCGAAAATGTGTTGGAAGTTAAGAGCACCATTAAGGTCTTAAATACGAGTTCGAGTACAAACTCTTAGTACGAGCCTACCCATGGTCCATAATTCTTAATAAACTTATCCAAAAGTGTTGTGAACCTAATAAAGTGCGTATAAAATGTAGAAACTCGAGGAACACCGGGGGAACTCATAGAAGGTTCATAATTAGGATTTAGCAGCGTTAGAGGTAAGTGGGGTTTGCTTTATTATCAATCATGCCATGCTAGTAGATATGCTAGGATTTTATCTCAATAATTGGTCTATGAATTATTTGGAATCTGATTGATATCTTTCATTGATATGTTGCTTATCATGTCCTTTTTTTTTACTCAATCTTTTAGATGCTTGTGGAAATGATATACGTCGAATGAATATACTTGGTACCTCGGTGGGAGGGTCGGAGGCATCCAGTCCACCTCGGTCGAAGGCATCCGGTCCCTCCTCCGATATGACTCTACGGAGTTTTGCTAGACTTGTGAACCCAATGCTGCTGATCCGCAATGTTAGGGGAAGGATAACCTATGCAAGGTCAATAGGTCTTTAAAATTGTGAACCTCGTGTTGTCTAAACCGCACCATTGGGGGAAGGATAAGCTAAGACCTACTACATGATAGGACTATTGGCATTTAGACTCGTAACCTCTTGTTTCCTAAACCATAACATTGGGGGATAAGCTATTGCCCATTGTCTAGTTGGATATATCAGTTGCCACTTCTTCCGACTCTAAAGGAGTTCGGTATCATCGTTATCCTTGTTGAAGTATCGGTTGGGCATTGTTGTTCTTTTATCTCGCTATATTATTATGCTTGATTATGTATATCTTAATGCCTGAAAAATGATAATGGATCTTATGTTCTGAACTGTTGAAATCTAGTTTGATTATATTACTAGGTATTAATTGGATGATTGATGGTAGAGTAGGCTTTTGCTTTATAGAGCCCATTCATATATTTTGCTCACCCCACTACTTTCCCCCCAAGGTACCTTAGCTGCTGCTCAGGATAAAGGAAAGGGCAAGGCCTTAGCATAGAAACTCTTTTCTTATTTGCAAGGTTGAATAATAATTATACATTTGTTTTTAGAATTTATCTAATAAACAGGGGATTTATTTTGGTAGATGTTTGAACGCATAGACCTGATTCAATTTATGTTTAATTTGGTATGCAAGACTTCTACATTTAGTTCCGCATTTTATTAGACAATAAATACTTTATTATATTCATCACCTATTAGCCTGGTTTAGTCTGTTTTATAGAATGTCTGGGTGAGTTTTTGCAGGTTAAGACTGACTAGATCATCGCTCGACATCACTGGGTTATCTCGAAGGGTTTGGCAATGGTTTAGACCAGGCAGTCCAGGCCCATCACAGTTTGGGTTATCTCAGTTGGTATTAGAGCGTAGGTTAAACGAACCTATAAACAAAGTGGTTTAAGTTTATCCAAGTTTATAAGTAACACCATAGTTTGTATCTAGCATAGGCATTTGAACCTAAGGAAAATCACTTATAATATAATATCCATAGGTAATGGCACCTAGAAGGAAACGTGTAGCTCTATCCAAAAATTGGAATAGGACCTACAGTTGAGATCATAATCAGAACCAAAGTGGTTCTACACAAGTCATCTTAAAATCTAAGTAAGTGTTAAACCTAGGAATGGTTGGTCAAGATTAAGTATGAAATCATTTGTATGGGCATTTGATTTGCAACGACTTAATATGCACAAGTGACCAAACTTAAGGTGGGAAGGGTTTGAAAATGAACCATTATATGTTATGATGTTATTTGCTTGTATGATATTATTTATATCATTTAAATATAATGCTCATTTCATTTTGTCTCCTACTTAATATGATTGGAACTAACTCTCTTGAAATACTCATAATGCATAATGAGTACTAGATGAGAAAATTCTTATGTTCCTCGGGATACTAGGAGCACTAGGGAGACTGATAATGGGCAGTGGCGTACTCGGATGGAGCAACGTATGGCTGAGATGACTGAGAATTATCGTAAGTAGCTTAAGGACATGAATGCAGCACATCAACGTAGGATTACTAAACTAATGGATGTTATTAGGGAACAGCAGGTGCAGTAGGTATCACAGGCACCGCGGGTACTCTTGCAACCACCACTGCCATCGCAAGTATCTATTGGAAAGAATGCTCAAGTATGTAAAGTCACTAACTCGACAGTTGCTGCAGTTTCGGTACCAGTGGTAAAACATGATGATAGGACATTGAGGATGCTCAAGATCCAAAAGGAGTTCATGAAATATGATGCGCCAAAATTTTTTAGGAGTCTGGAGACTGGAGTTGCTGAGGCATTGATCATGAATCTTGAAAAGAGAATGAAACTTATGAAGATTGACGATGCTACTATGCTACCATTAGGTTCCTTCTTGCTGAGGAAAGTGCTGAGAAATGGTGGAAATCTACGCAGAGGACCAAGGGACCAGTGGAGACTTGGTCACAATTCAGGGTATTGTTCTATTCGAAGTACTTTCTGAAAAACATTAGAGATGCTAAGAGACATGAGTTTCTTGATTTGAAATAGGGAAGCATGAGGGTCTAAGATTATGATCTGAAGTTTCTAGAGTTTTATGAGTTTGCTATTAAGTATGTATCCACTGAGTCAGAAAGGACTACCAGATTCATTGAGGGACTAAGGGATGACGTTTAGTACACTATAGTCATTGTTAGGCCACAAACTTATAATGATGCAGTAAATGCAGCCGCAGAGTGTGAGGCAGCTATGATAAAGACGAGGAAGATACCGGCGACATCGCATAAGACTGTGTCAGCATATTCTCAGCAAAGGTTTAGCAAGAATAAGCTAGAAGGTGCCATAATGACTGGTTCAATAAGAAGTTCAGGGGAACATGATCTTTAGGTGGGAATGCACCATCCAGAGTGGACTTGAGAGCACCCCATACTTCGGTGGGGATTTCTCACAACCTTTGGCTACTCATGGTTTGGTTTATAAGCCATCACTTTCACCTCGATAATCGAAGAACACTCAGAGTAAGAGTAAAGGACCGATAGGGTTGAAGGCACGAAATTTAGCAGGGCTGTCATCTGCGTCATTTCAGAGGCCTAGGGGATTGTACTTTTCTATAACCAGCCAGGACATTACAAGGCAGACTGTCCCAGGAGGCTAGAAGTATCAGAAGCTAGTGTAGCCCAACCTATCAGGGGAGGAGTGAATGTAGTTATAGAGCCAGATGTTGCAGCCATTCGTCATTTGATGGCAGGTATGGTTCACATTTATGATAGAGGCATGCATGCGTTACTTGATTCTGGGTCTTCTATTTCATTTTTGTCTGGTAAATTGGTTGATGAGATTGGACTATTGTCGATTAGAGCAAGTACCAATTTGATTTTAAGTACTGCTACTAGTGAGCATGTTTATCCTAATATAGTGTGCGAGGGGTGTATTATTAAAATTGGGGATCATGCTTTATCCTATGATCTACGAGTGTTGTAGTACTTAGAGTACGATGCCTTGTTAGGGATGGATTGGTTGGGAGCTTACCATGCCAATATTGATTATTTTCGCAAGATAGTTACTTTTCGAATCCCTGGTATACCGCCGTTTAGATACAAATGTCCGTACGTAAACGAGTTGCCACTCGTGGGAAGGTAGCAACTGACATCGAGTTAAGAAATATTATGAGTCTCACAACTATAGAGGAAGATGGTCATGAACTTCAACTTGAACAGATTCCGGTGGTTAAAGAATTTCTGAAAATTTTTCCTACAAATTTATCTAGAATCCCTCCACCCCAGGACATTAATTTTATTATTGACCTTGTTCTTGGTACGAAACCCATATCCATACCACCTTATAGAATGGCACCCAAGGAGTTAGTAGAGTTAAGGAATCAGTTGGATGATATGCTAGAGAAAAGTTTTATCCGCCTAAGCATGTCGTCTTGGGGAGCCCCAGTATTTTTTGTGAAAAATAAGGATGGCAATTCCCAAATGTGTATCGACTATGGTCAGTTGAATCGAGTGACCATTAGGAACAAATATCTACTCCCTAGGATCGATGACCTATTTGATCAGTTGCGGGGAGAGAAGTTCTTTTTAAAGATTGACTTGAGATCAGAGTACCATCAGTTGAGAATACGGGAAAAAGACATAAAGAAGACACCTTTTCGCACGAGATATGGACACTTTGAGTTTACAGAGATGCCATTCAGACTTACGAATGCACCGACAGTGTTTATGAACCTGATGCACAGAGTCTTCAATTCTTACCTCTACAAGTTCGTCATTGTATTCATCGATGATATCATGATTTATTCCAAGACTCAGGAAGTGCATGAGAGACATCCAAGGGTGACTTTGTAGACTTTGAAGGATCACTGGTTGTATGCTAAGTTTAGCAAGTGTAAGTTTTGGGTTTCGGAGGTGAAGTTCTTAGGTCACGTAGTGAATGCAGAAGGAATTTTCATAGATCCAGCTAAAGTTGATGTCATCACAAAAAGGTCGCAACCCACCACGGCGACGAAGCTTAGAAGTTTTTTGGGATTAGCGGGTTACTATCGAAGGTTCGTAAAGGATTTCTCAATGATTGCATCACCAATGACAAAGCTAACTTAGAAGAATGTGCAATTTGAGTAGACTGAAAAATGCCAAAATGCTTTCGAAGAACTACGAGATAAGTTGACATCAACACCTATATTGGTACTTCCAGAGGCAGGGAAGGAGTTGGTTCTTTACACTGATGTTTCAAAGATTAGGTTAAGATGCATATTGATGCAAGAAAGGAAAGTTATAGCTTATGCTTCTAGGCAACATAAGATACATGAAAAGAGCTATCCAAATCATGATTTGGAGTTAGTAGCGGTTGTGTTTGCTCTAAAATTGTGAAGGCATTACTTGTATGGCGAAAAGTTCTCAGTGTTCTCGGATCATAAGAGTTTGAAGTACTTGTTTACTCAAAGCGAGCTGAATATGCGACAAAGGTGATGGCTCAAATTCTTGAAAGATTTTGACTTCACTCTTCAGTAACATCTGGGGAAGGAAAATGTTGTGGCTGATGCTTTGAGTCGTGTGAGGAAAGAAACAAGAGATACTTGCGTTATGATGTCAAAGGAGTATAAGTTACTCGGCGAAGCTTCAGTGATGTGTATTCATGAAATCAATGAGAATAAGTTAGACGTTTCAGGTTCCTCAGCATGGGTTCCGATGAGAGCAGAGCCAGAGGCTATTTTCATAATTATAGACTGTCAAAGGGTTGATTCAGAGTATGGCAAGTACAGATAATAGGCTGATAGTGAGGAATTTCTAGATTGGAAGCTTTCTGCAGATGGAACATTAAGGTTTAAGGATAGGCAGTGGATTCCATCGCATGCGTAGTTGCGAGAGGATTTACTTCGGGAGTCGCATCAATTGCACTATACAGTTCATCCGAGGAGCACTAAGATGTACCAAGATATGAAACAAATGTATTGGTAGTCAGGGATGAAAGCGGATATCGTGAGATATATCCAGGATTGTGTGACTTGTAGGCAAATGAAAGCGGATCATCAGAAACCCGAAGGGATGTTGCAACCTTTACCTATTCATGAGTAGAACTGGGAACATACAGCCATGGACTTTGTGACTGGATTGCCGACGATCAGGAAGAAACATGATGTGATTTGGGTTATCATAGATCGTTTGACTAAGTCTGCACACCTTACTCCAATTTCTATGGGGGATCCAGTCGTTTGACTAAGTCTGCACGCCTTATTCCAATTTCCATGGGGGATCCAACAGTCAAGCTGAGCAGGAAACATATTGATGAGATCTTGAGGCTACATGGTGTCCTTGTGTCTATTGTGTCGGATCAAGATCCACGGTTCACTTCCAAGTTTTGGAAGGGTTTACAGAATAGGATGTGAACCGAGCATAATCACTACATTTCATCCTCAGTTAGATGACCAGATTGAGAGACTTATTCAGATACTTGAAGATATGCTCAGGGCTTGTGTGTTGGATTTCTGCGGGAGTTGTGAGGATTATCTATCGTTATGTGAGTTTGCATACAACAATATCTCTCAGGCGAGCATTGGTATGTCACCATTTGAGGCATTTTATGGAAGGCCTTGTAGGTCTCCAGTGTGTTAGGCAGAGGTTGGTGACACGGTGTTGATTGGAGCAGAGATTGTGCAGGATCACACTGACAGGATTAAACAGATTAGGCAACGACTACGTACCACACATGAAAAGTAAAAAAAATATGTAGATAGGGATCATCAAGAGCTTCTTATCAAGAAAAAAGATCACGTGTGTTTAAGCTTTCACCAATGAAGGGACATTATAGATTTAGGCTTAAATGGAAGCTTGCACCAAGGTATATTGGACCATTTAAAGTGATCGAATAAGTGGGTCCAGTTGCATATAGATTGGCTTTACCACCTCAATTAGCGAGACTTCATGATGTGTTCCACATTTCTATGTTGTGAAAGACGTCGACTAAGCATACCCCGGTAGTCAATTGGAGTCAATTGGACGTGAGGAACGATATGTCATATGAAGAACAACCGATACAGATCCTTGACAGGAAGGTTCAAAAGCTTCGCAACAAGGAGATCCCACTAGTTAAGGTGCGGTGGAAATTCCATGGAGAAGAAGAACTAACTTGGGAACAAGAGGATTATATGGTTGTGCATTTCCTAGATCTCTTCGAATCTTAAGGTATGACTTCTTTTTAGTTTCAAGGACGAAAATTCCAAAAATTGGGAATATTGTAATGCCCCTAACTTTCCAAAACTATAATATAGTCCTGACATGAATATAAATTAACAGATATGCATAGTATTTTGTATTGGTGTGACTAATGCGTGTGTTATATGATATATAGTTACTTAGAGGTTGAATTAGCCTAAGTGAAAGGAAAATGGAACTATTAAATGATGTAAATAAAGAATAATGGCAAGGATTGTAAATATACATGAGGAAATATATGTAAAAGATATAAAAAGATGGACTTAATGTGAGCTCTAGGATCATCCTAGCACTTAAGCTCATCTTGATGAGATGAAGGGTTAGACTTAGTCTACCAAACCCTAGCTTCTCTAACATGCTATACAATCAACTTTTAGGGCTTCTAGCCCCTTTTATTTGAATAAGCTACGTGAGAACTTGAGAAGAGAACACTAAGGAAGCTTTATTGGTGGAGGAGAGGGAACTCACATCAAGTGCACACAAAGCTAGGTAAATCATTCATCTTCCTTCTCTAATCTTCCACTCTTTGATTTGTTTTTTTCCATAAGGTTTAAGGTAGGAGATGAATCATGATATTTGGGTTTTGAGTATGTATTCTAGGATTTTTTTTGTATCCAATGTTTTCAAGTGGATTTACAAGGCTTTTAATGTTCAAATGTTGTTCTTCACGTTCCCAATGGTTGTATATGTGGATTAAGAGCCTTCCTTGATGAATCGATGCAATTATGTGATGAACACATGGGTTTTCATGATGGGTATGTGTTGAATCCGAGATTGGTGGTGATTGTGGCTATGATTTTGATTGTGGAGTACTTTGATTTTTGGATTTGACGAATCCTTGATGGTTTGGTAAAGTTTTTTTTTTTTTTCAAGTTTTCAACATGAACAATTAATAGATTTGAGCCTTGATGTTTTGATATCAAATCGATGGTTTTGTTGTTAGAAAATGTGTTTTGGGACCATATTTACTAAATTTTGAGCCAGGGGAACGATAGGGAAGATCCAGGAGAGTTTCGGGGGTCGTCGGGACTCAATCGGAGAGTCGGAGGGCAAACAACCCCCACAACACCGTGACTGCCGTCCTTGCAAAATCCCAGTTTTTACCTCGACTTTAAACGACCATAACTTTTTTGTTTTTACTCCAATTTTGACATTTCGAAAACTGTTGGAAATCTTAGGGAAAGCTTAACAACATTAGATTTATAAACCACTCAAAATGAGCTTTTAACTTATTCAAAAATGTGTTGGAAGTTAAGAGCACCATTAAAGTCTTAAATGCGAGTTCGAGTACAAACTCCGAGTACAGGCCTACCCATGGTCCAAAATTCTTAATAAACTTATCCAAGAGTGTTGTGAACCTAATAAAGTGTGTATAAAATGTAGATACTCGAGGAACACCATGGGAACTCATAGAAAGTTCAGAATTAGGATTTAGCAGCGCTTGAGGTAAATGGGGTTTGCTCTAATATCAATCATGCCATGCTAGTAGATATGCTAGGATTTTATTTTAGTAATTGGTCTATGAGTTACTTGGAATCTGCTTGATATCTTTCATTGATATATTGCTTATAATGTCCCTTTTTGTTACTCTATCTCTTGGATGCCTGTGGAACTGATATATGTCGAATGAATATACTTGGTACCTCGGTTATGTGGTCCCTCCTCCGATATGACTCTACGGAGTTTTGCTAGACTTGTCAACCTTATGTTGTCTGATCCGTAGTGTTGGGGGAAGGATAAGTTATGCAAGGTCAATAGGTCTTTAGACATGTGAACCTCATGTTGTCTAAACCGCACCATTGGGGGAAAGATAAGCTAAGACCTACTGCATGATAGTACTATTGCCATTCAGACATGTGAACCTCTTGTTGCCTAAACTACAACATTGGGGGAAGGATAAGCTATTGCCCATTGTCCAGTTGGATATATCAGTTGCCACTTCTTCTGACTCTAAAGGCATTCGATATCATCGTTATCCTTGTTAAAGTATTGGTTGGGCATTGTTGTTCTTTTATCTCGCTATATTATTATGCTTGATTATGTATATCTTAATGCCTGGAAAATGATAATGGATCTTATGATCTGAATTGTTGAAATCTAGTTTGATTATATTACTAAGTATTACTTAGATGATTGATGGTAGAGCAAGCTTATGCTTTACAAAGCATGTTGATATATTTTCATCACCCCACTACTTTCCCGCCCAGGTACCTCAACTGCTGCTCAGGACAAAGGAAAGGGAAATGCCTTAGCATATGAACTCTTTTCTTGTTTGCAAGGTAGAATAGTAATTATCTATTTGCTTTCATAATTTATGTAGTAAACCGAGGATTTATTTTGGTAGATGTTTGAACCCATGGTACCTGATTCAATTTATGTTTAATTTGGTATGCAATATGACGCGCGCCAAATGCGTCAATAAAATAAAATTCATAAACCAACTATTTTGTAGAATAGTGGCAAATGGTCGATCCCACAGAGATCGGTGGTCTTTCTAAGGTTAGAAACAACGAAAATGAAAAATCGGGGGTTTTAAATAAATAATTTAACTAACTAATCTAACTAAAATAAATAAATAAAATAATTAAAATAACTTTCGAAACAATTAATGGGCACCTAAGTACACTTAGGCCTACGGTTCCACAAATTAGGATCAAGATTCAATGGCACATCATGGTCTTCAATCATTCCCAAAAAGTTATTAATTTATGTTCTCCTAGATTAGCTATAGAAAATTGACATCCGCAAACAATTCCTCATTCCCTTAATCTCGATAGCCAGGACGTCCACCACTAACTACTTCCGTAATTAATGCATTACCCTAGACATCCGTCAATTAGGTTTAACACACTAACCGCAATAATATGGATCCGTGGGAACACTAATCTTAAATAACTGGATCGCATCCTCTTCCGGATCGCATCCACTTCCGATTTAACCTAGATTCAATTGTTGCACACTCAATAACCGAAAGGGTTTTACAGCAAACGAGTGAGTGTTCGTCACTTTATTGGTCCAAAAGTACAATTACATGGATACTATCAGTCCAAATAACTATAGATTGTCTACCTAAAAGTATGCACTCGCCGCATACATACCCTAGATCTAAACCATATTCATTAAAATCAACAACAACGAAATAGGAGAATTAAATCAAACCAAATAATAAAATAAAAGGTATCACATAATATGCCATGAATCCATAATCCCGACTCGTTTCCCCACCGACCTAGGCAATTGTCAAGAGAAGTCGATGCTAAAAATACAATAGTCGGTGTTCCTTTATATAATACATAAGGTTGCTAATATATAAAACTACTAAAAATTGGTCTCGAGAGGTGAGAGAAACTAATTTTGTGGATTGGTCTCATGACTCCTGCACCGAGGAGCATCTGGTGGTTGTTGGGCGTTCATTACATGGTTTCGGACAGGTGTCAACAACTGATTGGTGAATAAAATGGAACTGCTACATGATGTAGTAGACAAAGGAGAGCGCAACACGTGGCAGGCGTTGGAGGCGGAGAAGAATCGCACGAGTAGACCGATGTTCTGGGAGTTGGTGCGAAACCACATCTCGAGGAAAATCTGAGAGCAGCTGGTGATGAGAGAATTGTTGGTTGTGAGGACGAGCTGGACCAATAGAGAAGTGACACGTGGTGCTGGTGTGAAGAGAAAATCGCAGGAAGAGATAATGAACTTCTAGGAAAGTGTGGCAACACGCATCCCGAGGCATTATCAATTGTCTCTAGTACGCTGTGTACTTGAAGGCGTGCCTCAGCTGCGTCACTTGATCGTTCCTCTACACCCAATCAACTGTGCAATGCGTGTCTTGACGCATATTCTCAGGTAACTGTTCACTGAATATAAATACTCTATTTTGAGTATTTTTTCGCCCCGAACTCAGCCGCACACTCCGTTTCACCTGAAAATGACCAATAAATATAATTGAATATATATTTTAGATACTTTCTATATTTAAATATATTAAAATAAAATACTAAAATTATATAAATACCGACTTATCAAATAACCCCAAACTTAAGACTTTGCACGTCCCGAGCAAAGGTGTAGATGACAACACAAACAAAACTAGACTCCTAATATAAATATGCATTGACTCAACTAATCATATACCCGATTCAAAATTCATGGAGTTCCTTTGATTTACATAGCCGCCAAGTTAACAAACAACTCAGGAGATTTTGGAGTTATGATATGTCAAGACTCACAACCCAAACACAATTAAGATCACACTTTAAAGACATAGATTCAGTCAAAACAAAGGCCATCAACTACTCACAAGTTTTCTTGGCCTATACATTCAAGCACGCAAGTTTAAAATCTCACTTAATTTAGTGAAAGCACTCGAGCTAAATCTTTTATTTAAGAAGTTTTCACAACTTCCGCCTTTATTCAATTTTTTTTATTCTCAAATTTTGTTTTTCAAATAATATGGTCCTCGCTCCATTTACTATGGACCGATTTTCTCACTTTTTCCCACCACAAGTTTCCCTGCTCCATTTTCTATGAAAACCTGTGGGACTCTCTATACTAACAAAAAAAACTCTTGTTAGTCGTTCTCACTTTCACTATAATCAAGCAAATTCCCTAATAATATCACTTGCAAAGTTTTGACCGTCTGCTCATTTTCGTTATCTATCATAAAGCTTAACCATAAACTAAGTTCCTAATCATGAAATCATAAAAATGTAGGGTACAGACTCGATTGAGTGTTTCTCCAAATTTTCCCTAAATTTCAAGTAAAAAAGGCAATTGTAATTTACTCATCCATAACCAAAGGCATGAAACAAAGTTTCGGGTGACTCTAAACAATAAAAAAAATAAAAAACTATACAAAATACATGCATGAAAGTGTATCAAATACTAATGAAATTAGAAAGAAATATGGAGGGACAAGAAAGAAATTAAAGAAATGATATAAAACACCGCCATTACCATCCGAGAACCGCATAAAAAAACTAAACGATCTCACCTGTGATCTTTCGTAAAGAATCCATCCAAATCAATCTATAATCCCTAAAATACTCCCAAACTTATTCAAAACCTTGTCCTCAAGGTTCAAAACAAGTCAAGGAATCCATCCAACAAAAGAAAAAGAATAGAACATGGAGAAATAATAAGAGGATGATACAAATGCATGCATAATGAAAGTCTCTAAAAATGAGTGAATGCATAAAATCTCTCATATCTAGGTGACTAAGGAAACTATGAAAGAACAATCATAACAAGAGCAAGAACTAGTTAACATAGAAGTTAACTCAAAAGATTCCTATCAAGTCTTGCGAGCCCGAAGTCTTTCAACTAAATGTGAAATCAACAAAATGATGGAATAAAGTCTAGGGTTTTTGATGTACTCAAAGACCTGCCACTAATGCGGTGACTTAAGTTGGATATAACCAAACCAAGTCCCAAAACACCTAAAATCCTATAAACATGTTAATTCCAAAAAAAATAAAATGCTCACGTTATGCTAAAAAAAATATAATCCATAGTCAAACCTAACAAAACTCACGGGGTGCACCAATTTATTAAAATAAATAAATAATAAATAATAAATAATAAAAATACCAAAGAAAGAAAATCAATCCCCGGCAACGGCGCCAAAAATTGACGCGTACCGAACGCGTCAATAAAATAAAATTACTAAACCAACTATTTTGTAGAATACTGGCGAATGGTCGATCCTACAGAGATTGGTGGTCTTTCTAAGGTTCAAAACAGCAAAAAGGAAAAACCGGGGGTTTTAAATAAATAATTTAATTAACTAATCTAACTAAACTAAATAAATAAAATAATTAAAATAACTTCCAAAACAATTAATGGGCACCTAAGTAACACCTAGGTCTACGATTCTACAAATCAAGATCAAGATTCAATAGCACATCATGGTCTTCAATCATTCCCCAAAAGCTATTAATTTAAGTTCTCCTAGATTAGTTATAGAAAATCGACATCCGCCAGAAATTCCTCATTCCCCTAATCTCGATAACCAGGACGTCTACCACTAACAACTTCCCTAATTAATGCATAACGCTAGACATTCGCCAATCGGGTTTAACACCCTAACCGCAGTAATTTAGATCCGTGGGAACACTAATCTTAAATAATCGGATTGCATCCACTTCCAGATCGCATCCACTTCCGATTTAACCTATATTCAATTGTTGCACACTCAAGAACCGAAAGGGTTTTATAGGAAACGGGTGAGTGTTCGTCACTTTATTGGTCCAAAAGTACAATTGCACAGATACTATCAGCCCAAATAACTATAGATTGTCAACATAAAAGCGTGCACTGGCCACATACATACCCTAGATCTAAACCATATTCATTAAAATCAACAACAACGAAATAGGAGAATTAAATCAAATCAAATAATAAAATAAAAGGTATCACATAATATGCCATGAATCCATAATCCTGACTTGTTTCCCCACCGCCTAGGCAATCGTCGAGAGAAGTTGATACTAAAACTATAATAGTCGGTGTTCCTTTATATAATATATAAGGTTCCTAATATATAAAACTACTAAAAATTGGTTCCGAGAGGTGAGAGAAACTAATTTTGTGGGTTGGTCTCGTGACTCGTGTGCCGAGGAGCATCTGGTGGTTTCAGGGCGTTCATTACAAGGCTTCAGATACGTGTCAACAACTGATTGTTGAAGAAAATGGAAACCGCTGACGTGGCTCGTCAGGATTGGTAGAAGAACTGCTACATGATGTAGTAGACAAATGAGAGCGCAACACGTGGCTGGCGTTGGGGGCATAGTAGAATCGCACAAGTTGACCAAAGTTCTGGGAGTTGGTGCGAAACCGCATCTCGAGGAAAATCTGAGAGCAGCTCGTGATGAGAGAATTGTTGGTTGTGAGGACGAGCTGGACCAATAGAGAAGTGACGCGTGGCGCTGGTGTGAAAAGAAAATCGCAGGAAGAGACGGCGAACTTCTGGGAAAGCGTGGCAACACGCATCCCGAGGCATAATCAACTGTCTCTGGTAAGCTGTGTACTTGAAGTCGTGCCTCAGCTGTGTCACTTGATCGTTCCTCTACACCCAATCAACTGTGCAATGCGTGTCTTGACGCATATCCTCAAGTAACTATTCACTGAATATAAATACTCAATTTTCATTATTTTTTCGCCCCGAATTGAACCGCACACTCCGTTTCACCTGAAAATGACCAATAAATATAATTGAATATATATTTTAGAGACTTTCTATATTTAAATATATTAAAATAAACTACTAAAATTATATAAATATTGATTTATTACAAAACTTCTACATTTAATTCTGTATTTTATTAGACAATAAATGCTTTGTTATATTCCCCACTTATTAGCATGATTTAGTCTATTTTATAGAATGTTAGGGTTTATTTCCATAGGTTAAGGCTGACTAGATCATCACCCAAAATGACTGGGTTATCTCGAGGGGTTTGGCAATAGTTTAAGCCGGGCGGTCCTGGCCCACCGGGGTTTAGGTCATCTCATTGAGGCTGAGTCCTTCATCATATGGCTAACACTAATGAAAGTCAATACAACAGCCCGAGATAAAGCTCTATATTGTAGATTTCATAAAGATCATGGTCATGATACTAAAGATAGTAAGCATCTGAAGGAAGAAATAAAGTTCTTGATCTTAAAAGGCCGTCTTAACTAGTTTGTGAAAAACAAGGATACTGGAAAGCGTGGTGAGTATAAAGGAGGAAGGAATGATGATCGTAGAAAAGATGAAAACAAAAGGGGAAGGCAAGCACAACCTGGAGGTGTGATCAATGTCATATCAGGAGGACCAACAGCTTCAGGAATATCTTCATCATCTACAAAGGCATATGCAAGATAGTCTCTCATGGTTGAGATACCGCCCAAAAAGGCAACATTAGCTTTGCTGATGATGATTTAGAAGGAGTTAATTTTCCCCATGAAGATCGTTTAGTAATTGAGATCATGGTAGGAAACTTTACTGTCAAACGTACGCTTGTTGATAATGGAAGTTTTGTTGATGTTTATACCACAAAGCTTTCTCTGACATTGGATATGTTGAGAGACAACTTACTCCATTTTCAGCACCTTTATATGGCTTCAACGGGGCTGAAGTTAATATTGAAGGCTCCATCTGTTTTTCAGTTACTATTAGGGAGCCGTCAAGGAAGGTAACTAACATAGTAAATTTTCAGGTTGTTAAGGCACCTTCAACCTATAATATAATTTTTAGAAGGACATCGCTTAGTAAGTTTAAGGTGGTTCCTTCAACATATCATTTGAAGATGAAGTTCCCAACCCCCAATGGCGAGGATAAGTTAGAGGAGATCAAAAGATGGCCAGAAGTTGCTACTTGATAGCTGTTAGACGTAATAGTACTGGGGGAAAGTTTTGCTCGTAGATTCACTTGATGTTAATGATGAAGGAAAAAGGAGATCAAAACCGGCTAAAGAATTAATCTCTCTTATTATAGACAACGATGATTCAGAAAAGTTGACCTATAAAGGTTCCGGTTTGAACCCAAAAGTCAAAGTTGAAATGGAAAAGTTCTTGCAAGAAAATAAATGTGTTTTTGCATGGACAGTAAGTGATATGACTGGTATTGATGCTGAAGTAATCACTCATCATTTAAATGTTGATCCAACTCGAAAGCTATTTAGGCAAAAGAAAAGACATTTGCTTAAGAGAGGCAAAAAACAATTGATGAAAAGTTGAGAAACTACTAAAGGCCCAGATTATTGAAGAAATTTTATATCCAGAATGGTTGGCAAACCCACTAATGGTGAAGAAGTCTAATGGAAAATGACGGATGTGTATTGACTTTACGGACTTGAATGGTGCTTGTCCAAAAGATTTTTTTCCATTACCACGAATTGATATACTTGTTGATGCAACCGTGGGTCATGAACTTCTCAGCTTCATGGATGCATTTATTGGTTATAACCAAATTCAAATGTTAGAGTCAGATAAACCAAATGTATCATTCATTACAGAGCACAGTCTTTATTGCTATACAATGATGCCATTTGGATTGAAGAATAATGGCGCAACCTATCAAAGGATGGTTAGTAAAATGCTCAAACCACTGATTGGAAAAAACATGGAAGTATATGTTGATGACATGCTTGTGAAGAGTTTGAAGCAAGAGGACCACGTTGAAGACTTACGACAAGTCTTTGATGTTCTCAAAAGATACAACATGAAGTTGAATCCTCTTAAATGTGCTTTTGGAGTTGCTCCAGGAAAGTTTCTAGGTACGATGGTGTCTAAAAGAGGCATTAAAGCTAGTCATGATAAGTTGAGGCGATAGTCAATATGAAGGCTCCGTAGAATGTTAAGGAAGTGCAAAGACTCACAAGAAGAGTAGCAGCGCTTGGGAGATTCATATTGAAGTCAGCTGATAGATGTGTTCCATTTCTTAATATTTTAAAAAATCCTAAAAATCTTGAGTGGAATTCAACTTGTCAAAACTCTTTTGAAGAGTTGAAGAAATACTTTTCAAGCTTGCCTTCATTGGTCACGTCCCAACAGGAGAGGTGTTCTTCCTTTATTTAGCTATTTCTGAAGTAGCACTGAGTGCTGTTCTTGTGAGAGAAGAATCCAATACACAACAACCAATTTATTATGTTTGTAAGGTATTGCAAGGAATAGAAACTAGATACAAAAAAACAGAGAAATTCGTGTTGGCATTGGTGATGGCAGCAAGAAAATTGCGTTGGCATTGGTGATGGCGACAAGAAAATTGCGCCCTTATTTTCAGTCTCATCCAATTGTGGTTTTGACAAACCAGCCACTAAGAAGGATATTACATAGTCTATAATTCAATGGAAGGATGACAAATTGGGTTGTAGAGTAGGGTGAATATGATATTAGCTACAAACCTAGGATTGCTATTAAAGGACAAGCTTTGGCCGATTTCATCGTCGAATGTACTGTTCCTGAGGAAGAAAAAAATTCAAGTAAGATAAAAGGTGATGAGAAAGAGTATTGGACATTGTACATTAATGGATCATGCAACAAAATGGGAAGTGGCATGGGCATGATCCTAATCAGCCCTGATGGGTTCGAAGTCAAGTATGCTGTAAATTTGGATTTTCCAACCACAAATAATAAGGTAGAATATGAAGCCATGTTGGCCGGATTGGGGATAGCTAAAGCTCTTTGTATTAAACACTTAAATCTTAGTGATTCTCGATTAGTAGTCATGCAGTTACAAGGAGAATATGAAGTCAAGGATCTAAAGTTAAACATTATTATGTTTTTGTGAAAGTGGCAATGAGTTATTTTATTGATTGTCAAGTTTACCATGTTGTTCGAGAAAATAATACAAAGGAAAATGAGTTGTCAAAGCTAGCTCTCCTTGAAGGAAAAAAATATGATACCGTATACTTTGAAACTCTTCCCAAGCCTGGTATTAAAGCTAAGGAAGTCGTTATCATGAATAATGAAGAGTTCTGGTTGTCCCTAATTAAAGCTTACTTAGAGCAAGGGTTGTTTCCTAAATATCTACAAGAAGCAAAAAAGTTAATGATGAGAACAACACGATATACAATCTTTGAAGGAATTTTGTACAAATGATCATACAGTTTGCCGTTGCTGAGATGTTTGTCACCAATAGAGGTAGATTATGCATTGCGTGAGGTCCATGAAGGAATATATGGACAACATTTAGGAGGACGAGCACTAGCCCATAAAATACTTCGCCAGGGGTTTTATTGGCCAACCATGCAAAAAGACTCGATAGAATTTGCCAGAAAATGCAATCAGTGTCAGAGGTATGCACTAATACACCACCGGCCAGCATAGCACATAACGCATGTTACATCATCCCTGCCATTTACAATGTGGGGAATGGATATTTTAAAGCCTTTTACACCAGCATCTGGTCAAAGAAAATTCATAGTGGTAGCCATTGATTATTTCACAAAATGAGTGGAAGTGGAAGCATTAACTACCAGTATAAAGCAAAAGATTCAGAAATTCTTTTGGGAGTTACTCATCTATAGATATGGCATTCCTCAAGTCTTGGTGACTGACAATGGAAAAAAGTTTGATAATGCCAAGTTTCATGACTATTACAAAGAGTTGCAGATTGAGCAGAGGTTTACTTTAGTTGCCCATCCATAAGCTAATAGGCAAATTGAAGTGACAAGTAGAATTATCCTAGATGGTCTGAAGAAAAGGTTGGACGGCACCAAGGGACTTTAGGCAGATGAGTTGCATAGTGTCTTATGGGCATATAGGACAACTAGCAAGACAACAACGGGAGAAACAACTTTCCAACTTGCATATGGGGCAGAAGCTGTTATACCTGTTGAAATCGGGATACAGTCCTTTAGAATCCAGAATTTTGATGAGCAATCAAACCAACAAGGTCTGAGGCATAACTTGGATCTTTTAGATGAAACTCGAGACCAAGGTCCAGTAAGGGTGGTTGCATTCAATAACAGTGTGGCCAAATATTACAATGCAAAAGTTAAAGGTTGAGCCTTTAAACAAGGAGATTATGTCATGGGAAAGATTGAAGTCTCAGACCCCTTGTCAATGGGAACGTTGTCACCTAACTAAGAAGGGCCATATAGGGTCAAGAAAGGAACTAGGCCCAGATCTTATAGGCTTGAGACATTGGAAGGGTAGGAAGTTCCAAGGTCGTGGAGTATCATCAATTTGCGCAAGTACTACTAGTAGGCTAGTAAAAAAAAACTTTAAGAATTATTTTCCACTTGAATTAGTAATTCACATAGTGTTTAAATTTCATCCTTAGCTTTGAATAAAAATGCTTTCATATTTATGTTTCAATCATATTTTCTATAGCATAAAACACTGATTGTTTGACATCTTTATTTAAGAAAAATTGAGTGGTGGACATAAAACACTTGAATTTAAACAAAAAAACTAAGTGTTCAACATGTTCAACATAGAACACTCATTATTTAAGAAAAAACTAAGTGTTCAACATAGAACACTCAATCTTTCAGAAAAAACTGAGTGTTGGACATATAACACTCGTATTAAAAAAAAAAACTGAGTGTTCAACATAAAACACTCAGTTTTTTCTTAAAAAGTGAGTGTTCAACATAGAACACTCAGTCTTTAAGAAAAAACTGAGTGTTGGACATACAACACTCATATTTAAAAAAACTGAGTGTTCAACATAGAACACTCAGTCTTTAAAAAAACTGAGTGTATAAGATAGGACACACAACAACAACAACAACAACAACAACAACATAGCCTCAGTCCCAAATAAACTGGGGTCGGATACATGGATCAAACTTTTCCATTGTACTCGATTAAGTGCAATTGATGGTGAAACATATGACACTAAGTATTTAGGAAAAAACCGAGTGTTCAACATATAACACTCAGTCTTTAAAAACACTGTGTTGGACATAGAACACTCAGTATTTAAGAAAAACTGAGTGTTCAACATACAACCCTCGGTCTTCAAAAAATTGAGTGTTGGACATAAAACACTCGTATTTAAAAAATATTGAGTGTTCAACATAGAACACTCAGTCTTTTAGAAAAAACTGATTGTTGGACATACAACATTCGTATTTAAAAAAAACTGAGTCTATAACATAGAACACTCAATATTTAAGAAAAATTAAGTATTCAACAGAACACTCAGTCTTTAAAAAAAACTGTGTGTTGGACAT
Organism: Stephania cephalantha; assembly: GCA_039657325.1. NCBI lineage: Eukaryota > Viridiplantae > Streptophyta > Magnoliopsida > Ranunculales > Menispermaceae > Stephania > Stephania cephalantha. Next base: position 18,968,275 of record CM077569.1, on the reverse strand, counting down.
AAAACACTCAATATTTAAGAAAAATTGAGTGTTCAACATAGAATACTCAGTTTTCAAGAAAAAAACTGAGTTTTGGACATAAAACACTCGTATTTAAAAAACAAACTAAGTGTTCAACATAGAACACTCAGTCTTTAAAAAAACTGAGTGTTTAAGATAGAACACTCAGTATTTAAGAAAAAACTAACTCAGTATTTAAGAAAAAACTCAGTGTCGAACATACAACACTCGTATTTAAAAACAAAATTGAGTGTTCAATATAGAATACTCGGTCTTTAAAAAAACTGAGTGTTCAACATAAAACACTCAATATTTAATAAAAATATGAGTGTTCAACATAGAACACTCAGCCTGTAACGACCCAAAATTTCTAATCGTTTTTAATTCTTTAAACAAAATCACCGACCCGTACCGTGGGACCCACATTGTGATACACATGCATACCGAGGCATGTTTCTAAGATATATTTTATATTTCTTATGAGGTTTTCCTAGTTTAATGTATTTGTGTAGACTATTTAAGTCATTTTACTCATTTATAGGCATTGAGACGTAAGCGGGGAAAAGCTTCGAGATCTATGCAGTAGCGGGACCGGATAAATTGACTTGGTAAGTCAATTAACTAGTTTAATACATTAATGTGATTAATTTAATTACTTTTCTAAGCTCATGGAAAATCATTGAATCAAATACTTAAGCCTAAGTTTGCATCGACAACTAAAACATAAATATAGACAACCCTTGATTAACCATGAGATATGCCTCTGGATGCGTGCTAATACTCATCATAAGTAAAAAAAATTTCAAAGTGAGTGTTAGTTGGCTATTTTTTAGTGTTGTAGGAATGAATTATAGCTATTTGATATAAATAAAATGAATGGCCACGATTAAGAGATATATGTTTTATGTAGATACAACACTTGGTTTATTTTGCTTATTCTTGCATGTTTTTGAGAAACAAAAGAGAGGGCTTGAGTGAAAGCTAAGGAGTGTTGAAGATTAGTGAAACAGAAGATTTAAGGTGAAGGTTGAAGCCAATTTGGAAGGATTAAAGTATCGCACACAAGAATCAAGTTTAGGTGCAACCCTACTCATTTATATTTTCTTTGGAATGATTTAGAGTACGAATAATAGAGCTTTTGTATACTAATGATTTTAAAGAATTTTATTTGTTGAATATGAAACTAAATTGAAGCTTGAATGAATTTCTAGCATTGGTTTTCAAAATTTCAAGTTTTGAACCAAATTTAGGAGTTTTCAAATGAAACTTAGATTCTGATTTTTGGGTTACAAAATGACTTTTTTTCTGGAATCTTATGCTGGTTTTGAATTCTTCATTTTGTTCTAATAATCTTTTTATAAAGAACTTTTTAAATTGGTTTTGAAAATCAAGAGTTATGCAATTTTGAAGCTTCTTGTGTTTTTGTGGTGTTTGATGAAATGCATGAATGAATTTTGTTTGAATGGAGGTAATTTAAAAATGAGATCAAAGGGCCTTTATCTTGATCATAATTTCAAAATTCTAATGGTTTTTTGATCCCAATTTGAGCTGTGTTTGAGTCCCCAACCTTAGATTTTGGAAATTTGAAGTTCTTAACAATTTGGGTTTTAATCCCGTTTTGGTTATTCACCTGTTTCATAAGATGAACATTGGAGTGTCTTGATTTGGTTTACATATTTGGATTCCTTGCAAAAAACCATTAAATTTTCCATAAAAAAGTTTGAGATTTGGAGTTAAATCAACAAAGTTATGATCAATCAAAGATTGCTTGTTACTTATGTTAATGAATATGATTTTTCATGAATTCTGATATAAAAGAGTTTTCATCTACAAAATCTAACTTCATTTTTGAATTCCACAATTCGAGCTGATAATCCAACTATTAAGAAGTTCTCAATTTGGATTTGAAACCAAATAGTTATGAATTTTTTTTAATGACGTTCTTGAAAAAAAATCTGAGTTTTTTCTAAAACACTAATAACTCATCTAGTATAACCTAAACCCAAACTTACTGACTCTAATAAAATTTAAAACATATAAAACAACTCTAAGAGCCTAAGAAAGAGTCTCGGGAGTCCGGGTGTGTCATTTGAGGTGTCAAGAGGTCGGTTAAGCTAAGATAAGCACATTGTAACGTGTAAGTAAAGCTGTGGGAATTCTCTATTTCATTTCATTCTGATTCTTATTGTTTTATAGTCTATTTGTAAACATTGCTAGTTGTAATCTCAAATCATGTTATCCTTGTCTCTATTCATTATTGAATATTGTCAACATGATGCCTTGTAAAGCATTTCATTTATTCAATTTCCTAAGCTTGATAATATTCTTGATATATAGCGATCAAAAGCATGCTATTAGGATCAGTTGTAATGAATTGGACTTGTATTATGTTTCCTTTGGCATTGTAGCTTAACTCGTCTTGAAGTCCTAGAAACTTAGAACTATTAATCCTTGAAAATTAAAGTAACGATTATCTAGTGTCCATTTTATAAGTGATGTGCGGCTCACGGAGATTTAGATCTACCGGGGTGTCCGACACTCACCACTACACTTATGCGGCACGCGGGGTATGGGCCTCGAGGTTGTTGGCAAGAATGAGATAAATGATTTACATGCGTAGAGCACAACTCCGCCATTTGAGAATTGTTAGAGTTGATGAAATAAGTAGAGCACAACTCCAAATAGTAGTGGAAAAAGGCTAGGTGATATTTCTCACCGTTGACTAGACGTAGATCATCTTGACTTAGTCTGTGTCAGTCTATATATTTTTTATTGTGGTACTTGCAAGCATTACTTGATTCAGTAACTTTTTTGCTACTTTATGCTTTTAAATACCTTCTTTCGTTTAGAATTCTCCAGTTATTACTTAAATAGCACCATACTCACCGACTAGTTTGTGACGGTGGGTGCGATTCATGGAACAACAGCAGGTTGAGAATGGAGAAGGTCGGTGACTTTCCTTGACCATTTCAGCGACACTCCGATCTCATTTTGTGTATGACTCAAATTTTTTTGCATTACTTATACTTATGTCTTTCTGGTACATTTTTGGCTTGTACATTGAGTTGAGTGACTCGACTCCCCGACTTATCACTTGATTGTCACTCTATTTACTATTTTTTATGTTTATATTATGTAATGGATTTTCCCTGGTATCCCACACTTAGGATATAATATGTTTGCTTCCGCACAACCTTTAAGACTTCAGCAATTATTTATAAATGTTAAAAAGTTTTAATTAACTCTAAAAAAATATGTTTGTATATAATTGAGAATATTTATCCTAAAAGCAGATATACGAGACTAATAAGAAAAATAGGCATACTAATACGTCGTTAGGTCCTAATTAATTTAGATCTAGGCTTAATGATGAGATTAAGCTGGGTGGTGCCCTGTTTTAAGAAGAATTCGTCACAGTTGGCATCAAAGCGCAAGTTCTTGATAAGTAAAACAAAAACATGAATAAAACACAAATCTTAGTTGTGGAAACCAGACGATCTTTGCCTAGAAATCATTATTTGGGAAGTGAGTGAAAGTGAGATGGGGATCTCTTATGTGTAGTTGTTAATTTCTATATGTATATATATGTGTTATGCCACGTACTAGCAGATTCACGTTCGCTATCCACTTGCAGACTTCGATGGCTGATACGCGAGGGGGAAGGGATGCAAAGACCTGCGGCAGTCAGCCTTTTAATATTGTGGAGGATCTTCAGAGGCTGTTTGACCGAGTGACAACTCAAGGCCAGCAGTTGACCGACTTTATCACTTTGATGATAGCCCGATTTGCTCCACCGGCATCGACATCGACCCCTATGACTACTCGGCCAATTTTACCGGCTCTAGTACTTCCTACTACAACCCCAACAGCACCAACAGTGTAGACTATTCTAGTCGTGATCGCACCAGTAGTAGAGACAGCTAAGGTAGTACTGTCCCCCATGCCCACATCTTCCAGCACATCAGTTGAAGTCCAGCTTATGAAGGACTTCATCAAACTCAAGCCAACTTTGAAGGAGTAAGGAACTTTGAGAAGATTGAGAAGTAGGTACTATCTCAGGAGAAGCTTCATAGGATACTGAAGATCAAGGATAGACTTCGAGCAGAGATGCCATTGTATAATCTCGAGAGAGACGCTGATGTTTAGTGGCGTATGACAGTAGCTGCTCATGGAGAGTGTAAGACATGGGAGGCTTTTAAGCAGAAGTTCTATTAGCAATACTTCCCGCTTGCAGTGAAGAAAAGGTTGAGGAAAGAGCTCATTGACTTGAGACAGGGAGCAGAGGAGTCTGTGATGCAGTACATGGACCGATATGATTATTTGAAACAGTTTGTTGAGAAATTTGTGAGAGATGATTATGAGGATGTGTACCACTTCGGTGATGGGCTGAGGCTAGACATTGGTTATCATGTAGTTAGTACATGCGTCAGGATACTCACCGAGATCTATGAACGAGCCCTATCACATGAGACATACTATTTAGGCAGAGTCGCTGATGGCACAACATCAAGTCCATTTTTATAAGCAGAGCAGACTATAAAGTATGAGAGTAGGAGACAGAGGGGTAAGGGAGCAAGGAGATGGAACAGAAGTTCCCAAGGGTAGGGGACAACCACACATTACCCACTAGCTGTGCCTTATAGATCATACCCTGCTCCAGCGCAGAGCATAGTAGGCAAACCTCCCTTGCCACCTCTAGTCAAACCAACATTGCCTGCTTCCGTTGTTCATGTACTTCTCGCACCATAGGACCCACAAGCTCCACGATAGCTGCATCAGGGTTGTAGAGGTCTAGGCCATGGCAGAGGTCGAGGCCAATATGTTAGACAAGGACAGGGACACCCGTAGAGATATGGTCAGTATCAGGCAAAGGGTCAGTTTCAAACTCAAGGTCAGCGTAGACAGATTACATGCTATAAATGTGGACAGGTCGGACACATTGTAATGGAGTGCCCATAGCCGGTAGTAGTCTTTGTATAGTAGGTCCGAGAGGAGGTTCATATGGTAGCCCGGCCAGACGCCGACACCACACGAGTTCTCGTTGAGGGTATGATTCCCATTTGTGGTGGAGATTCATATTTTTTATTTGATTCTGGATCTACCATATATTCAATTGCTAGTTGCATGTTACGCGTCCTAGGACAGACACCCGTTAGGCTTAGAGTACATTTGATCCTTAGTACTGCAGCCGAAGATAAGGTTTACCCTAACAGTGTAGTTAAAAGATGTCTAGTTCAGATAGGTGGAGTAGAGTTACCTGCAGATTTCAGGGTTCTCGAGGATTTAGAGTTTAACGCGTTATTAGGGATGGATTGGCTAGCAGTGTACCATGTTAATATCAGTTATTTTAGTAAGACAGTGATATTAGAGATCCTAGGACGTCCGATATTTACCTTTAGAGGCAGTACATCGTGAGTTGGGAGTGCGAGAGGTTGAATTATGACTAGTGGAGAGATGGAGACTCTGGTAGCATTGTATGTTGTGGCAGAGAGTCAGAGACCCAGGCTTGGGACATGCCAGTTGTTTTCGTGTTTTCAAACATTTTTTCGAAGGAATTACCTGGTTTGACACCACCGAGAGAGGTTGACTTCATCATCGAGTTGCTACCAGGCACCAGGCCTATTTCTATACCTCCGTATCGTATGGCTCCGTGAGGATTAGAGGAGTTGAATACCTAACTTCAGGACTTGGGACATAAAGGATTCATCACACCCTCTATGTCGCCACGGGGAGCACCCATCCTTTTGGTGAAGAAAAAAAATGGTACTTTGAGACTGTGTATTGACTATAGATAGTTGAACAAGTTCACAATCAGAAACAAGTATCCACTACCGAGGATAGATAATTTATTTGATTAGTTCTGCGAAGCACAATATTTCTCCATGTAGACCTACAATCAGGGTATCATCAGCTCAGGATCAGAGATGATGATAGGTCCAAGACATATTTCTGCACGAGGTACAGACAATATCAGTTCACGGTCATGCCAGTTGGGCTAACCAATGCTCCTGTAGTATTTATGGATTTGATGCATCAGATTTTTAAACCGTTTCTTGACCACTTCGTAATAGTTTTCATCGATGACATACTGATATATTTGAACACCAAAGAGGATAACAAGCAACATCTCAAAAAGACGTTGCAGACTTTGAGGGATCACAAACTCTATGCCAAGTTCAGCAAGTGTGAGTTTTAGCTTTCAGAGGTCAAGTATTTGGGGCAAGTTGTTGGAGCAACAGTGATTGCAGTGGATTTGGCCAAGATTAGAGCTATCATGGATTGGCCGGCACTAACATCAGTGACAAAGATAAGGAGTTTTCTAGGCTTGGCAGGGTACTATCGCTGATTTGTGAAGGATTTCTCGAAAATCGCTTCACCAATTACCAAATTGACACAGAAGGACGTCGTTTTTTGGTGGACAAAGGCATGTGAGCTGGAATTTGATGAGTTGAATAAATTATTAACTACTGCGCTAGTATTGGTATTGCCAGAAGGTAGACAAAGATTTCTAGTAAATATAGATGCTTCTCATGTGGGTTTAGGCTGTGTACTGATGCAGGGCAAATGAGTTGTTGCATACGCCTCCAGACAGCTAAAGATACATGAGAAGAACTATCCTACACATGATTTGGAGTTGGCAGCGATTATGTTTGCTCTGAAGGTGTTGAGACATCATCTGTATGGAAAGAGATTCACACTCTTTACTGATCAATAAAGTCTGAAGTATCTCTTTACATAAAAAGTTGAATATGAGACATCAAAGATGGTTAAATTTTCGGAAGGACAACGACTTCTCCTTGAAGTATCACCCAGAAAAAGCCAACGTAGTTGGAGATGCGCTGAGTAGGATACTGGTTAGAGATGTTAAGGTTTTTAAATGTCACACGACGCATGAGTATGGGTTACTCGAGGCAGCAATGATAGCATGTCAGTCAGAGGTTCCTACAGATACTCGTGTTGAGATCTACGCACATATAAAAAAACATATTATGTCTACATAGAAAGTGTCAGATGGTCAGAGGATCGACAAGTTGTACCCGAGGTTCAGTGTGCTAGCAAAGAGTACATATTATGTTGACTGGATGGAGACATCAGATCAGTATCTGAGATATAGAGATAGACTATGAATACCGTTCGTGGCAGAGCTAAGAGATGAGATTCTTTATGAGTCACATCATTCCCGATTCACCGTTCATTCAGGCATGACCAAAATGTACCATGACATGAAGAGACATTTCTGGTGGCTTGGGATGAAGGCAGATGTGTCTGAATTCATCAAGAACAGTGGGATCTGTCAGCAGGTGAAGGCCGAGCATCACAGACTTGGAAGATTTCTACAGTCACTTCCCATTCCACGATGGAAGTGGGAAGGCATCTCTGTGGATTTTGTCAAAGGTCTAGCAAGGACTGTCAGGAGACATGATTCGATATGGGTGATAGTTGACAGACTAACGACGTATGCTCATTTCCTGCCAGTAGCATCATACTACACTTTCGATCAGCTGAATGTACTGTTTGAGAGAGAGATTATTTGGCTACATGGGACTCCACTGACGATCACATCAAACAAAGATGCTACCTATACGTCTAAGATGTGACGTAGTATGCAGGAGCAGTACGGTATGCGCTTACAGCTCAGTATAACTTTTCATCGTTAAATCGCAGACTGAGAAATTGATTTAGATCCTCGAGGACATGCTTCAAGCTTGTGTTTTCAAGTTTGGCAGATATTGGGAGAAGTACCTACCGTTATATGAGTTTGCTTAGAACAACAGTTATCAGGGTAGTATTGAGATGACACCATTCGAGGCTTTATATGGCAGACCATGTCGCTTGCCATCGTGTTGGGCTGAACCAGAGCATCTGGATATTGTAGGGCCTGAGATTGTTGTTAATTTCATGGAGAAAATCAAGTTGATTCGTTAGATACTCATGGGAGCTCAAGAGAGACATAAAAAGTATGCACAAAAATATCGTGATGATCTCACGTACGCCGAGGGAGCCTATGTCTATCTCAAAGTTTCCCCTCAGAAGGGTCTTTAGAGATTTGGTGTGAAAGGCAAGCTAGCACCGAGATTCATTATGCCTTTCAGGATTAGGAAACGGGTAAGGAAATTCGCTTACGAGCTTGAGCTGGCTCCGCAGATGTTAGGGATCCATCCGGTCTTTCACGTATTGATGCTTCGACTAGCTAAGTCAAAGGCAGGAGTAGGAAAGATAATTGACTTGAATCAGATCGACCTGAGTGAGGATATTTCATATAAGGGGCACCTATGCAGATTTTGGATCGATTGGTATAAGAGTTGAGAGGCAAGTATATCCCGAAAGTGCTCGTCAAGTTGCAGTTTAATGACGATACGAAACTTACTTGGGAGCGGGAGGACTATATGCGAGACAGGTTTCCGTACCTATTCGAGTCAGGTATAAGTCTTAGTTTGAATTATAATTTCGAGGATGGAATTTCCATTAGTTGGGAAGAATTTTAACGACCTAAACTTTCTAATCGTGTTTAATTCCTTAAACAGGATCACCGACCCGTACCTGAGACCCACACCGTGATACACACGCATACCGAGGCATGTTGCCGAGGTATATTTTATATTTGTTGTGATGTTTTCCTAGTGTAATGTATTTATATAGACTATTTAATTCATTTTACCCATTCTTAAGCATCGAGACATGAGCGAGGACACGCCTCGAGAAGCGTGCATTAGCGGGACCAGGTAGAGTGACTTGGTAAGTCAATTAACTAGTTTAAGACATTAATGTGATTAATTTAATTACTTTTCTAGGCTCATGGAAAATCATCGAATCAAATACTTAAGCCTAAGTTTGTATCTAAAACTAAAACATAAAAATTGACAACCCTTGATTAACCGTGAGATATGCCTCAGGATGCGTGCTAACACTCATCATATGTAACTTTGTGTCAAACTGAGTGTTAGTTGGCTATTTTTTAATGGTGTAAGAGTGAATTACATCTCTTGGATCTAAATAAAATGAATGGGCAAAATTAAGAGATATATGTTGTATGTAGATACAACACTTGGTCTATTTTGCTTATTCTTGCATGTTTTTGAGAAACAAAAGAGAGGGCTGGAGTGAAAGCTTGGGAGTATTGGCAATCAATGAAATTGAAGATTCAAGGTGAAGGTTGAAGCCAATTTGGAAGGATTAAAGTATAGCACACAAGAATCAAGTTTAGGACAACCCAACTCATTCATACTTTCTTTTCAATGATTTAGAGTACAAATCATAAGGCTTTTGTATACAAATGATTTTAAGGCCTTTTATTTTTTGAATATCATATGATATTCGTAGATTTAGAAAAATCATATGATAGGGTCCCTAGAGATGTTCTTTGGTGGGTTCTAGAAAGAAAAGGAGTGCATGCTAGATACATAGACACGATTAAGGATATGTATGATGGAGTAGTAACGAGTATAAAGACATTTGGAGGAGCTACAAAAGAATTTTTCATTACGATAAAACTACATCAAGGATCGACTTTAAGTCCATATCTATTTACTTTAGTTATGGATGAACTAACTAGACATATTCAAGAGGATATATCATGGTGTATGCTATTTGCAGATGATATTGTCTTAGTGGATGAAATTAAAATGGAGTGAATAGGAAATTAGAACTCTGGAGGAATACATAAGAATCTAAAGGCTTTAAGTTGAGTAGAACGAAAACCGAATACATGCACTGTGAGTTTAGAAACACTAGACATCAAGATGACGGAGTGGTAAAATTAGGGGAAGTAGAAGTTCCTAAGGTAAACCACTTTAGATACCTAGGATCAATCATACAAAATGATGGTAACATTGAGAATGATGTCACACATAGAATTCAAGCTGAATGGAAGAAATGGCGGAGTGCAACAGGGGTGATTTGTGATCGAAATGTTCCTACTAAGTTAAAAGAAAAGTTTTATAAGTCTGCAATTAGGCCAGCTATGCTCTATGGAAGTGAATATTGGACGGTAAAACAACAACAATTACATTAAACGAACGTAGCAGAAATGAGGATGATTAGGTGGATGTGTGGTAAAACTCGTAAAGATAGAATAAGAAATATAGAAATTCAAAGACAAGTAGGAGTAGCACCAATTGATACAAAGATTAGGGAAGGCGGTTGCGGTGGTTTGGTCACCTGCAAAGACGGCCTACAAATGCCCCAACTAGAAAACTTGACTCAATAGAAACTGTAAAAATTCGACGAGGTAGGGGCAGACCAAAGTTAACATGGGATGCATTAATTATGAGGGATTTGAATGGTTTGAAAAGCTTACCATCAATTGCATTTAATCGAGCACATTGGAAAAGTTTGATCAATGTAGCCGACCCCAGTTAATTTGGGACTGAGGCTATGTTGTTGTTGTTATTTGTTGAATATGAAGCTAAATTGAAGCTTAAATGAGTTTCTAACATTGGTTTTCGAAATTTCAAGTTTTGAACCGAATTTGGTAGTTTTCAAATGTAATTTAGATTCTGGTTTTTGGGTTACAAAATGAATTTGTTTTTGGAATCTAATTCTGGATTTGGATTCTTCATTTTGTTATAATAATCTTTCTATAAAGAAGTTTTCAATTTGGTTTTGAAAATGAAGAGTTATGCAATTTTGAAGTTTTTTGTGTTCTTATGGTGTTTGATGAAATGCATGAATGATTTTTATTTTAATAGAGGTAATTTGAATATGAGATCAAAGGGCCTTTAATCTTGATCATGATTTCAGAATTCCAATGATCCCAATTTGAGGTGTGTTTGAGTCCCAACCTTTGATTTAGGAAATTTGAAGTTTTTGACAATTTGTTTTTTAATCTCGTTTTAGTTTCCTCTAGTTTCATAAGGTGAACATTGGAGTCTCTTGATTTGGTTTACATATTTAGATTCCTTGCAAAAAACCATTAAATTCTTAAATAGAAGTTTGAAATTTAGAGTTAAATCGACGAAGTTATGATCAATCAAAGATTGCTTGTTACTTATGTTAATGAATCTTAATTTTCATGAATTCTGATATAAAAGAGTTTTCATCACCAAAATCTAACTTCATTTTTAAATTTCGCATTTCGAGTTGATAATCCAACTATTAAGAAATTCTCGATTTGGATTTGAAACCAAATAGTTATGAATTTTCTTAGTTAATGATGTTCTTGAAAAAAAATTTGAATTTTTTCTAAAACACTAATAACTTATCTAGCGTAGCCTAGAACCAAACTAACCGACTCTAATACACTGTAAAACATATCAAACAACTTCAAGAGCCTAGGAATGAGTCTCGGGAGTCCGGGTGCGAGATTAGGAATGTCGGAAGGCCGATTAAGCTAAGATAAGCACATTGTAACGTGTAAGTAAAGCTATGGGAGTTCTGTATATCATTTCATTATGATTCTTATTGTTTTATAGACTATTTGTAGACATTGTTGGTTGTAATCTCACATCATGTTATCCTTGTCTCTATTCATTATTGAATATTGTCAACATGATGCCTTGTGAAGCATTTCATTGATTCAATCTCCTAAGCTTGATAATATTATTGATATATAGTCGATCAAAAGCATGCTATTAGGATTAGTTGTAATGAATTAGACTTGTATTTTGTTTCCTTTGGCTTTGTAGCTTAACTAGTCTTGAAATCCTCAAAACTCAGAACTATTGATTCTTGAAAATTAAAGTAAGGATTATCTAGTGTCCATTTCACAAGAGATGTGCGGCTCACGAAGACTTAGATCTACCGGGGTGTCCGACACTCACCACTACACTTATGCGGCACACGAGGTATGTGCCTCAAGGTTGTCAGCAAGAATGAGATAGATGATTTATATGCGTAGAGCAGAGCTCCGCTATTTAAGGATTGTTAGAGTTGATGAAATATGCAGAGCACGGCTCCATATAGTAGAGGAAAAAGGCTAGGTGATATTTCTCACTGTCGACCGGACGTAGATCATCTTGACTTAGCCTTTGTAAGTTATATATTTTTGACTGTGGTACTTACTTGCATTACTTGATTCAACAACTTTTTTGCTACTTAATGCTTTTAAATACCTTCTTTTGTTTAGAATTCTCCAGTTATTATTTAAATATCACCATCTAGTTTGTGACGATAGGTGTAGGTCTATCGAACAGTTGCAGGCTGAGAATGGAGAAGGTCGGTGACTTTCCTTGAGCATTTCGATGACTGTCCTATCTTTTTTTGTGCATGACTCGACTTTTGTTGTATTAGTTATGTCTTTCTAGTACATTTTAGGCTTGTACATTGGGTTAAGTGATTAGACTCCCCGACTTATCACTTGATTGCCACTCTATTTACTATTTTTTGTGTATATCTATGTGATGGCTTTTCCTTAGTTTCCCACCCTTAGGATATAATATGTTTGCTTCCACACAACCTTTAAGACTTCTGCAATAATTTATAAATGTTAAAAAATTTTATTTAACTCTGAAAAAAACACATGTTTGTATATAATTGAGAATACTTATCCTAAAAGCAGATATACAAGACTAATAAGACAAATAGGCATGTTAATACGTCGTTAGGTCCTAATTATTTTAGATTTGGGCTTAACGACGAGATTAGGCTGGGCGGTGCCCTGGTTTAAGAAGGGGTTGTTGCACAGTCTTTTAGAAAAAACTGAGTGTTGGACATACAACACTCGTATTTTACCGAAAAAATTGGGTGTTCAACATAAAACACTCAGTCTTTCAAAAAAATCATGTTTTAAATAGAACACTTAGTATTTAAGAAAAATTGAGTGTTCAACCAAAAACACTCAATCTTGTAAAAAAACTGAGTTTTGGGCATAAAACACTCGTATTTTTTTCAAGAGAGTGTTCGACGTAAAAAAAAAGCCACGTAACGGCTACATAAAAAAAAGGCCTAGAAAGGCTTATGCAAAAAAGAGTTAAAGGCTTAGAGACAACCAATCATAAAAAAAAAGCCTGGAGGCATAAAAGTTAAAGCCTAGAAGGGCATAAAAGTTAAAGCCTAAAGGCATAAAAGTTCAAGCCTAAAAAACATCAAAGTTAAAGCCTAGAGGCATAAAAATTCAAGCCTAAAAAGGCATAAAAGTTCAAGCATGGAAAATGCATAAAATTAAGGCCTGGAAAGGCTTAAATAACAATCAATATATGGTTGCATTACAAAAAAAGACCTAGAAGCCAGAATGAGAGAGTAGATTAGCAAAAAAAAATCCTAAGATGGAGTGTCACGAACACTTCAAGAAAGTTGGTCTTCACCCTAAATGGTGGTTGCGGTGCCATCATCCTGCTCTACGTCTAATGAATCAGGATCTTTCGCTTCCTCGTCAATGATAGGATATTTGAGTCTCAGATGCGTAACGTATTTATTCCAACCATTGGTAATCAAAAAATCATCGTTCTCAATCATGAAGTCTTTCAGCTCAGTACGATAATCTTGAGAAGCTTTATGTGCCAAAATGCCTTTGTGAATCTCTATTTCATGGGTTTCTTTTAGCATGGAGTTCGCCTCCTTCAATTTTTCACACTCCTCCATAAAGCGACATTTTTCAGAATTCTCTTCCATTAAGGAAGATTGGAGCTCTTGATTAAGCTTGAAAATCTTCTTTGATTGGTCAGAGGTCTCATTCAAGTATAGCATCATCTAAAAAAAATGAGAGAAATTTAGAACCAAAAAAAGGTGCTTACTTGTGCACCAGCCAGATTAAGATGGCTATCAAGAGATTCCTGACTTAGTATAGAAGCTTGAGCTCGATCATAGGGGTACAAGCTTTATAACACAGTTCCATTGCAACGACATCACAGCCAACAACGCTATCAAAAGTCTTTATTCCCCAAGAAGGAACATTACTTTCCTCATACGGATTCACAATCGGTTGTGGAGGTGCAGAAGGAGGTTGAGGTACCACTTCAACCTCAATTTCTTGGGAACAAGATTCTACATTCTCCTATCGCCTCTTCTTCTGACTAGTAGTTTGTCTCTTATTTTTCCTCTCTGTTATTTGGGTTTGGATCTCCAATGTTTCAAGTAAAAGGACAAAAGATGATCAAAAACAAAAAATAGAAAAATAGAAAAAAAAAATAAAAACAAGAAAAATATTTATACCCTCTCCTCTAACATGGCTAAGACCAAGATCGACCAGTATTGGATGTCCTAATATATCAACTTCCACAGTTTGGGTATGCTCTTCACAATAGAGAGCTTTTTTTCATCATTTTTTCCTCTTTGGTGAGAGGGTATTATTTAAAAGGAAGACTTAAGGCAATGCCCCACTTATGGGGGAAAATGGTATGCCATGAACCAGCATTCCATTTAACACAAAAAAATTTGTTTTTCCACTTACAGGTTGGCTGACAAAATGACGGGGTGTCTACAATAGGTATGATAGACCTTCAATGAGTAAAAGTAATCCATCGTGCATGGGCTACATCACTATTTTTGATGTAGAAGATATTTCTGAACAAAGTTATTTAGGGAGGAAACCCAAGTTACTTACAACACATTAAAAAACACATGATGATGCGCTAACAGTTGGAAACTATTTGTGTAGGACTATGGTTGTAACAAAAAATAAGTTTGGTGATAAATATATCTGGTGGGATTTTTAAGACGACCTCTTATGCACTTTGAAGGACACAAAGTCTAGAGTCTACATTACAGGATCGGCTAAAAGGGCTGACTGCCTCACAAATATAATTTGGTTTTGTAATTCCATACAAAAAGCAAGGTCATCTACATTTTTTGTTCAGAGAAGAAAGAAATAAGGTCATGTGCCTCTAAGTCGGTATAGCTACTAACATGTTGAGCATTACTTATAGTATCACATAATGTTTGATGACAACAACCATGTAAAGAAAGAGATCTATGAGTGAAAGACAACTAACTAGAAGTACCTTCATCATGATTCATTATCCCGTGATGTTGAAAACTGGCGCCTTGAACAACTTCTACGGAAATGGATCCAACACAACACAAAAAATATAAAACAAAAGGCAAGTGCTGAAGTGAAAAAGAGAAAGAAAAGAAGTTGTAAAGGATGAGACAATGAGAAGGTCTCTCCCTCTTTTATAATGACAGCCACAAAAAGTATTTCAAGTTTAATTTTAAATTCAAATTTCAAGTTCAAAAAAAAAATGAAAGAGGTCGAACTTACACATCATGTTGAAGTGACTAGTAGTGAACAATACACATCTAGTAACCATATGTTGAAGTGAGTAGTAGTCAATAGTACACATCTAGTAGCTAAATGTTGAAGTGACTAATAGTCAACATTACACATCTAGCTATATGTTGAAGTGACTAATAGTCAGCAGTACACATTTAGCTATATGTTGAAGTGACTATAGAGTCAACTAGAATTTTAAATCACTGCAAATGTTGAAGTGATTGTGACTACACATCTAGCTAGAAAATCAGAAATTTAAATAAGTAGTCACTTCAACATAAGCTACATTTCTACCACAATGCTAGTATACACTCTAAATAGTTGAACATATGTGGTATAGCACCGTTATGCCATTAGATATGCATAAAAGGATCAATATTTAATGGTTTTGAGCGTCGGAGTGTTTTTCCCGGAGGCTCCCACTCCGGGATTTGCTTTGCAGATTTCGACAGAGTGATCCCATCAAAAGGTTACGGCGATTTGCATCTCCGATATTGAGGATCGAGGTCGAGGTGTTGTTTCCACAATAGGACTCGATTTAAAGTGGTCTTTTTTACCCTTAATTGCCATGTGGCGCCACGTCATTGCCACGTTGGCACATTTTTCAGAAAATTGAACGGAAAAGGGTTTTGGTGACCACGGTTGTAAGATTTTTAAAAAGTGTGTGACTTTTACGTTACGGAGATAACTTTTTTGATCAAAACGTTATAATTCATAAAGTAGGGTAACCAAGAAAAAATTAACCCCAAGTTTTAATTTCGATTTACTATATATATATTGCTACGTTAGTTTTTTCTCTTTTTTTTCTTGTTGTGATTAACCAATAATTAATTAATTAACTTGCCACCTAAGTAGAACATATAATCAGTCACAAGTTTGGATAAAGAAGAGAGCTCCTATGCCCATTTTCTATATTGTAAAATGGGGAGGGGCTCCAAGCCTATTTTTCATACCCAACATGGGGGAGCTTGGCTTGCGATAAATTAACATTCAGCATAACACTTTTTTTTACTCTTTATAAAATCAATTAATCAAACACAATTGAGTGGTAAAGAAACAACATGTGCATAAAATGAACTTAACGTAAATGATGATGCTTTAAGTAGAAGTGTGATAAACATACGTAAAGAAAGGAAATACAGAAATTCAAAGAAAAGTAGGAGTAAGATACAAAAATTAGGGAAGGGTATTGGTTGCAATAGTTTGGACACTCTAAAGACAGCCTATAAAATTACAAATGCCTATAGAAATTCAACTCAGTAGAAATTGAAGAAATTCGACGATGTAGGGATAAACTAAAACTAATTTGGAATGCATTAATTAAAAGGAATTTAAAGGATTTGGAAAGCACCCCATCAATTGCATTAAATCAAACAAGCACAAAAAAGAGTTTAATCCATGTAGATGTTGATCCCAACTAATTTAGAAATGAGGCTTTATTGTTTTTTTGGTGTGATTAATCAATTATTCAATCATAATCGTGCAAGCCATTTGTCTCATTCACGACTGACAATTACTTAATTTATATCCATTTATATATGGAACAATAGCACAACTCTATATATTGAATTCAAAAAAAAAAGATTAATTGGATTTGTGAGCACATGCAAATTGTATCTCGAGTACGTTGCTACACAATTATTGAGATCAGTTAGATATGCATGATAAGATGCGCACATACATATCTCAACAGAAGATTGAAGGGACCACAACATTAATATAACAATAAGTTGTAGCAAAAAAATGTCTCAATGCAATATTGAATTATACATTAATATGTACCAGTCAGCAAAGCGCACGCTCTTCGCAAGTGAACATCATATAGAGGCGTTCACTCCTAGAACAAGTAAGATTTCATGATTTAGCATTTTAAAACTCAAAATGGGAAGAATTATTAGAGAAAGGGGTTGTCTTTTTACTTAATTTCTTCACTTTGCAAGGGATTAGATAAACTAAATGGAGTAGTTTTACGTGATTTGTTTTTTCTATAAAAAACATATTGACATAGACCTAAAAAAATGTTTTTTTTTTATTACCCAATAATTTTATTGGAGTTAATTAATATCATGAATACAAATGGTCTTTGCATAGCTTGTACATTCAATGAAACTTTGCTCCAATATTTCAATCATGAGTGACATCGTGACTGTCTTGCTAATCTATGGGCAATTATGTTAGCTCGTCGCATGTATCTTCTAATGGGTATCTCGCGCAAGTGTTTTGCATTTATTGGACGATGTATCGAACTTATAAATGTTCACTCTAATCCTTTTAATGCCCTGAACTATATGAAGAAATCTGATTGAAATCTATCCTCTGCTTGTCATCCACTCCATTGGCTCATGTTGCTTAATCAGCTTTTGCAGGCTTGCATTTACTTGTCCCGACTGTAGTTTTCCATCGAAGAAGAGCATATCTCTGATTCCGCCCAGTGTCAAGTCAGTGTTGCATTCGGTGCTTGCTAAACATTCTCATCACATTGGGGTTGTGTTTGCTGCTTTGCTTGCCCGCCCCATTTCTCTTGGGAACTTCCAGCCATGAGTTGTGCCACTTCAAAAAAAATGTTATATTCATTCAAATCGGTCGGGGCTTCCACCATCATTGATGTTAAGATTTGATTTTAAGATTTGAGATCATTCAGTTGTAACCTAAAGATATTTTGGTTGTAACTGTTACCTACATAAATAGGTGGTTTGTACTCAAGAAAGATACACAATGAGATTATTCTCTTTAAGAAATTAACATGTTATCGAAGCTAGGTTATGTTTAGTCTCTTGTTTTTCCTTTGTTTTGGTTGACTTCCTCGACTACGTCTTCATGGACTGCCATGAGAAAACTTATGTCGTGAATCATGCCCTAGACACCTTGAGTTAATTTTTGTCCATAGTCCGTTGACATCAAATTTGTCGTTTCTCTGCTCTCATTCTACCTAAATCATGCTCAGCTCACTTTTGTTCGTGGGCTTTATAGAAGGACTCGATCGTCAATGCATCAGTTTCTGCCACGTATCCGTATCTTCTCTGCCCGCTCAATCACTCTTAGTGGAGAGAGATCTCTAACTCGTGTCCGCATCCATCATTTGCTCATGTGCCTTATGTTTCATATGCTTTTGTGGTCATCTCGAGACCATCTACTCATCTGTCTGATCTGTGATTAACTACAAACTGCCGCGTACTTGTGCACTTCGGATTTTCTCATCAGTCATCCTCTACATGTATGTCGTGGCTTAAGACATATATATGTTTCTGCTTTGTGGGTTGTCGTTGATTAATTTCCTCTACAACGAACCCTTGATTTTTTTTGCCATTTATTCACTTGAATTTGTTCTTGTGTTGCCGCCTGCACACTCCACTGATTTGTTTAGCAAACTCTATTTCCATTAAAGAAAAATTAAGAAAAGTACATTTAATACATACATATGTTACAAACACACACCTGACGTGCAATCACGTTTCTTAGATATGGAATCAAACCTAATATCAACATCTCGTGCTTAGGTATGGAGATTCAATCCCTAGATTGAAGATTACCGTTGTGATAGCTTCCATTTACCAATTAAGTCTTCTTTTTGTCTTGCCCAATAACCAAACAAAACCACAAATTAAAATCTCACAAAAAAACTTAAAAACTACATTCAATATTGCGGTTTTTAATTCAAACCATTGATCTAAAAAAATAATATAAAATCAAAATAAAAACTAATGTTAAAAAATAAATTACGTAGACATGTTATTGGCGATATAAAGGGCTGTTATTTCAACCTTTCTAACCTATCTTCCCACCCAATCTAAATTGACCACCAAATCAGTTTTTGAAACCTATATACCCATCCAACAACAACATTTTACTAATTCATAATACACCCATGTCTACATTACCCATCCAACCATCCCCTTCGTGACTTCTCATCCTCACCGCACCCCTCTTCTCTCTATGTTTCGCTGCGCTCTCCCACCTTCCTCACTAGCCCTCTCTTTCACTACGTTGTCGCACTCATCAGAGTACCGTCCCTCATTTCACCGCAACCTTTTACCCATCATCATTCACTCTTGTTGTTGCCCTTTCTTTTTGCCTTAATGATTTTTGCTATTTCTTTCAATTTATTGTTTCACTTGACATTGAAGTTGAGGTACATCATGGACCTTTAAAAAAGGATGCACCATTGATTTCTAAGGTTGTAGCCGAATGATGTTAAATAGATGTTCTGTACTGTATTATATATTAATAATGTTCAATGGTGTAATATGGTGTAACAGGGTTGTATAAGTGAGGTACATCAATATTTTTCTTATGAACCTTTACTCTAGAAAGCTTTCTTACGAAATTGTTCTTAAGCCAGCCAATGTCAGACCACCCCAATCTCATTAGTCATTTCTTACTAATTCTTGTTTAATGATTTGTTCAGTCCTCTTTGTTTGCAAAGAGGTGTCCGTTTTTATTATTAAAAGATTGTTGTTCATTAATTGTTAATTGACTACCATGGATATGGATTTGGAAAAAGTTGTTGTATCTGATGATCAGGATGAGTTGGTGTTGGAAATAGAAGGCCAAAATTAAGGCAAGTTTGCTAGAGTTGATTGCTGCTTGGTGGGCAAGTTTCTCACGGAAAGACAAGTCAATTTTGGGGCAATGAAGAACCTGATCGCTAAAATATGGCATCTAAGGCAAGCTGTTACAATCTTGGAATGCCCACCATGTCGTTTCCTGTTTCAGTTCTATCGCCCACTCGATATGAACAAAGTGTGGAGTAGAGCCCCTTGGATGTTTAATGGCTATGTTCTTATGTTGAGCAAACTAAGTAAAAATGATCATGATAAGTGATTAGTTAGACTTATATATAGGGTTAGTTTAGTAGTATATTTAATATAAATATCCTTAAATGAGTCCTAATTAATGGTGTTTATGCATTTTTAGGTAAATAAGGCATAAAGGAATGAAACGAGCAAAAATAAGAAGAAATGGGGCTAAAGCCCACCTAAGTATGGTTGGAGTTGTAGCACGCAAGTGTGGCGCTATGAGAGCATATGGGACAACATGGAGGACCTAGGCATGGCGAGGGAGAGAAGGCAAAGTGAAGAAAATGAGACTGTAGGCTCAGCGCAGTGGCAGCGCCGTGAAGCCTAAGGGACGGCGTCGGAGGCCAAAAGGACAGCGCTGTGGTCACTGAAACAAGGAAGAGCAAACAACAGAGGTGGCGCCGTGGCAGCGTCGTGGCATAACACACACGACGCCGAGGGATAAGTGAAACCGCCGAAATGGAAGAAAATAGAAAGTTAGAGTTCTATTTCAAGTTAAATTGTAAAATAAGGTTTCAAATTGTTTTTAGGGAGTATAAATAGATATTAGGACTTGGTAAACTCATAAGATATCAACCATTCGCAGCCATTAAAGTATTTTAGCATAGGTTTTACTGATTTTTGAGTATTAGAACGATTTGTAAAGTGAAGACATTGAAGACTCTCGTATGGTGATCTGAGTATTATTTTGATTGATTTATTTAAAATATTTCAATATATCTCTTACTTCAATGAATACCACTATGTGCATGTTTGTTTCAATGATGTGTGAGTAGTCTATTAATCTTAGGGATCAACGGATCCTATGGTATGAATGTTACGTTATGTTCATGAGTAGAAATTGAATATAGAAAGTGCAATGGTTAAAATTTGTATTGACTCTGAGCGTAATGCTATAGACATCATGATCACATGTTTATTGATATTAGGTTTTAGAAGTTATAATGGCTATTAAAGCTATTAAGCCGAACATGGACAGTACAACTGTAAAATACACAACTTCGAGCGATAGTTGTTGATTAGGGAGGCACTGATAGTTAACTTAATTGGTTATGAATCTAAAGATTTGGAACATTAAAGCATTATGGAGCTTACGTTATTCACGCCGATAGGTGGAGTTCTAGTTTGCACATTAGAGTCTTTTCCATCATAATAGTGGGTTAAATTGCATTTGAATGAAATCTATCTATTCTTATTAGGAATCGCACATAAAATAATAAGATAATAAAGTAGTTGAAAAACATAGTATTTCATTACCTTGGTGAAGTTGTGAACTAAGATAGTTTTAATGTAAGAGTTAAAAGTAAATTGCATTGACTTGATAGTATAGATTAGTTTAGTTTAGTTATAAAACCATTTAAAAAGGATTTTCTTAGCAATAAATTCATTGTAGCTAAGTACATAGTGACTGCATATACATTTCCCTAAGGATGATATCCGTAGTCAACGTAAGTTGGTTACATTATCACCATAATCGAGTTGTTATACTTGCAGCCGAGGTCAGATCACCTTCTCAATATTCCTCTGAATCATATATCAATTTTGGTGAATGTTTATGATGTTCCAATGGGTTATACCTCAGAATATGTTGGAAAATAAATTTGCAATTATATTGGATAATTCATAGAATTTGATAGCTGAAAAGTCATGGGAGGATTGTCAGAGTTCTTGCGAATCGGAGTGTTGATGGATGTTCGAAAGCCTCTGAAGATGTAAAAAAAACTCAAATTGTTGAATTGAAAGAGTATTTTTGTTAATTTTTTGTATGAGAAGATCCTATCTTTTTTCTCTTTTGTGTGGTCTCTTGGGCCATAATGATCAATTTTTTCTTAAGTTGTTTGAAAGTCCTGATGGTATTGTAGAGAAGAAGTGGGGGATTTTCCTATGAGCATTGATGAGTCATTATTTTTGCACTTTTTCATAGGTGTTTTGCTATGTTAATCAAGTCTAAAGTTGTGTTTTATGGCTCTATATTTTTACTTTGTAGATTTACGGGGTATTCGAGTGTTTCTGCATGAATTAGACAAATCCGGGAAAGAAGTCAAAGATAAGTTAAAAACCAGCAGGCTTCACGCCCCCATAATGGACATACGACGCCAGTGAAGACCCACGGGGCCAAGCATGGCATTACTCCAGAACAATAGATGGCGCCAGAACTAAATGGACAACGTCAACTCTATAAAGGATGGCATCACCTACGGCGCCAGGTTCAAAAATAGAAGTTTCAGACCGACTTGCTGCCCAAGACTTTCTATATATCGCCATGCCACCATCTGGCACCGTTTTTACATAATGGCGACGTCACGAAGGGTGCCAACTTCCCAGAAAAAAAGTTTGAGACTGTTTAGAAGGTTCTTATTCCCGCGAGTTGCTATTCTTGTGCCCAAGCAAACCTATATAAAGGAGGCACCTTTATGAATGAAAGGAAATTGTATTCAAAGTGATTTAAGATTAGAGAAGGGTAGAGTAGCCATGTTCGGCTAGGTTCTTCAATACTTAAGTCGGGGATGAAGCTCTCTAGCCATTGGCAGGTTGTTTTCTTGTTAAGATTTTCTAATATAATAGTTTTTTGATTTAGTTCCTTATATTTATGTTGTTTTTTCAACGATTTCTCAATGGTAGTTCAGAGTTTGTATATTCATTACAAATCTTTAGGCTTAAAACCATTGACCTGCTATCAATAAGGCCGAGTCTGTGATATCAACCGAGTTGAGAAGTGGCAATCACTTAGAGCAAAAAACTTGACATACTTGTTGTTCTAGGTGAGTAACATCGAAAACTAGTATAAATCTTGAGAGTGGCTTGCCCAAGATTATCTAGGGGTAGGTGTTCCCACATAGCTATAAATGTTGCTCACGTGCTAAATCTTGAGAGTTGTTGCCCAAGGTTGCACGGTAGAGTAAAAGAAATATTTAGAGAGCGGTTGCCCTATTATCGAGAATAAGGAAGCTAAGGTGTTCCCCAACACCTTTACCGTATCTAGGGAAACTGTTTTGAAACTCATCCTTCGAAGTCGATGATACAAGACATGGAAACAACAAAAGGCCAGATTGTGGATTCCTAAGCTTATGCTTGTTTCTATTTTAGTAGATCTATAGTATAAAACTATTTCCAATACCCTCCGGATTTATTTTTCTATTAGTTAGACTCAGTTTGACTGAATCTTGTGGATTCGACGCTGTATTTACCACTACTACACCCAAATAGAATTGATAAACTTTTACGGTTTATATTTGACACGCACGACGCATGATCAAATTTTGGCGCCATTGTTGGGGATTCGGTTCCAAATTGAGTTTAATTTTTTATTTTCTTTTGTTTTTGTTTTGTTCTTTGAGTCTACTAGTTTATGCATGATAGGATAACTCGATCTAAATCGATTGGTTCACTATTACCTTTCGATTCAAAAATCGACAAAACCCACTTGAGGTTGGCTACGAAAGCTCTAAACAAAGATTCCGGTTTTCCCCAACCTACTATGGCTGACAACGCTTGCCACGCTGGCAGTGATTGCCAGATTACCATGGGGCGCATCAATGAAGATATACAAAATCTTTTTGCACAGCATCCCCTATTTATAAACTTTCCACCAAACGTCAAAGATTTCGAGCTTAGGTCCGGTTTTATTCACCTCCTGCCCGCATTCCATGGCATGGAGAGTGAAGACCCGGTGGCATTCTTAAAGGAGTTTCAGAAGATTTTCCAGTCTATGAAACCTCCTCGAACGGAAAAGAATGCGGTAAATCTTAGGGCCTTCCCATTATGCTTAAAGAACAAAGCCAAACAATGGTTGTTTTATCTCCGCCTTGGCTGCATTAACACATGGCATGACATGATAAATGAGTTCCTCAGGGAATACTTCCATGAGGATAACGTAGCCCAACTCATTTTTGATATATGCAACATTAAAATGAAGACCGACGAGTCTTTTGGTGATTATTGGGACTGCTATAAGCGCCTAATTGCCAATTGCCTACATCATGGCCAATCTGATAGGGCCATTTTCCGGTTCTTCTATGTCAGCATGTCCCCTCTAGAGAGGCATATGATTAATCACGCTTGTGGTGGTTACATTTGTGATAAAACCCCCGCGCAGATGAAGAAACTCTACGAGGACATATCGCAACAATCCCGATTATATTGGGACATTGGTGTTGACGCGTGCTGAAGTCCGTCAGTTGGAGTTACCACTAGCTTCACTGATAAGAGAATTGATCAGTTGACTTCAACGGTGGAACGTCTCCTAAGTAATGGTTAAGCGCATGTTAAAGCTTGTAGATTCTGCTCATCCACAAGCCATGCGACTGACAAATGTCCTACTCTGTTTGAGGGTCATCAACAGGTCAATGTTATTGGTAGCCAATTCTAAGGGCAAAATTGAGCGCCCTTCGGAAACACCTATAACCAAACAAATGCGAGTAACCACCCTAACTTCAGTTATGGGCCTCAAAACCAGAATTATTCATCCTTTGTCCCTAGAGGACAACGGTTGCCTGAACTAATGGCCAATCTTTCCTCATTAGAGGACATGGTTCATTCTCTAGTGGTTCGACTGAGAAAATTCACTAGAGATGTCGTCCCGTTTCAGGTAATCATTGAGAAAGCTCTAAGTAACACAAATGCCACAGTCCGAAACCTGGAAGTCTAGTTAGGCCAAATTGCATAACAATTGGGTCGACTAAAGGAAAGAAGGATGTTGCCTTCACAACCCTACCCAAATCCAAATATAGGTGATAACCCTACAGGCCCACAAGTGAACGCAATTATTCATAATGGCATTGGCTCAGAGAATGAGGTCTGCAAAACCATCACCCTAATAGAAACCAAATTAGATAAGCAACCCAAATCCCAAAAAAGTTCTAACGTCTTCTCGCTCAAATGTGCCGATTCAGGGTTAATGGGTATCCCTTGCACAATATGAGGAATCTATTTGGAAAATGTAATGCTTGATTTGTGAGCATAAATTAACATGATGTCCTTAAATTTTCCTAACACTATAGGAATTGTGTGGTGGACCCAAATCCCGAGGCAACCTTGGGCACCTCCATGTCGTATCGCACGTCACCATGCCTTGTCACGTCATGGCATGCTTGTCTATGACACCTCGCAACCTAAATGGTTGCTAACACATTTTACAATGAAGCCTAGCTTTACAAATTATTCTTCATGAAATTATTAGTGATTTAATTAGCTAGTTACTCAATCTATCAGGTCATCATACAATTCTACAACGAAGGTCATTAAATATGTGAATAAGTTCTGCATTTTAACAATTCTAAGTCGTGGAAAACCCGGCAAAAGGATACCATGTATATAACAAAGGCAAAATAAGTACAACAAAAGATCTTTATACATGTATTCAGTGTTCTACAATCCCCAAAACCTATAAAAAATGTTAATATATACATATTGTAGGCAAACATGAGCTGACGTCACTATTTCAGATTTAGTTGCCCAATACCTCCTTGCCCTTGCCCTTGATTGTCAAAGGATCTGTATTCAGTCACCCATCAAATACAATGACGAGTCCAGTGAGTAAAATCCCAAGAGAATTCCACACACTATTCATGAAATAAATCTGATAAACTACGAGACATGCGAATATGACATCAGGCAACAATAAGTCGTACTCCCATGAATGTAGGCAGCATACATCAAGCAAAAAATAGCAGCGAGTAATGTAATAGCACATGCAAATTAAGCAAGCTCGAAAGTAAAATAGTAGTAAATAAACAAACAAATAACACGAGAAAACCCTTCGAAACTAGTCAGTACATCGATAAAATAGGATATGATTTCATGTATATACTCGCAGGCTTACATTAACTAACCCTCAACTACGGTTAACGGGTGAACCCCTTCCATAGGTTATTTCAAGTTAAGGGAACACCTTACATCCCTCCCGACTATCGCGGATACATTCTACTGCCGTCAATACGAGTGTTAAAAGAAGCGAACTTTTGCAAGTGATTTAGCCACAACCAATATACACACAACCGAAATTAGGTTGAAAACCTATGTGTGCCCACTAGGAGTCACACATGTAATTCGATATCGATAAAATCACGCCCATAAATTCTATGAAGCTTTCCAATGGGTTTACGCACCTCAATACGCGCTCTCACTTCCCCGAACTACTGAATCTGATCCCACCTAGCTCCCCGGTACCCGACCTAACGTCCCCTTAGTCCCCTGAAGTCCAATTTATATGTTTAGTATGTTTACTAGTTGATTAGAAATGTGTTAAATCAATTTTCCCTAAAACACCCCTTTAAATTTGGTTTTATCTATCAGTAGCATGCTATAGGTAGTGCACTACTATTCTTCATTTCGAAGAACAGTTGAGCACCCAGACTGGATAACGCGCTATCCAGCCTGGGTAGCGTGTTATCCATGCTGGGTAACATAATTCTCAACTCGAGAATTCTGTAACCAACACCTCATTTGGCTACCTTCAAACCGTCTACCACATCCTCATCTTAGGGGGAATCCAAAAAAAGAATAACAACCAAAACAACAATTTAATTCAATTTTCCAAAAAAATTCATACATTCATCCAATTTTCCAATTTCTATAATTTTAACCAAAATCAGTTTTAAAACATAAATTGATAGCTATAATTGACTAAAAATCTACAGGAGACCACTTTAAAAACAGCAAGCTAGCATCAAAATTCACTTTTGTCTAAAAACTTCAATTTAAGCTTATTTTCGGTTAGCGTCACGAATCTGAAGGAAGGGAATTCATTGGCCTCTCAATACCTCGGTCTTCAACCTTAGTTGAATTCCCCCATCGCATCCCTTTTCGAGTTCACTTTTTGATATAAAATAATAAGAAAGCAACAATGGGGCACCTCAAGGTAGTTGAAGGGTAGATATCGGTAGCTTGCCAATCTCCTTCATCGTCGCTCTAATCCGATTCGCCCGTCGTACCTCTTTTCGGATAATTTTTCATTAAACAGTTTAAGTCACAGTACATTTCCCCATTCATAGTCCATAATGCTATATAAACTAAGTATACTAATTACGTTGCATAATTGATAAAAATACGAGTCCCACTTACCTATATTGAGCTTTTTTAACTTTTACCGAGTTACGCGATTCTCAAAATTCGTAAGTCTTCCCCTATTGACCAAGAACCTAAAATAAATTTATTGTCATCAATTTAGGTTCATTACTCATTAATTAGAAGCCATAAACCGGTCCCAATCGAATCCGAGACCAATTTATCAAATTTTAGGTCAATGTGACCATTTCACATTTTTCAAGGTAAAACCCCGATATAAAGTCTCACTCGAAATCCTGAATATTTTATTTTTCATATAAACTCATTAAATTCTATTTATTTTATCAAAATATATTTTTTGCTATTTTTCCTCAATTTTTTGGAGTTTTTTTCCAATATTTTTAGCATTTATTTCCCTTTTTCTCCTTTTTTTATTATTTTGGTTTAGGGTTTGGGCCTAAACAGGGCCAAACCTGGTTCGGCTCAACTAAGCCAAACCAGCCTGGTTTAGGGCCCAGCTCTTCTTCTTCCTCTCTCAACAGAGCAGAACGAATTGCTCTGTTTTTTTTTTTTCGATTGAACTAGGGTTCAACCCCAGTTCAATATGGGAGGGGAGAAGAGATTCCAATCCATCAACCACAACAACGCCAACAACATTAACAACAATAACGAATCCAACAACAACAATCAGTCATCTCACTTTCGTAATCGTCTTCATCGCCTCTCTCTCGGTCCCTTTTCTCCTTCTCTCTTCCGATTTTTTCTTTTCCTCTTCTTTGTTTCGATTTCAATCTTTCATTCTTTTTTTTTTCTTCTTCACTGGTAAAAATCAAGTTGAAGGAGGCAGTTAAATTGTTTGGGATAAATATGACTTTTTCTCGAGATTCGAGGCCAATCCAAAAGTCATGAATTAATGTATCAGTCACTAGTTAAAGTGAAAATATTTTTGATACATCCTACCATATACATTGATTATTTTTTAGATGTAGTTACACACATCTCGATGCATGAATAATTCCTCTAAATCAAATATACGTTCAACACATTCACTTCCTCGACTGAAGCATAACACGTATCTCGAGATGAATACAATGTATGTTTTAATGTGATTTACACTTTAAGACTCGTTTATACATATTTATAGATATTTTTATATATAACCATATATATACTAATATATATTCACCTATTTATTTCCACGACCATAAATTCGTCGAGCGTGCATGTTATTGTACGTCCTACGTGTGTCACCCTCGACCCCGCGTATCACTAGGCGCCCACCAATTATTAATTAATTATTTATTTTTAATATATATTTATATATACAATTATATATAAATATATATGCATATATTCGTGGGTTCATAATTTCGTCATGCGCGCCAACAAATACACTTGGGCATGCACGCTATTCCTACGACTCGAGTGCGTCACCCTTGACCCATACACGATATTAGGTGTCCCATAATTTTTCAATTATTCAATTATACGCCAATTAAATTTAATTAATTTCAATAAATACTAATACACATCAAATAAACACCAAATGACACACAAATCCACGTACACGCTAATCGAGACAAGCATGGCTTAACCACAAGCCTAACTTGGGTTAGTTAGAATTCGAATTAACGCTAATCACCTTCTTAAGGTAACAATTCATTACAGTCTCCCCAATTTTAGAAAATTTCGTCCTCAAAATTAAAGGAAATGTACAAGTTACCAACAGTTTCAAAGAGAAATGGAAATCGATCTTCCATGTATAACTCCAATGATTTTTTCATTTTCCATGAAACTTCTATTTTTCATTAATTTGAACCTACAAAGCCTTTTCATATATGAGACTTTCAAAAGTACAACAAAATTTTCTTTTGAACTCTCCAATAATCTATGATGCTTGACTCCTCAATATCTTTATCTTTACAGGTTGTAGTTATAAATCACCCAGTATGTCATACCTTCTCTGTGTAGCTCTTCATTATCTCATTTTTTTCACAAAAGCTATATTCCCAATCTAAGTTTTGTACATCAACATACAATAAGATTAAACATATTCAGCTTTATTATTCAATAATGTAATCCACTTGATTACATTTGTTATCAAAAAGCTCGCACAAAGGAATATGTTTTCTTTCAATGGTTAAACATTGTGAGACACAAGCTCAAAATATTTATTCCTTAAGACCCATATTACTAGTTCGATTTATTTATCAACATAAAGAAAATATCTTGTATTAAGATTGAGAATGATTTTCAGCTACATCAATAACTTCTTCCACCACTAAAAGCAAGTCTCGGATATCCGTCTAGGGAATCAAACATTGAAACACCATATCATCTCACATCTCCAAATACATATATCTTGCTCAATCCGTCAAAAGAATAACATAACCTCACTGACAAGAATTTGTAGACTTCGTTCAATCTATCAACTACAACTTCCATTATATTGTATTGAAGCCCAAGTCTAGTTAATTTCCTTACATAACCACCCGTTATGTTATCCGTCTATCATCAGATATAGACAAGAATTTACTTAACGCTTCAGGTTTCCTTTATCCAGTATCAATCTATTGGATAACTCTCATATCTCTTTATGAATTTAACACCACATTCACCACCTCATACAATCCATAATCTTCTCGTATACTTCAATACGATATGGCATTGCCTATAAAACCAATATAAAGAGATCCATGAGGTCATCGAAAAAATTCTTTCCTAAAATCCGTCATGAACTAGAATTTCATTTCAGAATCTAATGTGTCCATCACAAATTCTCTAAATAGTCTAATCTAGATAATAACTCTTATTAGCCAAATCCTGGCATATCAATTTAATCAAATTAGACTTTTAAATCAACATATCACCCAATTAATTAACTTTTAGCCCAGCTCCAATTTGAGCTTCAAAGAACTGATCTATAATTATCAATTCCAACCACTCAGTTGATGATGTGCATGCATGACTTTACTCCATCATTATTACACGTCTCTCTTAAAAGATAGTACTGAGAAGTTCCTATTATAATTACACTTCGTGTTCTTTTCTCTATTCAAAGTACTGATCACATCAATCACTGTGTAGGTGATTTCTGAGAGTGAATTCATCATAATCATGAATTTAGGTTACTCACCTTAC
This sequence comes from Stephania cephalantha, assembly GCA_039657325.1. Taxonomy (NCBI): domain Eukaryota; kingdom Viridiplantae; phylum Streptophyta; class Magnoliopsida; order Ranunculales; family Menispermaceae; genus Stephania; species Stephania cephalantha. The sequence goes on along the minus strand of CM077569.1, from coordinate 18,938,185 downwards.
CTCTAATTTCTTTCACTCTGACAACTATATTCTTCAAACTCTCATAGCTTGAAATTCTCCAAATCCCATTTCATCAACTCTTTAATTTTTATATTTTTCAGTTGTCTTCTAGTGTTTCCTCTAAGATTCTCCAATCTTAAGGATAACTAACAAACTCTCCAAAACCCTTTCGCTTGGATATATTTGTATTTCAAACCCTATGATGAATGAATGAACTTGCGCAACCTATTCAACTGAATGGTTTTACAAATATTTTGGGATCTACACCCATATCTTATAATCCTAAGTCTCAGATTTAGGATTTATCTTTGCCATTCATTTCATTCATCGTTTGAAATACATCATAAGCTTATAATCTACAAGTGATGCCTTAAACTATTTGATACGACTGCCAAAACAGTTATTCCACTATAGTTCTTCTTAAACTTCTTTGAACTATATAATAACATAAACTACAATCTCTTGCTTTGTAGTGTTAAGACATAACTACCTGAATAAAAGTATTAGAATAAATCCTTTAACTTTTTTTCATATTCAAAGTATAACCAAGCAATTATTGTAGTTAAACTATATTTCCATTCTCTCTCAAGGCATCCTTGCGTTCTTTTTAACTTATCCCAATCTTACTCTTGGGTTATTTGAATATACAACAAAACGATATCATAAATCTTTGTATATGTGGTTTGTATCATTCAATTCTAGGACAATTCTTTGATGGTCTCAATCTTAGTCAACTTCGTTGACTTGTAATTAACATTCATCACATATTCGAATGATTTACATTTGAAGCTTAGTATTTGCACTTGCAATCTTCGGTATAAAGTAACTTATTGTTAGAGTTCATATGACTTTGTGATATTGCTTATGCCTTTTCTAAGTCTTCAACCCTTTTTATCTTATCATTAATAACACGATGATAATCTATTCCAATAGAGTTCAACAACTCTATTTCTAGCACGAGCTCTAGTGAGTTTACATGGTTTCCACCATGATTTTTATCATAATTAAGTCATTGCCTGACTTAATTTTCTTATAGTTCTAATTCTGATCTTGAATCAATGATAACCAGATCTGAATCAACTCTTGAGAACAATTGATTTCATGTAATAAATCCAAATGAGCTGTTGATTCTGGGCAATGAATATTCATCCTTGATTTGCTAAAAATTGACTCATCACTCAAGTTGAGTTCTCAAACTCATACAATTTCCACATTAAACTAAGTAAAAATAGAACTAATCATTGGTTTGACATCAAAGTCAAGTAATTGATGAATCTTATCTCAAATTGTGCCAAAATTTCAAGAGAATATGAAAAACAAACTTATTAAAACTTTTGGAGTCACAATTTTATTCATCAAGCTTGAATTCTCATTTAGGATCTACTAAATTTCTACAACAAGTTGAAACCTTTGAATCTCGAGTGATAACTTATTTCTACGAATCATCATTCGTAGATATTTAGAAATTTATGCAATTTTTGTTTAAAAGTAGCAGTTAATACCGACCTCCTGATATTCTACTTACATATTCATTCCCAGTATTATACGGTATTTCTTGGAATTCTCAAATTCTCAAATTCTCAAATTCATTGATGAATCATTCTCCCAAATTTAGACTGTTCCAGTCTATAAGATCAGACTAGAACATCTTATCTTACTAATTCGCTGCCATATTCGAACTCAACTATACAAATTTTAAAATATCAACCTCGCTATTACTTCCCTTTTTATATGTGCGTATCCACCACAACGTCATTCTTTTCTTCATTCTACTAGTTTCCTCATTAAATGACCTTTAATATCATTTAACTAGTCTCGACAATAGTATATATTCATTCAAAGTGAATCATCACCTTTAAGTTTCACTGAAGGTCATTTATTATTTTATTTACTTATTAATGTCAATTCTCCTAATTGTCTCAAAGTCCAGGTCCAATAGATCATTCTTCACTAACTATCATTAACCAAGCAATATCAGTGAAAATAAAGACCAAAAGTGACTATCCAATAGGAGAGAAGTTCATTTTTAGTCATTATAAGATTTTCAATGTCTTTCCTTGTTTCATCGGGATTCATGTTTCAGTAAACTCTAATCCTCAATAATTTTCTCATTATATAACATTTTCACATTTTTTCTTGTTTTAATATCCATGAAGCCCAAGTTTCCCAAGAACCTTCACCATATATTTATTGGATTCCAAGATAAAGATGGGAGCTAAAACCTTCAGGTTAGCGTATTGGAAAGATATTACACGTATATTTATCATGTAGATACAATACATCACAACACATAACATAACTCAGTCTTTTATCTTTCATTACCCCCAAAACATCAATCAAAACCATTTATCTGGCACTAAGTTAATCAATAACTTGATTATTAGTTCGAGTACTCTCAAGTTATGAAAACTTAGATTCTAATATCACAATATTAGAATTATATCGGAAACGTGGCTTTAAACCAAACTATAGCATCCCCTATCCCGATTAGGGCGATACTCGACCTTAAACCCCAATTAAGCCCCAGTACACTAGTCAGACTCAATTAGAGTAGTAGTACAGCCATCATTCATACCTGATAATCATACAAATAATATATCGTATATCGAATAAATAAATAAAACGCAGCGGAACTAAAACTTTTACGATAAAATATACGATATATAAAAAATGGCATAAACCTCGGTTGTGAATTCATATCCCGACGATGTTTATTACAAAATAGTAATTCAATACAATATATAAATAGCAGGGAACTCACTTCACCATGGAGAAGACTATAGACTCCAAATCTTCTCCGCTCCAAAGTCGAAGTACACGTCGAAATGTCAATTGAGGAATGAACGCTCCAACTTGCTCAGTAAGTGATGCTCATAAATCGATCAATTATCAACTAATATCAATGAATAAATGAATAACAATATGCATCCGAAACATATCTATTCAGGTATTAAATTATATAGCAATAGATAATGGAATGCAAGTTCACATGTCAATTGCAACTGTACTTTTGACTTATATATTTCTTTTATAATTTTTTTTGTATTCAAAACAAGAGTTGTAGAATCCTGCTACCCTGATTTACGGTCCGCAGAACCTCACACGTCGGTCGACGTGTGATTTTTGTGGTGTATCTAGGCATAGTGCAGCTACCTACTCTTAAACTGAAAGTAGCAATCAGTTAGCATCACGAATATGAGGGAAGGGTATTGATCGACCTCTTAATAACTCGATCATCAACCACAGTCAGATTCCCACGTCGCATCCCATTCTGAGTTCTTTTTTGATATAAAACAATAGGAAATCAACAATCGGTACCTCAAGGTAGCTGAAGGGAAGGTGTCAGTAGCTTGCCAATCACCTTCATCGTCACTCTAGTCCGATTCGCCGTCGCACCTTTTTTCGGATAATTTTTCATAAAACAATTTAAGTGACAGTACATTACCCCATTCCCAGTCCATATTGCTATATGAACTAATTATACTAATTACATTGCATAATTGATAAAAATACGAGTCTCATTTACCTGTACCGAGCTTTTCTAACTTTTATCGACTTACGCGATTCTCAAAATCCATAAATCTTCCCGCGTTTACCAAGAACCTAAAATAAATTAATTGTCATAAAATTAGGTTCATCACTAATTAATTAGAACCCTTAAATCGGTCTCAATCTAATCCGAGACTAATTTATCAAATTTTAGGTCAATATAACCATTTTAAGTTTTTCGAGGTAAAACCCCGATATAAAGTCTCGCTCGAAATCTTGAATATTTTATTTTCACAAAAACTCATCACTTTCTATTTATTTTATCAAAATATAATATTTTAGGATTTTTCCTCAACGTTTTGGAATTTTTTTTCCAATTTTTTTAGCATTTATTTCCCTTTTTTCTTTTTCTTTTTTATTTTGGTTTAGGGTTTGGGCCTGAAACGGGCCGAACCGGGTTCTGCTCAGCCAATCCGAACCGGCCCGATTCAGGGCCCAGCCCTTATTCTTCCTCTCCCAATAGAGCATAACAAACTGCTCTATTTTTTATTTATTGAACTGGGTTCAACCCCAATTCAATATGGGAGGGGGAGACAACCTTTTGTGTCGTCTCCCTCCTCGGACGAACTTCTCTTGCAGTTCGTCTTAGGTCACAATCCATCAACCACAACAACACTAACAACATTAACAACAATGACGAACCCAACAACAACAATTAGTCATAAAACCTTCGCCAATGACGAACCCAGCAATAACAATGACGAACCCAGCAACAACAATTAGTCATAAACCCAGCAGCAACAACACTAGTTAAAGTGATACTATTTTTGATACACGCCTACCATATACGTTGATTATTCTTTAGATGTGGCTACACACATCTCAAGGCATGAATAATTCCTCCAAATCAAACATATGTTTAAGGCATTCACTTCCTTCACTGAAGCGTAACATGTATATCAAGATGAATCCAATGTGTTTTAATTTTATTTACACTTTAGGATTCGGTTATACATATTTATATATATAACCATATATATATATACAAATATATATTCAACTATATATTTTCACGCCCAAAAATTCGTCGCGCGAGCCAACGACGACCGTCGGGTGTGCACACTATTGTACATCCCACGCATGTCACCCTCGACCCCACGTATCACTAGGCGCCTACTAATTATTATTTATTTATTTATTTTCAATATATATTTATACATATAATTATATATAAATATATAAATGCATATACATTCATGCATTTATAATTTCGTCGTGCGCGCCAACGAGTGCACTCGGGCGCGCACGCTACCCCAGGACTTGTGTGCGTCACCCTTAACCTACACACAGTATTAAGCATCCCATAATTTTTTAATTATTCAATTATACGCCAATTAAATTCAATTAATTTCAGTAAATACTAATACACATCAAATAAACACTAAACGACACATAAATCCATGCACACGCTAATCGAGACAAGTAGTGCTTAACCATAAGCTTAACTCAGGTTAATTAAAATACACATTAACGCTTATCACCTGTTTAAGGTAACGGGTCGTTACAGTAATTTAGTCTCACCACTATACATTAATGAGTTAGTGGAAACTTAACCTTATCATCTCATTTGCATCTAAGAGAGAGAAAAAAAAATCTGAAGAGAGTTCACCAACTTTATGAGAAAATTCAGAGAAGTTGAGGATGATTGATCAAGTTAAAGAACTTACACAACTAGGTAAACCAATTTCCATCACTATTTTGTGAAATCCAAACAAGAATTATAAGTTTGATTCAGCTCTGATTTTTCAGCAATTTCAGTGGCAAATGACTTTTTTTCAAAATCTAATTCCATATTTGGATTCTTTGTAAAATTCCACTAATTTTACTATAAAGAAGTTTTGGATTTGGATTTATTTTCATAAGATTATGAATTTTCTAAATTGTAAGACAAAATTATAAATTATGCATAGTGTTGTTATGAACTAGCCTCTGTAATTTGGCAATAACTTCCTCATTTTAAATAAAATGGACCCATTCTAGTGACATTTAGAAGATAACTCAAAGGAGAATAATTTTTGCCTCTGAAATATTTCAAAATTCGAGTGTTTTCATGTCTAAAAATCCTCCCCAACTTTAATGATGAATCTTGAATTTCTTGGTTCACAATTTTACTAATGTCCTGGTGTTTTAAGCATAACTCCCTCATTTCTTATTGGATTGAGCTCGTCTTTTAGTATGATATACTAGGATATTTTTTTGTTTCAATAAAATAAATTCATTAGTTTCGAAGCTATGGTTTAGGAAAAATAAAATTTACAAAGTTGTTGGTCGGAATTTAAAACTTTTTTGAGTCATTGTGGTAAAACTTCCATATCTCCTTCGATTCTCATCGAAATTGTACAAACGTTACAATTCTGGAAAGCTAAGACAGAGACCAACAACTTTGATATGGTAACGTTTTAAGATTCGAATTTTTTAAGCCTGAAAATGTGCTGCAACATATAACTAAAATTGAAACTTAATTTCGTAATTAGGGGCTGATTTGGGAAGATCAAATTAAAACTTATTCAACCAATCTGAATACATAATAAACATGATTAATTGACTTTAGGAGACCGAGGGAATATAGCTCGAGTATCGAGAGCGAGTTGGGTTCGGATTCAGAAATTCGGGTACCAATTTGGAGTAGTTAAAAACCTATTTAAGTTAGGGATTTCGTGCTTTATAAGTAAATTAATTGAGGTATTTCTTTATATTTCATTTCTTGTTGTTGCTTCTCATTTACAGTTGTTTGGACTAGTTACTCGTTTGTATTTTGGATGTCATGCCTCGAATTTTGTGTATATGTTACACTTTCATTGTTATCAAATTAGAATATGTGTTTATGTTTCCTTATTTGATTTAGAGTGTATGCAGCACACGGGGTATGGGACATGGGGATGTCGGTATTTCAACTAGTTGGTGACACAGACCTACTATATGAGGTTGATGAAATGAACAAACGACGACCAATTAGGGTAATACTGAAGTGTTATATGTACTGATCTATTACATGAGGTTGATATACTATTTTTCATAGCCAATAAAGATAGTTCCTACGTGAGCTACTAGTTAAGTAATTACCTGATGTCTATGTAATTAAAAGGTAATTCATCGGGCCAATGTGTTGGACACACAGTTAACGAGAATTAGTTCATTCTTAATGGTTATGTTGATCTTACTTTATTTAGCTATGATGCTTTATAAGATGTTTGTGTTTCAGTATTTTTATGTTGTGAATATATGCTTTTAGATGTGTTCCTGTTGTGTTTGGAAATATGGATCAATGTCTCTCAATGTTACTTTCTCCATTACTGTACTCATCGTCCTTTTTATGACGGTGTGCAGATCCGACGAGTAGCAGACCGGGCAAGAAGAAAATCGGCGACAACCTTTGAGCCGTTGACATACTGCTACTTCATATTTTGTAGATTTTTGATATTTTGTTATATGAATTACTTTGTGTATTTTACATATTCTTGGGTTGTATTTATTTGGGGTTAAACGATAGTTCCCTGACCAGACACATGTTTATTACTCGGTCATCGATGTTCCGTTGTTTGTATACATGTGGTCTTTATTTCTTGGTTTCCATAGTATATGTTTTTATTAAGTCTTCCGCTGATAATATTAAAATTTTTTTAAAGTTTTAATTAACTCTAAAAATCACAACTAACGAGAAATGAATAATAGTTATCCTAAACACGTATAATGCGGTAAATGAGACAAAAGGATGAATAATACGTTGTTAAGTCCTACGCAGCTAAAATTAGGGCTTAATGATGGGATTAAGCCGGGTGGTGCCCTAAATTAGGGAAGGGGTCTTCACAGTTGGTATCAGAGCATTGTTTTTGATAAGTATGAAATGAAACATGAATAAAACATAACATTTAAATGTGTAAACCAGATGATCCTTGCTTAGAACTATGAGTTGGGAAGTGGGCGAATGTGAGTTGTGGATCGTATATATGATATACACGTAGAAGCTGATTCTCGATGGTGATCGACTTGTGCTGTATCATGAGAGATCAGCCATGGGGCGGAGATGGCTACACCAGCCCCGACATAAAACAATAGAATAAAAAAGAAGTTATGAACCTGCGACGGGATGAGAAAGAAACGATGATGAGTTATCGAGACTGCTATGGATATTTACGATAGTTTGCTGAAGATATCATTGAGGTTGAGCCGACTTAGTTCGTGTTACATGAATTAAGATTGTTGACTTGTGAGAGAGTTGATGCTTGGATGGTCGAGGGTGATCCGACTTAGTTCGTAATTTATAAATCGAGAATCTGATAAATTGGGGTAGTGTTATCTGAACAATAAACATCTAAAACTCCTTAGAAAGTTACAGTTAGCAAAATTTGCACTTGAGTACTATGACCAAAGTGTCATATATAGTGATAATATGTAGGAGTTTGCTAATTGTGGACGTGCCTACTGAGACGTGTGAACCCAGGTTGAAGTGGTCAGTGGATCCACCTGCAGTAGTTGAGAAGGGCGAGCTTTAGGGCTAGTATCATTTGAGATTTGGGCTAAGGTGATAAAAATGAAAATGAAAAGATAATTAAAGATGAGAATTGGAATAAAGTGAATTTCGGGGACGAAATTTCTATTAGTTGAGAAGATCATAATGGCCTAAATTTCTAATAGTGGATTTGATCCGTAATTAAGGGTCACCGACCTTTGATGTGGCCTAAGAGCGCATACACGGCCGTAACACTCGGCTCGAAGAACGAGTAATATATTATTTTTGGTATGATGGATGCTTAGTGTGTAGTATGTGTGTAGACTTATTAAGTCACTTCTACTTGTATATATACGTCGAGACGTGAGCGAGGACGCACCTTGAGATGCGTGCCGGCGTGGTACCAGGGTAGAGAGTGATATGGTAAGTCCTAAATTAGTTAAGTGTGATTAAAAATAACTAATTTAATGTGCCTATAGTTGAAATTATTCAAATGTGACTTAAGTTAGAAAAATAAAACAAGGAGCATTATGTGCCTCGGGATGAATGTTGGCACCATCACTAGGTAACTTAAGTTAATATGTGAGTTAGTATGGATGACTCAGTGGGTTGTGGGACCATGCTATAAGTCATTAGATTGTCCTAGGGAAGCTTGTTTACACACGATTAAGGGCCTTAATTTTGTCTCACCACTATATATAAATGAGTCAGTGGAAACTCAACCTTATCATCTCATTTGCATGCAAGAGAGGGAGAAAAAGATCTGGAGAGAGTTTAGCAACTTTCTGAGAAAATTCAGAGTTGAGGATGATTAATCAAGTTAAAGAAGTTACACATTTATGTAAACCAATCTCCATCACTACTTTGTGAAATTCAATTAAAAATTGTAAGTTTTGGATCTGCTCTGGTTTTAAGCAATTTTAGAGAGCAAATGACTTTGTTTTCACAATCTAATTCCATATTTGGATTCCTTGTGAAATTCCACTAATTCTACTATAAAGAAGTTATGGATTTGGATTTCTTTTCATAAAGTTATGAATTTTTGAAGTTGTAAAACAAAATTATAAATTATGCATATTGTTATTATGAACCAGCCTATGTAATTTGGTCATAACTTCTTCATTTTTAATCAAAATGGGCTTAAACTAGTGGAATTTGGAAGCTAACTTAAAGGGAATAACTTTTTCCATTTGAAATATTTTGAAATCCGAATGTTTTCATGTCTAAAAATCCTCTCTAACTTTGACGTTGAATCTAGGATTTCAGTGTTCACAATTTTGCTAATGTCATGTTGTTTTGAGCATAACTCCCTCATTTGTTATAATATTGAGCTCATCTTTTTGTATGATATTCTAGGATATGTTTTTAGGCTTCAGTTAAAAAATCATGAGTTTTAAAGCTATAGTTTAGGAGAAATGAAATTTTCAAAGTTGTTGGTCGGAATCTAAAACTCTTTTAAATCATTGTGGTAAAACTTCCATATCTGCTTCAATTCTTAGTTTATGTTTCCTGATTTGATTTGCGGTGTACACGGCACATGGGGTATGAGACCCGGGGATGTTGATATTCCGATTAGTTAGTGACACAAACCTACTATATGATATTGATAAAATGAACGAACGATGACCAATTAGAGTAATACCGAAGTGCTATGTATATTGACCTATTACATGAGGTCCATATGCCGTATTTCATAACCAATAAGGATGATACCAACGTGCACTGCTAGTTAAGCAATTACCTGAAGTCTATGTGATCAAAAGGGTAATGTTCAGGCCAATGTGTTGGACACAAGGTTGATTGGAATTAGTTCATTCTTAACGGTTGAGTTGATCTTACTTTGTTAAATTGTGATGTTTTGTAAGATGTTTGTGTTTCAATATTGTTGTGTTGTAAATATATGCTTTTTGATGCGTTCATGTTGTGTTTGGAAATATGGATAAATGTCTATCAGTGTTACTTTCTACATTACTATACTCGATTTCTTTTTATGACGATAGGTGCAGATCCATCGAGTAGCAGACCAGGCAAGGAAAAGATTGGCGACTACGTTAAGGACGTTTACATTCTACTACTTCAGATTTTGTACATTTTTTGATATTTTGTTGTATGAATTAATTTATGTCTTTTACATATTTTTGGGTTGTATATATTTGTGGTTGAGCGATAGTTCCCCGATAAGACACATGTTTATTACACTGTCATTGTTGTTCTGTTGTTTATATACATGTGGTCATTGTTTCCTGGTTTCCACAGTAGGTGTTTTTGTTAAGACTTCAATTGATAATATTAAAATGTTTTAAAGTTTTAATTAACTCTAAAAACCACAATAAACGAGAAATGAATAACACTTATAGTGAGCACGTATAATGAGGTGAATGAAACAAAAAGCTGGCTAATATGTTGTTAAGTCCTACGTGGCTGAGATTAGGACTTAACGACGAGATTAGGCTAGGCGGTGCCCTAGATTAAGGAAGGTGTCATCACAATAATATATACAATCAAGAACATAACACATATATAAGCCCTATCGCTACCCAACTCATTTGCTTCCCTACTAGGATTCGAAGTCAGGATCCTCGGGTTTCCAAATCCAAGGTTTGTTTGTTTAAGTTTTACCTAATTTCTTTAAACTATTTGCAGGTCTCCATTGAACCTCTATTTGATACAAAACTGTGGCGACCCCAAATACCGTGGCAACCCTTGGCACCGCCATGTTACAACACACGTTACCATGCCCTGCCATGTCATGGCATGCTTGTCTATGATGCTCGCGACCAAACTGGTCGCTTACACTTTTTATGATGAACCCTTGCTTAACAAATAATTATTCATGAGATTATTAGTGATTTAATTAGCTAGTTAGTCAATCTATTAGGTTATCATACAACTTTACAGCGAAAGTCTTTAAATATGTGAATAAATTATGCATTTTAACAATCCTAAGTCAAGGAAAACCCGATAAAAGGATGCCATGTATATAACAAAGGCCAAACAAGTACAACAAAAAGATCCATATACATCTATTCAGTGTTCTACAGACTCCAAAACCTACCAAAAACATAAATATATACATATTGTAGTCAAACACTAGCTGGCGTCACTATTCTAGAGGTAGTCGTCCAATACCTCATTACCCTTGCTTTGCTCGTCGAAGGATCTACATTCGATCACCTAACAAATATAGTGATGAGTCCACTGAGTAAAACCCCAAGATAATTCCACATAATATTCATGAAAAAAATTTGATAAACTACGAGACATGTGAATACGACATCTGGTAACAATAAGTCATACTCTTATAAATGTAGGCGCCATACGGCAAGCAAAAAATAGTAGTGGGTAATGTAACATCACATACAAATTAAGCAAACTCGAAAGTAAAATAGTAGTAAATAAACAAATGAATAACACGAGAAAACCTTGACCTAAACCAGCAGGTACATCGATAAAACATGACAAGAATCCACATATATACTCGCAGGCTTACAGTGAGTAAACCCCAACTACAGTTAATGAGTGAACCCCATCCATACACTATTTAAATTCAAGGAAACACCTTATATCCCTCCCGACGATAATAGATACATTCTACTGTCGTTAATACTAGCACTAAAACAAGCAAACCCATGCAAATGATTTACCACAACCAATATATACTCAATCGAAATTAGATTAGAAAACTAGTATGCCCACCATGTAATTTTATATCGATAAAATCACACCATGAATTATATGAAGCTTTCAATGGGTTTACGCAATTCAATACGTGCTCCAACTTCCCCGAACTCTCGAATCTGACCCCTCCTAGCTCCCCGGTACCCGACTTACAGTCTCCTTAGTCCCCTGAAGTCCGAATTATTTGTTAAGTATGTTTACTAGTCGATTAGAAGTGTATTAGATCAATTTTCCATAAAAAAAAAACTTTTAAATTAGGTTTTTATCTATCAGTAGCGCGCTAGAGGGCTTACCTAGCGCGCTAAACAGGTACCTAGCGCGTTAAACAGGCACTTAGCGCGCTATTGTTCTTTATTTCAAGAACAGTTGAGCATTCAGACTGGATAGCGCGCTATCCAGCCTGGGTAGCCCGTTCTCCGTGCTGGGTGACTAAATTCTCAACTCGAGAATTATGTCCCTTACACCTCATTTGGCTACCTTCAAATTGTCTACCCCATCCTCGACTTATAGGGAATCAAAAAACACCATGAATAACAACCAAAACAACAATTTAATTCAATTTTCCAGAAAATTCATACATTCATCAAACTTTTCAATTTCCGCAATTTTAACCAAAATCAATTTCAAAACACAAATTGGTTGTTGTAATTGACTAAAAATCTACTGGATACTACTTTAAAACAACAAGGTATCATCAAAATTCATTTTTGTCTAAAAACCTCGATTAGAGCTCATTTTCATGTGTATAAGGTGAAGAAGATGATTACTTTTTTGTTTAATCTCCTAAGTTGAGCTCCAAATATTGAAATCCATATCCTAATTTATCAGAATCCCCATTGTTCTCTCCAAATTTGCATGAATTTCTATAGTGGAAAAATATGAAATTCCACTAAGTGTGGTTTAAATAGTTGTTGATCAAATAATATGTGTGTGCGTATCTCGAGGACAATCCTAAAGCCTCTTTTCAAACTGTCTAGCTCTCTAGTGACACAAATCAGTGACACACCTTGCCTAGTTTCTTCAATCTAGGATCATCTAGATGAATATCTAGAGTCCTAGATTAATCCATCAAAACTATAGGACTTTATTTATCTTTGATCAAATTAATTCACAACGGCACATTAACAATTATGATTGGTGTTCTTAGACACATTAATGATAAATTAGTAGTCCCACCAATCCTCGACCACCCGGTGCCCGGGTAACTCCAACCCGATACCAGCGTCGACATACTTCCTTAGATAAATATCGGTCACACCAACTTGCTTGATAACAAAGTATAGACATGTGATGTAATATAATAATATAATGATTTTAAACACTGCACCTAAATAATCATCATCCATAAATAACATATTCCCTCGATTCTCGACTTTGAGTCAACCGAGTTGTCCAAGTATGCCCAAATTTCAGCCGTTAATCCACGAGATTAACGCTAATATTAGTTTAATTAATTTGCACCGTTACAGATTGGTGAGTCGATCGAGATGAAGACTCAAATTCATGCCATTGATGGCAAGGAGATCTGTTCCAAACGATTAATCCAAGACTTAATATGGTATATGTAGGGGATTTGAAATTTCAGACAGACTTTCACGTCATCGACATGACAGAGTAACACAAGTACAGGCCATTCTCAGTTCTTTTTGGTAGGCCCATTATGCGAACGGGCAAAGCCAACATTGACTTAGTAAAGGGTTTTGTGTCTGTTGAGCATAAAAAAGAGCAGTCAGTGTAAAAATTTCGCATCTCTTGAATTCTTCGACTGACACTCTGTTTGCTTGTTCCACTATTGTTTTGGACCGGACGTTTATGGATACGTATTCGTGGATCGAGGAAGTTCCAAAAGAAATCGAGCTGGAGATAGTCCCGGAAGAAGAGCTTCTATGAAGAGGTGCATAGATAAGTATCGGGCCTCCACAGAACTTGCAACTCGTCGAACGAGGAACTAAATGCATAAGGATGGATGATAGTGAGGAGAAAATGACTGTACCCCCTGACATACTACATTACCAGTTCTAATCTGATAAGAACCCTATGAAGACCATGCTCCCATGCAATATTGGATACAAGAGGTTCCTCAGGGTACTAAGTGACACGGGTGTTACAATCAATGTAATGTAATCCAAAATCTTCAATCTATGTGGATTATGTATCGCCGGTGATGCTGAGACCAATGTGAGATATCCAAACTGGACAGTGGAGAAACCCGGAGGGATGGCTGAGAATGTATATGTTCACGTAAAAGAATTCGTGTTCGTCAAAGACTTTTATATAGTTAATGGAAGTAATAGCCAGTGCAAAACACTTATGTTAGGATTACCATTCTTAGCGACAACTGGAGCATTAATCAATGTAGATATGGTACATTAGCATCAAGTAGGAAAGAGGACGAAGCTTTTCTAGGACATAAGTGAGGTCTTACATGACAAAGAGCGAGTCTTCACCCGATTCTTCATACCGAGCCAACAACGTCAAACAAAAGCGCTACTAGGAGGCAGCCCATGAACATTTTGTAGTTAGTAATCAATTTTAATTCTTGTTTTTCTTATTTTCCTAACCATGGATGAAGTATTGTATTAAATTCTATATATAATATCCATCTATTTCCACCATTTCTCTTATGTTTGATATGCCTAGATTATTTTGAACTTTGAAGACAATGTTCGAATAATTTTGAGGGTGTTTAGGTAAGTGGACTGTTGGATAGTTGAAGACCCGCAGGTATAAGCTTTACATTTTTTTCAACTTACTTGCGAATTCAGTGGATTCGTGGTGGTATTTCTTCCTTTCATTCCAATTCTTACCTTTCATTTCTTTCATCCCTTAGAAATTAGTACAAAAAAAAATGCATTTTTTAGGTACTATAGTATGTTTACTGTTTTATAGAGTCACCTACGAGTGAACCTTACTTTCAATTGTTAGAGTAAAAACTTGGTCAAATTGTTTACCTTCATACTTAGAAGAAATAGAAGAGCTTTTACACCTATCCAACAACATAAATAGAAACTTGGAGTAGGGATGAGTCATAACTTAAGACCAAAGTAGGTAGGCGATCAAACTAACTTTGCGGGAAAATTTAAATCTCTAAGATTCTGAAACTAGTATTAATCCACTTGAAGTATAATTGTTAAGAATCTAGCACTTTTCAGAGGAGGAAGTAGGCTTATAGTAAAATATGGGTGTGATGATTCTACATTGGAGAATGAACTTAACTTTAGCGAAAGTGGGAACTGCTAACAAGAGATTTCTAAATATATAGAGAGTCCCACAAGTTCTGCAGGAAATTGAGCATGGAACTTGATGGTTGGTTGGAAAAATAATGGGAAATCAGTATCCACGGGAAATCGAGATGGGATCGTACAATAAAAAACCATATAGAGGGAGAAAAAGAGGATCTCTAAATAAATAAAAGGAGAAAGTTTATAAAAAGAAACTCCTATTAAGAAATAAAGATTAAGCTCAAGTGCTTGTAGCTAGGTTAAGTAAGTTCTTTCAATACCGGAACCAAATAATAGCCTGCCTTTAATCAAGTCATATGGACTCTTTAAGGTGTGACAATCTGTAAATAAGCAAAAAGTGGTGATAAAGTCTGTTTAAAGAATTTATTTAATAAGGAGATTAATTTGGATCTACTGCCTTAATGAAGAGACCCAAAAAACCTATGAGTACGTTGAAGGTTATGATTTTTAAATGCTTCGAGTCTTGAAAAAATGTTGTCTTTAGGAAAGCATCACTCAATTTTGTCACAATGTAAGGACTCATTAAACAGCTTGACCAAGTTTCTCATTAAACAGTTTGACCAAGTTTCATTTTGTAAGGACTCCATTATTTTGCAAAGTAGGCATAAAGTCTTTAGGAAAGCATCACTCAATTTTGTCACAATGTAATTAGTCGTTGTAGTTAGATAACCCTTTACTCGGGACTTGCAAAGTTCTTAGTTTGAGGGTATTTGATGAGTCATTATTTATGCACTTTTTCATAGGTGTTTTTCTACGTAAATCAAGTCCAAAGTCGTGCTTTATGACTCTATATATGCGTACTTTGGAGATATATATGGTATTTGAGAGTTTGTGTGTGAATTAGACAAATTCGGGAAAAAAGTCAAAGATAGGTCAAAAACCAGGAGGCTTGAGGCCCCGGAATGGACTGACGGTGCTATTAAAGATCCACGGCGCCAAGCATGGCGTCATAGCATAACAACTGACAACGCTGAAATTGATCAAATGACATCGAATCTTCAAGGGACGGTGTCACCCACGTCGCCGGGTTCAGAAATAGAATTTTCAGAGCGACTTATTGCCCAAGACTTTTTATATATTGCCCCGCCACCATCCGGCGCCATTACCACATAATGGCGGTGCCATTGATAGTGCCAAATTTGCATAATAGAAGTTTTGAGACTTTTTAAAAGGTTCTTATTCCCGAAAGTTGCTATTCTTGTACCCCAAGGACACCTATATAAAGGAAGCACCTCTATGAACGAAATGACATTGTATTCAGAGTAATTTAGGAGCAGAGCAAGGTAGAGTAGTCATGTCCGACTAGGTTCTTTAATACCTAAGTCAAGGATGAAGCTTTTTAGCCATCGATAGATTATTTTCTATGTCTTGTTGAGATTTTTCTAATATAATAGTGTTCTAATCCATTTCTTTATCTTAATGTTGCATTTTCAACAATGTCTCAATGGTAGTTTAGAGTTGGTATATTCATTTCAAATCTTTAGGCGTAAACCCATTGACCTGCTATCAATCAGGTTGAGTCCGTGATACCAACCGGGTTGAAAAGTGGCAATCCCTTAGAGAAAGAAACCTAACATACTTGTTGTTCTAGGTGAGTAACATCGAGAACTAGGTTAAATCTTGAAAGCAGCTTGCCCAAAGTTATCTAGGGGTAGGTGTTCTTACAGAGCTATTAATGTAGCTCACATTTTAAATCTTGAGAGCGGTTGCCCAAGGTTGAACGGCGGAGTAAGAGAAGTATTTAGAGAGCGATTTCCCTATGTATCGAGAATAGGGGAACTAGGGTATTAGTGACCCCAACACTTATAACCTATTTAGGGAAACTGTTTTAAAACCCATCCTTCAAAGTTGACGATAAAAGATATAGAAACAACATAAGGCTAGGTTGTGGATTCCTAGACTTAGGTATGTTTCTATTTTCAGAGTTTCAATTATTTACTATCTTTTTAGTAGATCTTTAGGATAAAACTATTTCAAAAATCCCTTAGATTTACTTTTCTGTTCGTTAGACTCAGTTTGACTGAATCATGTGGATTTGACCCCGTATTTACCACTACTACACCTAAATGGGATTAGTAACCTTTTACGCGTTATATTTGACATGCACGATACATGATCAAGCATCTAGTCGGCTGGTGGATCGTAGCGGTTAATGGTGACCCCGGTATGGGGTTACAGACACTCATAGGGCGATCACACAAACTGAAACTGAATCGAGAGAATCTCCAAACTCACCAGAGCAACCAATGGAAAAGACAAAATTTATTAGTAGTTGGAATAACGGCTTACCTAATAGGAGTGATCGTATAGGTCCATAAAAAAATTCAAAAGTTGATGATGTGGGCGTGTGCCTCAGTTCTGCTAAACTAGATCTCTCGGAAGATAGAAAGAAATGAAAAATGGGCCTTAATTTGGGCTCGAAAGGTTCGAATGAGAAATTCGTAAGTTTTGAAAAACTTAAGACGGTTGTTGACTTCACCAAAACATTGGCTATTGGATCGAAGGTGAATGTTGGTCATAGCCAATTGAAAATGGTAGGCCTATTGTCTCGAGCCGGCTGAAAACAATGAGTTGTCTTAGCTGGAATTGTCGGGGACTTGGCAACCCTCGGACAATGCTATCTATTCTAGATTTGGTGAAGTGTATAAAGCCAGAGGTTGTGTTTCTATCAGAGATTGTAGTAATGGAGTCTAAGGTTATTGAGTTGAAGAATAAGTTGAGGTTTGAGGGTTGTTTTGTTGTTAACAAAATAATGGTGGATTAAATGTGTTGTGGAGGTGTGAATTAATTTGTTTAGTGAGTGGTTTATTCGAAAATCATGTGGATCTTATCATGTATTATGGTGGAAAACAAGATTGTCATCTTACTTATTTATTATGGGTTTCCTTATAGGGGTAGAAGAAGAAGTGTTAGGCAGTTCTTGAGCACATTAACACGTCAATTACCACTCCCTTAGTGTGTGATTAGAGGTTTCACTGAATTGTTGTTTAAGGACGATAAAAGAGGAGGCGCTTCTACTTCAAATTGGTACGTTCAGGGGGTTTAGGGACGCGATTATGAAGTGTGGGCTTTCTGATGTGCCTTCTCAAGGTTATCGTTTTACTTGGGAAAGGGGAAGGGGTACTAGGGATTTTATGGAAGAATGATCAGATCGTGTTATGTAGTCTTCGCTTTGGTTTAAGAAATTTCCTAATGCACTGTTACACAACTTAACTTCTCCAACGTATGATCACTCACCTATTTGGCTTCATTGGAGTAGAATGGTGGGACTTGGTACAGTTCATCGATTTTGATTTGAGAGCTCCTAGTTGCAAGAAGACGATCTTGAGGAGTTCGTTAAATCTGTTTGTTAGAGATCACAGTGTTACAGGTCACAGTTCAGCTCAAGTTCATGTCGTTGGTGACAAAGCTTCAATGTTGAGACAGTTTGAGAAAAAGACAGGGCAGTTTGATTATGGTTAAATCAGTTGTAACAAATGTTTGTTAGTTCAGTTAGTTTGTTGTAAATTAGTTAGGACAGTTAGGAGGTTGTTGTAAAGTTGTTATATCAGTTAGTTTGTTATTGTAAGAATGTCTATATATATGACATTCATTGTAACCATTTTAAATCAATCAATACAATTTCGTTTTTCTCTCTTTTGGTTGTTGTTCTTGTTTTCTTCATGTTCAACTTCTTTATGTGATCAGTGTGTTCACTCTTTAGTGAATACTTCACATGGTATCAGAGCAGATTCGACATACAATGGCGGAAGGGAGCTCGTATGAAGGAGATTCTGGTGGTCTAAGCACATTTGCTGATGTTACTACCATTGCAAAGTCTCTCAACTTCAACCTACCTACAAAGCTTGATGAAGGTAACTACATCTATTGGAAAGTGCAAGTAAAAGCTGCAATTCGAGCTCTAGGATTAGAGTTTTTCATTGAAAACAAAAGATCATCAGTTACAACAGACTCATCTGTAACTGATGAAGTTCTAAGTAGGTGTGACAATTTGCTTATGGTTTGGTTGTTTTCAAACATAAGCAAAGATGTCATTGGACATGTCACTGAATGTGAGTCCTCTTTTGAGATTTGGAAAACATTGGAAAGTTTGTTTGCTCAGTCATCAATGGCACGAGTTCTTCAACTCAAAAAGAAGATGAACAACATCAAGAAAGGTTCATCTTCAATTTCAGAGTTTGTTCTCAAAGTTAAAACAATAGCTGCTGAATTGAGGTCAATAAATCAAGTGATTACTGAATCTGATATGATTCAATCAATATTAAGTGGTCTTGGTCATGAATTTGATCCTGTTGTTGTGTTAGTTGCTTCTCAAAAAGCAAATATGTCATTACAAGATGCACAATACATGTTGATGATGCATGAGCAGAGAATAGAAGACTTAAATCAAGGTTCACAAACTGATATGAATAACATTTCAGCAAATTTTGTTGACAGTAGTGACAAGAAGTCACAAGGTATGAAAGGCAGTTCTATACATTTTCAAAACAGATCTAACAATGGTTTTCGAGGTGGTTTCAAGAATCGTGGAGGAAGGACTGGAAATAGAGGAAAAGTTTTTTGTCTGTTGTGCTATAAACATGGACATATGGCTCTTCAATGTTATTACAGATTTGATCAATCATTTTTTGGTCCTCAAGGCCATAATTCTGCTCAAACTAGACATCCTGTTGCACAGTCTCACTATCAAATGCCTCAGAATGCTCAAGCAATGATCAACCAACAAATGATCAATCAACAACCAGCACCTCAAGCAATGATCAATCATTTTCAAGGCATGATGGTGACTCATGAGAATGTGGTTGATCCAAACTGGTACATGGACAGTGGAGCTTCTAGTCACATGACCTCTGATGGATCAGCTCTACAAAATTAAACTGAATACAAAGGTAATCAGTTAGTCACTGTTGGTAATGGTGAGTTGTTAAATATCTCTCATCATTTGGTAATCTTGTGATTCATTCAAATTCAGTTCCTTCTCTTCAACTAAATGATGTTCTTCTTGTTCCAAAAATAGCCAAGAATCTTATAAGTGTTTCAAAGCTTACTCGTGATAATAATGTCATTACTGAGTTTACTCCTTCTTCTTTCTCTGTTAAGGACAAGGATTTGAAGACAACATTGCTTCAAGGAGTGCTCCATAATGGCTTGTATTGTCTTCCAAAGGCTGGTCCCTTTTCATATCGTTCTGTCTCTTCTGTTTCACCTATTTTTTTCATCTAATTCTTGTACTACTTCACTTGTGAGTTCTGTTACTACTGATGTATGGCATGCTAGACTAGGACATCCATCTAGTTCAGTGTTACACAAAGTTTTATCTTCATTACACAATACTACAAATAAATCTTGCATATCCTTTTGTAATTCTTGTAAGGTAGCAAAGATGCACAAACTTCCTTTTCAGTCTTGCAATATAACTGCTACTAAACCTTTGGAGTTGGTTTACTCTGATCTTTGGGGTCCATCTCCATTGTTATCTTCTCAAGGTTCAAGGTATTACATAGTTTTTGTTGATGCCTTTAGTCGTTTTACATGGTTCTATCCTCTCAAATTAAAATCAGATGCATATGCTGCCTTTCTACATTTTATTAAGTAGGCTAAATTGCAACTTAACTCCAAGTTAAAAAATTTTCAATCTGATATGGGCCTTGAATATAAACCAATTGAGAAATTTTGCAATGCATCTGGTATAGTTCATCGTTACTCTTGTCCATATACACATCAACAAAATGGTGTCCCTGAAAGGAAACATAGAACTATTGTTGAGATGGAACTAACTCTTCTTGCTCACTCAAAACTGCCATTTTCGTTTTGGGAAGAGGCATTCATCACTGCTGTCTTTCTTATTAATAGTTTACCATCTGTTGTTCTTGATTTTAAGTCTCCATATGAGGTATGTTTTTGTAAACTACCTGATTATTCCTACTTCAAAACTTTTGGTTGTGCTTGCTATCCAAACCTTACTGCCTATTCTCATCATAAGTTCAATTTTCGATCTTCTAAGTGTGTTTTTATTGGTTACAGTCCTAGGCATCATGGTTACAAGTGTTTACATTCAAATGGCAAGATTTATATCTCTCGTGATGTTGTGTTTAATGAAGATGACTTTCCTTACTCTAGCATTTTTTCTTCTACTCATTCTTCTTCTTCTTCATGTTCTAGTCTACCTTTGTCTGTTCTGCAACATTGTCCTGTTTCTTCTCCTTCAAAACATTCTTTTTATGTTTCTCCTCCTTTGGATTCTTCTCCTTCTTTTGTTTTACCACCTTCTTCTTCTCCTATTGTTCCCTCAGTTCCTACTGAATTACCTACCGAATTACCTACTGATCCACAGCTTCCTATTACCAGAACTAATGTTAACACTCATCCTATGCTAACTAGAAGTAAGGCTGGTGTTTATAAACCAAAAGCTTTGGTTGTTACTTCTCCATATGCTTTGGTACACTCTCTTACTGATCCTAAATATGTTAAGGATGCTCTTGCTGATCCAAATTGGTACTCAGCTATGCATGATGAAATTAATGCATTGGATAATAACAATACTTGGACATTTGTTCCTCCTACTTCTGACATGAGTATTGTTGGTTGTAAGTGGGTGTTTCGAGTTAAAACTACTCCTACTGGGGACATTCAGAGGTATAAGGCAAGGTTAGTGGCCAAGGGTTTTCATCAGATACCTGGTTTGGATTTTGGAGATACTTTTTCTCCTGTCATAAAACCCTCCTCTCTTCGTATCATGTTTACTCTTGCTGTTACATATCAGTGGCCTATAAAGCAGATTGATGTGAATAATGCTTTTCTCAATGGAGAACTTGTTGAAGATGTATTCATGAGGCAACCTGAAGGCTTTATTAGCAAACAATTTCCACAATATGTTTGTAAGCTGAACAAAGCTTTGTATGGTCTCAAGCAGGCTCCTCGAGCATGGTTTTCTAAGCTTAAAATGGCTTTGCTCACTTGGGGATTCACTAATAGTTCAGCTGATGTTAGTTTCTTCTTTCAAAGGACTGATTCTTCTATTCTCATGCTTCTTGTATATGTTGATGATATTCGATCACGAGGCTCCAATTCTTCATTAATTCAGCAACTGATTACATGGTTGAATTCAAAGTTTTCTCTTAAATCCTTGGGGGATGTGGATTACTTTCTTGGTTTTGAAGTTTATAGAGATTCAACTGGATTGTATTTATCTCAACATAAATACATTCTTGATCTTCTCAAGAGGACTAACTTGTTGGATTCTAAACCAATGTCTTCTCCTTATTCTGTTGGAGCTAAACTTAGTGCTGCTGGTGGTGTTCCTTTCTCTGATCCTACACTATATAGGAGTACTTTGGGTGCTCTGCAGTATCTTACTTACACTCGTCCTGATCTAAGTTTCATTGTCAATAAGCTTAGTCAATTTCAGCAACAACCTACTGATCTTCATTTGGCAGCTGTCAAACGAGTTCTTCGTTTTTTAAAGTCTTTTCTTGACACTGGTATTGTGTTTCGTCCTGCTCCTTCTTTATCTCTTGAAGTCTTCACTGATTCTGATTGGGCTGGTGATGTTGATGATCGTCGATCTACTAGTGGAGTGTGTGTTCTTCTTGGTGGCAATCTTATTACTTGGTTTTCAAAGAAGCAATCTGTTGTGGCAAGGTCCAGTACTGAAGCTGAGTATCGAGCACTTGCTTTGGGTGTTACTGATATTTTGTGGACTTCCTCCCTCCTTCGTGAACTTGGTTTTACTTGTCCTGCCAAGCCTATACTTTGGTGTGACAATACTAGTGCCCGAGCTTTGGCTTTAAATCCTGTTTTTCATGCTAGAACTAAACATATTGAGGTTGATGTTCACTTCTTGCGTGAAAAACTTGCAGCTGGTTTGTTTGAGCTTCGTTATGTACCAACTGAGCATCAATCAGCTGATTTGTTCACTAAGGTTCTGTCTACTCCTCGGTTTCATTTTCTTTCTTCCAAACTGAATCTAGTTTGTTCACCTAGATTCAGTTTGAGGGGGCATGTTAGAGATCACAGTGTTACAGGTCACAGTTCAGCTCAAGTTCATGTCGTTGGTGACAAAGCTTCAATGTTGAGACAGTTTGAGAAAAAGACAGGGCAGTTTGATTATGGTTAAATCAGTTGTAACAAATGTTTGTTAGTTCGGTTAGTTTGTTGTAAATTAGTTAGGACAGTTTAGGAGGCACGTTGTAAAGTTGTTATATCAGTTAGTTTGTTATTGTAAGAATGTCTATATATATGACATTCATTGTAACCATTTTAAATCAATCAATACAATTTCGTTTTTCTCTCTTTTGGTTGTTGTTCTTGTTTTCTTCATGTTCAACTTCTTTATGTGATCAGTGTGTTCACTCTTTAGTGAATACTTCACACTGTTTGGGAGACAAATAGATATGAAGGGTTGTTAAGTAAACTAGAAAAATGTGTTGAAGCGCTATTGCAGTAGGGAAGTTTGTTTCGAGGTCAATATAAGAAACAAATACATAGAGCCAGAGCAAAGGTTGAACGAGGGAGAAGAGAAAACAATATAGATGCTGATAGTGATGATGTTATTGAGGCAAGGGTGGAGTTAGGGGAGCTCTTGATTCAGGAAGAAATGTATTAGCGTCAACGATCTCGAGTTTTATGGTTGAAAGAGGGGGATGGTAATACAAAATATTTTCATGTCATCGCTACTCAGAGATGAAACAAAAGATTCATTATTCACTGCATAATAAAGATGGAGTACGTGTTGAGGAAGATGGGGCCATGAAAGAAGGCGATTGATTTGAAAGTCCCAAGGCAAATGAATGAAGTGTTGGATGCACCATGGACATTGGAAGAGTTTAAAGTTGCTATCTTTGAGATGAATCCGGATAAAGTGCCAGGACTAGATGGTTTCAACCCGGCTTTCTTTTTGAGACTTCAGGACTTAATGGGAATGAAGATTTTTGAAACTTGTAAGTCTTGGATGATTAGTTTAAACTTCCCTAATGTTCTCAATGATGTTAATATTGTATTGATTCCCAAAACTAATAATCCTCACTGTTTAAGGGATTTTTGGCCTATTGCTTCATGTAATGTATTGTATAAGATAATATCAAAGGTAGTGGCGAACAAGTTGAAGGGTTTCTTATCAGAAATTATTTTTGAATTCTAGTTGGCCTTTGTTTTAGGATGTTTGATTATTGATAATGTTTTTGTGGCCTTCGAAACACTTCATGTTATGTGTTGTAATGCACATGGAAAATATGGATATGTTGCTCTCAAAATTGATATCAGTAGGCATATGATAGGGTTGATTGGTCTTTTCTAAGAGCCACACTATTGAAGCTGGGGTTCTCGAGTAGTGGGTGGAGTTGGTGATGTTGCTTGTGTCAACAGTTCGTTTCTCTGTCTGTTTCTATGGATATCTGATTGGTCCTATTACTCTAAGGATGGGGGCTGCGACAGGGTCGCCCTTTATCGCCTTACTTGTTCATTCTTTGCTCTGAAGGTTTATCAGCATTACTTTCTCATGCAAAGGCGAATGGCAAAATTAGTGGTTGTCGAGTAATCAGAGCTGCTCCTACTATTACTCATATTTTGTTCACTAATGATAGTTTCCTATTTTTAAAAGCATCAGTTCAGGAGGTAGTTAATTTGAAACAAATTCTTGACATTTATGAGGAAGCATCAGGGTAGGCTATTAATTATCAAAAATCAGCAATGTTCTTTTCATCAAATAATTCTGATGAGCTTGAGGCTGATGTAAGGAATTGTTTGGGCGTTTAGGCAGACATGAATGATAGCCAGTATTTCGGCTTACCTTCACTTGATGGCAGAGAGAAATGTTAGATTTTTGCTTTTCTTAAATCTCGAATGTGGAAGTGACTATCTAGTTGGAAACACATGTATTTTTCAATGGGTGGAAAAGAAGTTTTATTGTGGTTAGTGGCACAAGCTCTTCCTACATATTGCATGAGTACTTTCCTAATTCCTTTATCTATTTTAGACTCATTGCAAAAAATGACGAATTCTTCTTGGTGGGGATCAAAAGCAAATAGTGATCGAAAAATTCATTGGATGAATTGGAACAGACTATGTGTTAGGAAGGAGGATGGGGGGCTTGGTTTCAAGGATCTTCACAGTTTTATTTTAGCTATGCTAGCAAAGCAAGGGTGAAGGATTTTGAAGTAACCATATTCTTTAGCCTCGAGAGTTCTCAAAGTAAAATATTTTCCGAGGAGGGATTTTTTTTAGGCCAAAATCGGTTATAATTCAAGTTTTACTTGGAAAGGCATTTTGGCTACGAAAGTAATTCTTGAAAAGGTTTAGAGATGGAGGGTGGGAGATGGTTCTTATATTAATGTATGGAATGATCCTTGGCTTAAAGATGATGAAAATATTTTGGTCGCAACTGATCGAGTTGAAGCAGTGGAGAACATTGTGGTGAAAGAATTAATGTTACCATCGGGGCGTGAATATGGGATACGGGGTTGATTGAAGAATATGTTAACGCTAGAGATTGTGCTTTAATTTCCAGGATGATTTTGAGTAGGGGTGGGGAAGATGAACTGATTTGGCACTTTACAAAAAATGGGTAGTGTGAACTCGGTTTATAGAGTTGCATTGAACCTTAAAGAGGGATCAAATTTTCAGAGAGTGGATGGCAATTGGAAATTGGTTTGGAACTTATCGATTCCTTTAAAGGTGAAACATTTTTTGTGGAGCCTTTTGAGGAATTGCATCCCAGCTAAAAAGAAGCTAAAAGATCGAGGAATGCAAATCACTACTATGTGCACTGCTTGTGATGCTTATGAGGAGAGTTTGCCACATTTATTTCTTCAATGCAGGAGGATTTGCAGCAGCTGGAATGGTGTGATACCCATCCCTTGGATTGATAATAGATTCAATTTTACGTACTAACTGGTTTTTTAATCGAAGAGTGGTGCTTGATGGTTGTGTTGTTGAATAAATGCGCATGCAAATGTGGTGTGTTTGGCCTTCGAAAATGACTTGCTTTGGAAGGGCCAAAGCAAACCTATGTAGTAGTGGATTCGTGAAATGAATGATTGGCTCATACAATGGGAGGGAGTACGAAAGGGAGGAGATATGAGCAATGAGGTGAATGGGGCTCAGAAGCTCATTGCGCTACTTTGATGAGAAGGCGACAATGGCAGAGACCTCCTATGGGCTATCTGAATTGTAATGATGATGTTTCGACATGGGATGATCTTGAGGAGGGTATGATAGGCGTTGGGGCTATAATCTGAGATGATATGGATAGACTGATTAGAGGATTCACAACTAAGTGTTTGGGCATGGGTTCCACATGTTGCGGAGGCGATTACACTTCGGGAAGCGTTGAGCTAGATTAAACAAAAACAAATGAGCAAAGTTGTGTTTGCACTTGAATCGCTTTTGGTGGTGCAGGTTGTTCATTGAAGCAAGACCGATCCGAATATAGGTGTTTGATTCAGGAATGCCGAGACATCATGGCGACTGAGATAGATTGGAAGATTGTGTTTGTGAGAAGAGAAACTAACATGGTAGAACATACCTTGGCAACGTTGGCTAAGCTTCATGATAATAGATTAGTGTGGGGTAGGGTGAATTCCCACAAGAAATTGTTGTGCTCTTGATGCGAAAGATGTAATTCCTTTTTAATGAAATGAAATACAACTTATTTTGGATCGAAAAAAAATATACTGAATTAGGTGTGTATGTAAAAACTTGGTTTTTTCAGATGAAATAAAATTAAGCTCGCATTGAGCTTTCGAGATTGATCACGGAAATCCATAAAAATCTACAAAGATTGGGGGATTTGTGTGCATAATGCGTGCGTTGCATTGGCATTATGTGGTAGTGTCTATCATAGTGTGTATATATATAAACTAACTCAGCGAAGATCTTTTAAATCGATCAATCGAAATTCTCGAAAAATCAATTCAGGGCACTGAGAATTAAAATCCTAACTCTCAAAGAAATCAGCTTCTTTATTCATAGTTCATCTATCTCAAAATTATTACATAGCCCTTATATATAAGCTTTTAATTACCAAAAATAAAAATTTTAATTAACCTCCTAATTAAAAATATGCAATGTAAAATAATAAACTTAAAACATAAAAAAAGTAACTTCCTTCTTTGACACGTTGAGAATAGTTGCTGGAATTCTAAACTTCATAATCTAAACACCCACCGCTGTCACATTTTACTTTTATTTTTAAATAATGACTATAAAGTAACACATTCATTCGAACTAAAAGACAAACACACACAACTACTAATTCCTATATGACTAATACTCTTATTTGACCCTCTAATTAATTAACGAACCTAACACCAAAATAAATTAAAATAACATAAATTAATACTCTTATTTGCCAACTCATCATGCCTCGGGATACACATGATTGCTTCAAACTTCACCTGCATACCAAGTAAATTAACAAAGGATATGCATTCAATTCTATAAAGAAATCAGTTTAAAATATCTCGAAGTGGTGCTTGTGCGTACCCTTCATTGTCGGCCTATCTAGTATTGCAAGCCTGCAATAAAATGGTGTGGTGGGGAGAATATATGGCTTCCAGTGCGGTTACAAGGTTTCGGTCAAGGGTAATGTTGTCATTTGTAAGAAGGGTTTTTGGTCAAGAATTTATATTTTTTAGATTGGGTCGAAAGAGAGGTTTCAATGAGTTCAAATAGCAGCCCTTTTTTTTTTTTTTTAGGCAAAACATATTTTTTGGTCTTGGTCCCTGAACTTTTATTAGTGTACATTTGGTCCCTGAACTTTCGTTGTTGTATATTTGGTCCCTTAACTTTTGAGTTTTTATGCTTTTGGTCCCTGAACTTTGAGTTTTTTATGTTTTGAGGGAAAATTAATTTTTTTTTTTCAACTTTCGTTGGTCGATCTGAGTCGTTCGGTTCAATAATATAAACCACTTTACTCTCCTTGACTAGTCACACGACACTTTTGTTACCCAAGTTGGTGGAATTTAACACTTTAAATGGTGGAATGACTAAATGTAGAATCATTGTGAAAGTTCAAGGACCAATTGTGTAGTAATAAAAATTCAGGGACTAAAAGCATAAAAAACACAAATTTCAAGTACCAAATCATTAGTTTTGCTTTTTTTTAAGATCTCATGCACATACATGCAACTTGTAAAAAACTATCTGCCACCAGTACCTCCAGTCATTTTTGTAGAATTCTAACAAAAGGGATGAATAATGAAGAAATAAACCTCAAAAGCTAATAACATGAGCAATAATTAATATTGAATTTATACGATATATAAGTTTTTAATTTGAATCCATCAGAACTTAATTTTTATTTCATTCCTTAGAGCAATGGAGTGAGGAGTCTGACTTCATTTTTTTTTTTTTTTTGGAGGAATGGAGACAAGCTCAAGAAAACAAAATGAAAAACAATAGTTTGTGATCGATCCAGTTAATATATATTAAATCGACATATCAAGGGAACATCGTTTTCTTTTTTTTTTTTTTTGGATCAACCAAGACATGCAATATCTAATTGTTCTTTTCTATCTTAGCCTTTTTCTTCCTCTCCTTAATTTATTTCCATTAATGATGACAAGGAAGTGAGGAATTAACATGAACTTAATTACATAAATAGGGAAAAAAACTAAACAAAACCACTAAAACTAACAATGATTAATATATGGGCTTCAAAAAAAAACATTGATTAATTATGAGTAATTTGTGTTGGGCATTAGTTTACTACTTCACCTAAAGAGCGAGCATGGAAGCTGCATGGAGGCTGTCTTCCTGTTGGGACTGTGTCAATGAAGACAATCGTCTGTGGTTGCTTATTCCCTCGCGAATCAGCCGAAACGCTCTTTCCCACCTGTGGTTATAGCCGGAGCCAGAACTACTTGATTCGCCTCCATGGATGATTACGTTCAAGCGAAAGAAGAAGAGCCTCGAAGCGGCGACGATGTCGGAGTACACGCTTCGGGTGTGTGTGATGAAGGGGATCTTGAGAATGAAGGGAAGCACCAGTGCTGTGACCATGGGAAAAGTGGAGTAGCCTGTGCTGTTGACTGCTAGAAGCTTGAGTTTTGCGAGTGGTATCACCAAATGAAGTCCCATTTCTCAGGAGATTGTAGAATGGAGAGAACATATTGACATTATAAGGAAGTGACATACTGACAACCCATAGCAACACCTATAGGGCACACAACCTATTTGAACAGTATATTATACACTTCGAGAGGTGTGATCAACAATATATTAGTGGTTCAAATTGTAATTAGGTATAATATACCAGCTTATTTTATTAAAACTAGGTGGGTGATAGTTTCATTTTCAGATATCCTTAAGTACATAAATGCCAATACTTAATAGGATGACGTCACTCCACATCACCAAGTTAGTATTTCTTAATTAATTCAAATTGGGCTAGAGCTTAAGAGCATCTTCAATGGAGATGTGGATTGGACATCAATGTGTATCACCTAAGACTAAATAGACATTGTAGTAAAAATAACCTCTCCAATAAAATGTAAATTTTAAATGTCAAGATAACGTGGATAGACATTGTATATTTTGAATGTCACTTCTTGACATTCAAATTAACATCCATATTGGATAATAAGATTTTTTAAATATTTATTTATTTTACTTACACTTTTATTTTCACATTTTAACTAATAAAATTACTAAAAGAAATGTCACCTCATTAATTGAGCCACAAATTCACATCTATCATTATAGACCTATTGTGAAGTTTAATGTCAATTTGAACTATATGGGATGGACATTCTCTTCACATTGAGAATCCACGCCCACAATTCACGTTTACCATTGGAGATACTGTAAGCAACATTATCAAAAGATCTAGGGATAGAATTGTAAGAATATAAAATGGAGTCCTTTATCTATCTCAAGTATGTCCGCTACTAGGACTTCATTTTTCACCAAAAGTTCTAGGAGGGTATTTTGAGTCAATCTTATGTTAATTTGTGCGTACTTAATATATTAGTTACAAAATGGCACAAATAAATAAGAGGGCCGCTAAGGGCACCCCACCATTTAATGAGGGCACCCAGTTAATGTGGGCACAAACTGTTTTACCTAGGGCACCCAAAAATTAGCCCCGAACTACCGAAAATACCCCCTCGTGCAAACCCTCGAGCACCCCACCACCCTCGTGCAAACCCCTGGGCACCCCACCACCCCCACCACCACCACCACCCTCGTCCACCGAACTCCTTGTGGAAGAATTCATTTGTTTTGAACCGACCAGTGAGAGGAATCCTCGAAATCGTGTTCTCCGTCCCTCGCCGTGTGTTTCTCCTTCGTTGTTCGAGTTTTCGCATTTTGTAGGGTCGGTGTGTGAGCCGATTTCGTCTCCAAATTAGGGCTCGGTTGAAGATCGTCGAACTAAGTTACATTTGGTAGAGTAGTTGTAATGTGTGTGTGGCGGTTTTTTCAAATGTAAAAAAATTGGGAAATCGTGGTTCTCGCCACACAGCCGAGAGATCGTGTCAAGCTGTCTCGGCCTTGGCGAGACGAAGTTAATATTTTTGGGAACACGCAGTCTCGGCCACGAAGACGGAAGAGTTAAGCTGCGTATCGGTTGTCCACTTCCGATAGGGTCTCGCAGGCTCGGTCGTCATAGGACGAGAGTCGAGGCGAATTGAAATGGTCAATCCATCTCGGTGGTGTACAACCGAGACCTTTTTATTGGACTCGTTGTACGCGCCGATATATTGGAATACTTGTCGGTCATGGGTGACCGAAAATATGGGTTGTTTCACGAACACGCTTGACCGAGACATCAGAAATGGATGAATTTGAACATTACAGTTTGAAAAAAATTTGGTTGTATGTCAAACTAACAATACAAGATTGAAAATCCATCACGACAATTTGCACCGAAACTTAGTTAATTATAAATCTCCGTAACATTCAAACTGACTCTAAAAAGGGTCCATCCATAAGTAAACAACAATCAAAACACAACAACAATCAAAACACAGCACAACATTTGCATATACATAGAACATTCGGACGAATTGGCAAAATTTCTAAATGTTTAGCCGTCTAGGTACAAGCTTTAACCTACGGTGTATCTAAATCTACAACAGGTATGGTGGCTTCATGATCGTAGTTGCAATGGGCGCGATGTCTCGAAAAACGAATCCATCTCGCCAACCTTTGTCGATCCTCAACGTACCGATCCCACGATGGATATAAGGATGGCAATGCGGTGCATTCACACGCAACTGCACCTGTCAAAGTGAACAATAGAACATAGAAGATATTGTCACAAACCCGATTAAGTGGGAAACAAACCAATTCACAAAAAATCATAGAACTTACCCTAACCCAATGGATATTCCTTTCATTTGCCATTGCAATGATAAGTCTGTTGTGCAATGACGACGGTGGAGTACTACGTAGAGGTAGGAATGTGGAGGCACTCCCATGCGAGAGGTTGACGAGAATGACATTGAATGCGGTGGATACTAACAATCCCATGTCTGGAAGTGTCAACCATTCTTTGAAAGATGCCCCCTCTTGCTTCTCTGGGCAATGCACCGCATTCTTGACAGTCTCGAAACTCGAGCCAAGCACTTCCCGCCAAAGGTCTTCATACTCGATAATCTCATCGTACATCCTTCTACGCACAATCCTCCACCCGTCTACGTCGGCAAGTCGAAGCCCAGAGGCTATACACCGATATCCACAATTTCCATCGGAAACGACATCGATAATGGCCTCAACATGTGGCAACCAATCCGGTTCTAAGCAATGACTATAAGCCATGTTAGATCCACTTTGCGTGCGTCGACTGGCACGACGCATTTGTGGAACATTGACTTTCTTCTGCCTAGAAGCTTTTGTGGAGTGGGAGGACTCAAATCCGATTGGAGACTGGGGTGCCTCCGACACAGGGTGCCTCCGATTGGAGACCCCGGTGTCCTCCCACCCGCATCCTCAACTTTCGCTCGCACTCCACAAAAGACGAAGGTGGACTAATCTCCCTAAGCCGCTACTTTCGGTCCTCCCCCGCATCCTCAACTTCCTCCTCCCCTTATCCAATCTTCCTGCGGTGTCGTGATTGTGCCTCCCACAAATCACAGTGACATACCATAAAGAGTCAGCATTTTCCTTGACGTTAATTTGGAAAAGACATCCACATTTCTTCGTACCAGTGTGACTCCTCGCCTTTTCATCATTCATTGATTTCTTTAAAAATTTTGCCGCTTTCCCCTTCCCTACTCTCTGAGCCAGTCCCCTATATGTCCCAGACCTCTCACAGGCAATTTTCACCCTTCCCCTGCGCTTAATGCCCCCGGCATCCGAGCGCTTCATTACTAACACAAACTTGTTCTCACCACCAATCATTTGGAGCCATGAAATAGCCGCTTCTCGATAGGGGAATGACTTAGAAGGTGTAAAAGCGTCCTTGTAGTCTGGAAAATTACTAGATAACGGCATTACCTGCAATACAAACAGTGTAACATTATAATCAACCAAAATGTACAGCACAATCACAAAAAAACCCAAAAAAACATGTTCTCGGTTGTACAGGTCCGAAACTTTCTTCAGAGTCTCGCTTACGTACGACCGATATTTACTCATTACTCTCGGTCGTTCCAGACCGTGACCTATGTGAATTCTCTCGGTCCTCTATGACCGAGACGTTACCAAACATCTCGGTCTGCGAGGCCGAAACGATCGCGCACCCGAGACGAAACTTCGGATAACGCAAAAAAAACACAAAAAATTTGCAAAATTACCTCAAGGACGACCCCTCTCGGCACCGAAGCATTACAATCCTCCATTATACGGTGGAAACAACTTCGGATTTGAAGAAATTACCAAACCCTACGTTGACAAACAAATCATCATTTTCACTGTTATACACAACTAAACAGATTCTAAAAAACCCGAATATGGTTGTCAAACATTGTTACCTTCATTGTCGGACGAGCAAGAATCGATCGACTCTTCGCCAAACGCAATGTGGCAGTTTGTCGCTTTGTGCTTCAAGCTTCTTTGGTGGGGTGCCCTAACTCCTTGTCAAAATGGTTTGTGGGGTTTAAACCATTATATATATACAGGGGCAAAATGGTCTTTTCCATTTTTGCTGGAATTTTTTCAAATAAGTTGGGTGTTCTCATTAAATGGTGGGGTGCCTTTAGCGGCCCTCATAAATAATGTTAGACACAATAAACTAACTAAATCAAACAATATATTTATAATTGAGTCTATAATTCCTGCAGTCGGAATCAATGTATACGCGCGTGTAGGTGAATCACATCAGTACCAATAAATAATGGATGCAAGTACAGATCGATCGAATAATGCATGAGTGGCCCACACATGCATTTGTTGCCGAATTGGGACGACGATTTGCAGCTTCCGCGAACCTTCTTATTGCATGCGGAATTATAGAACAGACTTTTTTTTTTTTTTTTTTTTTTTTTTTTTTCTTTTTTTTTTGTTTTTAGGAACAAACCTTCATTCATTTCTTTTGGACATAAGTGTGAGTCCAACTAACCACCTCCCTAAACTTTGTCCTTTGGCAAGTGATGCCTCTACCATATCTCACGAGATGCTTTGACTACAAACCTTCATTTCTTAAGTCGTCCAACTTATGAAAAGATAATATTAGATCGCAGAGCTAATTAATTTGGTTAGTTTTCAAAAACAGCAAAAAAAAAACGATGTATTTGTAATAAAATGTTGTGATGAATCACCATAAAAGTCGGAAGATCACAGTCACACGAATAAACTCAAAGTCAACAAACCATATTTACATGAAAAATCCAAAATCAAGGAAAAAACCACGAGAATGAAACAAGGCAATCCACTACTAATAGTTTAATACACAAAGAAAAACCTTCCTCTATCTAAACCCCAAATAGCTAGAAACCCCAACCCCAACAAGATTCAATCTCACAGTGTCGCGTACTCGCTCGTTGGCTTGTACACTATGACACACACTGTAACGGCCCGATATTTAATTAACCAATTTATTCAGTAATCTTAGATTTGGACGCCAAGTCAGACCCACGTGGATACTTCAGATAAGTCTAAGGCACGCCTACCTAGGTAAGAGCTTGTTACTTTTGGTTGTTGCATGCCTAATTGCGATGTTTTTATGATTATTTACTAAATTGCATCGCATGTGTGGGTTATATTCACGTTATCACATGAATTAATGCGACGAATTCGTCACCTCGAGAAGCATATCGACATGAGTTTTCGGGTAGATGATGTGCGGGTACACTAGAATAGTTAATTAAGCCAATTAATAAAAATATCTTCAGTTATTATGACATAAATGAGTATAAACCATAGCCTAAGTCCTAAATAATTAAATAATAAAGTTATGGCGCACCTCGTGATGCGTGCGTAAGCGCGAGGCACCAGGTGTCGGATAGTTGGGGACTTACGTGGGTGCGACACATATTGATAAGAGACCCATAAATTAGACTATTCCAAGTTTTAATATGCTTAAGTTAAATCACATGTCATTGATTTTCAGGCCTTAGTTGATTTAATTAAACCATGGCCTTTCATGCCTCTAGCGATGATCCTAGTATGGGAGATTCTAGGCTGGATGAATGAGCAAATTAATCTCACTTGAAAACTTGGACCTTTCAAACCAAACTATTGGATTGCCTAGAGATGATGGGTTCAACATTGATGAATGGTCAAAGTTCAAACCACTAGTCTAAATAACAAACTTAGTGGGGAACTTGTTCATGCAAACATTCTTTCCAAGGAGCTATAGGTTTTCTTTTGAGGAGCAAAAACACTAGGAAAGGCTGGAAATTCAAGAGAGATAGAGGTTATTCTCAACAATTAAAGCTAGGCAATCAAACTTCTTATCATCTCAGGCTTTAAATCATGAAATTGGTATGTATGCATTGTCCAGTTATGGCTTTACACTCAAAAAACTAATTTGCCAGATTTGGCCACTGATTTTGAGCTAAAAATGGTTAATGGTAACTCTGATTTTCAAATGAATGGATTCTCAATACATAATCTTAATGTTTGTGTGCTTCAAGTTCTTATCCAATGCATAGATAAATTTATTTCAATTGATGTCAATTATTGTTATGGATGTGTTGTTTTGCTGTATTATGAATGATATGTCAATAATTAGACAGTGTTTTATAGTATATTTTAGTATTATTTTGAGTGAAAAGGCTATATTACATTTGGTTTTATATTATTTGTAATTTCTGCAAGTTAAAATAAGGAGTAATGAAGAAATGAAGGAAAATGAAAAAGAAAAGAAAATAATTTGATTAATAGTGGAAAAGTCTCGGCGATGTACCAGTGTGGTGGATTTACACATAAATCATTAGTTACATCAATAGCAGAGATAGTCAACAATGTGCCAGCGAAGTACTCAATACAAAGAAATCTCCACCTGAATCACTAATCAACTGAGAGATATTTTAAAGAAGATTCAACGATTTTCCCAGCGATTTACACAATATACACAAATAGCTGAGGAATCGCTGAGGTTGGCCATTAAAATTTTGGATTTGAATTTGAGTTTGATTAGGATATGTATTAGTAAATAACAATATATGGAAGACTAGGACTTCGAAATAAAAAAAACTTTTAACAATTTTTACATCTTGAAATACCCGAAGCTTATTAGTTTTATTGTCATTGTTTTTGGAGAATTCATTGGAGATTCAAAATTGTTAATAAAGTCATTTTTCATTTATGTATTTCTTTCATTTTATGATATTTAGGTTTAATATGAGTGAGTAGTTTATTAATCTAAACCAAGATATGAACTAAACTAATTGCAAAGTCATAGTTTACGAGGTTATGTATTTAATGCTTAAAATTGATATTATATTATGAGATACATTGTTTAAACATGATTATTTTCTTGAGTTATAATCTTTGAAGATATATTTTTCTTGCAAAGTCATGAATAAGTTAGGAATTGATAACTTCTACATTAAATAAAGTTATAACTAGGATTCTTTGGATGGATGTACCTTGTTAAGAAGTTTAAGATGGATTTCAAATCTAAGCTAAACGCCTATAGCATATTACCGTTAATTCTCGCTTAGTAGTTAGTGTTTTCATAGAACTTAATGTTGTTAGTTATTATTAGATACTTTAAGCATTTGAAGTACTAATAGTGATAAGATTAAACTGTGGATATGAATCGCGTGAATCTACCATTAATAAAAGGAAAACTAAGAGATTTGGGTCGAGTTTTGGGGTTCAAAGCGCAGTGAAAATTTTAAAATTTTATTTTTAAAACCCAAACAGGATCTAATCTGAATTCCATTAAACTGATGAACAAAAGTAAACTGATAAGTTAATAAATAGATAGTGGTTTATAGTATATTTTAAGGCAAATTTGGATGTAAAAGGTTATATTACACTGGGTTTTCTCTTGTTTTGGTGATTTCAAGTCGTATTTAGAATGTGAAAAATGAAAGAAAAAGGGAAGAAAATAAAGATTTCAGTCAATTGGAAAAAGGAGCCCGCGACAGCGAATCAAAGTTTATAAAGGATGCGCCAGACAAATCGGTGATGGACAGAGGCTAATTTCCATCGATGTGCGCAGAGAATCAAGTTGTAAGTGGATTTGGTGACGATTCACTAGGGCCGATTTTGCGATTATTGGAGCAAATCAAGGAATTTCATTTTTGATTGGGTATGTACTGCCTAGAATTCTATATATATGAACCTTGGGCTTCGAAATCAATTGCCCTTAAGTATCCTAGATTATATTCCATTGCTCTGGAGCCATATTATTTCGTTTTTATAATTTCTATATTTATTAGTGTAAGATTTAGTTTAAACTTATTGTTCATTGCTTTTGGAGACAATTTGAAGATTTAAAGTATTGAATAAGAGATATTTATGTCTTTTCTTTACTTTATTGGGATGTTTATTATGAATATGAGTGAGTAGTTTATTAATCTATAAAAAGTTCGAACATGAACTTAATCTGCTATGTAATGTAGTCATAATAATGAAGATTGATTTGTACTTAATGCTTTAAATTAATCATATTCTTCAATTCACCGATTTAATAGATTATTATTTGTGGATCATAATCGTGAAGCTTTTGTATTGCATGTATAGTCTAGAATGTGTATCGTGATATTTGAATTCAATATCAAAGTTAAAGTAGTAACTTTAATTGTTTAAATATGACTTTTACCGTTTAGATGTCTTGGGTGAATTGAGATCTAAGTTCAATATTGAAGTGGCCTTCCGAAGGTGTTAGGCTTAGTAGTTCGAAGTTTTCATGGAACTTAATGCTATTTTATTGTCTAATTAGTTTCTTTGAGCTTTCGAATGATTAATTTAATAAAATTAGGATGTTGCTTTTTCATTGATATAAGGAAAACTGATGGTTCGATAAGGACTATCTACTTACTTATGATTTAAGTTTAATGATTCGAAAACACTTTATAATATAATGAAAGTATGATTATGACTATGATTTAAGTAATTTGTTTGGATTCAAAATGGATTAATGTTTCATTGTTCTGGACATTTGTTTTCTATTGAATTGAATTGATTTGAATTTAGTTTTAGAAATTTAATTTGTATTAGTTAAGTTAGTTTAGTTAGTGTAATTAATTGTTCTAGTTTGATTAAGTAATTTTTAAACCTCATTTTAATTGAATTAATTAAATTAAAGTAAAAATAATAAAACCCTTGGAAAAACTTTTTCCTAAAGAAGTTTGCTAAATCCATGCGGAGACGATCTCACTTATCACAACTACAAATAATAAAGAATTACAAGAAACTTATTGTACACGTTCGACATGTGTCTTAAACCGTACCTCAATCGCTAGTTTGATTCTTTATGTTAATTGATGTTTAAGATGTTGCCAGAGATGAACGTCCTCAATAAGAAATCCACATACAAACGGCGGCCGAGATTCCGAGTGCTAGCCCCAGAGAGAACACAAATATAATTTTATGTTCTCCCAAAAAACTCAAGAACGACTGAGAAACCTAACTCGTTTTCTAAAACAAATAGATTCCAGCCCTAATTTCTCCCGTAATGTGAATTCACTTAACACACTTTGTATAAAGTTGGGTAAATGAATAACTATTATACCCCTACTTAAAGTGGTATTGATATTATACCCCTACTTAAAGTGGTATTAATATGACGCATCATAGGGACTTTTATGTTACGAATTTTATCATATAAGATTCTTTGCTCCAAGTTAATTGAAATCCCGCAAAATTATTCTTTGTGCGCGACTCAATAGGTTCACTTAACGTTGACAGTAAACCAAAATCATTTTTGTACATAAGCCATAAGCGGTCTCTAGCAAGGCATTATGACTACCGAACATGCACGATGATCGAAATCGATATAACCTAATCAATAGTGTATATCATGTCCTTTTGTCCTACGATATCCTTTGATTAAAAATAAGGCATGAAAAAATCACCATTGATGTTGAATCGTACTAATCTCGATCTCTACGTTGACTTGAAACATCCAAGTGACATTGATCATATTAATCCGCTTGGACATGGACATTTTTAGTCTAACATATCGAGGGATTTACGGATATCTCTCTAAACGAGAGAGACAAAATCTCTCTCGATTACACACCTCCATACATTATTCACATAGTAACCAATCATAACCTTTATAATCGTTCGCTTAAAGAAAAAGTTTGATTGCATCAAATCACTTTGGTCCTAATATTGAAGTCTCTGGTAATCTCAAGCTAGAGAACTAAACAATATATATCATGAGTAATACCTATGACTTAATCCATGTGGTGTTCTCATAGCAGGTCGATCCAATACCTTGTTCCCTAACATGTACTTATGATCTTGATTCGTATCCTTATACGCATGATCATCACATGACCATCAATCAAGACTCACATTAGTCTTAATTCATTACAGTTCCCAATATAATGACCGATAAGGGAAATTCATGATGTTTCAGTAAACATCCATATATCCTGTGATAATGTAAACATGCAAATCAATTATAATAATGAACAGAAAATGAAATCCTATATTTTATTAACCAAAATAACTATGTTCATAAGATTGACCTAGGCACATGCCCCAACAATTTGAAAGAATTAATATAGCGTACTTATAATGAAAGTTTATTGATATCATAAAACTCGTGACTGCTTATGACTATGGTTATAATAATTATATCGTGTGTTTGAATGCAATTTGGTTTAGGTTTCATTATTTTTGGTTTGGATTTATTTAAGAATTAATTGTTATCTTAAATTTTTGTTTGATTTGAATTCTTTGAATTAGATTTGTTTAAAATTACTTGTTTGATTTGAATTAATAATTAGATTATTTGATTTAGCTAGTTTAATTCAGTTTAATTAGTTAATTACTTTAGTTAGTGACAAAACAAAATAAAACCCTTAAAGTTATAACATAAGATGTTTGCAAAACTCCTGTAGAGAAGATCCCACTTTCCACTACTACGACATCTAAAGTATAATAATGGTTAAGAAATTTATTGTACACGCTCGACACGTGTCAAATTCTGGCACCGTTGCCGAGGGCTTTTTATACATTTTTGTAGGAGTCTCCCCCATCGTATGTCAGATAAATATGACGGACGACGAGTAAGAACTAAATTTTCGGCAAGGCTATCAAGATGTTATGTTTACGAACCAATGTTCATTGCCTTTCCTTAAGGATTCCCCGAATCTGGATTAAGATCTGGCTTCATCAATGATTTGCCTAACTTCTATAGCAAGGAAGACAAATATCCCAAAATATTTATAAGGGAATACCAACACAAAGTCATTGGGATGAAACCTAAGGACACCGAGTTAGAATATGTTAAACTCAAAACTTTTCCTTTTACATTAAAGGATCAAGCTCAAGATTGGCTATTCTATCTTCCCCTAAATTATATAACCGCCTGGTTTGAAATGCTTTAAGCTTTTTCTAGATCAATATTTGCCAGCACGTAAAATTAGTTCCTATCGAAGAAAAATTAGTGATGTAAAAATGGAAAATGAAGAAACTTTTGGTACGTTTTGGAATAGATATAACAGAATAATTTTCTCAAATCTACAACATGGATACACTGAAAAAACATTATTAGAATATTTTTACGAATGATTGAATCATTTAGATCAAATACTATTAAACATTGTTTGTGGAGGATCATTATTTGAAACAATGCCCATATTAGAAAAAGAAGCCATGAATAAAATGGCAAAACAATCTAAGCAATATGGCGGCAAACGAGAATCCGCATACAAAATATTTGATAAACAATTTTTCGATAAATCGAACAATAGAGATCAAAAACTTAATTAGTTAACCAAAATGGTTAAACTATTAGTATCTGAAAAGGCAAATGAAGTAAAACATGTTCTTTTTGTAATGAAATTAATGATCTTACATATGATTGCCCTCTAATACAAGAAGAAGAAATTGAAGAAGCTAATGTAATAATGAATCGGTATAATGGATCGATAAGACCAAATAATAATGCCAATAATTATGTGAGTTATTCACAATCAAATATAGGAAACGGTTTAAGGAATCAAAGTTATCAAAGGTTTAAGTTATCAAATTTAACTAAAAGAACCATTACGTTAGAGAATTCAGAAAAACAACAAAATCAAATGCTTCAAGCAACCCAAAACAATCTAATTGAGCTAAAGAATAAGTCAAATGGAGACATAAATGAGTCCTTTTGTTAATCAAGGAAAATTATCATCTATGCCTTACCATAGTTCATGTGTTGATGCAAATGCTATTACTCTAAGGAGTGGTAAGCAAATGGAGGAACCTAAAAGCTTGATTATGTGGCTACTCAAAAAGAGGTGGAGACTAAATTAGAACATGAAATTGAAATAGAAGAAAATAAAGACCAAAAAAGTAGAAAATCAAGATACTATTAAGAATAAACCAATCGCCATAAAATAATAAGTCAATAATTAAACACGTTTTTTAGTATATTTTAGGAAGATTTTAGGTGTAAGAGACTATATTACACGGGGTTTTATCTTATTTTTGTTATATCAAGTAATAATTGAAATATATGAAGAAATGGAGGAAAAAGGAAGAAAGTGAAGGGTTTGATTGAATGAAAGTGGTACGCAAAAGAATCATCAAGAATCAAGGAAGAAATAAAATTATTGCTGGCGATTCTTGAGCGATTTGGGAATTTTACTGAGAATCGCTGGTCAAATCGATGGAGCACAAAGTCAATTTTTCAAGGATTTTTCCAGTGATTCCACTTAAAACACAAATCACTGAGAAATCAATGGGTTTGATTTCAAGAATTTTAAATAACCATGAGACATTTGAGTGAGTTTGGGATATGTACTACCTAGAATACTATATATACAACCCTAGGGCTATGAAATTAGATGCCCTTGAGTACTTAGATCATTATTTCATTACTCTTGGAGCCATAATTTATCGTTTTAGTTTATTGCTTTATTGTTCATTGCTTTTGGAGACGATTTAAAGTTTCAAAGTATTTATTCAAAGGCATTTATCTATGTCTTTTATTTACTTTATTGCAATGTTATTTCTGAATATGAGTGAGTTATTTATTAATCTAAACAAAGTTCGAACATGTACTTGATCCGTTTTGCAATGTAGTCATGATGAGATGATTTTGTACTTAATGCTTTAAACCAATTATATTCTTCAATTCACTGATTTGATAGATTATTATTTGTGGATTTTAATAATGAAAATCTGTATTGCATGCATAGTTTAGGATGTATATCGTGTTATTTGGATTCATTATCTATTTAAAGTAGTAACTATGATTGTTTGAAATGTTTATTATCGTTTATATGTCCTAAGTGGATTAAAATCTAAGTTTAATATTGAAGTGGCTTTCTGAAGGAGTTAAATTTAGTAGTTCGATGTTTTCACTGATTGTAATGCAGTTTTCTTACCTAAAGTTAATTTCTTTGTGCATTCAAAGGGTGAGCTCAATAAAATTATAACGTGGCTTTTCCACTTGTATAAGGAGAACTAATAGCTTGATAAGGGTTGTTTACTTAATTATGATTAGAGTTTAATCATCTAAAATACTTTACAAAGTATTTTCTTGACTATATTATTGAAATAACATTTTTGAATGCAAAACGAATTAATATTTCATTGTTCTGGATGTTTGTTTCGATATTTATTTATAATTGAATTGATTTGATTTGAATATAAGTGAATTTTAATTGTGATAATTATATTAGTTTAATTAGTTTAGTTAATTATTATAGTATTATAGTTTGTATTAGTGATTTTTAATTCATGTTTTAATTAAATTAATTAATTAAAGTAAAAAAATAATAAAAACCTTTGAAAGACTTTTTCATAAAGAAGTTTGATAAATCCTTGTAGAGATGATCCCACTTATCACTACTACAAATAATAAAGATATACGAGCAAATTATTATACACGGTTGACATGTGTCAATTTTTGGTACAGTTGCCGCAGATTTTACATAATTTTTAAGTATTTTAAACATTGTATAGTCTACCCACTTCGTCGTTCTAATTCCACAAGTTCCTTACTTCCGTTTGATCTTGAGGTAAACAGGACTTTCAATCGTAATTTAAGACGACAACAACAATGTAGAAAACACCAAACTACCAGAATGGAAGCCAATAATGACCTTGATAATATTAATAATAATAATGATAATTGAGAACTTACTTTTAGGCAAGCCAATCAAAATACCACAATAGAAGCCAATAATGACC
This sequence comes from Stephania cephalantha, assembly GCA_039657325.1. Lineage (NCBI taxonomy): Eukaryota > Viridiplantae > Streptophyta > Magnoliopsida > Ranunculales > Menispermaceae > Stephania > Stephania cephalantha. The sequence goes on along the minus strand of CM077569.1, from coordinate 18,895,570 downwards.
TTGATAATATTAATATTAGTGCTCATATATAGATTCATTAGTGCTCAGATCTAGATTCATTAGTGCTCTACGTATCTTCTATGATAAAGATAATGAATACCAACACAAAGTCTTTGGGATGAAACCTAAAGACTACACGTTAGAACAAATCAAACTTAAAGCTTTTCTTTTTATATTAAGATATCAACCACAAGCTTGGTTGTTTTAACTTCCTAAAGATTCGATAACAACGTGGGGTTAAATGTTAGAAGTTTTCCTAGATCAATATATGCCTGCAAGAAAAATTCGTACTTATAGAAGACAAATCAAAGTCGTTAAAATGAAAGATGAAAAAATTAATAAATTTTGGGATAGATTTTAAAAATTTATTTCATATTGTTCACAACATGGCTTTACCCAAGTTAGAGAAGACCACCATCCCTATGATCATCTCCCGCGGAGCTTCTCCAGACTGGCATCGATCCTTCTAGAGTGACTGAGAGGGATGGGCAGAGGTTGTACAACGAGGATGGCAATTGGAGGGCAACAAGAAGTCTGCGATGAGCCCAAAGGAACCTGACAAGACTGTAATTTGGGCATAGTGTAAGCTGATCATGGTGCAAAAGTTGAGGTATAGGGATGTGAGGGTTGTATAGTTCAGATTCATGAAGTTCTCTCTATAGATTAAGGCGAGCATGTTGGCCTGGCTTAAGGAAACAATACACTTCTTTGTGCATAATCCAAAAGCGCAAGAGAGGCGACTTAAGGGAAACTTGACACAACAATAATAGTCTAGATTGTGTCGAACCTAGGGGCCAGCTATTACATCTATGGAAAAAAAGTAAAAATGGAGGCAGGCGGTCATGATACCAGCGGGCAATGAAGGACATGGGTGGAAACAGCTGGGAGAGGCATTGTTCCTCATCATCAGGGAAGGGAGTACATGGAAAGGGAAAGCTGCACTGGAGATACCTATGGTGGCGGTGGGTAGCGAGGGAAATAGCACATCGAGAAGTCAAGGTGAACGACCTGGAGAAAGACCAATACGTCAGTCTTCTACAGTTGGTGGTAGTAAGAAAACTCCTACTGCAAATCATGGGCAGTCCTCGAAAGCTCAAGAGGCTCAACGAAAGTCGTCGGGGGAATGGGATAAGGCATTAGTGATTTTCAAAACTTATTAGATTACATCATGGCAGGTTGTTCAACATATGATTTTATATGGAGAGGGTAACGAGATTAGGTTTAAATGAATGAGGGAGGATATGTCACTGATGATATGTCATGACATGGAAGATGTTAGTAAGATCCTAAAGGAGGGGATGCGGATGGAAGCTAGGCTGATCTCACGGATTGAGCAGTGGAGTTCGAAGAGTCACTATAAGGATATGGGCGGGAACATCGATGGATAAGAGTAAAATGTCTTCCATTGAAAATGTGGAATAATCACTACAAAAAAACAATAAATTAGAAACGGAATAGAAAGGGAATAGCAACAGAAAAGTCACGGATTAGCAACGGAATAGCAACGGAAAGACTAGTTAGAGACGGATTAGCAACGAAATTAATTTCGTGTATAAAATCGTCGTTGCTAAATATTCAGCAACGAAAATTATTTTCCGTCTCTAAATAGAGACGTATTAGAGACATATTAGATATGAAAATAGCACTGAAAAAATCGTTTTAAACTTGCATTCCATTGCTATTCCGTTGCTAATTAGCAACATAATAGCAACAGTCTGCTATTCCGCTGCTAATTAGTAACGGAATAGCAACGGAACACAAGTCATAAACCCATAACATATGCTTGATATCTGTTGCTATTCCGTTGATATTCCATTTATATGCGGAGAATTCTTTTTCATTGCATTTTGTTATGGCACGGTTCTTCTAAACAACAAAACCTGCAGATGGCCTTCTCCAACGCCCTGCTGGGTGCTGTAACATTTTTCATAACCCAAATTTCATACCATTCATTCACACAAAATATCAAATATTATATACTAAATTAACCCAAAAAAGAGAATTCTATCTCAATATGCACAAACAGTTGTTTGAATTTTATTTACAAACCCAAAAACTATTTTTACCAACAAAAACACCTGACTTTCGTCACCAAGGTGCTCCTCATCCAACCAATCATGGTTGTCCTCATCATCATAGTCGTGATGTTGCTGTGGTGAACGAGCCGAATCCATCCCAACCTGCTGATGATCCTCCTGAGGTGGTGGCGGCGGTGGTGCTTGAAAGGTGCTTGCTCCGAAGTCCATGCGCATTCCCAACTGGCTCTGCACGGAAGCCTAGAACTGTGCAAGCCTTTGAACAACTGCATCAAGCTCTGAACGCCGCACCATCAGCTCCCGGGACGTACCGGCACCAGGATCTTCATATCTCCTCTTCCTCTTGGCAAGTGACCCGAGCCCATAAACATGCCCCTTTGAGCACTCTCCTGCCGTATCATAGTAGAGTTGCTTCTCATCAATCGACCAGTCCGGTGTAGCCTGAGTGTGCTCCTCACGCCTCCTCACGAGCTCTCCCTGCACGAAAGCAAATTCGTCAAAGAAAAAAATGAAAATAAATCATTGAGAAAATGAAAACAAAATTAAATATCCCAAAATCATTTATAATGCTTAAAAATAGCAAAAGTCAATGTATAGTAACTAATAGATAATTAAGAAGCAAGTAATTACTGGATATCTTCCCTTCAATCATGTGCACACTAAGATATTTGAAATTGAGAATGCCAAAAAGAACTTATAAGGGTTATTTTTCTCTTACTATGGTGGACAGTGAGAATGCAAATGGAAGGTTTGGAGATTTTTCAACATTCGAATATCATCATGAAGTGAAGAGCTTTGAAAGCATTTTTAATACACAAGAGGGTGTGATATGGAAAAATGTAGTAGATAGCTTCATTTAATAGATTGAGTATGTGAGGGTCCTATAATGAGATTTATATATGCATGTAAATTATTCAATTTTCATAACTTCTAATGAGAATCATTTGCAAAGAGATGAGCTTCTCATAAGTAGTACTCTAAGCTAATGTTGCACCTACAAATATGATATAAGTGGAAGAGATAGAACACAAGCCTCTGTAGAAGAAAGGATTTGCATGAAAAAGCATTAAATTAAGCTTAAATTGGTCGTGTTTGTTTACTACAATGAAAAAATAAATATTAAGTGTCTTATGCGACAAATATATCCGTTTGTTTATTATAATCTAATGTTTCCAAATCCATTGTTTTAATCCTATGCGACAAAAGCATACAATCAAACACACATATTTAGCTATGAATGAGATTTTCTTAATCCCCACTTAATGTTGATGATTTTGTTAAAGGTTGCTTCATTTCGCTCTAATCCTAGGAAACAAAAGCACTATGTCAAGATACCTTAAATATCTATAAAAAAAATTACCGAGAACATGCATGGTCCATAAAGCTGTGATAGGAACATCAAACAAGAACATGGTCCATAACAAAATTCATGTAAAAAAAAGCAAGTAATTAATAGCTAATTAAGAAGCAAGTATAATCATATTATTTATTTATAAGCAATTATAAATTTTATATTAACAAGACACTTACATGAAACCGTGCTGATCAGTTATCAATGAATGTTATTCCATCATGATCTTTCATATGAACATGAAGGAAGACATCATTAGGAGTAACCTCATCATCTTCATCCCTATCCAGAGCCTACACATACACACAAAAGATCAAATTTTACAACATATTAGTCGCGATAAACTTATAAGTTTTAAGGAAACATCAAATAACAATGACACTTACTAATACATCTTCATAAGTCCTAAAAGACCGTGTTCCACTAGTATGCTTCAAAGGGCATGTACCAGGGCCACCCTTTTCACTTTTTCTATTCTGTGAAGCCTTCTCAAACCTAGCCTTCAAATATGCGGAGGCTCAATATTCACGATATCTATTCCATGCCTCATCAGTGACAAAGTCCAGCCTCACGCCAAGGGTGCCGAGCTCGTGCATCAACGCGTCATACCTAAGACACACCTTTGAATCATAGGCAGCTCTCACGATTGCCTCATCAATCAATGGGTCCCATTGGAAGTATGGCTGAAAAAGATGAATATAATTAATTATTAATTTTTCATGCAAATAATATATTTAATCATTGATTCAATCATTTAGTGTCATTTACTTACTTTCCACCTCTCCCAATATATATCCTTTTGATGATCGGGTAGTGACTTCCAACAGTACCCCTCAGTAATCATCCCCCGCTTGAAGATTTTGGTTATCCTCCGAGCACAAACTTCTAAAGGATGTAAAACCCAACAATTTTCCTTGTTCATTTTCAACTTGATGAAGTTAGTCAAATGTTCTTCTTGCTCTACTTCTAATTAGGGTACGTATAATGAATTAGTCATTCGTAATGGAATTATAACTTACTCGACAGACTCAATAATAATGGTAAATCTAACAATATGGGGCGTGGCTCCTCCTCCCTCCTGAGGTGATGCTGAGGGAGCTGGCGGAAGGGGGGCTGCTGAGGAGGCCGCGGGGGAGCTCCATTACACCTTAGAGGCGCTCGATCGGGGGCTCCCACGACCTCATGGGACCCGCCAGATGGTGCAGGTGATGCAGTGAAATGTGGAGCAGATATAGTAGGCGATGGAGTGCAATGTCGGGACGAACTACCAGAATGATTAGAATGTGACGATGGGGTGTGATTCGATGATGATGGGCCCGTCGGTGAAATCGTGGGAGAATATGTTGTCAAAATAGGCCTCATCGACGATGAAGTGTAAAGATGTTGAGACCTCCATCAGACGACCGTGTACCAGAAATGATGGGTCCCGTCCGACCCCCTCGTAGTGATCATCAATCTCCTGATGCAGCTCGACCCCTTCCGGATGGGCCTCGACCACTCGATGGTCCTCGACCTCGTGCTGCGAGAGCGCGTCCTCCACCACCTCCTATCGAATGCTGACAGTCAAGGTCAGCGTTTGTAAGAATCCTGTCTGGGGTCTACGTGTCATGCCTGCTAAAATATGTCACGTACAATCGTAAATAATCAGAGTTAAAAAGGAATCGACGTAAACGTCTAAATACAAGTAAATAAACAAACGTCACTAATGTCAAAATACAAGTAAATAAACATACGTCAGTTGTTATTGTCTGTTTCAAATTCAGTTTCACTACTAGAATCAGACACCTAATCTTCCTCGTCATCATCACTATCGTCTGGTTCACTGATCATGTTGGAACTTGTTGGATTCATTATCAATCCAATATCATTTGTCAGGTCAGTGACAACGTACGTGGTTGGTTCGTCTTCTTGGAATGTCGTATATGTTGAACAAACAATGTCATCTTCGATAATGGTTCCCTTATCGACGAACTTTGGATGACAACAACAAACAGCTAACCACTCTTTTTTCGTTCATGCTTCATAGCAGGGTATGGAAGATATAAGACCTAACAAGCTTGCATTGCCAAAAAGAAAAGCTCGTATTTGTTATACCGTCGAGTTCGATGAACCTCGACTAACTTAAGTGAAGGGTGAGTCCTTACCCCCACAGCCTGTGTGGGGTCAAACCATTCACATTTGAACAACACAGTGCGCTTAAAGCCACTGTATTCAATCTGGATAACCTTTTGTAGTCTTCCGTAGAAATCATGGGACACATCAGCGTAGTTGGAGCCTTTCACACAAACTCCGCTATTTTGTATCGTTCTATTAGCACTATACACCATGGTGTGAAATTTATATCCATTAACAACATATCCCGGGTATACTACACAAGATCGTATTAGACCGATTGCAAGATGACGAAGTATATAATTTGTGATGTTATGCCGTGCCTGCTTAGAAACACACAACGATTATATGACAACGTGATGAGATAAAAGACAAGCTTTCACAATAACAGAATTTAACATTTCATATGTTTGAAACCACTTAGCGAAATTTTGCTCGAGATTATAATCGACGTCTGTCTCTTCCCCGTCTAGCATATGCAATTCGTCGATGAAGATGCTACGTTTCATACTCGTTCGTTTGATGAAAAAAATACCAGATATTTTAAAGTAAGAGCATAATCAAGAAATTGACTTGTTAGAGTGACTTACGAGATGTATAGCGCAACTTCAGGACAATTGAGTAAGATGTAAGTGTGAGCAGCATCGTACTCTTGTTCCGTCAAGAATTTTTTTTTTCGGTACCAACGGTACGTCCTGGGTGAGTAAAAATGGAGAAGTCACCAACAAAATGAGGATTGGGATCGACACCATCGTCGCCATTGCGTTGACCTCGATTGTGCGATGTGGTAATGTGGTATTCAAAATAATAAGAACAAAACGAAGTTGTTTCCCCCACCAAATATGCATTGCACATCGATCCTTCAACCTTCGCTTTATTTCGCACATTATTTTTCAAGTGCTTAAGGTACCTAAGGAATTCATGTTGATCATTAACAATAGTTTGAGTATTGACGAACGACATAATCGGTCAATTTGTAATTAAGAATGAGCGAAATTACCTCTCGAACGGGTACATCCAGCAAAATTGTACTGGGCCAGTAAGCCAACCCTCATAAAGCAAGTGGATTGGCAAGTGTTCCATTGAGTCGAAGAAACTTGGAGGAAATGTTTTTTCCAGTTTACAAATAATTAGAGGTATTTCGAACTCTAAATGAGCCATATCCTGGATGGTTACACTTTTAGCCGTTAGTGATCGAAAAAATAGACTAAGCTCGCTAATAGCGACCCAAACAACATCTGGAAGAAGTTCCCGAAATGCAATCGGAATTAGTATTTGCATGAAAACATGGCAATCATGACTCTTCATCCCAAAATTTTTTTTGCCCTTTTGGTCTATGCAACGCTCAAAATTAGAAGCATAACCGTCGAGAAAATGCAAAGATCAGACCCACTCGCATAATTTTTGTTTCTTAGGGTTATCAAGAGCGTAGCATGCTAGCGGATACTTCTTTGACACTTCATCCATATGCAGAGAAGGTCGATGACAAAGTTCCCGAACATCTTGTTTTGACTTCATGTAGTCTTTCCCAGCACACTCATAATAGTGTCAAATATGTTATCGAACACATTTTTTTCTATGTGCATTACATCCAAGTTGTGTCTGATCAAGTTCATCTTCCAATACGGTAAGTCCCAGAAGATGCTCCGCTTCCTCCATCCCAAGCCCTTAGCAATCTCATCATTTTTTGCATCAGCGTCGATATTCGTCACTTTCATTAATCCCAAGGCCTTGATTTCCATCAAAATGTCTCCACCAGATCGTATCAGTGGAGGTTCGTCATTTATTACTATTTCCCTCTTAGAAACCTTTTTTTGTCTTTCCTAAGATTAGAGTTTTGAGGCAAAAATCAATGATGACAGTCAAACCATGAAGTTTTCCTACCATGGCGAAGTTGAAACGCTTTCGTATCGTCCATACAGTATGGACAAGCCATTTTGTCGTATGTGCTCCAACCTGACAACATGTTATATGCGGGAAAGTCGCTTACTGTCCACAATGGAGCTGCTTGCATTTGGAAATTTGATTTTGTTGAAACATCGTACGTCATTAAATAATTGTGCCATAAATCTTGTAGCTCTCTCACGAGCGGATGCAAAAATACATCTATTTTCTGGCTAGGGTTGGTCGGTTCGGGAACAATAATCGTCAAGAACATAAATTCTTCTTTCATGCACATCGACGGTGGAAGGTTGTATGGAGTCAAAATCATGGGCCACGAAGAGTAAAGCCTCCCATTTAACTAAAATGGTTGAAAACCATCCGCGCAGAGCCCCAAACGAACATTTCAAAACTCTGTGCTGTAATCTTTATTCACTTCGTTAAAATGACGCCATGCCATCGAATCCGAACAGTGTTGCAAAACATCGCTTGGGGACACGTGTTCCCTGTGCCAACGCATATGTCTAGTTATTAATTCGGAAGCAAACAAACGCTGCAATCGAGGGCCTAAGGGAAAGTAATACATTTGTTTGCAAGACCTTGTTTTTGTGTTCCTACCGCGACTACGTCATTATGTCATCTACCGAGAATGCCCACAAATTTTGCACGATGTTAACTCAATCATCTCCCCAATAAATCATACATTGATTTTCACAACAATCTATCTTCTCGACAGGTAGACCCAATCCTCCCATAAGTCGTTTTGTTGAGTAAAATATGTCGACTAATGTGTTGTTGTTAGGCAACGCTTCCTTGATGAATTGCATGAACTCATCGTAACAGCTTTCAGAGACATGGTGCGCCGATTTTAGAGAGAGTAAACTAGCCATGGCAGACAATTTCGTCATGTTAGCATAACTCGGCCACAATGGCTCATTACTAGCATCAATCATGTCGTATAATTGTTGTGCTTGGGGGTTGGGCTCCTCTTCCATGTGATTCTAGTTTAAACTAGGCCCCGTTGCGTTATGTATCATCTCTTGGAAAGTCAACGATTGTTGACCATAATCGATGTCGATTTCGTCTTCGTAATTGTTTTCAAAATCGTAGAAAGTGGATGTTGTATCCTGACCTTCTTTCTCACCATGTTCATACCAACAATAGTATCCAGGAATGAACCCATACCTACATATGTGGTACTCAACAGTCTGAACGTCTAAGTAGGGTAGAAGTCGGCATTTATTGCGATTACATGGACACCTTATCCTACCCTCATTGTGATAAGTGGTACAATTTGCCTTCGCGAATTCTATGAATTCCTTTACCCTTACAACAAACTCCCTTTGAATAAACCCGTTATCGAGGCGATTGTACATCAACTCTCTATTCACTGACGACATTCCCTACAAAATACGATCACTTAATTTAAATGCAAATGTCGACAATTCAATTTTTGTAATTGTAGGACTAATCAATGCCTTAAAATACATTTATAAAATGTTTGTGTAAGATTTATTGCAATTCCTTTAGCTAGACCATGAATATATGTTACTTCTACAAAAATTTCGACAGAGTTACCTTTATAACATAGAATACCAAAAAAATCAGAACCTAATAAACATCATTGGGAGAATGCCTAAAGGTCTCACATCTCCCCAAAATTTCACAATATCATGTAAACATGAATTGAAAGGCTTAGGAGTGCACATTATAATTATACAAGAAACCACAAACAAATAATGGCGCAACCAATTGACTTAGGAGTGACACTAAATTTGTAGGAACTAAATTCTAATTGCAATAATAAAATAAATATATAGCTAAACATTGATCCTTACGATAACTCAATCAATTCGAACTTTTATTGATTAAATCATACTTGTTAGGAAACATGAACATCATAGTAATATTAGTGAAGATATAGTTAAACAACATTTACAGAATTAGCGTAGGGCACATACCCCAACATAAAAGGTATTAGAACGTGGGTATTAGAACGTGGTAAACATATAGTTTTTGAGCCACCAACATCGAATAGCTTAGTTTACATTGTTCTTGAGTATTAAGAAGTGTTTTGGAGGAAAAGACATTGAAGAATATACTTGTGGTTATTCAGTATTATTTTCATGATTTAATTGAAGTTATTTAATTCAATATTTGATTGTAATGAATACCATGATATATATGTTGATTTCAATTATGAGTGAGTAGTTCATTAATCTTAGGGATCAATGGATCTTATGGCAATGCTATGCTAAAGGAAGTATGAATGGATGATAAAGCTAAAAAGTGCAATGATTAGAATTTGTATTGATTCTATACATAATGATATGAACATCATGATCATGTGTTTGTTGATTAGAGGTTTTAGGAGTTACCATGGCCATTAGAGCTTTTAAGCCGGATAAGGACGATACAACCGTAAAATATATAACATTGATAGATAGTTGTTGATTAAAGAGGCACATATAGTAAACTTAAGTGGTTATGAACCTAAAGATTTGGAACTTAAAGCAATGTGGAACTTATGTCATTCACACTGATAGTTGGAGTCCTAGTTTGCACATTAAGATCTTTTCCACTACGATAATGGGTTGAAGTGGATTTTAAGGAAATCTTTCTATTCTAATTAAGCATTGCACATACATAATGAAGATGAAGGAAGTGAGATGAAAACATAGTTATTCATTACCTAGGTGAAGCTGTGAACTAAGAGTCTTCTTAATATAAGAGTAAAAGTTATTTTACATTATTTTCTAGAATAGAGTAGTAAGCTAAAACCAACTAAAAATAGATATTCTTAGTAATAGAGTGAATTTAACTAAGTGAACTATGTGCAATACACCTTTCCCTAATGACGATATCCATAATCAACATTAGGTAATCACATTATTACTACAATCGAGCCGTTATACTTGCGACTATGATCACTACTCTACCTTGCTCTACTTCTAAATCACTCTGAATTATATTGTATTTTCATCCATTGAGGTGCCTCCTTTGTATATGTGTGCTTGGGTACAAGAATAGCAACTCTCGGGAATAAGAAGTTTCTAAAAAGTCTCAAAACTTATATTCTGCAAGTCTTGCGCCGTTATTGATGTCGTGGTTATTAAGGGACGGCTTCAGGAACGACGTGGGATGAAAATAGCAAGTCGGTGGAGCAAGTTGCTAAAATCCAGATCTGGCACCGTGGGTGACACCGTCAGTACAAAATCTGGCACCAAGTGTGTATTTTCTTGCACTTCTCCAATTGACTTTTTGATTTAAGCTTGACTTTGCCCCGAAATTGTCCGAAACACTCATATTCCTTCAAATGACCTATATAACTCAAAAGTTAGTGTTAAGACTATAAAAGAAAGGTTTAAATCTCATTTTCATGATAAATCCCTATGTAAAAGTGCATAAACAAACACTCATCATAGATCTTGCATAAGTATTAAGTAATACTTGCGTATGTGATGTTTGAGCGAGATTTTTCTCTTATTAAGCTCTGTTGTCCCTTTTAGCTTACCCCACTTACATTTCAGGGCCTTCCACCTCCATTTTAGGTTGCGACAAAGGAAAGGTGATATCATGAAGCCTTTACTAGCGTACTTGTGGCCTTGCTTGCTACTACTACTCTGTTTATCTTTTGTCAAAGGAAAACTTTGAATTGGGCGGTAACTTAAAACATGTCATTTGCGTAGTTTGGAACCTTCCTTATCTAGCTTGGACTATTTGGAAGCTTTATGTGGTTTTGGAAGCTTTTTGATCTTTGAAAGTTTTTTCGAAGTATTGAACTTATTTAGACTTTTAAACACCTATCTTACGGATTATACGATTTATAGAATTTTAGTTTTGTTTTAACTTTCGTATTTATAATTCCATATTGATAGTGGGACGATCTAAACCCTGGTGGACCTATATTGCTTGGCTTAAACCATCGCTGAACACCTCGAGATAACCCAGTGAGTTAGGTGATGATCTAGTAAGCCTTAACCCATAAAAAATAAACCAAGAAATTCTACAAAAGACAAATTAAGGCTAACCAGGTGCGGAAATAAAAACCTTTAAAGTTTAACATATTGTAGAATTATAGTAGAAGTTTTACTATTAACTTAACACATAAACTAGAACAAGTTCCATGGGTTTAAAGGCCTACCCATTTGAAATCCCTTCTTTATTACATAAAACATCTCAAAAATCAAATAGATAAATATCACTTAAACCAACGCATATGAAAAGATCTCCTATGCTACGATCTATTTTTTTCCTCTATCCTGAGCAATAGCTAAGGTACTTGGGGGAGGGAAGTAGTAGGGTGAGTAAATATTCAACGAGGATATACCCTCAATCATCCAAGTAATACCTAGTGCAATATAACTAACATGCAATAAATGGATTTTAAGAAACCTATTATCATCTTGGGCAGGAATAAGTACATAAGCAAAAGTACTATAAAAAACCAAATAGGATAAAAAATGCCCAACAATGATAATCCAATAAGTTTGCAATAATACATGAATGTCATAGAATCAAGAGAAGTGGAGACTAAATATTTCAACCATTGTGGACCCGAACACCTACGTAGCTCATCAAGGGATAACCTCGAACTGCTATGAAGGAAATTAAAGCCACACTTATGCTCGAACACTTACATGACACATCAAAAGGAAATCCCAAATTGTTATGAAGGACATCAAGGCAACACTTATGACATCTAAACAGTTATACACATGAAGATATCATAAAAAACACGAAAGAAAGGTACTGGTGGTCGCCAACCCTCTAACTGAAGGTATAAGCATACATTCATCATTATCAGTATACCAGTTCCACATGCATTCGTTTTAAGAGAATCCAAATGATGCAACAAATAAGATCAATAAGAGTGTATATATTGATTCCAATGACTTCCATAATTTGATACATGAGTTATAATATAACTAATATCAAGGCATGATTGAGAATAAAGCAAACCTCACTTACCTTAAAGTGCTGCTATCATATCTAATCATAGCTAGGAAGTTTCTATCTGGTTCTCCTTGTGTCTACATTAGTATGGTTTCATGTATGTATTATTAATATGTCTTTTTAGGTAAGTTTACTCAATTTTCATTAATATCTTGAAATAGTATAAAACCCTTTTCGAATCAATGTCACGCCTTCACCACGGCGTTGCCATTATGACAAAAGTTTTCAGGGTTAGTTAGAATTGTCCGATTATCCCGATAATATACTTTGATTAAACTCGATAAATTTCAAAAAATCAGAACGTTTGATTTAACCCCGAAAAACCCCTAGCACCCTACCAGCGTCGTGGGTTTACCTGTAAGGCGCTGGGGCGAGATCGTTGCTTCGAGTCAAATGAACAAAGAATCGATCCCAGCGATTTTCCAGCATCGTATATTACGCACCATGATGCTAGGGAATCGCTAGATCGACTTCTCTGAATTCCCATACAGCACCGTGGCCAGCGCCCTGCCGCTTGTAAGCGAGGCATAGGTACGACACTGGGCACGAAATCATACCAGCGATTCTTGAGAAATTTGCATGTACACAGGAACCGCTATTGGGATAGGAGGAAATCGAGACCACTTTTCCAAGGATTCTTCTAGCAATTCCAGTTAAACAAGAATTGCTGAGAAATCGCTAGGTACAATTTCAAATATTTTAGATAACAATGAGACGTTTGAGTTAGTTTGGGTTATGTACTACCTTAAATACTATAAACATAACCCTAGGGCTACAAAATCAGTTACCCTTGAATACTTAGATTAATATTTCATTGCTCTTGGAGCCATAGTTTATTGTTGTAGTTTATTGCTTTATTATTCATTGCTTTTGGAAAAGATTTAAAGGTTTAAAATATTTATTCCAGATGTATTTATCTGTCTTTTATTTGCATTATTGTGATGTTATTTATGAATATGAGTGAGTAGTTTGTGAAATCCAAGAATTTCATAAACTTGATTAGGATGCTAATTAAGTATTTTCGGATTTAATTTGAGATTTAAGTATCCGAGATAGGTCTCACGCATTATGGATCAGAGATTATAAGTCTAAATTTTTTTTTTGTGTCGCGTGACTAATTGGTGTATTTTACTTTATTCGACGTGAAATAGAGTCAAGTTGAAGTGTGTACACATTTTCTGTGAGTTTCGAAGTGCGTTGGGAATTTTTTCCAATTTGGGCAAAATTGGGGTATTTTTCGAAATTTAATTTGGACTTACATTGAAGAGATAATCATGAAATCAAATAGAATAATTATTAAAAAGATAGGTGTCTAGTGACACGTGGGGTCGAGGGTAAAACGCGTGGGATGTACAATAGTGTGCACGCCCGAGGGTGGTTATTGGAGCGCGTGGTGAATTTATAGCTGCGAAAATAAATAGGTGTATATATATACTTATATATATAGTTAAATATATATATATATATATATATATATATATATATATATATATAAATGAGTCCTATAGTTTAAATCAAATAAAAGTATACATTAGACTTACCTCGAGACACACATAGCGTAAGCATCGAGGAAAGTTCGTATTGATCATAACTAAGTCAGTTAAGGGGTGATGACTTGGTTGATAGGCACAAAGATCGACCTTGAGATACATAACATGTATCTCTAGGAAGATCAAAATAAATAATGAAAAAGAACCATCAAAATTGCCTCGAGATTCGTACAATACCAATCTTGAGGAAATTTTAATATTTATCCCAAACACACACACACTGCTTTATCTGTGTGTTGAAACCAAAAGATAGATGATCGAAACTGATGCAGGGTTTGAAAGAAAAAGAGAAAGATTAAACAAGGGTGAATATCAAAACCCTATGGTAAGTGAGTTTTTATGGTTGTTGGTTAGTGTTGATGTTGATGTGGTTGAGCTATTTATTGTCGATGTGTCATTGGTTGTTAAAAGATGGAGAGGGAGGTGAGGTGAGGAAGAAGACTAAGGTGATGAGGAGAAGGACCTTGCTTAGATGTGATTCAGGATTGGGCTTGACTCAACCCAAATTAAAAAATTAAAAAAGAGAAGAAACTGTGATTTTGTTGAACAAAGGCAGATGAGATGTAGGGAAGAAAGGGGGGTTTGATCCCCTAGACTGGACCGAACATAGTTTGGTTGAACTAAACCGACCGCTTTAAAGGACAAATCCCATTTCATAAAAAAATAAAGAAAAATGGAATAAATGGAATTTTGGAAATAAATTCTAGAAAATAAGGAAAAAAATCTAAAAAATTATATTTTTGGACAAATAAATAGAAATGGGGGATTTCAATGAAAAACAAGGATTTTAAAATTTCCTCGAGGATTTATACTAGGGTTTTTCCTCGTAATACTTGTTACGATACCCGAAAATGTCTGAAATTTTGGAAAATTATTTTAAAGGCTAGTCAAGGTTAATTCTTGATGTCGAACCACAATTTGAAGTTGAGATTGGGACTCAAACATTTGAGGAGTTGATTTGGAGTAATTTTGGGTTTTTACAAATTTAGAATACCAAAATAACTCAGAAATTGGTCGAAAACTTAAGAAATTTGAATATGAAACTTATCTGAATTTCTCGATGGTTTTAGATGATGTCACGGATCCAAAAAACACTTAGAACGAGCCTTGGGAAAGAAGTTCAAAGTACATGAAAGCCAGGGAACGTTGTGTGAGGCTTTACAACCAACTTTGAGTTGGTGGAAAGTAAACCCTACAATGATCTTTACTATTGATTGAATATTTTTGAACTTGTAATTTCATCGTAGTGTGCGTTGCATTTTATTATTCTTGGTCATGATAGCACGGAGGGAGTGGGGGGGATAAGCTTGTTTCGGAGTCTAGTTTACTTGAAATTAGATTTCAATCCTACCTCTAATGCCGTCTAGTGAGAATAGTTCTAGAGTCTAATGCCAACAAGTTATCTCTACATTTCATATGCTCTTACTACTATTTCTGTACTACTTTTGGAAGTTGACATCTGATTATAGTTAGGAGATAGAAACAGAGTTGATTGCATGTCATGTTGACTTATATATCTTATTGATTATTTGGAAATGCAATTACATGTCTCCATATATTCGGACTAACAATTGCAGGAGTACATATCAATTTAGGAATTCAGTTACCCGACATCTTTGAGTTGTTTTTGATGAAGTCAGATTCTATATGAAGACAAGGGAAGAACGGACAAGACTCAAAGATTGTGGTGATTGTTTTCAAAATTTAATGTAAATTCTTATTTTAAATTGATTATATATATTGTTTTGGGATTCTTGGGGTGAGTGTAGGACGTGAATTTTCGTTGAATAGTTATGAGAGTCTCTTAAGTTGGTTTAAAATATGTTGAGAGGTTTATGTTTCAATCTAGGTCTATTTGGGATTGTTAAGTTATAATTAAGCTATTGAAGACTCTAAGTTAGATTATAAATTCGAATTTGATATATATTATGAACTACGAGGAGTTATGAGTCCTTTTAGGCTTCTCCCCATTCTGCTATCTATTAGGTGAATTTTTCGACAGGCCACTTTTAAGGGAGATGCTGTCAAAATGTTTTACAAAAATATGGAGAATAATCCATATGATTTCCCAATTTGCTCCAATTAAACAAATCATGAATTGAGTTTCAATAAGGATAAATTACAATTTAGAGCATTATTATGGATTGAAATAATTATTATTTAGAGGTCAAAGTTAAAAGAATGGGTTAGACTTGCTAGATTATCAGGAATTAAGGTAATCTAGGCCGGTCATTCCTCCTAATGATGAGGGGGCTGACAAAGTTGGTATCAGAGCCTAGGATTGGCTCTATTGAGGACAAATTTTGGTTAAGAACCAAAGAGTGATTGAGCACAATTAGTTGAAAAGTGACTGTGAGCTGGGGATATTTAAATTATTGAGTTATATTTGTGTTATATGTACGTATTATCACTAAATATGAGATAGGAAGTTTATTCTCCTTGTTTTTTTGATACTTAGCTCATATAAATTGACGAGTAAGAATAGGAACAAATAATAAAAGACATAATAAAGTTATGAAATGAAAAACTAAACGTGATTGGATGTGAAAATGGACTTGTGAAGTCTGAATTCACAAAGGTGTTGTGAATAGTTTAATACTAATTAACTGATTGGAATTATAAGTTACAAAACCAATGAGAAATTGGTTGAAAGGGAAGTCCAAATGATTCAGGTACGTAAGTACTTAAAATGACTCTAATAAATTGAAAGTATCGAACTATTACAATTGTGAAATGTTCAGGAAAATGTTAAAATAGACTTAAATTAAGTCTCAAATGATTGAGAATTTTTTGGAAAACATAAAATGATATTATGACTTTTTGGAAGAAAAAGATAAGAAAATATTGGATTTTAGAATAAGGTAAGTACTAGTTGAACTAGTAACTCGATGAGACATATTCTACAAAATATTGGTTTGATTTATAACCAATTGAGAGTCATTTTTGAACGAGTCTCAATTGAAAGGAAAAAGGAGACATGTGGTTTCAAAAATAGAAATTGATTAGATAAACTAAATTTGTCTGGAAAATCACAATGGGATTGTGATTGGATTAGTCAAGTTGTCTAAGTTGTCTAAGTTGGTTTCTACTTAAATAAAAAGTATTGTCTCTTTTCTGAAATAAAAAAATAAAGTAAAATTGGAGTAGAACCACAGTTAAAAATAATTAAATGACTTCTAAAAAGAAGCATTGAAAACTTTGATTGTTTATTAATCAAGTTAATTATTCATAAGTGACGTTAAGTACAATGGTTATATGAGTCGAATAAGGAAATGATAAAACAAATGGAAAATACGAGTTAGAAATAATCTGTATTAACACCGGATTAGGTGTTGTTATAGAACAAAGATCAATGAAATTCCTAACTTGAAAATGAAAGGTGTAGTTATAAGATCAACGTGTTAGAAGTTAAGGTGTTGGGGAAGTTGTTTAATAATAGCTTTGATTAGCTATTAAACATTAACACAAGTAGTTGTGTTTTGAAATTCAAAGTACCCAATTGTCACTTCTAATGAAATTAAGCTATGATGCCTATCACTACAACCTAAAATTCAACTAAGGAAGAGATAGTCACATTGATTGAGTATCACTAAGTGAATTGTATAAGCCGTTAGTATGAGCTCCTATGTTGCATAAATCTCCATTTATAGGACTTAAAAGATTGAAATAGCATCCTTTATGATGTTTGATTAGTCATTAAGTCAATCAAGACATTGTGACTTCAAATTCTTCAATCTCTTCAGTTGAACAACAACGGATAAATGAAATCATCAAAAAGTGAAATGATGATTAGTAAGATATTTATCTTACATAATCTCTTGAAAAGTACCAATTTTTTTTGAGAAAAAAAGAAAAGTCGAGAAATCTAAGACTAAGGCAATAACAAATAGTTTAACTATTTGAGTCCCAAAATCGCTCTACTTCGAATAAAGGTTAGTCAAGGAAACTTCGATTGATTGAATGATCATAAGAAGCAATATTGTCCTTAGCTATATTTTCGAAAAAAGTAGTGATATAAATTTCTTTTGTAAGTCAAGACTAAAGAGCTGTAAGTAGTTTAGGTGTTGAACGAAGTTGTGATAAGTCTGTAAAGGGACTAAGATTAAAATCAATGTGAGAATTGCTGAGATTGACAAAAACTAAATGGAATAGACTCTGTGTATAAAATAAAAAAATGATGAGTCTTAGAGATGACTTGTGACTGCTAGAAGTGACACGAATGGACTCATTTATTCAAAGTAAAACACTGAAGTAGTTATGCATGACCAAAAGTCTTAGTGACTCCATTTCACAATCATAATTCATTCACTGCGTAGAAGATCAATATGACGTCCACCTATATTTGAATAATTGAATGAATTGATGATTGTCTGAATAAAAGAGTATATGGAGTTTCGTTGGAGTCAATTGGAGGCTGAAGTATAGGTAAGTAAATGGTATAGACATTCTCACATTATTATGAAAATAGGGATTTTAGGATAACGAGTCTCGATAATACTTAGAATGTCAAACTATAAGTTCGATGGAAATTAATATATCTTCACAAGGATCTTACGAGAAATCAAACTCCAAATGTTGAAAGTTTTGAACTAAAATAATAAACAACTAATATCAATGAATATGTTATACATTGGTTCAATTGTAGTGCTACACTATCTGATTAGTAAGCGATGAAGTTTAAAGCAATAGTTACTGTAAATTAAAATTGATATAAGATACCTAAATGAAGGTGTAGATACAAATGAAATGATAAGAGATGTACAACTTATAGCTCAATTTGTAAGCCTTATCTCTGTTAGGTTGGAAATATTGAATAGAGTTTAGTGTATCTGACTTGATATGTTTGAAGAATTGAATATTTTTCCATTGTAATTGAGTAAAAATGAAAAAGAGATAACATATTTTATAAACTTGTATGAAATACAAGATAAAAGTTATACTATGAGAGTATAATTATCGAGTATATTGATGTCTCTGTTTAGAAATGTATATCTACTCAAGTTAATGATAATTGTATCTATTTAGGTAATGAAAAAGTTTGGTGAACAGTAATGATCGAGATGATGGGAGATCTCTGAAATTTGGTAGTTAAGTTACATGATAAGGTTCATGGCTCAAAGATAGAGAATGATTTGACGAAGTTAGAAAAGTTGTGAACTTTCTAACTAGTCAAATGGACTTTTCAAACTTCATCAAATAAAAAAATTAAGTGAACTAACTAACGAGTCAAATGTGATAATTGCTTTCTAATCCACAACCTAAATGTTATTATAAGCAGACATTTAGAGAATGAGTGAGATTTGCATGATGTGTCAGGTTTCATTTTCTGATTGGATTGAATTTCGAGATCTTTTGTCAAGAGATGACTGATGTAATTAGAGATCTATAGTCATGAGATAACTTATGTAATTCCAAGTTTATGTTAAGAAACAATGGAATGGTGATAGATCAGATAGACAAGAAACTTTACTTAGTATCTAATGTTTTTCTCAAATATTATTTGCATCACTATGTAATTTTAGACTAATGATAGTATAAGAATTGATCGGTCGACAATTTTAATAAAATATGATCAGTGATGAGAAAGTTGTTGAGGAATGTGCCCTACGTAAATCTATAAACATTGTTTATCTTACAATCTTAGTAAATAAAATAGAGTTTTTCATTTGCTATTTTATTATAAGTGATTGCATGTTTACCTTATATCCATGGTTATTTGTCGAAATATCCTAAATGTCGCTAGTGGATAATTATACTGGAACTATAATGAATTAAGACTAGTGTGAATCTTGATTGATGGTCATGTGATGATCATGCGTATAGGGATATGAATCGAGATCATGAGTACTTGTTAGAGAACAAGGTACTGGATCGACCCGCTATAAGAACGCCACATGGATTAAGTCATATGTGTTGCTCCTGATAGGTATATCATTTAGTCATTCGACTTAAGATTACCATATACTTTAATATTAGGAACATGGTAATTTAACAAAATCTAACATTGTCTTTAACCAAACGATTATAAAGATTGTGATTGTTTGCCATGTGAATAATATATGGAGGTGTGTAACTAAGATAATATTTCTCACTATCGTATAGAGAGATATCAGTGGATCCCTCCATATGATAGACTGATAATGGCCAAGTCCATGTGAATTGTTATGATCAATGTCACTTGGATGTTTTTTGTTTACCTAAAGATCAAGACTAGTACGATTGAACATTAAAGGTGACTTTCCATCCATTATGTTTAATCAAAGGATATCGCACGATAAAAGGATATGATATATGTTACATTAGGTTGTATCGATTTTCATATTCATGCTACTTGGGTAGTCATAATGCCTTGCTATTGACCGTTATGACTTGTGTACTTAAATGGTTTTTGGTTCACTGCCAACGTCGCATGAACATATTGGTTAGCACACAAAGAATAGCTTTGCACAATTTCAATTAGTCCAGAATAATGAATTTTATATGATAAAATTCATGACAAAATAGTCCTTACATTTTATTATATGATAACCTATTAATAGAGCATATGTGTAATTTGTTTAATCTGCCTAAATATAATAGTTGTATTACGAATAAGATTTTAAGTAAGGCCTTATCTACATATATAAATAGAGGGTGAAACCCTAAAATGATTTTTTTTTGTGTTTGCTATTTTCGAATTCTCTAGATTTTGGGAGAGAAAAAAAATGTTTTCTATCTCTTTTGGGGCTAGCACTTCAAATTGTGGTCACCATTCGTATGTGGATTTCAGATAGATGACGCGCGCTTGAACATATTGGAGATTGATCAATCAGAGAAGGAAATCACGGATTAAGGTATGCTTTACTTTTATAGATCTAGCTTAATGGAACTTATTTTTGATCTTGTTGGGGTTTTTCAAAAATTGTTTTGAAATTTTCGCTACGTTTGAACCCCAAAAATCCAACAAAAGTAAACTAGGATGTATACATGAGTTTGGTGGATAAGGAAAGAATTATCAATAGTTTGTGGACTGTTATTAGTTAAAAATGAGTAATACCAAGTGAAAAGCAAAATAGGCTAGATCTTGCTAAGTATTGATGATGGAATGGGATTCAAGACATTAAATGTGAAGAAAAGTAAGGTTATTGGATGTTCCACAAAGTTGATTGTTTAACTCATCAAAAGTTCACAAATTTTTAGGATTGTCAAAGTAAAGGAGAAAACTTTTCATTAAACCAAGAATTTGAAAATGAAAAGTTGAAATGGTTATGATCTCTACCATCGAGTTTTTGAATACAACAAAAGTGATTGGGTCCACTTAACGGTTTCACCTTGGACATGATTTTTACAGGTTTGGATTGAAATAGTTTTATATGAAAGATAATTTTTTTTCATATCTTTTTTAGTTTAGTAACCTATAAGTTTAAATTTTAAGTACGAAAATTTTTTAATTACTTTGGAAGATTGTGAAATCTGAGAACTTCATAAACTTGATTAGGAGGCTAATTCAATATTTTTAAGATTTATTTTGAGATTTAAGTATTCGAGATGGGACCCACGCATTACTGATCAAAGATTATAAGTCTAAATATTATTATTGTATGTTGCGTGACTAATTGGTGTATTATACTCTATTCGACGCGAAATATGGTCAAGTTGAAGTATGTACACGGTGTCCGTTAATTTCGGAGTGCGTTGGAAATTTTATCCAATTTTAGCAAAATTGAGGTATTTTTTGGAATTTAAATTGAAGAGATAATAATGAAATCATATAGAATAATTAATAAAATGATGGGCACCTAGTGACACGCGGGGCCGAGGGTGACACGCGTGGGATGTACAATAATGTGCACACCCGTGGGTGGTCGTTGACACGCATGAAAAATTTATAGCCGCGAAAACAAAAACGTGTATATATATTTATATATAGTTATATATCTATATATAAATATATAAAAATGAATCCTTTAGTTTAATTCAAATAAAAATATACATTGGATTCGCCACGAGATAGGTATAACGTGAGCATCGAGTAAAGTTTGTATTGATCATAACTGAGTCGGTCAAGAGGAGATGAGTTGGTTGATAGCTACAAAGATGGACCTCGAGATACAAAATATATATCTCGAGGAAGATCAAAATATATAATGGAAAAGGAACCATTAGATCTGCCTCGAGATTTCGTGCAATGTGAATCTCAAGAAAATCTTAATATTTATCTCAAACACACATACACCGCATCATATGTGTGTCAAAATTGAAAGAGAGATGATCGAAACTGAGGTAGGGATCGAAAGAAAGAAAGATTAGTAAAGAGTGAAGATCAAAACCCATGGTAAGTAACTGTTTTGGTTGTTGATTGGGTTGATGTCGATGATATTGAGTTGTTTATTGTTGATGTGTTATTAGTTGTCTAATGATGGAGAGGGAGGTGAAGTAAGGAAGAAGACTATGGTGATGAGGAGAAGGACCCTACCTAGACGTGATTTGGGGTTGGGCTTGACTCAACCCAATTAAAAAGTTAAGAAAAGAGAAGAAACTGTGATTTCGTTGAAACAAAAGCAGAGGAGATGTAGGGAAGAAAGGGGTTTGATCCTTTAGACCGAATCGAACCCGGTTCGCTTCAACTAAACCAGATTGGTCTGATTCAAGGGACAAACCCCACGTCATAAAAAAACAAAGAAAAATGGAAAAATACTGGAGTTTTGGAAATAAATTCTAGAAAATTAGAAAAAAATAAAAAATATATATTTTTGTACAAATAAATATAAATGTGGGATTTCTATGAAAAACAAGGATTTCAAGATTTTCTCAAGGATTTATAGTGGGATTTTCCTCGATACGTATTACGATACGCGAAAATGACCAAAATTTTGAAAAATTATTTTAAAGCTTAGTCAAGGTTTTTTTTGATGTCGAACCATAATTTAGATTCAAAATTGGGACTTGAACATTCGAGGAGTTGATTTGGAGTGATTCCTGGTTCTTAGAACTTGAGAATACCAAAATAACTCAAACATTGGTCTAAAACTTAAAAAAATTGAATAGGAAACTTATCTGGATTTCTTAATTTTTTTAAGTAACGTCAAGGATCCTAAAACAACTCGTAATGGGCGTGGGGGAATAGATTCAATGTACATGGAAGCTAGGGAACGTTGTGTAAGGCTTCACAACCAACTTTGAGATGGTTTGGTTGTAAGTTTATCTTATAGTGATCTTTAATATTGATTGAATATCTTTGTACCTGTAATTGCATCATAGTTTGCATTGCATTTCATTATTCTTGGTCATGCATGCATAGTGAAAGTGAGGGGGAGAAGCTTGTTTTGGAGTATGGTTTACTTGAAATTAGATTTCAATCCTACCTCTAACACTGACTAGCCAGAATAGTTCCGGAGTCTAACGCCAACACGTTATTTCTTCATTTTTTAAACTCTTAATACTTTTTGTGTAGTATTTTTGGAAGTCGACATCTGACTTTAGTTAGGAGACAGAAACGTAGTGGATTGCATGTCGTGTTGACGCATATATCTTATTGATTATTTCAAAATGCAATTATATGTCTTCATATATTCAGACTAACAATAATGTAGGAATTTACTTACCTGACATCTTCGAGTTATTTTTGATGATGTCAGATTCTATATTTAGACAAGGGTAGAATGGATAAGACTTGAAGATTGTGGTGATTGTTTTCAAAATTTAAAGTAAATTCTTATTTTAAATTGATTATATATATTATTACAGGATTTTTGGGGAGAGTGTATGACGTGAAGTTTCGTTGAATGGTTATAAGAGTCTCCTAAGTTGGTTTAAAATATATTGAGAGGTTTATGTTTCAATCTTGATCTATTTGGGATTGCAAAATTATTAAGCTATCAGAGACTCCAAGTTAGATTATAAATTCGAATTTGATATATATTATAAACTGCGGGGAGTTGTGAGTCCTTTTAGGCTTCTTCCCATGCTACTGTTTATTAGGTGGATTTTTCGGCATGCCACTTTTAAAGGCGGTGCTGTCAAAATTCTTACAAAATACGAATAATAATTCGTATGATTTCTCAATTTGCTCCAATTAAACAAATCGTGAATTGAGTTTCAATGAGGATAAATTACACTTCATAGCATTATTAAGGATTGAAATAAGTATTATTTAGAGGCCAAAGTTAAAAGAATGGATTAGGCTGACTAGATTTTCAAGAAATTAAGATAATCTAGGCCGGTCAAATGTCCTAATGACGAAGAAGTTGACAAGTTTATCAATATAAACAAAGTCCGAACATGAACTAGATTCGTTTTGCAATGTAGTTATGATTAGATGATTATGTGCTTAATGCTTTTAACCAATCATATTCTTTGATTTACTGATTTAATAGATTATTATTTGAGGATTTTAATCATGAACTTTGTATTGCATGCATAGTCTAGAATGAGTATTGTAATATTTAGATTCATTATCTAGTTTAAAAGTAGAAACTAGGATTGTTTGAAATGTATTACCATTTAGATGTCATAGGTGAATTAAAGATCTAAATCTAATGCTGAAGTGGCTTTCCGAATATGTTAGATTTAGTAGTTCGAAGTCTTTACAAAGTGTAATGCGGTTTTATTGCGTGATGCTAATGTCTTTGTATATTCAAAGGGGTTAGCTTAATAAAATTAGAATGTAGCTTTTCCACCACTATGAGGAGAACTAACGGCTGGCTAAATGTTGTTTACTTACTTATGATTAGAGTTTAATGATCTATGATACTTTTTAAAGTATGTTCATAACTATATGATTGAAGTAACATGTTTGAATGCAAAACGGATTGATGTTTTATTATTTTTTATGTTTGTTCAGATATTTATTTATTATTGAATTGAATTTATTTGAATATTACAGAATTTGAATTGTGATAGTTAGTTTAATTAGTTTAGTTAATTATTATAATATATTATAGATTGAATTAGTAATTTTTAACTCCTGTTTTAATTAAATTAATTAAATTAAAGTAAAAATAATAAAAACCATTAAAAGAACTTTTTCCTAGAGAAGTTTGACAAATCCCTGTGGA
Source organism: Stephania cephalantha (assembly GCA_039657325.1). Classification (NCBI taxonomy): domain Eukaryota; kingdom Viridiplantae; phylum Streptophyta; class Magnoliopsida; order Ranunculales; family Menispermaceae; genus Stephania; species Stephania cephalantha. The sequence goes on along the minus strand of CM077569.1, from coordinate 18,870,648 downwards.
GACGATCCCACTTATCACTACTACAAATGATAAGGTTATACGAAAAACTTATTGTACAAGCTCAGCATGTGTCAATTTCTTGCACCATTATAGGGGATTTAAACATAATTTTTTAGGAGTTTTAGACGTTGTATGGTCTATCCATTTCCTCATTCAAATTCCACGAGATCCTTATGTTCTTTGATCCTGAGGTAGATAAGACTTTTAATCGTAATAAAAGACACCAACAACATAGAGAACACCAACCTACCTTAATGGAAGCCAATAATAATCTTAATAGTAGTAATAATAATGATAGAGAACTTACTTTTAGGCAAGCTAATCAAAATATAACTGTTTATGAACCAAAGTGTATTGCCTATCCTAAGGGATTTCTCAAATTTGAACATAGATCAGGATTCATTAGTGCTCAACCTAGCTTTTATGGTAAAGACAATGAAAACCTAAAAAAAAATAAGGCAAAAAGTCAATGAGATGAAACCTAAAGACTGCACATTAGAACAAATCAAACTTAATGCTTTTCCTTTTTTATTGAAAGATCAAGCACAAGATTGGTTGTTTTACTTTCCTCAAGATTCGATAACCACATGGGCTCAAATGTTAGAAGCTTTCCTAGATCAATATATGCTTTCGAGGAAAATTAGTGCTTATAAAAGACAAATCATAGTCATGAAAATGAAAGATGACGAAAGTTGTAATGAATTTTGGGATATAATTTAAAGATTAATTTCATCTTTTCCACATCATAGATACAACTAAAGAGCTTTATTAGAATACTTCTATGAAGCACTAAATCATTTTAAGAAAAGAATATTAGATACCGCATGTGTTGGGTCATTATTTGATGTTAAACCAACTCTAGCAAAAACAGTTGTCCTAAGATGACCAAACAATCTAAATTATATGGTGAGAAGACCGATACATCGAGAAAGAAACTTTAAGAAGTAAATGATAAAACAAGTAATCGATTGGGCCAAAAATTTGATGAGTTATCTAGCATGGTCAAATTACCATTAAAAGATAGATCAAATCAAGTGAATTCATGTGGATTTTGTAATGAAGTTACAAATCCTACTTATGCGTATCATACTTTACTAGAAGATAATAATTAAGAAGTCAACGAAGTTATGAACAAATATTGTGATCCCCCTAGAAATCAATATAATAACAACAATTATAACACTAGAAAACCAAATTCAAATCTTAGCTACGGTCCACAAAATCAAAACTATACCACTTATAAACAGAGAGCACTAACACAACCTATGCCAAAACAACAGCTTCAACAAACTATTCAACCTATGTAACCAAATTTAGAACAAATATTACATAACTTTATGACCCAAAGTCATCAAAACTTCATGCAAGTTTCTCAAAATCAAATTAAAATCGATACGTCTATTAACAAGTTGAAAAATCATTTAAATCAAATGACCTTACAAATCAACAAGTTAAGTAATCAAACTAAAGTTTCTACTCAAACTACAAATACTACTAATCAAGCACAAGTTAATGCTTTATATTGTAATAGTGAAAAAGAAACAAATATGCAATAAAAGACACTAAAAATAGGTAAAAAGAAAATCAAAATACATAAGAAAATAGAACAAGAAAAAGAAGAGATGATGACTAATGTCATTCCCACTAGGGAATGGATGGCTGAACAATTAAAATACACACCTTTTTTTTTCGAAATACTATACTCATGGTATTCAGCTAAAGTTGAAACTTATGAAAAATCTCTACAAAATTTTGATTTAGTTAACCAAGACAAATTAAATGATATTTATGAATCGGATGAAGATAAGCATTCTAATTCTGCCGTTCCTCAATGATTATCAAATGCTAGGGAGGAAGAAATTAAAGTAGACATATCTAAACCATTTAAGAAATTAGAAATTAATATGATATTAATGGAATCAAATCATGATAAAGTTACCAAAGAATTCTCTAAATATAAAGACAAGTTTTTAGAAGAATCTAATGAAAATTTAGGACAAAAGATTTCATCCTTAAAGAGAATGCTTGAGAAATGTTCCAACCCGAGAATATTTGTCATACCCATCATAATAAAATATTTTTCAATTTAATTTGGTATGTGTGATCGCGGAGCATCAATTAATGTTATGTCTTTTAAACTTTATGAATCATTGAAAATAGGATCGTTAATTAATACGCCTATTAATCTTACTTTAGTAGACAATAAAATCACTAAACCGTATGGATTATTAGAAGACGTCTTAGTACAAGTACATGACTTAGTATTTCCAGCTGATTTTTCGTCATTAAGATAGGAGATTCAATATCACCCGATCTTTTACCAGTACTATTAGGAAAACCTTTTCTAAAGAGAACTATAACTAAGTTAGATATTTTTGAAGGAACAATGTCTATGGAATTTGAAGATAAGATTGTCAAATCTTAAATTAATAAATAATATAATATGACACCTAAGAAGACTATGATGAATTATTTCATAATGAAATAGATGATAATGTTTTTCTAGACTTAAACTATTATGATAACCTTAATACTAAAATTTATGCAATTAATGCAGTAACAATAGAAACTGATAAAGAGATTCCAAAGAAAGAACAAGTTGAAGACAATTCAAAAGAAAAGAAATTAACTCAAGAATGGATAGCTAAGAAACCAGGGAATGATAAAAACATTAACGAGACAAGAGCTTCTAAATTCAAGTACAATAAGAAAAAGAAAAAGCTGAATTTAAGCCCTCTAAAGCTTAATGATCCTGGAGATGTACACTAGCACTTCAAAATCAAATGGACTTGGTATTTTAGAGCTCAGTGTGATAAGAGTTCTAATGCAAATCTCATGCCCATACATATCTTTCTACATACTCAATTAGAGTTGAATTCACTTACTTCAAAATGATTCTCTTCACGGATGGTACTTCAACTTAACTAATAGGAGTGGTCACGGATGTGCCAGTTCAAATGAACAACTATATCGTAACCACAGACTTTTTGGTCATGCCACATTTTATTAACGAGATCCTACTTTAATTTTAAGACGACCTTTCTTAGCCTTTACTCAAGCTGTTATATATATTCTGAACAAAACAATCACTCTAACGAATAATGGTCGATCACATACTTTCTAGAATGCCACAAGAATGGATAATTCTAATTTTAATTTTAGAGATCCAACATAATTCTAGAAGGGTTAAGTCGAGCCAACGACAGTAAACAAAAGCGCCTTATGAGAGGTAGCTCATATTCTATGTTTATTTAATTTTATTGGTAATTTAGTTTAATTTAGTTTAGTTTAGTTTAATATGATTTTATTCTCTCACTTTTTGACTTTTCTATTAGAAATATTTTCAGAATTTAATCATTGAGGTAAATTCAATTAAGGGGGAGTGATCAAGTTGTTTTTGCCTATATGGCCTTTACGCAAGTTGCATTATTCACTTGCCTGTTTAAATGTTTGTTGGTTTGTTTATTTATTTAATAAAATTATTTAGTTAGTTGAATATCCTAATCAAACTTTCAAAATTTCAGTCAATTCTGCCTTAACATGAGTTTTAATTAATGATATATAATTTAATTATGGAATAAATTGCAAAAACACTAACTTAGGCCTGGTGATTCCCTAGTGAATGGGATCAAATTGGGAATCGTTGAGAAAATCGGTAGCAGTATACAACAAATTTAGTGAAAATTTAGTGTCTGGCAAAATTTGCTGTGTGTCGAGTACATGACAGGAAATATTGTTCTTAGATACTAATGTTAGTTATTACAACGTCATCTATGCAATAGCCGAATTCTTAGTGTGTCGAGTAAGGGTAAAAAGGAAAGTGATGAATTGAGACTTAATTTGTCTTTAAGGCTTATTTGAGAAGATCAATTTGAAACATATTCAACCAATTTGAATACACAATAAAGAAACTTAATTTACTTCTTGGACCTAGGGGACCATAGCTGGGGTATCGAGGATCTTGTCGGGTCAGATTCGGGTGTCCGGGGGAGTCAGAGCTATTTTACTTTACTATTTTACTTTACTATTTTACTTTACTATTTTGTTTAATTGATTGATTGGTTCATCGAGGTTTTTATACCACGATATGTGGACAAACTTGGGATTACTATACCATAACATGTGTATCAGAAGTCCATGGTGGATAATGACCCAAGTTACTTAGTCGGTACATGTGTCGGTGCAACGTAGGTTTGTGCGGCAACTGAGAGGAACCAGGTGATGGGCTAGTTGGGTGTGCCCATTGTGGGATCCTAGGGAGGGTATACGAAGTATGGTATAGTCTGCTACACGCGATACATTCTTGGATTTTCATCAAAGATGTTTATGCGTATATAGACTTAACTATTGTATGTTTACATTCTCGTTTACCTCGTTAACTGCTACTATGCCTTATTTTCAAGCATGTTTGGATGGTATGTACTAGTTGTTAATTACTACTTGTTTGAATATTGTTCATTTCTCTGTGTTACTTTCTTTGTATGTTGCTTGAATCTTTTGTAATGCCCTACATTCATGGATGTATGTATTTCTGTTGCCAGATAGCATACTTGCATGTCTCGTAGCTTTATTTGATTTATTGTTGAATATTGTGTAGCCTTCTCTTGGGAATTTACTCACTGGACTCGTCATTGTATTTGTTGCATGACTGAGTGCAGATCTTTCTACGAGTAGAAAGAAAAATCTTAGTCGACTATTTCCTTCTGCTGACCGTCTTGGACATACTCATAGGTGTTTATATTATTTTGTTATTTTGTTATATTATTTTGGGTATTGGGTGACTTGAGATGACACCGTACATGTATATATACACTGTTTTATGGTTTTCCGTAGTAGGATAGATACTTATAAAACCTAAGAGTTAATGAAAATACATATTTAGGTTTATTTAAGATTTCCACTGCAAAATACAGGTTATCTAATTGTAACTCTGAAATATACAAACCACTAGCACGGCTAGGACTCATAAGCTATAAACAGTTGAATTTAAGGGAATAAATTAAGATTAAAATGAATAATCAGTTAACCAAACTAGTAATACCTACGTGGACATGATTATCGAGACGTGAGACGGACGGGCAAGTGCCAGACATATGTAGCTAGGCCCACCGGGTGAGGAGTACACATAGAGACGACACCCCAAGGCGGCAGGGCCGTCACAGATGAATCCAAATATATAAAACAATTGCAAATATTCAATCATCCACCCTATGGAACTAGCCACCATATATGGATTCCTCATTTGAAGTTGATAATCCATCTATATTGAAATTTTTAATTTGGATTTGAAATCAAATAGATATGAATTTTTGAAGTTGCAAGACCAAAACTAGAATTCTGGATGTTGTATTAGGAATAATTATAACGACCCAAATTATTAAACTAGGATTAGCGTTAATCTCGGGGATTAACGGTCGTAATTCAGGCGTTACGCGGATAACTCTGTTGACTCAGACATGAGAACCGAGGAAATATATTATTTGCGTATGATGGTTGCTTAGGTGTGATGTTTAAACATTATATTATTGTATTACATCACATGTGTGCAAATTTGGCTCTAGCGCAGGTGGCGTTGTAGTAACTTACACACATGTGATGCAATATAATTATATAATATTTAAACATCACACCTAAGCAACCATCATCCACAAATAATATATTTCCTCGATTTTCATGTCCGAGTCAACTGAGTTATCCGCGTAATGACCGAATTACGAGTGTTAATCCTCGAAATTAACGCTAATCGTAGTTTAATTAATTTGGGTCGTTACAATTCTTCCCAACTAAAAGAATTTCGTCCCCGAAATTTAGATCTCGAGGAATTTCTAATTCACTTCTACACCAGGCTAAAATAGTGGCGGAACAACTGACGTCGCTAACTCAATTTCGACCCCCACTAGACCATAGTTCAATACATTAAGGACCCACCATCCGAGGGTTGATTGAGGACATAGCCAGCGCCATAGTTTCCTTCAGAGCGCAGACACTACAGGAGATGTATGATAATGCGTTTACTTATGAGACACATCTGATGCAGAGGAGCAACATGCGTTCATCTACTGAGTCGGAGGGACAAAATGGACAGAGTTTTGGGCAAAAAATACCGAGAGACCAAGATGATAAAGAGGATTGATGGTACGGTCAAGGTCGTAGGGATGATGATCGGGCAACCAAAGCGTATGCTGTACCTGCATTACCAGCGCCGCCGTAGAGACAGACTTAGGACCACGGCGGCAGAGATTGTAGATCACAGGGTCAGGGGCAATGGTCAGGGAGTCAACGAGCAGGACCAGGATGGAGGATCAAATGTTGGCAATGTGGACAAGAGGGTCACGTGAAGAGGGACTGTTCACAGAGATCGACAACTCAACAGTGGTGACACCAGCGCTAACTTGAGAGCCGGTGCATGTGGTGACCGAGCCAGGCCGGGAGACGTCCTAGCAGCGGGTTCAGGGTACGTGAATTTAAATTCTTAATAATTATAGTTTAATGTTTATGCATGCATAGTAGTATGATGGTAGATTATAGTGGTACAATGGTACCTTATTATGTTATGACATGGGATTGTCATAGGTCGTAGCATGGCATGAAATTGTCATGGTGCGTACGGATAGGTTGTGGCATGACATGGGATTGTCATGGTGAGTAAGGGTAGGTTAGAGCATGGCATGGGATTGTCATGGTATGTGATGGTTGGTTAGGACTATCATGTTGGGATACATAATAGGAGAGGTTTAAAATTATTGGTGTTAGGTAATTGGGTTAGCGAAACTTGAACATGAGAATCAAATTGAGAGTAGGTTGCGGAGATGTTGGAAGAGAGTGGCTGATCTTGACTACCTTGACAACATGCGCGTATGTCTCAGGGTAACACTACGTTTCCTACTATGGGAGTAGTGGGGTGTTCAAAGACTTTAGAAGGAGACTATCAAGGTGTGAGGAGTTGTCACACTGGGATAGGATAATTGCACAAGAGTATACTCGAGACTTAAATTTCGAGGACGAAATTCTCCTAGTTGGGAAGAATTGTAACAACCCAAATTAATTAAACAAGGATTAAAGTTAATCTCGGGGATTGATGGTTGTAGTTCAGGCGTTATATGGACAATTGGGTTGGCTTGGACATAAGAACCGAGGAAATATGTTATTTATGGATGGTGGTTATGTATATGTGGTGTTTAAAATTATTATTATATTGCACACATAATTGTATGTTGTTATCGGGCGAGTTTGTGTGATGGTTGTTCACCTCGAATGGCGTGTCAACGCGAGTAGTGAGTAGGCGAACTATGGGTACACTGGGAAACTAGACTAATCCATGTTAGGATGACTAGTTAATCAATTAAAATGGGTAATGTGACCATACGCCAAGTAAAATTTAATTAAAACAATAGGCTATGGCGTACCTTGAATTACGTGCTGAGACTCAGGGCATCGAGTGCCGGGTAGTCGAGGGTTAGGGGGATCAAAAAGTTTGTCAATTTAGTGAATAAATATACTAATCATATATATTATAATGGGCTTAAGCTAATGTAATTGAATCAAACAAATCAATGCCTATAGTTTGGTTATTTAAATCAGAAACCATGAGATTGTCCTAGAAATACGTGTTGACACATCTAGGAACCATGTGAGTCAAATTAGTGTCACTTTGATTGGGTTAGTGGGAGTTAGTGGGATACATATCAAGCTGTGGATGATTAGATGAGCTTCGAGATACGTAAATACATAGAGATCAATGGCTGGGAATCAATATTACCTTAATATATAAGATCAACACATAAAAGGAAACAATTTTCATTTTCAACTTATGAATCTACAGAACTTGCTGGAGAAGAAGGAGGTTGATTAAGAGAAGGAATCCATGGAATATTGGTTAGAATTTCTCAAGTTAGTTGGTACATCAACTAGGTACACATCTATTTATGTCAGATTGAAATCATTTCTAGTTTTAGGCTAACTCCAGAGGGTAGATGATTGAATACTTGCAGTTGGTTTATATATTTGGATTCCTCATTTGAAGCTGATAATCCAGCTATATTGAAGTTCTTAATTTGGATTTGAAATCATAAAGATATGAATTTTTGAAGTTGCAAGACCAAACTAGAATTCTGCATGTTATATTAGGAATTAGCCTATGTAATTTGGTCATAACTTGCTCATTTTGGATCCAAAATGACCCAAACTGGTGGCATTTGAAAGTTTACTCAAAGGGTAACAAATATTCTGAACTAAAGATGTTGTAATTCAATTGTTTCATCTCCAAAAGTGCTCTACAAATAGGTGCTGGAATTCAGAAGAAAAGTTATGAAACTAAACTTGTTAAAGGCATAACTCCCTAACTACTTATCCAAATATTAAGTACGTTGTATTTGGGTATGTTTTCTACCTTGTGACAAAAAATCACCTATTTTGGAAATATAGATTAAGAGGAATAGATTTTCTAAGTCCGCTGGTTGGATTAGGTTCTAATTAGAGCTATGTTTAGTAGAATCATGATATCTCTTTCCTTTTAAATCAAAATTTTGCAAGCTAAACCTTTTCGAAAAGCTAAGATAGAGACCGACAATCTTTGTATTGGTGGAAGATTTCGAGATATGGACCATTTCATGCATACAAATGCGTTGTAACATAAGATTGAAATTGAGACTTAATTTAGTATTTAGGGCTGATTTGGGAAAATCAATTTGAAACATATTCAACCAATTTGAATACACAATAAACACACTTAAATGACTTCATGGACTTAGGGGACTGTAGCTCAGGTGTCGGGGAGCTGGTTCGGTCGGATTCGGGTGTTCGGGGGAGTCGGAGCTTGTGTTAAGGTGCGTAAACCCATTGAGAATGCTTCACAGAATTCATGGTTTTGATTTATCGATATCGCATTTCATGTGTGACTATTGGTGGGCACACATGGGGTTTCTCTTCTATTTTGGTTTGCGTATATATTGGTTGTGGCTAAATCACTTACACGGGTTACTTGTGTTTAGTGCTCGTGTTGATGGCAGTAGGATATACTTACGACCGTTGGGAAGGATTTAGGGTGTTCCCTTGACTTGAGAAAGCACATCGAGGGGTTCATCCGGTAACGGTAGTTGGGGTTTAGTCATTGTAAGCCCGTAAGTATATACGTGGTTCCTACTCGATTTATTGATTACTGGCTAGTGTAGGTTAGGTTTTTCTCATGATTATACGTATGCTTACTAATTAATACTTTATTTCTAAGCTGGGTTAGTTGGTACATGTTGTTTATTTAGTTCACACTACTGCTTTTGCTTGTCGTATGTTGCCTACATTCATGGGAATATGATGTACTGTTGCCAGGTGTTATATTCGTATGTCTCGTAGTTTATTAGTTTTAATTCATGAATGTTGTATGGACTTCTCTTGGGATTTTACTCACCAGACTCGTCTCTATATTTGTTGGGTGACTGAGTGCAAATCATTTGACAAGCAAGGGCAAGGGCAAGGAGGTACTGGGCGACTACCTCTGAGATTGTGGAGCCAGCTCGTATGTGATATCAGTATGTACTTATTTTACTTTTGTTGGGTTTTGGGGACCATAGAACATTAATTACATGTATATGGAACTTTTGTTATACTTATCTCACCTTAATCTATACATGGTATCTTTTGTTAGGTTTTCCACTACATAGGATTGTTAAATATTACATAAGTCACTCATTAAAAGACTTTCGCTGTAAAATCATAATATAACCTGATAAATTGAGTAACTGGCTAACTGAGTTATTAATACTTATGTAAATGTTAGTTAGCATAACTAGGGTTAGCTGGAAAAGTGTAAGCAACTCATTAGGTCGCAAGGCGTCAAGGACAAGCGACCATGATGTGGCAAGGCTAGTTGATGTGGGATGTGACGTGGCGGGTAGCAAGGCGGTCTGGAATATGGGGCCGTCACATGAACTGAGGTTGTTAACTAGGGAATATTATGTCGATAATGATGGGGGACTTCGATTGAAATGGGTTGTGAAATCCTTGTGAGAGAATTTTACATAAATGGTCACGGAGATGAAAATAATATAGTAGCCATAGTCCAAGGAAAACCAGTGGACCACTCATCTACAAGAATAAACCAATATTATGGTTTATTGGAATTTCATAGAAGAAAAACCAATGAGTACCCAAAACCAGAGTGAGTTTAGACACAGATTTCCCTACGAGGCCATTAGAAATGGTTTGGAAGCAATTCAGGTGGATGAATTTCTTTTTGACAAGGAAGGGTACCCAAAAACACATACAAACCAATAACTTTAGGAAAACCACCAAAGCTTAGAGCTTGTTTTAAAATGCGAGCCTACAACCTAGTATGCAACATTATAAGATAGTGAACTATAGGGTGGCTCTTTTATACCATATAGTTCGAGAGATCAACAATATTGATGATGGCAAGATAATTGATGATTTAATTAGGAATTGCATAACCACCAAAAAAGACGAAGGATTGCCTTTTCCCTTAATGATTATTGAGTGTTGCAAGCAAGACCAAGTTCCATTAAGAGGTATAGGGCTAGATGTTTACTTGGATAAGACCATCACTGACGAAGTCATTGAAAACACCAAGAAGATGTCAAGATACATGGATTCGGATGAGGAAAGGGAGAGAGATTAAATACACAGGAGAGAGACCAAGAAGAGAAGGAAAATAAGGGCAGAGAACATATGAAATTTATAAAAGATGTAGTATGCCGCGTATTATGATAGAACGAACCAAAGCCTAGAGCCACTTGCGGAGGATTTCACTGGCATTTATGCAGATGATGCATAGATAACCATGATAGGGTCGATCTTGCGGAACCAGATGAGAACTCTAAGACATCAACAGTTAATGTTCCAGAACTAACGCAAGATTGCTAGGAGCATTTATGGGTCCGAGCGACGCATGACCAAGAGGATGCAAGGCAGGGGAGCTAACATTCAAATTTCATCTGCCAAACTGAGAATGCCTAACCAGAGAGTCTTTTAACAAGATACTTCGGTGGCAAGAGTGGATTAAAAGTTCTATGATCCTGCAGTGAGCTTCCCGTCTTAAGAGCCATACCAAGGGGATGGTGGTGATGATTCGACATCTAGACGATAGTTTTGACCTTTGATTATTCTTTTTGTAATCTTTCGCTCATTGTTATTCTGAAAGGTCTTTGTTTGTAATCCTAAGATATATTTAGAATGATGCGGTATGTTACTATGATACATTTGCTTTGGGGTGTTCGTGTTTATACAATGGTTTGGTATGCTCCTTCAAATTCTATGATGTTTGGAATGTTTTAGTTTATCAGATTTTCAATTACTTATGCAATTCATTCTTATGTTAGATTATTATTTATTTATTTGTGTCTGCTTCATGAGGTATTTTTGTTGGGGCATGTTCCTTAGGTTAATCTACAAACATGGTTTATCCTATAATTTTAGTTAATAAAATTAAGGTTTTCTTTTGCTGTTTTATTATAAGTGATTGCATGTTAACCTTATAGTAAGATCCATGGGTATTTGTTGAAATATCCTAAATGTCCCTAGTCAGTCATTATACTGGGAACTATAATGAATTAAGACTAGTGTGAATTTTGATTGATGGTCATGCGATGCTCATGTGTAGAGGGATACAAATTGAGATCATAAGTACTTGTTAGGGAACAAGGTACTGGACCGACCCGCTATGAGAACACTACATAGATTGAGTCATACATGTTACTCATGATAGGTATATCATTAGTCCTTCAAGTTGAGATTACTATAGACTCAAATATTAAGAGCATGATAATTTGACACAATCAACTGATGTCTTTAATCGGACAATTATAAAGATTGCGATTGGTTACCATGTGAATAATATGTGAAGGTATGTAATCAAGATATAATTTGTCACTCTCGTATAGAGAAAGATATCAGTAAATCCCTCGATATGATAGACTGATAATGGCCAAGTCCATTTGAATTGATATGATCAACGTCACTTAGATGTTCTCAATTTACCAAAAGATAAAGCCTAGTACGATTGAACATTAAGGGTGAATTTCCATGCCTTATATTTAATCAAAGGATATCGTGCGACAAAATGATATGATATATTTCATTTATTAAGTTGTATCAATTTTGATATTAATGATATTTCGGTAGTCAAAATGCTTTGCTAGAGACCGCTTATGACTTGTGTACCAAAATGGTTTTGGTTCATTGCCAACATCGCATGAACCTATTGGGTCGCACACAAATAAAGGCTTTGCACAATTTCAATTGGTTAAGAGTAAAGAATTTTATATGATAAAATTCATGACATAAAAACCCTTATGATTTTTATATGATAACTTATTAATAGGGGCGTATGTGTAATTTGCTTAATCTACCTAAATACAATAATTGAATTATGAATAAGATTTTAAGTGAGGGCTTATCTACACATAAATAGATGGTGAAACCGTAAAACAAAAATATATTTTTCAATTTTGCTATTTTGTAATTCTCTGGATTTTTGGAGAGAAAGAAAAACGTTTTCTATCTCTCTTGGGGCAAGCACTCCAAATTGTGGTCACCGTTCGTGTGTGGATTTCCAATAGAGGACGTGCACTTGAACGTCTTGGACATCGATCAATCAGAGAAGGAAATCATGGATTAAGGTATGATTTACTTTTATAGATCTAGTTTAATGGAATTTATTTTTTATCCTGTTGGGGTTTTTCAAAAATTGTTTTGAATTTTCCGCTGCGTATGAACCACAAAACCCAATAGTAATATCAGAGCCTCAGGCTTGAATCTATTAAAAGTCTCCATGTTTTCTTTGATGTATATATGATATATTTGTGAAAACATGATGTTGATTAATGCATGATTAATATTTCGAAATTGGTTTTGATAATATATCTAATTATGGTTATCCATTAATATATTACTATTAGATAGTAGATAAACTTGTAATCGGATAAGAATTACAAATCATATTAGTAGGTGAGATATATAACAAATTCGTATTGGATAAGTATTTAAATTATCTTAAATTCTAATTGGATTAGGATAAGATATTAAGTAAGAGGTGGGCCCGAGTAAATAAAAAATGTTTTAATTAATATTTTCAAAATTAAAATAATGGGCAATTTTCGTTTATTAGATTGACTAAAATAATGAAAAAAATTTGGTGAATTTTAATTTTCGGATAGTAGTCAATATCAGTAAAATCTCTTAACTTGTTTAGTGATTGTTTATGCATTGTAATATATTATATTTATCTTGTTTAAATTATAATCACTAAAACATATAAAATCCTTCTTTCAAATTTTAAGTCAAGTGTCATCCATTCTCAAACACTAGTCAAGGCTTTGATCACATTAATATGGGTCTGCCTCCGCATAGTGTATTATGTTATCTTGGTAAGGCAAGTTGAGTAACAATACTCTATTGTTTGAAGTGGTTAGACTTGAAAAGCTATCAAAACGATTTTGGAGTTTAGGCACTAGATGAGATAAAACATGCTACGACATAAGATGTCATAATCTCATAAAAATAACTAAAAGTTACATATAATGTAATTGGTAATTGGTACCTACCTAAATAACCTAATTCAAAGTTTCATGCCTTAGCTGTCTTGGAATTATGAGAAATGTGGTTTTAGTCCCTTATATTAACATAACATTTTTGGAAGGTTATGAATTTAGTGTGATTCTATTCCTCTATACTAAAATGAACATTTACATAATCTTAGTTGTAGATTTATGGCCTCTTAAATCACACTGATCCTTTGTCACTGTGATCCATCCTTAAGAAGGATAAGTTTTCTGGGAAAAACTTTCTTGAGTGGTTAGAAACTTGAGAATTGTTTTTAAGCATGAACGCAAGTTGTATGTCCTGCATAACCTTATTCGTGAGGAACCACCAGCCAATGCTTTAAGAGTCATGGAGGATGCAAATACTAAGCATGTCAACAAATCAACGGATGTTGCATGCATTATATTGGCAACCATGGTCCCTGAACTTTACTAGGACATTGAACACATAGAAGCTTACGACATGGCTACGATGTTGAAGGAAATGTTCCAATAGCTAGTTAAGCAAAAAAGGTTTGAGACAGTAAAAATCCTTCATTTTTCAAAATTTTTGAAGGTGCGTTAGTTAGTCCTTAGGTTCTGAAAATGAAGGGCTACATTGACCATCTTAATAGACTTGGATTTCCTATAAGCTAAAAGTCGGCTATAGATTTGATTCTGAATTCATTGCCTGATAGTTATTCATAATTTATGATGAACTATAACATGAATAACATGGAGACGTCTATCCAAGAGTTTCATTTGAGGCTTAAAATTGATGAGCAAAATGTCAAGAAACCCATTGCTAATGTGTTAATGGTTCAAAAAGGAAAGGCTATAAAGAAGAAAGCCAAATACAAGGCTAAATTTCCCAAGGCTATTGTGATAATCACAAAGCCTGTGGAACAAGTCAAGCCTAAGGTTGCTTCTATTTAACAATCCCAAAAGGAAAAGGAAAAATAGGGAAATTTTCATTTCTGCCATGGACTTGGGCATTAATTCAGAAATTGCAAGCTCTAACTTGATGATTAGAGTAGTGCGAGTACTGCTTTAGGCATTTATGTTATTGAAGTTAACTTGTCAACTAGTCATTCTTGGGTATTGAATACCAAATGTGGACCTCGCATTTGTATTAATGTGAATGGTCTCACCAAAAGTAGAAAGTTAAGAATGGAGAAGTCATCCTATGAGTTGGAAATGGAGCAAAGGTTGTTGCATTGACTCTAGGATGCTATGAGTTAATTTTACATAATGGACTTGTTTTAGTTTTAAATAATTGTTATTATGTCCATGCCTTGAGTGGAAACATCATTTTATTTTCATGTTTGGATTTGGATTTTTTTAATTTCATTATTGCAAATAATAAATGCTCCATTTCTCGTAAAGAAGGTTTCTATGCGAATGATGATTTGTGTGATGGTCTTTATATTCTAAATATGAAAAGATCGATAGATACTATTATTCTTAATGTAAATACAAATAGATTCAACTCAAATGATTTGAGTCAAACCTACCATTGACATTGTCGTCTTGGCCACATAAATGAGAAACGCATTTCTAAAATCCATATATATGGACTTTTAGATTCATTTAATTTTGAATCATATGCAACATGTGTATCTTGTTTATTAGGTAAGATGACAAAAAGTCCCTTTACTAGACACAGTGAAAGGGCAAGTGATTTATTGGGTCTAATACATAGTGATGTATGTGGTCCAATAAAAATAATGGCTAGAGGTGGTTATCAATACTTCATTACTTTCATTGATGATTTTAGCAGATATAGTTACGTGTATCTCATGAAATGTAAAGATGAATCTTTTGAGGTGGTTCGAACATTTTAGAACGAAGTGCAAAGTAAACTTAGTAAAACTAAGAAAGCACTTCAATCAGATCGAGGTGGTGAATATTTAAGCAAAGAGTTTGATGATCATCTTAGAAACTGTGGGATTGTCTCACAGTTAACTCCTACAGTAACTCCACAATGAAATGGTCTTTCTGAGAGGAGAAATAAGACTTTATTAGATATGGTTCGATCTAAGATGAGTCATGGAGATCTTTCTATTTTCTTTTAGGGTTATGCCTTAGAAACTGCTGCGTTTATACTGAATCGTGTTCCTTCTAAAGCGGTTAATAAAACACCAAATGAGATGTGGTTTTAAAAAAGGCCAAGTTTGTTTTTCCTAAAGATTAGGGGCCATGAGGTTTTCGTACGATGATAAATCTCAGAAAAGTTATTAGCCAAATCTACCAAGGGTGTATTTGTTGGTTATCCTAAAGAAACTAGTGGATACTACTTTTATAATCCCACTGAGAACAAATTGTTTGTTGCTCGGAATGGAGTTTTTATGGAAAAATAGTTTATTTCAAAAGATGACAATGGGAATAAAATAAGTCTTGAAGAAGTTCAAGAACCACAAATAAACACTAAACCGCCAGTAAGAGATTAACAAAGTCTTAAACTAGTTGAATCTTCACACGTATCACAAACCCCGAGTAGGTTTGATAGCGTAAGACATCAGCTTGAGAGATTTGGAGTTCTTATTACGACTGATAGTAGTGAGGTGTTATTTATAAATCAAAATGAGCCTTCTACTTATCAGGAGGTTCTGTCTAGCCTTGAGTTAGATAAATTTGTGCCATGAATTTTGAGATGCAATTTATGTATGATAATCAAGTTTGGAACTTAGTTGATTTACTTGAAGGTGGTGAGACCATTGGATGTAAATTGGTTTTCAAGAAGAAAACTTACATGGATCGTAATGTGCATACTTATAAAACACGACTAGTAGCAAAAGGTTTTAGACAAACTCAAGGTGTTGATTATGATGAGAATTTCTCTCCTGTAGCCATGCTTAAATCTATTAGAATCTTAATTGCCATAGCCGCATATTACGACTATGAGATATGGCAAATGGATGTCAAAATAGCTTTTCTAAATGGCAAGTTACTTGAGGACGTGTATATGATATAGCCTGAAGGGTTTGTTCATCCAGAGAGTTCTAGGAAGGTGTGCAAGCTTCAAAAATCTATTTATTGATTAAAGCAAACTTCTCAGAGTTGGAATCTTTATTTTGATGAAGCAATAAAGGAATTCGATTTCATTAAAAATGAAGATGAGCATTATGTATATAAGAAGGTCAGTGGGAGTGTGATTTCATGGTACAGTAAGTTGATGATATATTACTCATTGGAAATGACATCCCAACCTTATAGAGTGTCAATTCTTTGTTAGGAAAGTGTTTATCAATGAAAGACTTAGGAGATGCAACCTACATACTAGGGATTAAGATCTATAGGGATAGAGATCTAAATGCCTGATCGGTCTAAGTCAAAGTGCTTTCATAGATAAGGTACTGAATAGGTTCAGTATGCAATACTCTAAAAGAGGGTTGTTGCCAATGTCTCATGATCTAAGTCTCAGTAAGACTCAATGTCCGAAGACTAATGATGAGCGAGAGCGTATGAATACGATTCCATACGCTCAGCTATTGGATCTATCATGTATGCCATGTTAGGAACTCAACCGTATGTATCATATACTTTGAGCACAACAAGCAGATATTAATCTGATCCTAGTGAGAGTCACTGGATTGCAGTAAAGAACATTTTTAAGTACTTGAGACGGACTAAAAAAATGTTCTTGGTCTATGGAAGCTTGAAATACGAGCTTGTTGTAAATAGTTACAAAGATGCAAATTTTCAAATTGATATAGATGACTTCATAATGTAGTCGAGATATATGTTTAATTTGAACGAAGGCGCCGTGAGCTGGAAAGGTTTGAAGCAAGAAACTATGGTAGATTGTATAACTGAAGCTGAGTATATTGCAGCGTCTAATGCAGCTAAAGAGGCAGTTTGGATAAGAAATTTCATATCTGAGCTTGGTGTTTTTTTGAGTATTGCTAACCCCGTTTGCTGGTATTATTACAACAACGGGGCCATAGCACAGGCCAAGGAACTAAGATCACACAACCAATACAAACACATACTTAAGCGCTTTCACCTCATTTGAGAAATAATTGAGAGGGGAGACGTGAAGATTTGCAAAGTTCTTACAGAAGAAAATTTTGCAGATTTTTTGACGAATGCTCTTCCACAAGTGAAACATGATGGTCATGTTAGGTCATTAGGTATTATATGCATGAATGATTGGCCCCAGTGCAAGTAGGAGAAGTTGGGGCATGTACCCTAGGTCAATCTACAAACATTTTTTTTTTTAATTTAATTGAATAAAATTGAGGTTTCTATTTTTTTATTATAAGTGATTGCATGTTTACCTTATAGTAAGATCCATGGGTATTTGTTGAAATATCCTAAATGTCCCTAGTCGGTCATTATACAGGGAACTATAATGAATTAAGACTAGCGTGAATCTTGATTGATGTTCATATGATGATCATGTGTATAGGGATATGAATCGAGATCAAGAGTACTTGTTAGGGAACAAGGTACTGGACTGACCCGATATAAGAACATTACATGGATTGAATCATAAGTGTTACTTATAATAGGTATATCATTTAGTCATTCGACTTGAGATTACCATATACTTCAATATTAGGAACATGATAATTTGACACAATCAAATGTTGTCTTTAACCATAAAATTATAAAGATTGTGATTGGTTACCATGTGAATAATATGTGAAGGTGTGTAATCAAAATAGAATTTGTTACTCTCATATAGAAAGAGATATCGATGGATTCCTCGATATGATAGACTGATAATGGCCAAGTCCATGTGAATTGATATGATTAATGTCACTTGGATGTTTTTTATTTACCTAAAAATCGAGACTAGTGTGATTGAACATTAAGGGTGACTTTCCATGCTTTATGTTTAATCAATAGATATCCCGCGATAAAAGGATATGATATATGTTATTCATAGGTTGTATCAATTTTGATATTCAAACTACTTAGGTAGTCATAATGCCTTGCTAGAGACCACTTATGACTTGTGTATCGAAATAGTTTTTGGTTCATTGCCATCGTCCCATGAAGCTATTGGGTCGCACACAAAGAATGGCTTTATGCAATTTCAATTGGTCCTAAATAATGAATTTTATATGATCAAATTAATGACAAAAATAGCCCTTACATTTTGTTATATGATAACCTATTAATAGGGGCGTACGTGTAATTTGCTTAAACTGCCTAAATACTATAGTTGTATTATGTATAAGACTTTAAGCGAGGGCTTATCTACACATTTAAATAGAGGGTGAAACTCTAAAATGAAATAAGATTTTTGTTTTTGTAAATTTCGAGTTCTCAAAATTTTGGGAGAGAAAAGAAAAACGTTTTCTATCTCTCTTGGGGCTAGTACCCCAAATTGTGGTCATCGTTCATGTGTGGATTTTTGATAGAGGACCCACACTTGAACATATAGAAAATCGAACAATCAGATATGGATATTACGAATTAAGATAAGGTTTACTTTTGTAGATCTAGTTTAATGGAACTTATTTCCAATCTTGTTGGGGTTTTTCAAAATTGTATTGAACTTTCGCTGCGTATGAACCCCAAAACCCAACAATTTTTATTTTTTTAGAAACTCGACTATATTTTTAAACCTTGAGGACAAGGTTTAGAATGTGTTTGGAGGTATTAGGTGAAGTGAAGTACAAAGATGAAAATTATAGAAGAAACGAGAGAGAGAATTTATTTGAACGTTGAACATTATGAATCTTTCAAAATTTTCCACAATATAGGTAATATTTTTCCATTTCATTTCACTTTATTTAGTTAGGAATATGGAATTAAATAAATTTGGATTTAAATGGAAGTGATATATTATTATTACCCATGAAAAGAGAAATCTTATAATGGAAATGAATTGTTATACCATATTTGACTTAACCTAGATTGTGTATACATTTGAAGAGTATATAGGGTATTGATTGCTTTGTGTTAGACATTATAATGGGTAGAAGATCGAAATAAAAGTACAAGATAAACAAGACAGATTTTCAAGAACCTTGCTATACAAAGATTATTGATCAAGTATTTTATATATATGTATTGAAAAGAGTTTATGCCACAATTAAAGAGAAAAAGGGAATTGTCCAATATATTTTACTTAGTTGGAAAGAATTCTTCGTCGACTATAGTGAAAGAGAGAAGAGCTAACAAGAGTTTTTAAATGAAAAGATAGAGAGATCCAAATATTCTAAAGGAAATGGAGCAGGGAAAGTGGTGGGAAAAATGAGGAAAAATTTCTATAAAAAAGAACAACGGATTCCACAGGAAATGAAGTAGGAACCATAGGAATATAAAAAATAAAATGAATATATATAATTCAAGCAGAATGAAAGAGAGATATAAGAAAACAATGAAAGGAAGTTAATGAATACTCTTTAAATAAAAGATTTAGCTCAAGTGCTTATAGCTAAGTTAAGTGAAATATATCTTTTTATTCCAACAAATGAATATGAAATGATAATTATTGGTGTTTAAAAATTCCTATCGACTTTGATTAAGGTGATATTTTAAATATTGTTTGAAAATGATATTGATTTAGCGTTTTTTGTATCTTGAGATTTTATATTAGCTAGCGTAAGCTTGATGTTTTTTAGTAGAGATTGAGAAAACCTATATAGTGGTTTGACCTTGGCGATTGGTTTAACTTTGAATTTTGAGGTGTATTGCATAATTAGAGGTTGAGTTATCAAATAAAGGGGTTGTTCTTTAAATTTTTTTATTCTATCATGATTCTTATTTTATGACGGTAATATGTTTCTACTTAAAGATCAATTATGTTCATGAATAAGAGTATATAATTTTTGAAATCAAAATGAGGTAAGAAAAGAGAATATGATTCAGAGTATTCATTTGCTCAAGATGACAACGTACTGATTTTGGGGGTATTTGATAAGTCAATAATTCGACATGTTGTATAGTACATTTTATGACAATTTTACATGTAAAAGACTATATTACACAAGATTTTTTTTTTATTTCAAGAGATAATTTGAATATATGAAGAAATAGAGTAAAAATGGAAGATTATGAAGGAATTGAAGTGGAAAGAGTATGCAAATAATCATCAACAAGTGAAGGAAAAACAGGGATTTAGTACCTATGATTCCTGAGCGATTTGCATGTACACAATGAAGTTACAACCGAATATAAAGGTGGTTGTAACAGGGAAACATTAATCAATGCAAGTAGTTAAATATAAGTATGCAGAAAAAGTAAATCAAACCAGGACACCAGATATGTTATCGCAGCTCGATCCAAGACCTACATCTGCACCGCAACACCCAGACATAAATCCATTATGTATGAAGATAACGCACTACAGGACTTTTTCTTGTGACTCCCTCACTAAGCTCCTTAGCAGCTTCTCCTCTGACATGCTGTGGACTTTACTTACACAAGACTCCTCTTATGTGTGAGGCTCCCCATCACTGAAACACTCAAGTCCCCTCGGAGATTTTACAACTCGATAATGAAGTGAACCGAATTGGTTCACAATACAAAGTAAACTAAATAACTTGTGTACATGACTTAACTACCTTGACAAATATATAGACCAATGTAGATTACATAATCCTAACTATTGACCATAAGATCTGTCTAATATCCATATTATAAAGATCTTTCATATGCTTTAACTCTAGCTAAATACTATGGGTAAAACCTTTCAGGAAAAGATATATATTTTATTTTTTTAATCATCTATTCTCTAGTAGGAATGACATTAGCCATCATTTCTTCTTCTTATTCATCAATAGTTTTATGTGCTTTCTTTTTCTTAACTTATTTAAGAATCTTACTGCTTATAGGTGTGTTTTTCTTATCACTAAACAAATCATTGCCTTGTGGTTGATTAGTAAGAGCAACAACAATTTAAATAGATGCTTTAGCTTCATTATTCTATTGAGTAATTAACCTATTTATTTGTAAATTCATTTGAATTAACTAATTTTTTAGTTCGTTAATAATAGTATTAGTCTTAATCTGATTTTGAGAAATCTATGTAAAGCTTTAATGACTTTGGTTCATAAAATTAAGCAAGATTTGCTCTAAATTTTGATTTATAGATTGAGAATTTGTTGAGGTTGTTGATTAGGTGTAGATTGCATATGAGCACTTGGTCTATAAGTATTATATTTTTGATTTTAAGGACCATAACTAAGATTTGGGTGTTGTCTTCTAGAATAATAACTATTGTTATTATAGTGATTTCTTGGAGGACCAGAAAATTTGTTCATCATTGCATTAACCTCTTCATTACTCTCTTCATGTAGAGTAGGACGCACATCCGAAAGAATGTGTAACCTCATTACGGAATCTACAAGCTTTAGCTTGATTAGATCTATCTTTAATTAACAACTTAAAAACATTATATAATTCATCAATTTTATCATTAGACATATTATTTCTTCTATTATCAACTTCATAAAGTTTATTTCCAAAGGATTTAATCTTTTCACCATGTTGCTTAGATTAATTAGTCATTTTATTAATTGCTTCCTTTACTAAGTGTTGTTTCAAGTAATGATCCACCTCATACTATGTCTAATAACCTTTGTTCAAAGTGATTGACTCCTTCATAAAAATAATATAATAAAGCTCTTAGAGAATATCCATGTTGTGGACAAGAAGAAATTAGTCTTTAGAATATATCCCAGAATTCATTGAGACTTTCTTCATCTTTCATATTTGCAACACTGATTTACTTTTTATAGGAACTAAGTTTTCTAGTAGGCATATATTCATCTAGGAAAATGTCAAACATTTCAGTCCATGTTGTTATTGAATCTTGGGGGAGATAGAACAACCAATATTGTGTTTGATCTTTCAATGCAAAAGGAAAAACTTTTAAGTTTGTAGATCTTGGGGGAGATAGAACAACCAATATTGTAGTTATTGAATCTTGGGGCATATATAAATCTAGGAAAAGCTTTAAGTTTGTAGGAAAGCTTTAAGTTTGACTTGGTCTGGGGTACCTTCCTTTTGTTTCATCCCGTTAACCTTATATTGATACTCCCTTATGAATTTTTGTGGATCTTATTTGTCTTAGATTAGGCACTAATAAATCCAGATCTAAGTTCAAATTAAGGAAATCTATCGGAGTATGCTATGCACATAGGCTCATATGATGTAACATTTTCATTTTCTTGTGTAAAAGTAAGTTCTCTATTATTATTGTTCTTATTATTGATAACTCTATTAGCATTACTATTATTACTAATGACATTGTCATTATTATCATTGTTGTTATCCTCTATCCTATTAGCTAAAACTTCCCTAAGTTTTCTTTAATTTCAATTAAAAGTTCTATCTATTTTAGGATCAAACGGATGTAAGGATCTTGTAGAATTAGAACGAAGACGTGTATATACCATACAACGTCTAAAATCATAAGAAATTGTTAAAAAATCCCTGGCCACATTCCCAATAATTAACACGTGTCGAGCGTGCACAATAGTTTTCCGTATTTTTCTATTATTTGTAGTAGTGGTAAGTGGGATATCGTCTCCACAAAGATTTTGCAAAACTTCTAAGGAAAGTTTTTTGTTTTGGTTTTCTTAATTTGGTTAATCTAATTAACGAGAATAAATATACTAAATAACTAAAAACTATGAAAACTAACTTAATTAACCAAACTAACTAAACTAATTCAAACAATTCAATGCAAACTTAACAAAATGAAATTCAAATTCAATTTATAATAAATATCTAAATAAACATCTAAACAAACCCCCACTAAAAATGTTATATTCTTGAGCGCATTCAAACATCCGAACATAACATTACCTCGTAACCTAGTTATAATTATATCACATGGAATCTTTGAATCATTAAATCATAATTCATAATAGGTTGTTAGCTTTTAGAAAGAACTTGATTTTCCTATATTTAAAGGAAAATAGCTATATCATTTTCATTCTAAATCTACATATTGGATAAAACGCAATAAAATAGAATTATGATATCATTAACACTCAATGAAAATTATGCCTAACCTAAACCAAATATTAATCAGAATATGCTAATCAATAAGTAACTTAGCACACAATCAACTAGAATATCCAATGGAGTAATTTGGCCCTATAGATTAATCATAGTTACTACTATTATTTTTGTCAATAATCATATACATAGATTAGAAAATCGAATATCATAATAGATATTGCGCACTATGCATGAAATATCAATCCTCATTAGTTGTAATATGCAAAGACAACTTCTTAAAACCGTGATTATTATGTAAGAGTATATTTAAAGCATTAAGTACATGATTCCTTAATTATAACTATATTGCAATCCAAAGTATATACATGTCTAGGGTTTGTTTAGATTAATAAACTACTCGCTCATGTTGGAAATAAACAATGCAATAATATAATTGAAAGACATAATTAAATAAATAACTCTTATTGAAATAAAAAAATCTTTAATGTTGCTTCAAACATAAACTCAATAAAAACAAACTTACGACTTTTATAAACTTGTTAAGAGAAAATAGGGCTTCCTCATTTTGAAGTCCTAGAGTCCTATTTATAGTTTCCTAAACTATACAAATCATAGATAAACTCTAGTTCTTCGTATTAATCTAAAAAATTCATCACCGACCTAAGCGATTTGTCCATGAATCTTATGTTGTTCACAAATTGTTGAGTTAATCATTGAAAATATCTCTATGTGTTCCACCAATTCATGTGGCGACTTCTTTATAAATCACAATTCAATGGCTAATCGCTGGCTTTTCTCTGCTTTTGATTTTGGCAATGATTTCGGTGTATTCTCATATCATTGGCTCATCATTTGGACTATTTTTTTAGTTGATTGTTTTGCTTTTCTCCCTATTTTTCTTCCATGTCTTCATTTTTTTAATTAAATCCTAAAATCACAAAACAGGAGAATACCTAGTATAATGTCATCATTATATCTAAATTCAACCAAAATTACACTATAAAACATGTCTAATTATTGACTTTTCAAGAATCATGCTATTAGATACTTTAGTTAAACAATATGAAACCGACACTCGGCTAAGTTGTTATGATCTAGGGCCGACCGTTCATGAGTTACATCACATTAGCCTTATTCCACTATTTAGGGCATAAACAATCTCATGAATGCCTTCAAATCCTCCTAAATGCCCATTAAAGAAATAAATACTCATAAGTGCCCCTCACATAAAATATTTACTTGTCAAAAACCCTGGGTCCCATACCCTATGTGCGGCACAAGCTAGTGGTGAGATCCCTACAACCATGAAAATCTAGTGACCACGTGTGCCACTCCCATTTATATCATATCATAGTCCTGTATACAAGAATTATTTTCATAATTCAAGGAATGACATAGTTTAGGAATCCAACAATGTGATTACATAACTAATACACAAAGGAAAATGGATTTACAATACCATAAAAAACCTACCTAATATTATGCTATTTTAATTGACTAAATTCCTTAACAATCAAGAATAACATAGCACATTATTTCGAATCAATGAAACAATGTAAACAATAAACAATGTAATGATAACAAATTTACAAAATGAGGTGCAATAACAAGTCATGGCATCAGAGTACAATAGATAAATCAGTCCAAATGACTGTAAATGAATAACATAATATGAATGAAATGAAAATAAATATCTTAATTAGTTTACTTACAATCCATGCAAATTCCCGAGCTAATTAAGCCTCCCAACACCTCAAGACGTGTACTTCAACCCTCGAGACTATTCGCTAGGTTCCTGGTATAATTTCACGTGTTTTAGAGTCTATTTTGACCTTCAATTAAGGTGTATGGCTTCCTTAAAGTGTTTGAGTTTAAATTAAGAAATTTTTGACCTTATGTTGACAAGAGGACCAAACGCTATTTGGGTCATATATCTAGCATTCTAGAGACCCCCTTAGCGCTACCCATATTTCTTAGTGCACTACCCATATTTCTTAGCGTGCTACTTGCAAGTAGCGTGCTAAATGCGGAAATCCCAAAAAATTATGCACTTTGAATTTCTGGGTTTCCTTTTTCAAATGGCTATCACCATCACCATGGATCTCTATTACCCTCCACCGAAGACCCACCACATCCTTAATAATCATAAGAACAACTTACATTTCAATTATAACAACAATTCATCAATTTACACAAAACTAATAGTGCAAATACTCGACTTACCAAGTTGTAGAACACCTCTAGCTTGATTGATCTCCTTCAAATCACTAGAATTACACTACAAATCTACATATCTTCCTCTCGATCTTTTTCTCCTGTTTCATTCTCCTATAGTATGAATTCTAAATGATTTGCATGTAATCATCATATATATATATATGATAATATTAAGTTATAGCCATTGATCTTAATGTGTAATTCCTATCGAGGCTAATCTAATGGCTCATATTACGATTTATAATCCACTTACTCTACACTAACTCATCATCGATGACACACATTCATAACATAATTGGTCTTGTGATGTGTCCACATGTATCTCAAGGAACATTTATGACTAATTTTTTATCTTACTAACTAAGGTTTTATTTAATGTGAATCAAATCATAGCCACATCAAAGTAACCATATAAACCACACTAACTTAAATTTGGCTTGCCACATCACTCTCTACCATGGTCCCACACGGGCACACATCTCGAGGTGCATCCTCGCTCAAGTCTCGACATTTATACACAAGTAGGAGCGACTTAGTAGTCTAAACATATACAATACACTAAGCATACATTACAACAAATCTAACATACACCTTGGCCACATCGCCTCGGTTAGTGCACATATCTCGATGCGAATCCCACGTCACGGGTCAATGAGCCTATTTTAGGAAATTAATCTCGGATTAGGAATTTGGGCTGTGAAAATTTTTCTCAAATAATGGAAATTTCGTCCCGAAAATTAAAATTCAAGTTAAGGTTATATCGACTTAAAAAGATACAAAACCTATTTCACATATAGTCTTCTCACTCCCTAATGAGTTCCGAGTCATCATGGAACTGCCACTTGACTAACACCTTAAGAATATACTTGCCTTTCAACTATTGTACTTTCTGGTCTAGGATCTGTACTAGATGCTCCTCATAAGTAACATCCTCAATCAAGTCAATCTAGCTCATGTCAATCGTCGATTGTACTCTTGCCTTCGACTTACCTAGTTGAAGCATAGAAATATGGAATATTGGACGAATCTTTAACATCTGTGGTGGTAACTTAAGCCTATAAGTAACTTCTTGACCCATTTCTTGATTTTGAAAGGCCCGATTGATCTCGGTGCTAACTTACCTTTCAAGCGAGAATTTGTGAAGACCTTTCCGAGGATAATCCTTCGATTACACTAAGGCTCATTTGGTGTATGTGAGATCTTTGCGATATGTGTCAACATACTTTTACGCCTCTTTAGGGCCCCTTTAATCCTTTTACGAATCTGTCTTACTTTCTCTGTATGATCAACAATAATTTCCGGTCCCATTGACTCCCGAGTCCTCTAGCTCACCCAATATGACGACGAGTGACACGGTTTGCCATATAAAGCCTCAAATTGTGCCATAATGCTAGCTTTGATAACTCCTGTTGTATGCAAACTCACGCAATGGTAGGTACTCCCTCAAGATCCACTAAACTCAAGCACACAAACTGCGTTTATCCTAAAGAACCTTAATAAACCTATCGATCTACCCATTAGTTTGAGGGTGAAAAGTTGTGCTAAACTATAGGAGGGTACCATGCTACTCCCTGCATATTCCGCCACATCCTAAAACTTATACATAACATCTCTATCTCGACGAGATAGTAAATGATACCCCATGCAAACCTGATAGTCTCTCTCTCGAATAATACACTTAATCGGGCAAATGTGTAATGAGCTGCGATTGGTAAGAAATGGGCATATTTTTTCAATTTGTCCACAATTACCTTGATAGAATTATGATGTCTAGCGAGTCCTAGGCAATCCTTTGAAAAATTCCATGGCAATGTTTTCCTAGTACCATCGTGGAATGAGAAACAACTATAACAACTTTCCAAGTCTACGATGCTCAACCTTCACTTCTTTGGTAAATCTCATAGTTCTTGATGTACGGCGATACATATGTGTTCATCCCATGCCACAAAAATATCTCCTCATATAATTGTTCATCTTGGTTCTACCAGGATGAACATTGAACAAAGAACACCTTGTGAATCATGAAAAATTTCATTTCTCGGCTACGCATTGACGGTATCCACAATCGACCTTTCACTCTCATACGCTAATCCATTGTCTATGTCCAATCGGTACAATCAGTACTTTGGGCTAACTCACTGAATCTCGGGTACGGGATGTCAGCTCTCAAACCCTCTCACACTCTCCATTGTAGACCTTTGTGTGTAACCTCATCTTTGCACATATCATCACCCAAGTGTCGGTAGGAATATCGACCGACTCATCTTTGCCACTACCTTGAGTAATCCATACTCATGTGTCATATGACATCCGACAACCTTCACATCTCTAGTCGATATCCTACTTAGCGCATCTGCAACTACGTTAGCTTTTCTTTGTTTATCCTCCAGAGAAAAGTCGTATTCATTCAAAAACTCTAAACATCCGTCCTGTCTTATAATAATTGCTCTTTCGTGTAAAGATATATTTTAGACTCTCCGATAAGTGTAAAGTGTGAATCTTTTTCCATATAGATGATGTCTACATATCTTCATAGCAAACACCAATCGCAACGCTAAATCATGAGTGGGATACTTATTCTCATGTATCTTTAACTATTTGAATGAATAAGCTTGTGTCCCTCTATCTTGCATCAACGCATATCTTTGACTCATATGAGAAGAATTTGTATGTACCACGAATCCCTATCCAACTTTTGGCAATATCAATATTGGTGTGGTGGTCAAAAATCTCTTTATTTGAGCAAATGTTTGGTTGCACTCCTCCGATCAATCAAGTACAACGTCCTTTTGGGTCAATTTGGTAATCAGTAAAGCAAACTTCGAGAAATCGTTCTTAAACCTACAATAATATCCCGCCAACCCTAGAAAACTCTTGATCTCGATAATGAGACGTCGGTCCGGCCAATCTATAATAGCCTGAATATTAGTCGGATCCACTTTGCAATACCTTCTACTCCAATAAAATTGACACTTGCTAAACTTTGGCATAGAGTCCACGGTCCCTCAAAGTCTGCAACGTCTCCTAGAAGTGCTGCTCAAGCTCTTATCGAGTCCTCGAGTGCATCAATATATCATCGATAAAAATTATCACGATGTGGTCAAGAAATGGTCTCATTACTTGATGCATCAAATCCATAAACATGCTAGGAGTATTGATAAGTCAAAATAGCATAACCTTAAACTGATCGAGTCCATATCTCGTGCTGAAAGATATTTTGGAACTATCCTCATCCACGATCTTAAGTAGATGATACCCTAATTGTAAGTCTAACTTGGAGAAAAATTGTACTCCTCTCAGTAGATCAAACAAGTCAATAATACGCAGTAGTGGATACTTGATTTTAAGCTGTGACCTTGTTCAACTATTTGTAATAGATACCCTATCTCAAAGTACCATTTTTTTCTTCACAAATAGGATATTTGCTCCCATGGCGACATAGAAGGTGTGATGAATCCCTTCTATCCTAAATCCTGGAGCTAACTCATCAACTCCTCCAATTCTTTAGGAGCCATGCGGTACAACGGTGTAGAAATAGGAATCTGGTGCCTGGTACTAACTCAATGATGAAATCTATCACTCTCAACGATGGTGAACCAAGTATGTCCCCTCGAGCACGTATGTACACTCACACATAATTGAAATCTCCTCATGTTTGTCCTTGACACTTTGGTACTATGAAAAGTGATACTAGAGTCTCCATCTCTCCACAAGTCGCAAGTCAACCTCTTGTGCCCTCGCCTCTCCGTGTACTACCCTTGTATGTGAACATCAAACACCTTGGGATTCCAAATATCACTAAATTCTCAAACAATTGATATGAGCATGATTCGCCTGCTATCCAATCCATCGTGGCAACGAGCCAAAATCTAAATACTAAAGCACTCTTAAGTCATGAGGTAACTCTACCCCACCTATCTCTCGTTAGACATCCCTCAATAAGTTATTTAGAGTTAACCCTATCTTCACTGCGGTACTTAAAATCAAATATACACTAACTATAACCAAGTGTCAATCCTAAGATGCCTATCTTGCAATCGAAATGAAAGATATTAAAGAACCCGAATCAAATAAGATATGTAAATCTTTACCACAAATAGTAATTATACCATCAATAAGTCTCTATGTGGCATCGACATTTGGCTGTGCTATCTTGTTTACTCCATCTCGACTTTGATATGGAAATACTACTATCGGCTATGCACAATCTTTTAACATGTGTCCAGTTTGCCCACATAAATAGCTTGTAATCAACCAACGCTATCATCGAGCCTAATCTTAGACCTGTGCGTGCCTGTTGGGAACCATCTTGACCTCTTCCTCTACCTCTTCCTCGGCCTCTACCACCCCGCTGCTATTTTCATGGCCCTTATGGTAGGGGAAAAGCTAGTAAAGTAGTAGAAGTTGGAAAAACTTGTCATATTGGAGGAGGCAAAAGTGGTCGCCACCAACTATACTCTACTGGTGGAGTACGATATGATCCATAGGGTACAATGGATGTGGTACGCCCCGATCCCCGAGAACCTCTCCCCATCTCCTCTATCCATTAACCCTTTTCTCTTCCTCTTAGACTCTGCGACCGATCGAGATGACAACGCAGTCCTAACGGTGTCCTATCTCGCAACTCTACTAAAAAATAAGTCTTGTAAGAAAGTGAACGCTCATATATCTCACCCAAGGTTCGGACACCTAAATTGATCACATAAACCCCTATAATCGGCCTCAGTCCATATCCAAAGTGATACAAATCCTCAATGTCATCTCTCACTAAATTTCCAGCAAACTACCTCAGATATCCATAACTATCTCTTTAGCTCATTACCAACTCATTAACTCCCTGTCTGAGATTCATGAAATCTTTCTTTAACCACTTCATCAATGCAGGTTGGAAATATTGCTAATAAAACTTCTTCTTAAATGCATCGCAGGTCTCAAAGTCTCCATCCGAAGCTATCGTCGCACGCCACCAAACATCAACGTTTCTCGAAGTAATGTAGGTAATGAAATCTCAGCCTGAAGTCTATCCTAAATCCTTAAAACTCTATGCGAACTTCTCGTAAGACAATATCTACTTCTGTACTTTTTAAAATCTTGTTGTTAGTCAAAATAAATTGACTTTAGTCTGATGAAATCCTTCACCAACTGAACCTCGACTTTTAAATTAGAAGATGTAAAAGTGGGAGACAATACAATATCAAATGTCATTTTTTTGTCGGTATTCTCACCACGAGAATAGTCGGTAAGACTAAAGTTCTTTGGTGTCGTAATACAAAGCTCTGGTGTTGGTAATGTGGGGGTAGTAGTAGTAGGGGCCGGTGTCTGTGTTAGTAGAGAAAAATATGCTATCTTCATGGCGATAAAGTCGCTAACTATTATCTTTGAGTGATACCCAATCAAATAACGTCTACAATCATCGGTAAAGGTAGGAGGCTCACCGCCACTAGCAAGCTGCGTCCATGTTGTCACATGAATCAGCCATCGGTGTGCAAGTTGATAGCAAACGAGCAACTGGGTATTCAACAAGCCGTACTCACACCAAAAGCTCTATGATCAATCATCGTC
The DNA here is from genome assembly GCA_039657325.1 of Stephania cephalantha. Lineage (NCBI taxonomy): Eukaryota > Viridiplantae > Streptophyta > Magnoliopsida > Ranunculales > Menispermaceae > Stephania > Stephania cephalantha. Next base: position 18,839,410 of record CM077569.1, on the reverse strand, counting down.
CTCAAGCCTCCGATCCGCGATCGTGGTCATCCTCGTCGTTGCGCCTCTACATAGTCGTCGTCGTCTCCTCGCACTCCTCGCGCCTCTACTTCGTCATCCTTTCGATCCATCGTCGTCCTCAAGCCTCTCGCTCATTCATCTTCCTTCACGCCTTTGTTCATCCTCGCGCCTCTTCTCCCCGGTCGTCCCGCATCTACTTCACTTTTTTTGCTCATTCTTCTTCGTCACACCTCTCGCTCCCTAGTCGTCCAAACACCTCTGCGTCATCGTGTGCCTAACCCTCGCGCCTCTGCTCCTGGTCATCCTCGCACTCCTCTGCTCCCTAGTTGCACTCCTCTGCTCCCTAGTTGCGCTTGCGCTCTGCTCCACGATCATCCTCGCACTCCTTCGTCGTGAGTTCTCCCTCTTTCATCTCAAAACATGTTTCTTATTTACTTTTTGGTTAATTGACGAGTTTGATGTTTTGTTTGCTTGTTTTGTTTGATCTTACAATGATTTGTGATTTTGATTTGGGCTTGAGATTTTATTGTTTTGGTGAGTTATAGTTCGATAACAATGTTGCTCAAAGAATCTTGTTTTAGAAACCTATAAGGTAAATCCAAAAACCTCCTTGATGATTGACCCAATTAACATGTGTTCTTCAATTTCAATAACGATGATTAGGAATAATTGGTGTGAAATTTGGATTATGAGAATTGGATTTTTTGTCTAATGATTTTCATTTCAACATCTCCAAAGGGTGTTGAACGACCAATACAAAGGAAAGACTAGTAAGAAATCAAGAAGTGAATTAATAAAGTAGAATTGGAAGTGAATTTTGAAGTCCACAATGATAAAACTGATTGAAATATGAGCAAGGTTTTCAAAAGGATAAAATAAGATTTATAAAGCCTTAACTATTCAAAAGTGAATGATCAATTACAAGTGAAAGGCTCAACAAATGAACTCAAGTTGTAGATGGTTAAAATTATGTAGAATTTGCCTTAAAAAGAGGAAAACAAACTTTGAGAAAAATCTACGAGAAGACAAACAAGCACTTGCTGGAAAAATGTCCAATTACTCTTAATTGAACAAAGTCTTTAAAAAACTGACATCCTTTAATATGTTTACAATAAGTCAAGAAGGCAATGAGCAATGCATAAATTAACTAATTAAACACAGTGAAGGTAAGGACATAGCATGTAGATATACATTTCACTTTTAAGGCACCATTAATTACGCGTAAGATTAAAAAATTAACCTCTTTTTAAGACATTTAAATTTATTATATATATAGCTAAAATTAATTAACACTTGACCAATAAGAGGCATGTACCAACACATATAGGTACATAATGCAGAATGGAGATGAGGTGAACAGGCAAAGTTCTCTTTTTTATATATATTTTGTAGAATTTGCCAATGTACGTTAATTTTCTTAGATTCCTACAATGTGTGTATTTGGTAGGATATTTCATATTTATTTTACCAGTAAAGCTTGTCATGATCAACATTATAATGCATTAGAATCATGTATTGAGGTAATTGCTTAATCTTTGATGTTATAGTTGTTTGTAATTTCATGTTCGTACACTTGCTAGGGATGATTAATATATCATATTGTAATAATCTTAATTTATTTGTGTTAATGTCATGTTTGATAATCCCAAGTGCGAAATAATGGATAAGAGTTGGATATCTTTAGTTGATTGAAACTCTCAAGAATGTATGGATGGGTATGAATAATTTTTAGATTTCGCTTTTGCCAATAAAGGGACAAAGGAAAAATTTATTGCTCATGCAATGAGTGTTGCAATCAATTTTTAAAGTCAAGAGAAAAGGTTAAAAGACATCTTATTTTAAATGGGTTCTTAAATCATTACAAAAATTGGATTTATCCTGGAGAATCTATTACTCCTTCAGATTGTTATGAAGATAATGAAGAAAGACATAAATCGTTTCATGATGATATGGTTGGAATGGTACATGAGTTTGGACCTAACGAAGAAATCGAATCCTTTTTTAACCTTATAAAAGATGCAGAACAACCATTATATCCAGGATGTGAGAAATTCACTCAACTTTCATTCATTGTACGGATGTTGAGCTTGAAAGTAATGAGTGGTTGGACAGATAAGTCCTTTACTTTGTTGCTTGAGTTGTTGATAAAAGCATTTCCTGAAGGCGTCCGATTACCTAATTCATATTACAAAGCAAACAAAATGACCATAGATTTGGATTTTACTTATAAAACATGGGATGCATGTCATAATCATTGTATGTTATTCAAAGATGAAAATAAGGATATTGGTGAATGTGTTATTTGTCATGCATCAAGGTATAAGGAAGATGATTCTAATGACCCAAATACAAATAAAAATACAAATGCAAATAAAAATGGGGGAAAGCGAGTTGCAGCTAAACAAGTGAGATATTTTCCATTGAAAACTAGATTGAAAAGATTATTTATGTCATCGAAAACATCTTCACTCATGACATGGCATGCAAAAGAGCGAATTGATGATGGTGTATTGAGGCATCCCATTGATTCTCAAGCTTGGAAGGCTTTTGATAGAAAGAATTCTTCATTTGCTAGTGAGATACGAAATGTAAGACTTGGACTAGCAACTGATGGATTTAACCCATTTAGGAATATGTCGTTAGTTTATAGCATTCGGCCTGTTGTATTGATGTGTTACAATTTACCACCTTCGTTATGCATGAAACAACCATTTTTTATTTTATCAACACTCATTGATGGAAAATATGGACCAGGGGATAAGCTAGATGTATTCATGCAACCACTTATTGAAGAGTTGAAAGAACTATGGAACGAAGGCGTACTCACATATGATGCATCCACAAATGAAATGTTCAAACTTCATCTTTGCATTGTTGTGGGCCATTAGTGATTTCCGCGCTTATGCTTATCTCTCATGATGGAGCACCAAAGGAAAGTTTGCATGTCCTTGTTGCAATATAGAAACAAAATCTCAATGGTTGAAGTATGGTGGTAAATATTGCTTTACGGGACAGAAGATTTTTACCTATGGATCATAAGTTTCGGAGGGATAAATTTTTTGATGGGAAGTGGGAGTGGGATAATGTGCCTAACTATTTTTGAGGTAGTTAAGTATGAGATACTTACTCGAGTATAGAAAAGATCTTATGAAAAAAATTAAAGTAAGCAGTGTTAAAAGACGAAGAGAAGAAGATGAGGAGCTGTCATTGTCAAGAATAAGGTGCATAGTTGGAAAAAAATATTTTTCGAACTACGTATTGGGAGTATAATTTGATGGGCCACAATCTCGATGTGATGCATATTGAGAAGAATGTTTGCGATAATTTGCTTTTTACATTATTAGGTGTGGATGGAAAATCTAAGGACGGTTTGAATGTAAGACGTGATTTGCGGGAAATGGGTATTAGAAAACCTTTACATGTTCAAAAAAAGGGTTCTAATAAATTTTATATACCTCGGCACGATTTTCAATGAATAAAAAAGAAAAAAATATCTTTTTAGAGAGATTGTAGAGTGTGAAAGTGCGGATGGGTATTCTTCAAATATTTCACGATGCGTCAATGTTAAAGAACGTGTTATTCGAGGTCTTAAAGGCATTGACAACCATATTCTCTTACAACAATTACTTCCTTTGGCTATTCGAGGAGTGTTGCCAAACGATGTTGTTGCACCAATTATTCAATTAAGTCATTTCTTCAAGCAGCGTGGTCTAAAGTTAATAGACTTTCGATTTAAAGGTCATTGATTAACGTCTATCACTTACGTTATGTCATTTAGAAAAAATATTTCCCCATCTTTTTTTGATGTCATGGAACACTTGCCAGTGCATTTAGCTCAAGAAGCAATGGTTGCGGGAAATGTTCAATTTCGATCAATGTATCCGATTGAGAGGTTTTTACTCTCCCTTAAAAAATATGCGCGGAATAGAGTTCATCCGAAAGGTTCTATTGCAAAAGGTTATTTAATGGATAAGTGTATGAATTTTTGCTCAAGATACATTGACGAAAATGTGGAGACAAAAATGAATAAAACACTTCGAAATTATGATGGTGGAAACGACCGTGGACAACCATTTGGAAAAGAAGAAGAAGTATTGCTCAACAATATCACATGGGTTCAAGTCCATAGATGTGTGCTTGTTAATGCGATGAGGTTTTACCATTTCAAAGGTAAAGAAATATCTTAAGTTTTTTTTTAATATTATTATAGGTACTATAATAACTAATTTTATCTATTATTATGTTCAGTATGCACCTTGAGGAGCTTGCAAGAGAAATGTCAAGTGCATCAGAACGCACTATTAGAAAAAGACACAATGAAACATTCCATACATGGCTTATGAATCATGTAAGTAATCTTAAGTTTTTTTTGCTACTCAAATAATATACTTTCAATGTATATTAATGCAAATATGAATCAATTTAATTTATAGGTCCACAATTTGCGAACGTCGTCAGATGGAACACTTTCAGAGGAAGTTGAAAAGCTTGCAAATGGCCCTAGTAAATATGCTCGGAGATTTAAGGGGTATATAATAAATGGTATGCGTTTTCGCATTAAAGAAATCGACAATAGAAGAGCAACCCAAAATAGTGGTATCTATATGGATGCAGGTACCATGAGTTATGCAAGTATTAATGATAAGAATCCACGTTGGGGAGAAGTCACTTACTATGGAGTGCTCACTGATATTTTAGAGATTGTTTACCTTACCAACCTCAAGTTTGTTTTGTTCAAAGGTGATTGGATTGACTATAAGACTGGGAGGAAAACAGATGATTATAAATTCACCGTAGTGAATTTTAATCATCTTCTATATCGGAATAATCAAATTGGAGACGAACCTTTTATTTTGGCGGCTCAAGCGAAACAAGCTTTCTATGTGAGAGATCCTCTAGATCTTGATTGGCATGTTGTTGTCAAAGTGACAAGAAGGGATGCTTTTGATAATATTTCACAAATAGAAGATTGTGAACATCAACAGTTTAGCGAAAAGAAAAGTGGAGATGACAGTAATCTCGTATGCGTGAGACATGATGTCGATGGAACTACAATAGAAGTAAACAATGTTAAATATTAAGAAGAATGGATTGTGGATAATTATTCATAAAAATTTTAGGTACCATATTATGAAAGTTAGTGAGTCATTATTTTGCCACCTTTGATTATTGTCACTCAATTTATTATTTATTATTTTCATGATGATTTGTTCAACATTATAATTACCATCATTTCAGGTCCATGGCTCGTGGAAAGTTTTCGAATAGAACTATGGAGGATTATCCCAATTCAAAAGAACTAGCACAAGTTGAACAACCGCATGAAAGTGATGAAACAAGTGAAGCATTGATGCATTCATCCAATGAAGGTAAAATTTTGAATTTTGATATCGAATATTTCTTATATTACAAACACTATTTCTAATTAATTATGCATACAGAGGAACAATCAATTACATCAACGAAGAAAGGTAGAGGTCCAGCTCGTCCAATTCGTATTTGGGGGTCTGGAAATAGGTTGAAGCTGCAATTTAATGACTTTATGCAACCTATTGGAAAAACCTCAATTAAATTCTCAACGCAACTAGGCATCATGGCTAGAAATGGGTCGTTAGTACCGTTAACGTATGAATCATGGAATGATGTGCCGAAGAAAATAAGAAGAAAATAAGAAGATAACTATATAAATGAAAATAATATATTATTTCTATAATTGGTTTGAGTTTGAGTTTCATAATGTTTAAGTACAGGATAATATTGATGCCCCACTTGAGTTTCGCGAAAATTGTTTAGAGAAAGTTGCCAATACTTGGAGATCGTGGAAGCATACATTAAAAGTGCATTACGAGAAACACAAAGATGATGAAGATATTCTTACTCGAGTGCACGATGAGCGCATACAAGATGAACAATGGCCAATACTTGTGAGGTATTGGAACGAAGATGAAGTTAAGGTACAAATCAAAATTCTTAGTCTTGCATTTGATTGGTTCATTAAAATAATTCCATCACATTGGATACAATGATTCCTTTTATTCAATTGCCATAAAATTTTGTAGATCTTTGAGTTAGTTTTTTAGAAATGAATAATAAGTTGGATTTAAATTTAATTCATTTTTATATGTGTGATAAGTATTTTAATATTGCAACATAAAATTGCTAAAACAAATGCTGAAAATAGAAAGCAAAAGACTATTTGCCATCGAGCAGTCGCAAGTCTTTCGCGAACGTACGTCATAAGGTAATCGAGTAGGTTCTTAAATTTTTTTGAGTGTTCTTTATTTTTTAAAGATAATCATTTCTTACTTGATAATTTTACCTTTAAAAGAGAAAATAAGGGTCTACCATGATGCACCGTGCTTGATACGGTTGACGATTTATTATAAAAGGGTAGGAGCTAGATCGAATGAAGATACTGAGAAGAATTCGCGATAAGAAAAGATTTATTTCTTCATAACTAGTAATACATATTTAGTTTACATCATAACAATTCCTTTTTATTTTAATATCAAATTTTATGTTTAGTTGCGATTACGAAATGAACTTTCATAAATTTCGAGTCGAGCAAACGGCGGAAGTTCAAGAGAAATTTTTAAAAAAGTAATAGGAGATGACAAACGCGGGCGTGTGCTAACTTATGGTCATGGACCCTCATTGAAAGATGTTTTGGGGAAAGATTAGAATGTCCGTGAGATATTGCAATAAATAGAGCACAAGAAAAAGCAAATGCTACAAATGAGCTCCTTCGCGAGGAACTTGCTGCGACGAAAGTAGATATTTCATCAATTTTGGTTTTTTTTTTATCATTTCTTTCATGAATCTAATACAAAATCTATTACAAATTTATTGTTTATAGACAAACATGCATTCACAAATAGATAACATATATGCATGTTTGGAGAAAATTTGGAATTCAAGCGCTATCAACGTCAATCAAGTAATTAATTGACATTATTGTTGATACTTGAAGTTTATTAATTATGTTCAAATTACAAATGAGACAACTAATTGATATTTTTTATTACATGGCAGACTTCAGATGTTGGAAGCTCACATAGGACTCATGTTCAAACATCTTCTCATGATGGATGTTCTCCTGCTCGTTGATTATTCAAAAGTGAATGATCAAAAAAGTAATAATTTAAGTTTTGTTGGAATATCTTAAGTTACCTCCATATGACCAACTTAAGAGCATCAACCTTCATGATTGTTATTTTGAACATTTACTCATCTCCTAAACTTGACAATTTATTCTATCATTGAGTTGAATGGCATTTGCTAGCTAAACTACTATTTCAAGAATTGTTAATGCTTTTAGTATATGTTGACCCTCTAACTTTTGATGATTTTTTGAGCTTTTTACTATTTTATGTTCTATACAAATGAAACTCATAAATTTGCACCAATAATTTAAGCATTATGGTTTGAATATATTTGAGTTAGATGATTATTTGATGCATGTTGAAGTTTGCAAAATGTTTAAAATTTTTTGTGAATCTTTAATTTAAGGGCAGGTTTCTGTTGAAATTTTGGTAATACATTATGGTTCACTAAAGAAGAATGTATTTGACTTGTAGAATTATTTGATGCATGCAAGTGGAATTTTTCAAATGTTTAGAAAATTTGAGAATTTTTAAAATTTTTAAAGGGAAGTTCTGCTGGAATATCTGTAATACATTATGATTCATGAAGATGATTATATTTGACTTGTAGAATTATTTGATGCATGCGGAAGTTTGCAAAATGTTTAAAATTTTTTGTGAATCTTTAATTTAAGGGGAGGTTCTGTTGAAATTTCCTTACTACATTATGATTTATTAAAGATTTTTTATTTATGTAAGTGTTTAAGTGCAATTACTTATATTTATAACTTTGAAATTTTAGATGCGCAATTGGATGAGACTTCAAAGGGTAAAGATGATGAACTTGAAGAAAGCTTTACGTGAAGAAATTGAAGAAGCATGGAGTGAAAGCATTGAAGAAAACGCGGATTTATTTTATTTTGCTATGTTAGACTTTAGCCATGAAGAAACCTATCAAAGTTTTATTTTATTTTGCTATGTTAGACTTCTAAATTAAGTATTATCATTTTTTTGGTACTTTGGATTCAAAATCACAATAATTAAACTTTGAATAGATTGATAATGTTGGCCTTGTAATGCAAGTAAAGTAAATTCTTAATATTTTAATAGATGCAATATTTTTATATTGACGGATGCGAGATAGTTACAACAACTTTTATATAAAAACTTTTTTTTGTGACAGAGCAATGTACTTATAAAATATTATTATTTTTTGTCACCAGTGCAAAGTCGTAACTACATGTATTTGTGACGAACAAAGTCTCGTGACGTAAAATATTTTTCTTCGTTGTTTAATGAAACGTTTGTGACGCAAATACAGTCGTAACAAAAATGTGTTTTTTATGACGTGCAATAATCTCGTAAGAAATATGTCAGAGATCTGTTATAAAAGGTATTTGTCACGCTAATTTCCATGACAAAAACGTTTTTGCTACGAAGTATACGCAACTTTAGTTTTTCCGTGACAATACCGTGACAAAAACTATATGTGACGGAAAAACAACTTGTCCTTACGGAATCGAAGTCGTTACAAAAACTATAATTTCTTGTAGTGATGGCTTGAGATATATTGAGCATCCCGGTGTCTACTGTCGCTTAAGAAGCTTCTTTTAGTGTTGGGGGACGTGTACTTGACCAATATCGATCTTCTCTTAAGCCGGAGAATGCAGAAGCAATTATTTGCTTGCGAGATTTGATATGTGCAGGATTAGTAGGTTATATTATTTTTGACATTTTTACTGCTATTTATCTTTAGTATCTTAAGCTTTATAATTATTAATAAACTCCACTTTTTTATTTGTTGTAGGGCAACATGGCAAGCTGGATTTGAAGAGTATTACAGAAGATGTACTTAACTTGAGTGTGAGTGATGATCCACGGTCAACTACTTGCTCGAACTTTGTTGGAAACTAGAGAACTCGAAGCCTTTTTTGCTCATTAAACTTGAATCTATCTCTTATTTCTATGTTAACTTCATATAACCTTGTAGTTGGGTTATTAAACTTGAACTTGACTATTGAGAACTTGTATTTTTCCTTGTTAAACTTAGATTTGTCCATTTCTATGCGATAACATTGATATAACTTGGTAGGTGGGTTTATATTTTATGTTGTTTGTATTGATTTTGTAGTGAGATATCATTAATCTAGTAGCATGTTTAACAGGTTGATAAACAGGTACATAAACGAGTCGAGTTAGACAGGTTAAACATGACCTGTTTAATAAACGTATTAAACGTGTCATATACAGGTTACCTTTTATTAAACGTGTCGTGTGTCGTGTTTGCAAATAATGACTCGTTTAATAAACGTGTCATGTCCGTGTTTAGGATAATTGGGTCGTGACTCGTTTATGACACGACACGTTTACGACTCGTTGCCACGAATTGTCAGCCCTACCTACACACAACGAACTCATGTGTTGTGTTTAATGCACGCTCTAGTCAAGCGACACTATCTAATACAACATACACATAGTTCACTCTGCTCACATTTCACGAGCTCAGTCATAATCCTCGGCTTATATTGCCCTGTATCTAATACAACGACATACATACAACACAAATAGACCTTAATTGGGGGCAGCAATACACATTAAAGCTGGATGGACATGAGCAATTTCTGCTTCTTGGTAAAGAATGAACTCGGGAGGAGAGAGGGTTGACCTGAAGAGGAGGCACGAAGAGAAGTCTCGACGCTATGAGGTACAGCTGGTTAGGGGCTATCATTGGCGCAATCTTTGGATCAAAAAGAAAAACTTAATTATCTTTTTTCTATCCTAAATAGGCTTTTACATCCAGGAGGTCTCTGAGGGGCGGCAATAAGCACTAAAGTTGGACGCGAGGGATCTTGTTTGGGTTTTAGTCGAGGCCAATATTGGAAAGCAGCAGTGGGTGCATAGGAACTATATGGGAGACTCAGGGAACCTAGTGTTTCAGACGTTGGAAAACCATATTGGGAAGATCCTTCAAGTTTGGAGAATCAGGAACAAGGGTTGGGACTCCATTCTAATACCAGATGAAGATGGTTGAGGGTGGGGTTTGTTCCTTAACGGGCTGGTGGACGAAGACGAAGGCCATCAACCGACACACTCACAATATTCTAGTTCACAAGCCATGCGTAGGATGCCACCACTCCCTCCTCCCCTTTCGCCTCCTCCGCCTCGTGCTCAAGAACGTGAGGTTAGAAGTAATGCCACAACAGTTCGTTCATTGGCGGTAGATAGGAAGTTGAGAAGAGGGTTGAGGCGGAAACAGAAAGGGAACTGAGAAGAGAAAGGGAGGCGGAGTGAATTGTAGAGTTATGTAATGTACAGGCATTGTACTGTATTGTATCATATAGGCTGTTGTGTATTGTATCATAGGCTTATGTTAGTTTACTTCAGTTGGTTATAACAAGGGTGTGTAATGTGCACCTTCTCTATTTATATATAAACATGTAATCTGTATTTTGAAGTTAATGAATAACAGAATGTATGTTGTTCATGTTTTCTTGATCATCTGATCTTCTGATCTTCTAGTCTGGTTCATTGTTGTTCATGGTATCGAGCAAGTCTTCATTGTTATTTTGATCTGTTTTTGAGTTTACTTGTTTAAGTGTATGATCATGGCGACCATTCATGGTTCCTCGAGTTCTTCAATTCGAAATGGAGCAGGAAGAGCTGTTGATTCAGGAGATTTTGGTGTAGAGAGTCCTTATTTCCTTCAAGGATCTGATCATCCTGGTATGGTACTGGTTTCTAACTCTCTTACTGGTTCCAATTATCTTTCTTGGAGTAGAGCAATGTTGATTGCTTTGGGTGCGAAAACAAAGCTTGGTTTCATTGATGGCAAATGTGTGAAACCAAATTCAACTGATTCCAATGTGGATCGATGGATCAAAGTGGATTATATGGTAACTTCTTGGATTTTGAATTCCATTTCAAAAGATATTGTTGAAGCCTTTCTTTATACTACTTCATCTTTTGATCTATGGAATGAATTGAAAGAAAGGTATGGAGAGTGTAATGGACCTCTCTTGTATCAACTCAAACGAGATATTTCCTCTATAAGTCAAGGAGATCTCTTTGTCTCACAATATTACACAAAACTTAAGAAATTGTGGGATGAATTGAGTTGTTTGGTTCCTTTACCTTTTTGTGAGTGTGGAGCTGCAGCAAAGATGGCTGTTATTGAGTCTAATGACAGATTGATGCAATTTTTGATGGGTTTAGGTGATATGTATGATCACATTTGTAATCAAATCTTAGTGATGGATCCCTTACCAAATATAAACAAGGCATACTTTATGATTCTTAGAGTTGAAAAACAAAAAGAAGTTCATGTTAGCTATTCACCTGTAATGGATACAGCTATGATGCTGAAGACTAACAAAATGTATTCTGGTCCATCTGGTTCATTTGGTGGAACTAAATTTGCTGGTAAAGGGAATTACAAGAAATTTGTTAATAAAGATGAGCTGTTCTGTGATCATTGTAAGGCAAAAAGGCATACCAAAGAAACTTGTTTCAAGCTTCATGGAGTTCCAGATTGGTATAAGAAAGAGCTCGAAAAGAAACAGATGCATAATGGTTCTAAATCTTTTGTAAGCATGATGGAATCACCTCTGGATATACCAGATGCAGGAACATTTTAGTTTGAAGATTTTCGGACTAATATTAAAAGCAATGATACAAAGAAGGAATTGAGAATTTCATGAAAGGAAAGTGTATTTCAGCTGAAGGTGTCCCTGCTCATGTGAACTCAGCTGTTTCTGACTTTACAGGTAGTTCACAAAATAGACCTTCTAGCTTTAATTCATCATTTAGTTCAGATGCTTGGATTGTGGATAGTGGAGCAACAAATCATATGTGCATTAATTATGATTTGCTTGTTAATATCACTGCTTTGGCTAAGCCTATTTCGATTTGTTTACCTGATGGTTATACTAAAGAAGTTACCTATATAGGAGATGTGCATCTCAGTTCAGACATAGTTCTGTCTTCTTGTCTGCATATAAACTCATTCAAGTATAATCTTTTGTCAGTCAGTAAGCTCATTTCTTCTACTAAGCTGACAGTTGAGTTTTATCCATCATTTTGTGCTATACAGAATATTGAGCAATCTCAAGTTCTAGCTGTGGGAAGGATGATTGGAGGTCTCTACATATTAGATTCCAGTTCTTTCAATAAAGATGTCATTGCTTCATTTGTGTCTCCTAAAGAATTCTCATTAGCTTGCTGTAATAATGCTAATGCTAATTTTTCATGGCATCATCGTTTGGGGCACCCTTCTGTTACTGTAACAAAACATCTTGATTTGTTACTCAACAATTCTTCAAATGGAGGACACAATGTACCTTGTGATGTTTGTCAAATGTCGAAACAATGCAGACTTGTTTTTCCATTAAGTTCTATTCAAACTACTTTTCCTTTTCAATTGTTGCATATGGATGTTTGGGGACCATATAAGCAACCTTCTCTTCAAGGAGCTCATTTTTTCTTGACAGTTATGGATGATTATAGTCGATTTACATGGACTTTTTTGATGAAAAATAAGTCCTTGACAGGCAGTCTCATCAAGCAGTTTTTAGCTTTTATTCACAATCATTTCAAAGCATCTGTTCAAACCATTAGGACTGATAATGGTACTGAATTTTGTAATCAAGATTGTCAAGCTTTGTTTTCTGGTTTGGGAATTTTACATCAAAGATCTACACCTTATACTCCTCAGCAAAATGGTGTAGTTGAAAGAAAGCATCGTCATCTGTTACAAGTTACAAGAGCTCTCATTTTTCAATCTAGTTTATCCACAAAATTTTGGGGTGATGTTGTTCTTCCTGCTACCTATCTCATTAATCGACTGCCTTCTCAGTTGCTGAAATGGAAGTCTCCTTATCATCTCTTATTTGGAAAGTTACCAAATTATCTCTCATTGAAGACTTTTGGATGTTTATGCTTTGCTACTAATGTTTCTCAAAGTAAAACAAAGTTAGATACAAGAGCAATTAAATGTATCTTTCTAAGCTATTCCCCTGGACAAAAGGCTTACAGGTTGTATAATTTGGCAACACATGCTTGTTTTGTTTCAAGGGATGTGATTTTCTTTGAAAATCAATTTCCATTTCACAGTGTTTCTTCAAGTTCAGATTGTCCATTGCCTATACCTTATAATGACACATCTGATTCCTTGAGCACTGTCCCTGCTTCTGCTGCTGTAGCTCATTCATCTGCTTCCTTAAGCAATGTACCTACTTCTGCTGCTGTGCCTCATTCTAGGGAGTCTCCTGTTGAGGCTTTTCATCACGATGCAGTACCTACTGTTATTGTTATGCCTGACTCCTCTGTGCCTGTTACTGATTCATTCATGCCTCCTACTGATGTTGTACTGCCTCTTGATGCAGTTGCTCCTCGCAAAAGCCTTCGTGCTGTTCACAAGCCTCTTTGGATGAATGATTTTATTTTGAATAATGTTCATACAACTGTCTCCATTCCTGCAGAATCTGTTCTTTCTGCTGGTGCTCCTCCAACATTTCCTTTCCTTCATTCTCCTCACATTACTGCTGATAACAAGTATTTTTTGGCTGTTGTTTCAACCATAAAGGAGCCTACTTGTTATGCTCAAGCTCAACATGATCCTGTTTGGGTCGAAGCAATGAATAAGGAGTTACAAGCTTTGGAGGAGAATGGTACTTGGAGTCTCACAACTCTGCCACCTTATAAAAAGGCCATTGGTTCAAAATGGGTTTACAAGGTCAAGCTTAATCCTGATGGATCATTGGATAGATGTAAAGCACGTTTGGTTGCAAAGGGATTCAATCAAATTGAAGGTTTTGATTACACAGATTCTTTCTCTCCCGTTGCTAAGAATGTCACAGTCAGGATTGTTTTATCCTTAAAAGCTGCTCGTAATTGGCCTTTACATCAATTGGATATTAATAATGCATTTTTACATGGTTATCTAGATGAAGATGTTTATATGAAACCTCCTGATGGTTACACTTTGGCCTCTCCTAATCAAGTCTGCAAGCTTCAGAGATCGTTGTCTGGTCTTAAGCAAGCTTCTAGACAATGGAATCATGAGTTTACTTCTCAACTTCAGTCTTTTGGTTTCATTCAATCTGCACATGATCCTTGTTTGTTTACTTACAACATTGATGCTCAGTTTTTGGTGTTACTAGTATATGTTGATGATGTTATTCTTACTGGAACTTCTCTTGAGTTGCTTACACAAGTCAAGGATTTCCTGCACAACTTGTTCACCATCAAAGATCTAGGCCAAGCTCGTTATTTTTTGGGATTAGAGTTGGTTCGATCTTCGTCAAGACTTTATGTTCATCAACGTAAATATATCCTTGATTTACTTACTGATACTGGCCTTACCTTTGCTAAACCAGCAACTACTCATCTTCCTCGTGATTGTAAATTTGATGATGCTGATTCTCCTTTGTTACTTGAAGCTGATCGATATAGAAGATTAATTGGACGTCTTCTTTACTTGGGTTTTACTCGTCCTGACATTACCTATGCCACACAGCAGTTAAGTCAGTTTATTCAAGCTCCTAATGAACAGCATTGGTCTGGTGCTCTTCATGTTCTACTGTATCTTAAGGGTACTCATTATCAGGGATTGTTCTTCCCTGTTCAGTTGACTTTACCTCTGGTTGCATATTGTGATTCTGATTGGGTTGCTTGTCCTATTTCACGTAAGTCTCTCACTGGTTATTGTGTATTCATGGGCTCTTCCTTGATCTCATGGAAAACAAAAAAATAAGCTACTGTTTCTAAATCATCTGCTGAAGCTGAGTATAGGTGTATGTCTTCCACAGTATGTGAATTGTTGTGGATTTCTTACATCCTTAAACACTTAGGTGTTCCTACCTCCCTTCCTATACCTCTTTGGTGTGATAATCAAGCTGCAATTCACCTTTTTGCCAACCCTGTTTTCCATGAACGAACAAAGCATTTAGAGATTGATTGTCATTTGGTTCGTCATCAGTTCAAATGTGGTTTTGTTCTTCCACAGTATGTTCCTACTCGATTACAGTTAGCTGATTTGTTTACCAAATCTTTACCAGCTCCTTTGTTTTCTGCCTTATTGTCCAAGATGGGTCTATGTGACTGGCATAGACTTCCACCTTGAGGGGGGATGTAGAGTTATTTAATGTACAAGCATTGTAGTGTATTGTATCATATAGGCTGTTGTGTATTGTATCATAGACTTATGTTAGTTTACTTTAGTTGGTTATAACAAGGGTGTGTAATGTGCACCTTCTCTATGTATATATAAACATGTAATCTGTATTTTGAAGTTAATGAATAACAAAATGTATGTTGTTCAAGTTTTCTTGATCATCTGATCTTCTGGTCTGGTTCATTGTTGTTCACGAATGGAGAAGCAAACGGAGACATTTAGGATCCCAGATCTTTATCAGGTGAACAGGCAGGACAGGAGGGATGCCCCCCAGCAACATCCCTAGAAATCACAAGAAACACCATGGGAAGAGCCACAACGACTCATTCCAGAAGATCCGACAGCTGATTGGACGAGAATTATCTTTGTGTACAAGGTTTCTTGGTGTAGCTCTTCGACGTTGGTGGGAAATAGGTTGGAACAATGTCTGGCAAGGGGGTTTCTCTCCTACCTGTGGGAAATGATTGCATTGTCCCGATATGTGAATCTGGCGAGGAGAGGGCTAAGCTGGTCAAAAATGGTTTCTCGGCAGGAGGACATCTTATTCGTAAAATAGTACCAAGTAGCCGGAGCTGCACTGGAGTGAGCTTAAATGGGGGGAGCTAACTGTTGGATACGGGTCTAAGGTATCCCACTTAATATGTCGTGCACATATGTCCTCCGGTTGATACGCGAGAAGTTTCGGGGGCTGGTAGAGATCAACAAGGAAACGACACATTAACTAGTTTTAGGGAGAGCTATCATTAAGGTTAAAGGGAGATGGAGAGTTTTTTTCCCATCCAAGATCTCGATTCCATATGGGCAGACTGGAGCTCGATTGAGGATTAGCCTGGTTCCCGGAGAAGAAGGAGGTGTTGGAAGTCCGGTCGTCAACCTCACAAGCGGCGAAGGGATTTTGGCATTACCAGGAAAAACGTGAAGATTGGAACGCACGTGGATATGACCCCTGCCACATTGCAAGATCATTCGACAGGTGGAAGGCGTGGGTTGGTGGCAGTAGGGTCAGACGATGGTAGTGCTACACATGACCTTTTTGGTGCTCCAGGAGATGCATCCCAGGCCGTACATGGGAGGAAAAACTTCCAAAGGGCGCCATGTGGTAACATTGGGGATATGGTCATTAATAAGGAAGATTGAGAGGCATGTTTACAGCAAAAATTAATTTAAATGAGTAAAATAAGTGAGTATTTTTTTTTATTCCATAACTTAGGTAAAAAACGCGTTTTGAAAATGCACCATTTGTATTCAATGTTGAAAATACACGAATGACGCATTTTGAGAATGCGTCATTCATGTATTATGAACATCCTACGTGGCATCCACGTGGATTGTTCAATAACATGAATGGGTGTGACGCCCCAAACTCCAAGGCAAACTGGTACCGCCACGACGTCGACACGTCACCAAGCATGCCACGTCACGGCACACTTATTTTTAACTGCTCGCGACCAAAACCTTTATACGTATTTTATTCGCCTTAACTTAGTATTTATGGATGTTTTTATGAATATTTACATTAAATTGACTAAGTTAAGTTGTTCGTGATTTATTAAATTAATATAAGTTAAATATCAAAGCGGAAGTCTTTGAAGCATGCAAATATCGTAGAAATGAAAAGTTTGTATTTTATAAATAACAATATAGTGTGGAAACCCGACATGAGATACCATGTATATCAAAGAGCGACGAAAGTACAAAAGATGAGCATATACATGTATCAGGTATACAAGCCCTCCTAAAATTTCATAAAAGCAGTAAATAGATGCATACAAATACCTACGCAAAAAGCTGATGGGACTCTCCTAACTCAGAGGTAGTCGCCTAAGACCCCCTTGCCCCAGCTCGTCGTAAGATCTGCGATTTGCCACAAAAAACAATGACAAATCCCAATGAGTAAATCCCAGAGAACGTTAGCTAATATTCACGAAATTCAATAAAACATCTGCAACTTATGCAATTTAAATAAGGAACAAGAATAAAGTAATCGCATGAAAATAAGTCGTTGAGAAGTCGAATTTGGACACGAGTGTAGCGTGACAGAGAACCCTGGTCGACATCCGGGAATCATCTTAGCTAAACCAAAAGGAACCCATGACGACCACCTCACCAAACATCTCACGGTCGAATGAGAGGAATCTATGAACGGAAGAAACCTCATCCAAATATCTCTCGAGAGGAACCCATGACTCAAACATCTCTCAACCTACAGGTCTTGCGGAAAATAATCACCGCATAGCCCTAACATGGCCAATTACTCGAACAGCGCGGGGTAGCTAGCCCTGGGGTGTGAGTCCATGTCATGCCCGACCCTGTCGACAAACACACATACACATGTGGGAGTGAATGAACAGTAAATGAACAACAATAATTAGCACAATGGAGTAATTGAAATGTGAAATAAAGTAAGTACCATATATGAATTTTAACTAATTTTCTCGTGGGTTTACTTACCTCAAACAAATCGCAAATCGCCATCAAAATGTCCCTCACACGCCTCGAGATACGTACCCGACACCCGATTATGGTATCCTAAGTCCCTGGTGTTCAATTATATAATTTTCATTATTTTATAGTCACATTAAATGAATTTATAATGTGAGATCAAAATTTGTAATTTTTATTCCAAAAAGTTTGATTTTTGGCACACTTTTCGAATCATACCGGGGTGTCGATTGCCCAAAAAAAGCTTCGAACTCATTTTCCTAGCTTTTTCTTCTAATTTTGTATATTTTTCTGGAATTTTTTGGAATTTTCCATAAATTTTTATCTATTTTAACTATTTTTATCTATTTTTATGTTATTTATTTTATAAAAATCAGTTTTATTATTTTAGATAATTTATTATTATTATTATTTTATATATATGGGTTGGACCCGGGTTGACCCGACCCGGTCCAACCGGGCCCGGGTCGACCCGGCCCATTTAGGGGGGGTGTGGCCCGGCCCTTTAGGCCTCCCCCTCCTCCCCCCATCTTCCAATTCGTTTCTGTTGAGACGAATTGGAACAGAGACGAATTGGAAACAAAATTATTATTTTTTTTTATCAACAACAATAACAACATTAACAACAAATTACCTATATCAACAACCACATTAGCAACAATCCAACAAACACCACACCATTAAAGGTCCTATACTCCTCAAAATTCAACAACAACATTAACCACTCACCTTGGTCAATTGAGCTCGCCGCTGAGCCGCCAAGAGGGAGAGACTCGCGAGAGAGGCGATGAGACAGTTGAGTGTGAGGAGAGCTTGGTGGGGGAGAAGATGGGAGTGGTGTGAGGAATGAAGAGGAGATGAAAATCGTTTGGTGGGGGGGAAAGAAGGAAAAATTGTGGGTTTGTTTGGATATGAAAGAGAAATGTAGGAGAGAGAAAGGTGAGGGGTGGTATGGGGTGATGTGATAGGTAGGTGTGATGTAACATGTGATGTAACCTATTAAACCTTGATTATCCCATAAACCCGCGTTACGCGCACCCCGCGACGTCACACCCGCGTTACACGCACCCCGCGACGTCGCAACCTGTCGTCACTACCCGCGCACAATGCGACTAATAAAATATCAACTAATGCGACGCGAATTAATTAATAATACAACAATTTAACACGCATCACACAAAATTAATTGTTTATACCTTGGTTGGCGTGCCCTAGACCTGTCAGCAGTGTCCACTTGGATCCGAGCTACGTGTCATAATCTGTAATTAATAATTAATTAAGATTGAATAATATGGGTCATTACAATCTTCCCAACTAAAAGGAATTTCATCCCGAAATTCAAATTTAAGTAAAAATTTCACCTTGAAACAATTGAGGATATCGCTCTTGCATGGTAGACTCTCGCTCCCAAGTCAGTCCTTCGTTTTTATGATACTGCCATCGTACGAGTACTAATGGTATTTCTTTTCTCCTGAGAGTTTGTACCTTGCGATCCACTATCTCAATGGGGTGTTCCTCGTACGTCACATCTGGTGGAACCTCGATTCTAGTCATATCAACCATTGGTCTCGGTCCTGATCTAGGCAGCTGTAACATCGAAATATGAAAAACGTTATGAACCCCTACCAATTGACTTTGCAATCTTAATTGATAAGTGACCTCCCCAACTCGTTTCTCAATCTGAAACGGCTCAATAAATCTTGGTGCTAGTTTCCCCTTGATCCCAAATCTCTGATGACCCTTCAACGGAGAAACTTTCAAGTAGACCCAATCATCTACCTCGTAGCTCAGCCCATCGCGGTACTTATCCGTATACTTCATCTGTCTGTGTTAGGCAGCCAACAATCGTTGATGAATCAGTCTCACCTTCTCTGTATGGTCCACAACAATCTCAGGCCCTGCGGCTGTTGTATCCTCGGGCTCTGTCCAACAAGCCAGTGATCTACACAGTCTACCGTAAAGAGCCTCAAATGGTGGCATCCCAATACTGGCCTGATAGCTGTTGTTGTAAGCAAATTCACAGAGCGACAAGTACTCCTCCCAAGACCCACCAAACTGCAACACATATGGCCTGAGCATATCCTCGAGTATCTGTATTAATCTCTCTGATTGTCCATCTGTCTGAGGATGGAATGCAGTGCTAAACTGTAATCTAGTACCAAACTGCTCCTGCATAGCCTGCCACAATGATGATGTAAGACGACTGTCCCGGTCTGAAATAATCGAAATTGGTACTCCGTGCAGTCGTACAATCTCTCTCTCGAATAATTTGCTCAACTGTGTGAAGTTATACTTCATAGAAACTGGTAGGAAATGAGCTGATTTCGTCAACCTGTCCACGATTACCCATATCGCATCTTGTTTCCGTAAATTCTGCGGTAATCCACAAACGAAATCCATCGTAATGTGTTCCCATTTCCACTAAGGGATGGGCAGCTGCTGCAATAACCCTACAGGCCTCTTGTTCTCAGCCTTAACCTGCTGGCACACCTCACAACCCCAAACATAGGCGCCGACGTCCGCCTTCATCCCTGGCCACCAAAATAATCGTCGCATATCGTGATACATTTTGGTCCTGCCAGGATGCACTGTATATCGGGACCTGTGAGCCTCCTGGAGTATCCCATCGCGTATCTCTGCCACTGTTGGGATCCATAACCTCCCTCGGTGCCTCAAACACTGATCCATAGACTCGCTCCAATCTGGATGATCGGGAATGCGTGCTATCTCACTGAATCTCCAGTACATCTCGTCAGCCCTCGACACTCCAACACTCGCGGAATAAAAATAAACGGTACACCAATCTGTCTACAAATCTGTACGTCCGCTGTAGCAAGAAGCTCTGTCAAACTCAGTGTTGTCGCCGCCTCAAGTAAACCATACTCGTGCATCATATGACAGACAAATGTCTCAGAATCTGGTCCTCTCCTGCTCAATGCATCTGCTACGACATTTTCCTTCACATGCTGATATTCGATGGAGAAGTCATAGTCCTTCAACAACTTTAGCCAACGTCGCTGTCTCATGTTCAGATATTTCTGAGTGAATAAATATTTCAAACTCTTATGATCTGTAACAATGTAAACATCTCACCGTAGAGGAAATGTCTCCATACCTTTAGTGCAAATACGACTGCAGCAAGCTCCAAGTCATGCACTGGATAATTACTCTCATGGGTCCTCGACTGTCGGGATAGGTAGTAGATTACGCTGTCTCCCTGCATCAGTACACAACCTAGCCCTGTATCGCAAGCATCAGTATGAACTATCAATCCCTTGCTTGGCTCTGGCAACACTAGTAATGGCGCGGTAGTCAGTCTCATCTTCAACTGTGTAAATGCGTCATCGCACTCCTTTGACCAATCAGAAGGTACATCCTTCTCTATCAATTTAGTTATCGGCGTGGTGATCTTCGAGAAATCTTTCACAAATCGCCGATAGTATCCTGCCAACCCTAGGAAGCTCCTGATATCTGTCACTGTCTCAGGTGTCGGCCAGTCGATGACGGCATGAATTTTACTCGGGTCCACTGATATTCTTCTATCGCTGAATGTGTCCCAAGAACTTGACTTTTGACAGCCAAAACTCACACTTACTGAACTTAGCATACAGTTTGTGCTCTATCAACGTCATCAATATATGTCTGAAATGTTGCCCGTGATCTTCGCGAGTCTTGTTGTAGATCAATATGTCATCAATGAAGACTATGACGAATCTATCCAAGTACGGCTTCAATACTCTGGGCATCAAGTCCATGAACATGGCCGGTGCATTCATTAGTCCGAACGGCATCACTGTAAACTCAAATAACCCATATCTGGTGCTGAATGCAGTCTTAGGTTTGTCTCCATCTCGAATCTTAAGCTGATGATTACCTGATCTCAAATCGATCTTAGAGAAAACACGGGCTCCGGCCAACTGGTCAAATAACTCGTCGATCCTGGGCAAAGGGTAACGATTCCGTATTGTCACCTGGTTCAACTTCCTATAGTCAATGCATATCCTCAAGCTACTATCCTTCTTCTTAATGAACAGGATCTGTGCTCTCTATGGTAATGTGCTCGGGTGTATAAACCATTATTCTCTAAGTCTTCCAGTTGAGTTTCAACTCATCCTGCTCCTTCCGTGCAATCCGGCACGGTCTGCAAGCTATCGGATGTGTGCCTGGCACTAACTCAATAACGAACTCAATCTCTATGTGTGGGGGCAATCCTGGTAGATCCTCCGGAAAGACATCGGGAAACTCACTGACAACTGGGACATCCTCAAGTCTAACCTCTGGTGTCTCAGTTGACTCTACTATCCCTGTAAACACTTCCATCTCTAAGGTCGTAGCCAATCTACCCCCAGTGGTTGATAGTATACTCGCACCACCAGTGAAACTAAACTCTGGTATGTCGGAGATTTGAAAAGTCACTATCTTAAGGAAACAATCCACCTGGGCATGATACGACGCTAGCCATTCTATGCCGAAAAGTGCATCGAACTCTAAAAACTATAGAACGCGTAGGTCGATAGAGAGTTGGTGTCCGGAGATCTCTATCGTGCAACCATCATAAATCATGTTAGGGTAAACCTTCTCCCCAGCTGTTGTGCTTAGAATCATGAGTGTACTAACTGTAATCGGTGCTAACCCTAACTCATCAACCATACGTCCAGAAATAAATGATACTGTGGAACCAAAATCAATAAGTGTATGCATAAAATGATCGCAAATCAAAATCATACCCTAGTCGAGCTGTCTGGTGGCCTCTCGGTCTGGCTGTGCTATAGCGTGTACCCGCTCCCTGGCCTGAACTGGTGGTGCTGCACTCGGTTCTACCGAAGCCATCGGACATTATTTCTTAATGTGTACAGGCTGTCTGCATTTGAAACAAGTAAGATGACTGTGTCCTGACCCCTAACCCTGACCACTGTCTGACCTCTGGCCCTGACTCTGACCATACTGTCCTCGGTCCCTGCCTCCCTGATCTTGGGTCGGTTTATGTCCCTGTTGCGGTGCATAAGCACCACCTGACAGCTGTGCTGACTGTGTAGGTACTATCGCATGGGAAATGACTGCCTGGTGATCATCATGTCTAGGCCTCTGTCCTCGTCTATCTCTGTGATCGATGATCGTTTTCCCTTTCCTGTCAGACCTGGTGCCTTGCTGGGACGACCCCGATGCCAATTGTGGCATGGGCATCGCGGCGCGAAAGAGAAGATATGTCTCATGGGCTAAAGCCCTCTCGTAGATCTCCTGCAGTGTACGAGCTCCGCCTAATACTACTGCGCTCGCAATCGCATCTCTAAGCCCAACTCCAAAGTAGTGAACCTGATCACGATCTGTAGAAGCCAAGTCCCCAGCGAACTGTAATAGGTAGCGAAACCTCTCCATATACTGGACCATTGTGCGGTTACCCTGCCTAAGACACAAAAACTCCTGTCTTAGACGCAATTGTATCTCCCTCGGTATGTACTGGTCATAAAAAACCTGTCTGAAACCGGCCCAAGTAGTCGGCTCTCCATGAGTCTCAGTATGAGCGGTCCACCAAACTCCGGCCTCTCCTCGAAGCATATATCCGGATATCCTGGCGCGAATACTGTTGTGAATCCTCATAAGATTATGTAATTTTTCATGTGCAAGAAGCCATCTCGCAGCTGCCTCTGGGTCTCCGCCTCCGATGAAATATCCCGGCTGAAATCTCATAAACTCCTTTGTCAGCTTAGCATCAGCTGACAGGGAAGTCTCGAATGTGATCTCATGTGGGGTCTGTGTCAGTGTCACTGCATGTGTAGATGCCAGTGTGACAGCCTCAATACGAGTCTCTAAAACTGTAGTAGGTGTGCTAGTATCAGCCATAACTGCAGTGACTGGCGTACCCTGAACAATCGGCGCGGCTGCCGTTTCGGTGACGCTCGGTGTGATGGCGGCAGTAAGCGTCGCGATAGTCGATGTCTGAGCACGGAGCAAGGCCATCATCTGCTCGAACTGTCGATCGTGTGCCGCGATCCGATCAAGTACACTCTGATCGGTCGCGATAGGCGTAGTAACACTCGTCTGTCCACCATCCTCCGAAGGTGGAGTCGGCTGTCCATCCATGTCGTATCTGCAATAGCGAAGGTCCGTATCAGCCTCGTATACACATATATACTATTACAAATCAAAATATATAACGTATAAGCTTTGGTACTACCCGTCCCATGTTCGCTTCCCAACTAAAGTTCTAAGTCATGATCTTCGGGTTTCCACGTCTAAGTTCGTTTGTTAAGTTTTATTCAGTTTCATTAAACTTTTCCCCTAGGTTCGCTTGGACCTAGGCTCTGATACCAACTATGACGGCCCCAAACTCCGAGGCAAACCGGGTACCGCCACGTCGCCACACACGTCACCAAGCATGCCACGTCACCGCACACTTATTTTTAACTGCCCGCGACCTAAACCTTTGTACGTATCTTATTCGCCTTAACTTAGTATTTATGAATGTTTTTATGAATATTTACATTAAATTGACTAAGTTAAGTTGTTCGCGATTTATTAAATTAATATAAGTTAAATATCAAAGCGGAAGTCTTTGAAGCATGCAAATATCGTAGAAATGAAAAGTTTGCATTTTATAAATAACCCTATAGTGTGGAAACCCGGCATGAGATACCATGTATATCAAAGAGCGACAAAAGTACAAAAGATGAGCATATATATGTATCAGGTATACAAGCCCTCCCAAAATTTCATAAAAGCAGTAAATAGATTCATACTAATACCTACGCAAAAAGCTGATGGGGCTCTCCTAACTCAGAGGTAGTCGCCTAAGACCCTCTTACCCCTGCTCGTCCCACGATCTGCAATTTGTCACAAAAAACAATGACAAATCCCAGTGAGTAAATCCCAGAGAACGTTATCTAATATTCACAAAATCCAATAAAACGACTGCAATTCATGCAATTTAAATAAGGAACAAGAATAAAGTAATCGCATGAAAATAAGTAGTTAAGAAGTCGAATTTGGAAACGAGTGTAGCGTGACAAAGAACCCTTGTCGACATCTGGGGATTGTCTTAGCTAAACCGACAGGAACACATGACGACCACCTCGCCAAACATCTCACGGTCGAATGAGAGGAACCCATGAACGGGAGAAACCCCATCCAAACATCTCTCGAGAGGAACCCATGACGAAGACTTAGGTCTTCATCAAACTTCTCTCAACCTACTGGTCTGGCGAAAAATAATCACCGCATAGCCTTAACATGGCCAATTACTCGAACAGCGCGGGGTAGCTAGCCCCGAGGTGTGAGTCCGTGCCATGCCCGACCTCGTCGACAAACACACATATACACGTGGGAGTGGATGAACAGTAAATGAACAACAATAATTAGCACAATGGAGTAATTGAAATGTGGAATAAAGTAAGTACCAAAAATGAATTTTAACTAATTTTCTCGTGGGTTTATTTACCTCAAACAAATCGCAAATCACACTCAAAACATCCCGCACACGCCTCGAGATACGTACCAGACACCCGACTATGGTATCATAAGTCCCTGGTGTTCAATTATACAATTTTCATTATTTTAGAGTCACATTAAATGAATTTATAATGTGATATCAAAATTTGTAATTTTTATTCCAAAAAGTTTGATTTTTGGCACACTTTTCGAATCATACCGGGGTGCCAAATGCGCGAAAAAGCTTCGAACTCATTTTCCTAGCTTTTCTTCTAATTTTGTATATTTTTCTGGAATTTTCCATAAATTTTTATCTATTTTTCTGTTATTTATTTTATAAAAATCAGTTTTATTATTTTAGATAATTTATTATTATTATTATTTTATATATATGGGTTGGACCCGGGTCGACCCGACCCGACCCATTTAGAGGGGGTGTGGCCCGGCCCTTTAAGCCTCTCCCTCCTCCCCCCCATCTTCCAATTCGTCTCTGTTGAGACGAATTGGAAGTAAAATTATTATTATTATTTTTTTATCAACAACAATAACAACATTAACAACAAATTAGCTATATCAACAACCACATTAGCAATAATCCAACAAACACCACACCATTAAAGGTCCTATACTCCTCAAAATTCAACAACAACATTAACCACTCACCTTGGTCAATGGAGGTCGCCGCGGAGCCGCCAAGAGGGAGAGACTCGCGAGAGAGGCGATGAGACCGTGGAGTGTGAGGAGAGCTTGGTGAGGGAGAAGATGAGAGTGGTGTGAGGAATGAAGAGGAGATGAAAATCGTTTGGTGGGGGGAAAGAGAAGGAAAAATTGTGGGTTTGTTTGGAGATGAGCGTGAAAGGTAGGAGAGAGAAAGGTGAGGGGTGGTATGGGGCGATGTGATAGGTAGGTGTGATGTGACATGTGATGTAACCTATTAAACCTCGACTATCCCATTAACACGCGTTACGCGCACCCCGCGACGTCGCAACCTGTCGTTACTACCCGCGCACAATGCGACTAATAAAATATCAACTAATGCGACGCGAATTAATTAATAATACAACAATTTAACACGCATCACACAAAAACAACTGTTTATGCCTTGGTTGGCGTGCCATAGACTTGTCAGCAGTGTCCACGTGGGTCCGAGCTACGTGTCCTAATCCGTAATTAATAATTAATTAAGATTGAATAATGTGGGTCGTTACAATGACGCATTATCAAAATGCGCCATTCATGTATTATGAACATCATGTTTTTTAACACTCCACGTGGACGCCACGTGGATTGTTCCATAACATGAATGGCGCATTCGTGTTATGTGCACTGGTCCGTGACATTTGCACGGTTTGCATAGATTGGTTTGCCACCTCGAAATACGTGGGTGACATTTGCACGGTTTGCATTGATTGGACGAGGTTGTATGAGTTGTCCACATCGAGATACGTGCGTGATGTTTGCATCTATTGCATGAGGTTGCATGAATTGCACAACTTGAGATACGTGCGTGACATTTGCATGAATTGCACGAGGTTGCCTGGGTCGGCCACCTTGACATACGAGCGTAGCGTTTGCATGAATTGTCCACGTCGAGATACGTGCATGTCCTTTACATGAGTTGTTTTACCTCGAGATACGTGCGTGACGTGGCTTGTTCATCTCGATACGCACATGTCGTTTGCATGGGTTCTCCACCTCAAGTTAAACAAATAACTCCTTTTCAGAATGAGTAATTAAAACAATTTTGTATTTTGTATAAATGACTCCTTTTGAAAATGAGACATTCATTCCACCTCATCAAACACACCACGCCATACATCTACATCATCATTAATAGCTCTTTTTCAAAAAGAGACATACCTTACTTTTTTAATTTTAAAGTAACCATCTATTTAAAAATTAAACCCATCTTATTTTTTGAAAAACACCCATGTTTGAGGGCGTCTCTACACTGTCAATACACATGGCAGGAAAAGAACCGATGAGAGCACCAGAAGTGAAGATCGAATTTTTTGCTTGATTAGTACATTTAGGGATAAAAATTATCAACCCAACACACCCACAAAAATATTTTCAAAAGTAACACACTTTTGGCCACGTCACTGCCACATCACGCGGGAGATGGCGTTGTGAAACAAAAACGTGACCCAAGGTCACGTTTTCCCTTTTTTTATTTATTTGAAGAG
The DNA here is from genome assembly GCA_039657325.1 of Stephania cephalantha. Classification (NCBI taxonomy): domain Eukaryota; kingdom Viridiplantae; phylum Streptophyta; class Magnoliopsida; order Ranunculales; family Menispermaceae; genus Stephania; species Stephania cephalantha. The sequence goes on along the minus strand of CM077569.1, from coordinate 18,812,105 downwards.
AAATCGTGACCCGAGGTCACGATTTCCATTTAACTGAAATTGTGACCTGAGGTCACGATTTCCGCTCAACTCCTAACAGATAGAACATCTCCACTATTGCTTCAACTCCACTGCAATCGAAGACGAAGATCTCCAGATCGTCTCCACTATTGCTTAAACTCCATCTTCTCTCCATCTTCAACTCCAGATCGTCTCCACTGTTGTTTCGGAGGAGGTCAATCAATCAATCGACCGAATACTCACTCTGTAAGATCAACTTGTTTGGGGATTTTGTTTTTTTAGGGTTCTTGTGGTTCTTGTATTGACTATTACCATTACTGATGATTGAATGGATTTCTCTGATGATTGAATGGATGACTATTACGAGCCCATAAAAATGGCACAGCGCCTAGTGGCCACTCAACACCCCAAAAAATTTTTGCTTCATTTTAGGGTTTAGATTTAGGGTTTTAGGGTTCTTGTATTGACTATTGACATTACGAGCACATTAGCAAGTTGATCCGCATAGATTTGCTAATTCTGTGTTGGGCCATGTTCCAATAGAAATGTAAATCAGTCTCAATAAAATGGCCTTACTTTTTTTTTTTGAGTACAAAATCATAGAAACTTTATGGTAAACGAAATAATGGAGCTCATTGGATAACCCGGTGAGCACAATGTCTAAATGTATCGCATGAATTTCATTGTACGCGACTTTATGACATGATGAGTTAAATGTAGGCATTCTCCAAGGACATATTAATAAGATAACCCTATATGCAAATAAGAACTGCTTTTATTTTTCTAGGAAAAAAACTACTGTTATTTTGCTTTGGTGAGATTGACAAACAACTGAAGAAAGGTCATACTATATGGCATCACTTTTTTTTTTGGGTATGTAGCACCAGTGTTGTATACAAGTAAACTTTCAAAAAAAAAAAAAAAAAAAAAAAAAAAAAAAAAACTGCTGTTATTTTGCTTTGGTGAGATGGAATAGACCATGCTTAGCTAGAATTGTTAATATGAGTATATTACTTTTAAGTGCAGATGGATTAGATCCTGAATTCTAGTCCATATAATCCTTTAAAACTTTTATATTGGTTAACTGGCACTGACAAATGCAAACCCCATTGAAGTGAAAAGTGATTTGATCCTTAGCTAGGATTTAAAATTTTTTTTTTTTTTAGATCAAACTTACTAGTTCTTTGCGAAAAGTGATTTTTCCCTTAAATAGCTCCGCATTCACAATTTTATGTATGTTTTGTGTTGCCTCGGGAAACAAATAGTTCTTAGAGTGTTTATTGGTTCATCATATAATAATGACAACATTGGTAATGATTTGGGGTTCAAGCGCGATATGGATCCTCGCCCTATAGATGACTCGGTTTTGACTATGCAAGCTCTCCATAGATCTACCCGCGTCTGGAATGGACCGGTAGTACTTCTTCTCGCCTTTTTGCATAATTTTATAGCTTCGTATCTACATTTTAACTAATGTAACTTAAATCTCGTATTTCCATAAGAGCCTGATATATTGACTATCAGGCGTAATTCAGCTGCACTACATCGATTGGTCCCACTGGATGAACGAATAGTTGGGCATCTTCAGGAAGCTGGCTTTTATGGGACGACACGAATAGGTTTCATATCAATTGATTGACATCTCATTACTGCCCTTGTAGAGAGGTGGAGGCCAGAAACTCACACGTTTCATTTTCCAGTTGGGGAGATGACTATTACCCTACAAGATGTACAAATCATCTTAGGGTTACCTGTCGATGGATTACCAATCACTGGTCGTGTAGAGCAAGATTACGATGCCTTATGTTTCACACATCTGGTCGTGCTGAGGCATTGGTAAGTACAATTTTATTTTTTTCAGTCATGAAGTCTTTCAAATAGTTGTTTTGATTTTACTTTCGCATACGACTTCATAAATATTTAATATGTAGGCACATGGAATGACATCAATTCATCAGTTGACATTGGGTGATGATGTGTCTATTGCACGTATTAGAGATGTAGCTGCATCGACTTTGACTGCAGTACATGCAGATTATCGCATGCATAATATGCCCACTTCATTTGAAGCTTCTCATCAATCTTCTCATGAAGATACACATTCGAGGCATGACACTCCAGTGTATACTCCATCAGTACCTCTCAACCAGTTCGAGACTCTACATACTCCATCAGTTCCTCCCAACATGACATTCGAGGCTACGGAAGCTTTTCCATTTGACAGGGCACCTACATCTTCGCGTCATTTTAATGCAAGTCCAATAATGATGAATTTATCTGGGAGTACAAGTACTCATGATGGTGGAATGCGTGATATCGATGATATTCAAAGAGAAGATGCTCAAAATGCTGCTGATGTGGGCCATTCGAATGTCCCATTAGCGTTTAATCGTAATGTCCGAGTCGTAAAGAGAACACGTTGTGGGACTGGAAGTCATTATTTGGGGTCAGACTAGGACTTTTTCTTAACTATAATAAGACATTTTTTTCTTTTTATTATTGCTTTGTAGTTGATCACCTTGCAATTTCTTCATTTATAGCAATTCAAATTGCAAGTTCTTCATATATAGCAAATCATATTTATGAATTTGTTGAATTAATATATTGTTTTGCAGTATATGATATGAAAATATTTTTGTGGGTGTGTTGGGTTGATAAATATTATCCCTAAATGTACTAATCAAGCAAAAAATCCCTTCTTTCCATATCAACACGACTAGACTAGAGCTGACAACACAAACTTGAGCCGGCGACACTTAGTAGCAGCATCCAATCAAAATCAATATTTCTTGTCATGAGATGGGTTCCCAATCACAAAGCTATCTTGACGGGTGTCTCAAGATGCATTTATATCATACAATATACATATCTTAATTAGCTATTCTCAAAAAAAATAAAAAATAAAAAGCTAAAATTCAAGGAACATCATTTTATAGTACAATTCAAGGAACCAGTCTTTGTATAATTGTATGTGCAGACTTGGTTATCTCCTAGAGTATGGTGTACATATATACATAAACTAATATTCTATTTTCTCTTTGGTACAAGTCTCACCTCAGAACAAGAATTATTGAGGTGATGGGCTTGTTAGAAGCTTCATCATAAAGTTAAATTGAGTGTTGGGAGATGACTTGGGTAGGGGCCATTTTGCTCTTTCAGGCTCTTTGATAAATTTGAATCCTTGGCCCTTGTACAACTGCAATGCTGCCGGGTAGTTAATGTCACAGTGCAAGATGGAAAACGTGACTTGCAGGCATACTTCCTCTTGCTAGAAAACGTGACTTGAAGTCACGTTTTTCAGTGACCAACCCAAACCGCTGAGGTGGCGGGTGATGTGGCAGTGACGTGATAAAAAATGTGTTAGTTTGGAAAAATTTTCAGTGGGTGTATTGGGTTGATAAATTTTATCCGTAAATTTACTAATCAAGCAAAAAATCTAGTCAAGATTGGCCAAAATTCAAAAACGACATTAAATGAGGTGGGCCCCGAGGGGTGAGTGGGGCCAGTTGTCCACTCTGTGTGTTAGAAGAGGAGCCGCGGATTAATGGATGCATTTTTTTGGGAAATGAAGAGGAGGCTGGATCGCAGCTGTGGACAGGGCTTAGTGAGTGGACGACCTGCGTGCAGTGGATGCTTACAAAAGGAATGTCGACCCAGTTTGTCCTCAATGCAATACAGACGTTCAAGGCCCAACGAAGCCGAGGACGGTCTCAATCTCTATGCACTTTTTTCCCCTCGGTCAAAAACCATTGATGTGAACTGGGCCACCCCTCGCCTCATTGAAAGAGTGGACAGTCACAGAGACCAAACACAAAACTTACTTGTGGTTTCTCTATCACCCCCCCAAGGGCCAAGACTCATACATGGGGAGACAAGAACATTGCAGTTGGAACCGTTGCAGACAGTGCAACGAGTCTCATTACTAAACAACAGCAAGGAAAGAGACGTAGAAGGCATAATAGGCATCTCAAGGGGAAGTGTAAGTGGGGAACAAAGCGACGGTGAGGATGTTCACGAAGAAGAGAGCAAGGTGCCCTGTGCGGAAGATTAGAGCGAAGAGGAGATTGAGGAGGATCATAGTGATATAAGGGGAATCCAAGCTGATGAAGAAGAGCGTTTGGATGAGGGCTTCTTGGAATTACAATTGGGCGACAAGATTGCTGAACAAATTCAAAAACATCAACAGCAAATCAATGATCAACAAAGATCATTGATCAATGTAACAGTGCTCATTGAACACGATGAAACAATGAAATGCAATCTGTTCTTATTCAAAAAAATCAATATGTACATTACATTGTATTGCTTATATACAAAACTCACATGGTGTACATTGTACCCCCTAGTTACAACTGCCTAGAACAAACTAACATGAACCTGTAGTACATTACACTAAAGTACATGATTCAATACATACTCATCAATTAACATAAAAAACTACATAAACAACAACGACTACATGTACATAGCAAGAATGACTCAGTACACTAAAGTATAATTCTACATCCCCCTCAAGATGGAAGTCTATGCCAATCACATAGACCCATCTTGGACAATAAATCGAGAAAACAAAGGAGAGTGATAAAGATTTTGTAAATAGGTCACCAATTGTAACGAAGAGTAGAAATGTACCGAGGAAGAACAAATCCACACTTAAAGCGATGTCTAACCAAGTGACAATCAATTTCCAAATGCTTAGTACGTTCATGAAAAACAGATTAGCAGATAAATGTATTGCGAACTTGATTATCACACCAAAGAGGTATTGGAAGTGAAGTAGGAATATGTAAATCCTTAAGAATATATGAAATCCACAATAGCTCACAAACCGTGGAAGACAAACCGCGATATTCGCCTTCAAGAGAGGACTTGGACACGTGGCTTGTTTCTTAGTTTTCCAAGAAACCAAAGAGGATCCCATGAACACACAATAGCGAGTGATAGATTTCCTTGAAATAGGACAAGCGACCCAATCGAATCACAATAAGCAACCACACGAGAGAGATCTTCTTGGACAGGGAAGTACAGACCACTGGGATGGAGTACCCTTAAGGTATCTTAAAACATGAAGAGCACCGGACCAATGTTGCTCGTAGGGGCTTGAACATACCGACTTAATTGTTGTGTGGCATAAGTAATATCGGGGACGAGTGAATCCTGGTAAAGAAGACGACCAATGAGTCTTCTATATCTATCAACTTCAATTAACAAAAGTGAATCAGGATCTGTAAACTTGCAGTCACGAGGGAGTGGAGTAGCAGCTGGTTTAGCCATGAGAAGACCAGCATCAGTAAGTAGATCAAGAACATACTTACGTTGATGAACATAAAGACCTGAAGAAGATCGAACCAATTCCAAACCCAGGAAATAACGAGCTTGACCAAGATCCTTAATGGTAAACAATGTATGTAAAAAAGTGTTGACTTGAGCAATTAATTCAAGTGAAGTACCAGTAAGAAGAACATCATCAACATAAACCAACAACACCAAAAATTGACCAGCATTGTTGTAAGTAAACAAGCAGGGATTATGAGCAGATTGATTAAAACCAAAAGATTGAAGTTTGGTTGTAAGCTCATGATTCCACTGTCGAGAGGCCTGCTTCAAACCATATAGAGATCTATGAAGTTTGCAGACTTGATTAGGTGAAACCAAATTATAACCATCAGGTGGCTTCATGTACACATCTTCATCTATATAGCCATGTAAGAAGGCATTGTTAACATCCAATTGATGTAAGGGCCAATCTCGAGCAGTTGCTAAAGATAATACAATTCTAACAGTGACATTCTTGGCAACTGGAGAGAAGGAATCAGTATAATCAACACCTTCAATTTGGTTAAAACCTTTTGCAACCAAACGAGCCTTACACCTATCCAAGGAACCATCAGGATGAAGTTTAACCTTGTAGATCCACTTAGAACCAATGGCTTTCTTACCAGGGTGGTAGAGTAGTAAGACTCAAGTTCCATTAGTTTCCAAAGCACTGTAACTCTTTATCCATTGCTTCAATCCAAACAGATCATGTTGAGCTTGAATATAAGCTGGTAGGCTCCTTTATATTTGAAACAAGCAGAACTATGAAGCATTTGTAGCTAGCAAGTAATGTTTGGAGAATGTATAAAAGGAAATGTAGGAGGGTTACCAAGTAGATAGAGGAATTGGTGTATAAGGCAAAACAGATGTCTCTACATTGTTTAGAACAAAATCATTCACCAAAGAGGCTTATGAACTGCACGAGTACTTTTCCTAGTAACAACAGCATTAGGAGGCAGGACATCTTCATGTAAATCATCATTAGTATGAGGTACTAATGCATCGTAGGGAGTACAGAGGAGACCAACTTCAGGGACATCAAAACATGCTTCATTAATAGGTAAATCTTGAGAAGGAGGTACAGTAGCTGATGTAGGAGCATTAGGAGCTGGAATGTCTCTCAAATAATCAGAATTATCTCCATAAGGAATAGGCACATGACACCTTGAATTTGCAGAATCTTTATGAAAAGGAAACTGTTTTTCCAAGAAAATCACTTCTCTTGAAACAAAACATGTATGTGTGGCCATGTTATACAGTCTATAAGCCTTTTGTCCTGGAGAATAACCAATGAAGATACATTTAATAGCTCGTGAATCCAACTTAGATTTGCTTGGTGAAACATTTGTAGCAAAGCACAAACAACCAAAAGTCTTTAAAGAAGAATAATTTGGTATTCTTCCAAATAAAAGACAATAAGGAGACTTCCACTTCAGTAACTGAGTAGGTAATCTGTTGATGATGTATGTGGCAGTAAGAATAGCATCTCCCCAGAATTTTGTGGACAAATTAGACTGAAAAATCAAGGCTCTTGTAACTTGCAGTAAATGTCTATGCTTCCTTTCAACAACACCATTTTGCTGAGGTGTATATGGTGTTGATCTTTGATGAACAATTCCCAAACCAGAGAACAAAGCATGACAATCTTTATTACAAAACTCAGTTCCATTATCAGTCCTAATGGTTTGAACTGAGACCTTGAAATGAGTTTGAATGAAAACTAGAAACTGTTTGATGATGTTGCTGTCAAGGACTTATGTTTCATCAAAAAGTCCATGTGAATCGACTAAAATCATCCACAATAGTCAAAAAATAATGAGCTCCTTGAATGGAAGACTGCTTATATGGTCCCCATATATCCATATGCAACAACCGAAAAGGACTAGATGTTTGAATAGAACTCATTTGGAAAAACCAATCTGCATTGTTTGGACATCCGACAAACATCACAAGGTTGAGTATGTTTTACACTTGAATGATTTGTTAAGTAACATATCAAGTTGTCTTGTTACATGAACGAAGGATGCCCCAATCGACAATGCCATGAAAAATTATCGGTAGCATTATTACGTAGGCTAATGATAATTCAGAAGGTGATACAAATGAAGCAATGACATCCTTATGAAAGGAACTCGAATCCAAAGATGTACAAAGTCCTCCAACCATCCTTCCCACAACCTAGAACTTGAGAACTCTCAATGTTCGTATAGCACAAAACAATGGATAAAACTCAATTGTCAGTTTAGTAGATGAGAGTAACTTACTAACTGACAAAAGATTATACTTGAATGAGTTTATATGTAAACAAGAAGAAAGAACTAAGTCTGAACTCAGCTTCACATCTCCAATGCAATTCACTTCTTTAGTATGTACATCAGGTAAACAAACCATTACAGGCTTAGGTAAGACAGTGACATTTGCAAGTAAATCATAGCTAGTGCACAGATGATTTGTTGCTCCACTATCCACAATCCAAGCATCTGAATTAAAAGAAGAACAAGAACTGGAAAATCTTTTATATGAGCTACCTGTAAAATCAAATACAGCTGAATTCACATGAGTAGAAGCTCCTGCCTCTGAAACAGACTTTCCTTTCATAAAATTCTCAATCCCCCGTATCGTATCATTTCGCTATATTAGATCGAAAATCTTCAAACCGAGATGATCTTGCATCTTGTATGTCAGAGGTGATTCCATCAAATTCACAAAAGACTTTGAATTATTGGACATCTCGCTTCTTGTCAAGGTCTTTTTGTACCAATCTGGAAATCCATGAAGTTTGAAATAAGTTTCTTTTGTGTGCCTTTTTGTCTTACAATGATCACAAAACATATCATCTTTATTGACAAACTTCCTTTGATTTCCTTTTCCAGCAAACCTATGAAGATTTGCTAAACCAGACGAACCTGAATTTATCTTAGTAGTTTTCATCATCATGGCTGTATCTATCACAGGTGAATAGCTAACATGTACCTCCTTTTGTTTTTCAACTCTAAGAACCATAAAGTAGGCTTTGTTTATACTTGGTAATGGATCCATTACCAATATTTGATTACGAATATGATCATACATATCATTCAATCCCATCAAAAACTGCATCAGCCTATCATTAGACTCCAGAACAGCCATTGCAACTGATGCTCCACATTCACACACAGGTAAAGGAGCTAAACAACTCAGTTCATCCCAAAGTTTCTTAAGTTTGGTATAGTACTGTGAAAGTGACAGATCTCCTTGACTTATAGAAGCAATATCTCGTTTCAATTGGTACTAGAGAGGACCATTACATTCTCCAAACCTTTCTTTTCATTCATTCCATAGATCAAAAGAAGAGGTTGTATAAAGGAAAGCTTCAACAATATCCTTTGAAATAGAATTCAAGATCCAAGAAGTGACCATATAATCCACCTTGATCCATCGATCAAGATTAGGATCAGTAGATTCTGGTTTTAAACATCTACCATCAATGAAACCAATCTTTGTTTTTGCACCCAATGCAATCATCATAGCTCGACTCCAAGACAGGTAATTTGAACTAGTAAGAGAATTAGAGACAAGTACCATACCAGGATGATCAGATCCTTGAAGAAGTAAAGGATTCTCAGCTCCAAGATCACCTGTTTCAGGAGCTCTCCCTGCTCCATTTCGAATTGAAGAACTTACGAACCATGAACAGATGCCATGTTCGGATCGTCAATTCAATCAAAAAACAACACAAATCAAGAACTGTAGAACCTGCTCTGATACCATGAACAAATTCAAAAACATCAACAGCAGATCAATGATCAACAAAGATCATTGATCAATGTAACAGTGCTCATTGAACACGATGAAACAATGAAATGCAATATGTTCTTATTCAAAAAATCAATCTGTACATTACATTGTATTGCTTATATACAAAACTCACATGGTGTACATTGTACCCCCTAGTTACAACTGCCTAGAACAAACTAACATGAACCTGTAGTACATTACACTAAAGTACATGATTCAATACATACTCATCAATTAACATAAACAGCTACATAAACAAAGCAACAGCTCTGTACACAGCAAGAGCTCTGTACACTAAAGTATAATTCTACAATTGCGCAGAACAAACTAACTACGGAAGAGATCATCAAGATGGAAGTCAGAGCTATTGAGCAGCTGTGCGAGGATAGAGTAGCACTTCGTCTCTTAGTTATGGGTTCGTAGGATGACAATGCGACTCATTTTCAAACCCACATCTAGCTCAACCCTAGATATTATTCATAACCAAGATGTCCCCCATATATGCCTACCCCTGGTGTAGGTGCCTCGGTTTCATCTGACGAGGAGCAGGCGGCTATCTTTTTGGCTGAAAATGGAATTCATATAAGGGAAATTGCGAGAATGGAGACCTAGATGTAGGATCCTAGCACACCGGCTAGACCGAGGGCGCTGCATATAGAGCTACAAAGACTAAATTGTGGCATCGATTATAACTCAACTAGGGACAAAAGGGCTTTCGGTGGACCAAAATAAAGTTACAGAGGTCGAACTTAAGGGGTATTGGGAATGTTAACAAACAGTTGCTGATTAAGGAGGAAGTTAGAAAGGTGAATCCCAGTTTTCCGGTTCTACAAGAGACCAAGAAAGAGATATTTGGAAGGTCAGAGGTTGTGTGCATTTGGGGAGGACGGTTCAAGGAATGGGTTACTCTAGAAGCTGTAGGCACACGTGGAGGAGTAGTAGTGGTATGGGATAATATAAGGGTTAAAGTCTTCAACAGTTTGGTAGAAGCTCCTCAATGTCTATCTTAGTCGAGGAGGGATGCGGGATGAAGTGGTGGTTAACGGGTATGTATGGTTCGGCAGGGCCATCTAGGAGAGTGGAGTCTAGGGAGGAGTTAGGAGCTTTGTAAGGGGTATGCTGGCCCATTTAGTGCGTCACGGGGGATTTCAATGTCGCACGTTTTCCCTCGGAGCCAAATATTCCTCGGTACATGACAAGTATGCATAGATCTGATGAAGTGTTAAGGGACATGGACCTTCTCGACCCCTATCCAAAACATGAGGTATATGTCACGACCCGAATTTCTAATCTGTGTTTAATCCCTTAATTAGGATCAGTGACCCGTGACGTGAGACCTGCATTGAGATATGTGCATTGACCGAGGCGAAAGTGTCAAGGTATATGTTAGATTTGTTGTGGTGTATGTTTGATGTATTGTATATGTGTAGGCTACTAAGTCACTCATACTCGTGTTTAGGTGTCGAGACGTGAGTGGAGATACACCTCGAGATGCGTGTCAACATGGACCGGGGTAGAGAGTGATGTGGTAAGTTGATTTAAACCTAGTGTAACTTGTATAGTAGTATTAATGTGGATATGGTTAATTTTATATTAGATGTAACCTAAATTAGCATTTTAAAACAATAACCATTTGATGATTCTCGAGATACATGTTAGCACATATAGAAACCAATTGAGTTTCATTTGGTGTTATTTGGATTGAGATAGTGGAGAGTTAGTGGAAAATGTGGCAAAAAGTAAGCCATTAGATTAGTCTCGAGATACGTATGTACACGAAGATCAATGGCTATGAAACAATCTTATCTTAATATATAAGATTGGATTGATCAATTCATGCAAACCATTTCATTCCATTTTCATAACTTATGAGCTAAGAAAGCTAGTTGGAGGAGAAGGAGATCAGTAAGATTGAGAAGGAGAGTTTGATGTAGGAAGAATTGATTAAGCTATAGATGTTCATCAACTAGGTAAGCTACTCTACACAAAGTTTTAAAAAATTGGAGGTGTAGTTTCAGTTTTGGTATTTGTGTGATTTCAGAGGGTAAATAAAGTGATTTTCGAAATTGGGTTACATATTTGGATTCCTTACGAAAAACCATTAATTTTTCTATAAAGAAGTTTGAAATTCGAAGTTAAATTGACCAAGTTATGATCAAACAAAGTGTGTTTATGAGTTTTATAAGAAAATGCATACATATTTGGATGGTTTAATGATTATATATGAAGTGTATGCTGATGCAGTTGCTAAGAATTGTCATTAGTACGCTAATCATGCTATCCAACATGCTAGGTGCTCTGACAGCCCAAAAATATGAATTTCCTAATTTAAACACAAACTCTATAAATAAGTCCAATATCCTAACTTCAGGTCTAAACACAATAAAAAAATATGTTAAATGATAGCAGAAACTTAAGGAATAGTCTCGAGGGTTCGGATATGAGTTTTGAGGTGTCGAGAATCCAAAATAGCTAGGAAATTTGCGTGGATTGTAAGTAAACTGATTGAGATATTTATTTACATTTCATTCCTGTTTTGTCATTCAATTGTAGTCATTTGGAATGATTTACCTATTGTACTCTAGATACCATGACTTGTTTTTTCTCTCATTTCATGAGTTTGTTATCATGGTATTGATTTTTGATTAATTAGTTTCATTGAGTCTAAATCATGTGCTATTTTCATTCTCGATTGTTGATATAATTAGTCAAATGAAATAGCATGCTACGAGGTAGTGGTTTACGGTATTGTATTGTCACGGCCCAAATAATTAATACACGTTTACTTCGTTAATCAAGACAAAATGACCCGTGACGTGGGACCCGCAGCGAGATACGTGTCACTACCGAGACACGGTGGCCGAGGTAAATATTATATTTGTTGTGTTGTTTGACTAGTGTATTGTACATGTGTAGACTACTAAGTCATTTACGGGTATGCAGATACCGAGACGAGAGCGGGATGAGCCTCGAGTCGCGTGTCGACGTGAGACCGAGGTAGCGGCATATGGGGTACGCTTAATGTATTTGAGTTAAATAAAAAAAATGAAAAAAACAAGTGGCTAGAATTAATCTTATATATATATGGATAAAGTGGAGTTTTATCCACACTTCAAAACAAACAAAAAGAGAGAAAGAAAACAGAGACGATCAGGAGGAGAAGGAAGAAAACCGAGAAGGAGAAAGAAAGAGAGACCGAGAGAGAAAGAGAGAGAGCTCGAAGAAGGGGAAGCAAGGTGAGTTGCTCTGTCGTTGTTGTTGTGTTGTTTGTTGTTGTTGTTGAGTTGATTGTTGTTGGTGTTCGAGGTGGCGAACTCGGATGAACTGCCATGGCAGTTCATCTGAGCTCGAGAAAGGCAGGGTAGTAGTCTCCCCTGCATATGAACTCCACCTGGTTGGGGATGGAAGCCCAACCCCAGTGAAAAGAAAAAAAAAATCATAAACATAGCCGATTCTCTGTTTCTTCGCGAGAGGAAGAAGATGCCGCCTGAACCGGGCTGGTTCGGCCCAATTCAGACCCAAAAAGAAAAAAAAAAAAAGTGTGAGAGAGGAGATGGGTTGGGTGAACCTGGCCGGTTCGAACCGGTTCGGCTCGGTTCAACCCAAACCCGCCAAATTAAAACAAAAAAAATAGAAAAAGAGGAGAAAAAGGAAAGGAAAATTGGGAAAATTCCAAAAAAATTAAATTTCGACAAAATAAATTGCAAATAATGACTTTCTAGGAAAAATAAAATATTTGGAATTTCGGACGAGCATTTTTCGGGGGTTTTACCTCGAAAAACGCGAAATGGGCCGAATGCCGAAAGTAAATAAACAAAGTGTTTAGAAATTTGTCTCGATTTCGATTTGGCCTAAATTGAGACATTATTGAATATTAGGAAACTAAGGGGAGAACTCAGGCGTTTGGGCACGCATTACGAAATTATCGAGGGATCGGCTAGACTAGGACAAGCGTGTGAATTGTAAGTAAAACTGTGAGGATTTTATATTTCATTTCATTCACCCTTATTGATTTATTGGCCTATTGGTAGACATTACTACTTGTCATCTCACATCATGTTGTTCTTGTATCGATTCATGGATGAATATTGTGAGATGATGCATTGTGAATTATTTCATTCCCCCAATTCCTACACTTGATGTCGTTCTTGAATACAATTGATGAAAAGCATGCTAATGGACTACTTTGAATTTAAATAGACTTGTATTCGATTTTTTTTGGGTTTTGTAGCCAAACTTGTCTTGGTAACCTAGAATTTTGGAATTATTTGTCTTTGAAATTAAATTGGGATTATTTAGTGTCCATTGCACGAGAGATGCATGGTTCACGGGGACATGGGTCTACCGGGGTTCTGGCACTCACCACTACACTTGTGCGACACATGAGTTATGGGGCTCGGTGTGGTCGGCAAGCATGAGATTGATGTTCTAAAGCGTAGAGCGCAACTCCGCTATATATGTGAGATATGTTGAGCGCAGCTCCATATCGTAGTGGGAAAAGGTAGGTGATAGGTCTCACCGCCGACCGGACGTAGATCATCTCGAGTTAGTACTTAAATATCACTATACTCGTCGTCTAGTTTGTGACATGAAATTCTGGGTGTAGGTAAATATCACTATACTCGCGTCTAGCAGACGGCATGTCGAGGAAGGAGGAAGGAGAAGATCGGCGACTTCCTTTGAGCAGTTCGTCGACTCTCCTCACTCATTTTGTACGTCTCGACTTTTGTTGTATTATTATTAATTATGTCATTTTGGGTTGTACATTGGGCTGAGTGGATAGTTTCATATTTATACATGCATGTGATGCTGTCTTTTCCTGGTTTTCCACACTTAGGGGATTTTTGGAGAATTAATGCTTCCGCTTAACATTTGAATTACCTGTCAATGTGATAATATAACAATACATGGAGATTTGGAGGATATAGGGACGATAGGCTGACTAATACATATTGAAGTCTTAGATCATGTGGATTAAGGCTTGAGTATGGGATTAGGCTGGGCGGTGCCCTGTTTAGTAGTTGGGGCCGTCACAGTTGGTATCAGAGACAGCTTTAGAGAATTTTATGGCTTAAAGCAATATGATACCAACACAGTTGGTATAAGAGAAATAGGTTTAGAGGTCAAAATGCATAAAATACAAACCTTAGTTGTGGAAACCAGATACTCATTGCCTAGACACTATTAGTTCTGAAGTGAGTGACAGTGAGATGGGGGATTTCGTCTATGTACTTGTTAAGTGCTCTATGTATATATCTACTTATGCGCTGTCACGTAGACACTGATTCGCGTTCGCTATCCATTGTCGATGGCTGATACACGCAGGGGAGGAGATGCAGAGCCTAGTGGCAGTTCGCCTCCTACTATAGCGGAGGATTTACAACGACTGTCTGATCGAGTGAGAGCTCAGGGCCAACAGTTGATTGATTTCATCGCAATGATGACCGCACGTTTTGCTGCACCGGCATCGACATCAATTCCTACGACTGCTACACCGATCGTCCAGTGCCAAGACTTCTCGTGCGCAGCCTTAGCAGCGTCGATAGACGTGACCGCACCAGTGGTGGAGACAGTTGAAGCAGTACCGTCTCCCACGCCCGCATCTTCTAGCACTTTAGTGGAAGTTCAGTTGGTGAAGGACTTCATGAGACTCAAACCAGCGTATTTCGATGGCGTCAAAGATTTTCAAAAGATTGAGAAATGGATCATGTCTCAGGAGAAGCTTTATCGGGTCCTGAGGAATGAGGATAGACTTCGTGTAGAGATCTCATCATATACACTTGAGTGAGACGCTGATGTGTGGTGGCGTATGACAGTGGCCACTCACGGAGAGTTCGAGACATGGGATGCTTTTAAGCAGAAGTTCTATCGGCAGTATTTTCCACCTTCAGTCATGAAGCGATTGAGACGAGAGTTCATGGATTTGAGAGAGGGGCCAGAGGAGACTGTGATGCACTACATTGATCGCTATGATTATTTGCGACAGTTTTCTGGGGATTTGGTGAGAGATGAGTCCGAGGATGTATATCACTTTGGTGATGGACTCAGGCCCGATATCGGATATTACGTCGTCAGTTCAGACGCGAGGACACGCAACAAGATCTATGAGCGAGCCCTAGCGCATGAGACATACTATCTGGGCCGAGTTGCTTATGGTAGAGCACCGGGCCCAATTTTCTCTGCAGAGCAGGCCGTAGAGTATGAGAGGAGGAGACAGAGGGGTAAGGGAGCAAGGGGATGGAACCTAGGATCTCAGGGTTCGGGGACAGCTACACGCCCACTAGCTGTGCCTCCTGTATCATCCACTGCTTCGGCACAGAGCTCTATGAGCAGACTTCCCTTGCCACCTCCCATTAGACCAGCCTTACCAGCTCCTATAGTTCTTGCACTTCCCGCCCCACAGGCTTCAAGGCAGCAGTCGCAGGGTGGTAGAGGCAGAGGCCGAGATACGAGATAGAGATCGGAACAGGTGTAGAGACAGGGTCAGTATCAGGCACAGGGCCAGTCTCAGACTCAGTGTACGCACAGCAGGCCCGAGAGGAGGTTCACATGGTAGCCCAGCCAGACGCTGACGCTACACGGGGTCTTATTGAGGGTACGATTTCTATTTGCGATCACGCTTTATATGTTTTATTTGATTCTGGCTCTACCGTATCGTTTATTGCTAGTCGCAAGATAGACATTATAGGGTTGAAACTTGTTAGGCTTAGCGTACATTTGATCTTAAATACTGCAGCCGGGGATAGAGTGTATCCTCATAATATTGTTAAGAAATGTCTCGTCGCGATAAATGGCGTAGAGCTACTTGTTGACTTTATAATCCTCGAATGTTTGGAGTTCGACGCGATTTTAGGGATGGACTGGTTAGCTGCATACCATGCTTATATCGATTGTTTCAGTAAGACAGTGATATTTGAGATCCCAGGGCGTCCGCCATTCATTTATAAAGGTTGTACAACGATGACTGTACGAACGAGAGGTCGACCTGCGACTAATGAGGAGATGGAAGCTTTGATTTCACTGTACACTGTACCAGAGAGTCAGGGACCTAGGGTGGAAGATATACCGATTGTAAGAGAGTTTCCTGATGTGTTTCCAGATGATTTACCTGTTTTACCGCCGCCGCGAGAGATTGATTTCATTATTTAGTTGGTACCAGGTACGAAACCAATTTCTATACCACCATACCGAATGGCAACACGAGAGCTAGAAGAGTTGAAGACTCAGCTCCAGGATTTAGTACAGAAGGGATTCATCACACCTTCCATGTCGCCATAGGGAGCACCCGTCCTTTTTGTGAAGAAAAAGGATGGTACGTTGAGACTTTGTATCGACTATCGACAGTTAAACAAAGTCACAATAAGGAACAAATATCTACTCCTGAGGATAGATGATTTATTTGATCAGCTGAGAGGAGCACAATTTTTCTCCAAGATAGACCTGCGATCAGGATATCATCAGCTTAGGATCAGGGACGAGGATAGGTCCATTACAGCTTTTAGCACCAGATATGTACATTTTCAGTTCACAGTCATGCCGTTTGGGCTGACCGATGTTGCAGCAGTGTTTATGAATCTGATGCATCGTGTGTTCAGACCGTTTCTTGACCGCTTCGTGATAGTCTTCTTCGATGATATCCTAGTATACTCGAAGACGAGGGAGGATCACGAACAACACCTCAGAGAGACGTTGCAGACTTTGAGGGAGCATAGACTGTACCCCAAATTCAGTAAATGTGAATTTTGGCTACCAGAGGTCAAATTTTTGGGGCATGTTGTGGGAGCAGCAGGGATATCAGTGGATCCAGCTAAAATTCAAGCGATTATGGATTGGCCAGCACCGACTTCAGTGACTGAGATCAGAAGTTTTCTGGGTTTAGCTGGGTATTATCGCCGACTCGTGAATGATTTTTTGAAAATCGCTACACCAATTACTAAATTGACTCAGAAAGATGTGAGATTTCATTGGTCTGAGGAATGTGAGGAGGCATTCGCTCAGCTGAATAGGTTATTGACTACTGCACCAGTATTAGTGTTACCAGAGGTTGGACAGGGATTCTCCGTCTATATTGATGCTTCTCATAGAGGTCTGGGATGTGTGTTGATGCAGGGTACCGGTACAGTAGCATATGCATCCAGACAATTGAAGGTACATGAGAAAAATTATTCAACGCATGACTTAAAGCTAGCAGCAGTAGTGTTTGCGTTGAAGATATAGAGACACTATCTGTATGGAGAGACGTTTACACTCTTTATTGATCATAAGAGTTTGAAATATCTCTTAACACAAAAGGATTTGAATATGCGGCAGCGCAGATGGTTAGAATTTATGAAAGATTACGACTTTTCCTTGGAATATCATCCGGGAAAAGCGAATGTAGCCGATGATGCGCTGAGTATGATACCTATCGGAGATGCGGAGGTTCCTACTAACACTCGAGTTGAGATTTGCGCACAGATGAGAGTACATACAATCACTACAAAAAAACAGCAAATCAGAAACGGAATTTTCCGTCTCTGATTTGCATAAATTCCGTCTCTAATTGAAATCAGAAACGGAACAGAGACGGAATTTATTCCGTCTCTAAAATCGTCGTCGCTGATTCAATCAGAAACGGAAATTGATTCCGTTTCTGATTTAGAGACGGATTAGAGACGGAATAAATTCCGTTTCTGATTAGAGACGGATTTAGAGACGGAAATTAGAAACGAACAGAGAGACAGAACAGTAAATGGATTTTTTTTCAAAATGATACATTTGTAATTGCATTCCGTCTCGATTCCGTTTCTAATCAAACTAATCGAGACGGAAATAATAAATTCATGAATTCGTCTCGATTCCGTTGCTAATCGGGAACGGAATCGAGACGGAATTTTTACATTCGTTTCGATCCGTCTATGATTAGCAACGGAATCGAGACGAATTCATGAATTCGTCTCGATTCCGTTGATTATAACGGAATCGAGACGAATAATGAATTCGTCTCTCGATTCCGTTGCTTTCGATTCATGCATATATTCCTGAAAAATTAGAGACGAAATAGCAACGGAATGTATGAATTCCGTTGCTAATCCGTCTCTAATTTTCCTTTTTGTTTAATTTTCAAACATAAACATAATCCAATTGGTTCTCCAACCTATAACTTGAAATTACAACCATATGACCTACTCCATCGCCTGCACCCCCTCCAACAACTCCTTGGGGGTGTTAACATCCCCCAAAAAAGCAAAATTTGACATTCATACATCGACAATATATATCAACAAATATTCAAATGAGAGAAAAAAAATGTAAAATTCAAAATTTGAAAAAGATTTATATATCCACGAAGAATTGTCTAGTATTACAAATGCTCCGAATTTCTAAGTATTCACAAAAACCACCAATCCTATTGTTCAACAACCACCAAAAAAAAAAAACTTACAATCCTCTAAATATGCACAAAAAGAATTATCAACCTAAATCATGTAAACAACTATAAAAGTTACATGATATGCTTTAAATTCCTCGTCTCTCACTTGGAAACTAGATTATGGCAGGTATTGTCACAGGGATATGGGCAATCAATGGCACTAACTCCCACTCGATCGAAGAACCAGCCACCTACTGATAGGGCCACGCTCTGCAAATATTGCAAAATAGATCAAACTCATGATAAAAATACGAAACTGCAAAAAAACTATCTCCATTTACAGTGCAAAAGAAAACAGTATATTTTACTATAATTGAACACACCATTCTATTATACAAATAAGTCTAATAACACCATATCCAAGAAGAACATAATTTAACAAACAGAACACATGAAATCCAATAACTTTTCTTTCAATTAATTTTATGTCAACTCGTAAAGATCAAATTATCTTGTTTACCTTAAAAATCAACCAACAATATAATCATGAAATTCCTACAAACCTAAAAACTTGAATAATGAACAATTTTCTCAAGATATTGGTGGAAGATGATGTCACGTTTGAACTAATGGAAATTCGCTCTAGGAAAAATGAAAAATAAGATGGTATCTCTATTCAATGTTGAATGTTTCAAAGATTGAGTTTTGCAAAGCAATGAGTTATCAAGGATTCATGGTCATGCTAAAATAAAATGTCCACAAAGCAAAGGATTCAAGGTCATGCTAAAATAAAAATTTCCACAAAGCAAAGACTTCAAGTGCAGAAGTTTCTAATACATATACCGTTCTAGACTCTAGAGATGTAGTCATGGAAACTTTCTATTTGAAATCATGCATGAGG
Organism: Stephania cephalantha; assembly: GCA_039657325.1. Taxonomy (NCBI): domain Eukaryota; kingdom Viridiplantae; phylum Streptophyta; class Magnoliopsida; order Ranunculales; family Menispermaceae; genus Stephania; species Stephania cephalantha. The sequence continues at coordinate 18,792,759 of CM077569.1, read as the reverse complement.
ATGCAAATTTGTTGATATAATAATTTGTGTTCTAATGGCAAAGGGCTTGTTCATGCTAAACATGTCATAAACTAAAAATAAATAAATAAACATAAAATGGGAAATTAGACATGATAATGATGAATATTTAAGAGAATAGGAATGTTTCATGCATGTGGGCCAACATGCTCGTGCCATTTTGTGTCAATCAACCATCAAACTAGCAATTCATATTATCAATGCAAATGCAAGTTAGTGAGATTTCAGCAGCAATGCACTCAAGCAAATATTATCAAGCCAAATTAGTATACAAAACCAACGCAACATGAAATGTCCCTATATAGTTCTTACCAATGAATGCTCAAGTTATACTTGACATGATTCACCACTTTCACAAGCACTCTGTCACCCTCTCTTGCATAAAGTGTAGGCCCCGGGAACCGCTTATTAATCGTAACTATGGGCTTCGTGCCGCATAGTCTTGAGATGTTCTTCAACACCACCTACACAAACCCAAGGGACATTTGAAACAACTTAATAATTGAATAGTTGAACTTAAATTTTTCAGGGACATAAGCATCATAGCAGAGATAGAGCTAAGGTAGAAGAGCAATGACTCACATCGAACTTATAGTGACGATCCCTACACTCGACCATCAAAGGGAACGACAAGCAAGCCATGAAAACCAGAAGTTTGATCCATGTAAGCTCCATTTCTTTCTAGTTCTCCTTCAATCCCTTTCTATTATCACTTGTTTTACTTGTTCTGTTATTCAAGTCACATTTGATAGGATATATATACACACAGTAGACCTACTAACACATTTGATAGGATATATATACACACATGAAGATCAAAAGCAGGAACTATTGAACAAATAATAAATTTTCTTTCCTTTTTCTATCATGATTCATGAAGCTAAGCTGCTTTTAGATGCTACTTTTCTCAAACAATTTATGCTTTTCTCTACTATAATTGATAGGAGAACAAAGGAGATATTCATTTGACAATTTATCCTTCCCCTTACATAGTTTGAAGAAATTCAGCTACGTACTTACCGGTTTAATTTAGTTCGGTCTATTACAAGTATTTAGAAATGCAGGCCACATAGTCCAATCAATGGTATCATCTCATCAATCTATAAAAGACCGCACTCAAAAATTCACAAACCTAAAGCACCAATTAGCCACAGCACAATAGCTAAATATATGCTACATTGCTACATACGTTTTCGGTAAATGCTAGTGATTCACCGATTGAAAACTGAAAATATACAACAGTAGAGAATAAAAGTATTTCAAAGAAGAATGTAAACAAAGCTTTGAGGTTTGAGGAAATAGCAGAACCTTGCACGGAGCACAGCTTAGGAAGCCAAGAAATGTGGAATGCTTTGAAGCTTAGGTAGTAAAGAAATGTCCACTTCAGCACCCTAAGTTAAATGAAAAATCAATTTAGGATATAAGACACGCACTAAGACCACTAATAGTATAGTGGGCAGTTCAGCCATCAATAATTAAAAATAAATCAAACGAGTAATCCTAGTGTTTCGAATCCTAACTAGTAGTAGAAATTATATAATTATAGGTACTATTCAATCGTAACCAACAACACCTAACTAATCAATCATCCCTAGCAAGTGTATGAATATGAAATTACTAACAACTATAACATCAAACGACCAAGTAATTACCTCAATACATGATTCTAATGTATTATAATGTTGATCATGACATGCTTTACCGATAAAATAAACATGAAATACCTCCCAAATACAAAATCAATAGAAATCTTGAATTGCTCAAGTAAAATGTTGAAATGATATATTAAATATTAATAAACCTAAAAATAAATGCGAAAGTAAAATTTGAGACTCTTACTTGATTGATCAAAGTTATGTCTCGTGTTGGTTTCCATACCCTTCCTTGGAGCATAAATTAGAAGTATTTGCAAATTTTTTCTCCTAATGCACAACATTTAAAAGGAATGTTCATGTCCTACGTCATATCTTTTTCGGTCACTAGGAAAAAAGGCTTTGACAAAGGGACTACTCATTTCACAGTTAGATCCTACAATTTAAACCAGTTTATATTCAGAATAAGTATATGATAACATGGTTCTCAGAGTTATGCTTCTGGCCCCTCATCAACATTGCTCAAAAAATGGCAACTACTACTCAGCCTTCTTAAGCTTAAAGAGATATGGTTGGAAAGATCACACTCCAAGAAGGTAATAACAAGAGAAACAGAAACTGCTGGGACTTTCATCAAGTAAAACATACTTGGTCAAAAAGTATCTTGTAACAAGTAGAAAATGAAGACATATCAAGAGAACAATCCAATGTGATGAGATGCTGAAAAATTAAAAACAAATTAAAGTAATACCATTTATATGCCAGGTCATACAAGTTGCAAAGCAGTTAATACTACAAGTTGCTCCACTACCGTCATTTATTTAACAGACCAGAATAAGTTCAGTCTAATCTGCATTACTAAGACTTCAGAAGCTAGACCAAAAGAGAGTCCTCAAGAGCACTTTTACCTTAAGATTTCGAACTTGATGAGGGCATCCAGCAGGAATAAAGACTGTTTCTCCAAGTTGTTGCACAAAAGTCCAAGGTTCAATTCCTATTAGCAAAGAACCAACATATACAAGTAAGAAACAAAGCAAAGGAAAGAAGAGTTTTCCCTAAAATCTTAGAACAGAAAGAATGAACAGCAAAGGAAAGCTAGAAACTAGACAAGGAATCAAATGGCAAATAAATACAATCCGAGATGCCATGACTGCTTCCCCAGCGTCGTGATGCACATTCTGTGTTGAAGTCAAGAAAACTATCATCGAAAAAGATATACAACTCGAAAAATTTTAATATAGATACACACACAAATTTTTATTAAATGTCATAGAAGTTGCTCACGGGTCCTTCAAGCACAAGAAATTTAATATATGATTGTTTCTGTTTTAAATGGAAAACACTTGGAGAGTAAAGATAGATGAGATATGAACCTCAAAAGGACACAACAAATTGAATGTCAACAACTAAGCAGCAAACATTCCAGATACTGAAAAGCGTATATATAACCATCTTTACGCATAATAAACTAAGAAGAATAGAGGGAAAAAAAAAAGAAAAAACTCAACATGGGACATTTGGACTCCAGAAACTACCAACACAGTATCACTATACATGGAAACTATTTTAATGGCGTAGTAGACCATTTTGTACCGCAAAGATGGTAAGATAACATTAACAAAGCAAGTTCCACTAGATATATTGCATATAATGAATTTATGATGGAAACGATTCAAAACATGAAACAAAAAATTTTTTCCGAATTCTCTCATCGACAAACTCAATCATTCAAAAGCAGATTTTTTTTCTTCTTAAATCCCCTTGTACATTGGGCTACTTAAAGTGGCTCCAACTCATTTCCGTTGAAAAGCTGAAGCGCCCGTATCACCGCATCCCTTCCAAACCCAAGCTCGGTGAGCTTTGCAACTTTTGCTTCAAAATCAGGTGGCTGCAGCGAAAAATTATAATTTATACAGTGGTTTCGCAAAGCAAGTCTAGTAAATGATCACCAGAAAGAAATTTTTTTAAGTTGAAAAGCAAATGTTATGCGTAATGTAATTTATCTAAGATGAAGAGTATTCTCAACCGAATGAGGAAATCGAGAGGATATGACATTGGCGGTTGTGATGATATTCATTTTTTTTTTCCTTTTACCACAATAAAATTGAGTACAATCCAAATAAAGAAATAGATGAAATGGTTATTGCACTCAATCACTTGAAATACAATTTTTATTGACACCTTAGTAACTGGAAGAGTTTTATTTAGTAAGAAAGCTAGACATTTTACCTGTGGTGTGCTCCCACGAGTTGCTCCTGCAAAAAGAAAGCCCATCCTTGATTAACTTTAGTTTCAAAATTAAAAAAAAAAAAAAAAAAAAAAAAAAAAAATGAGCCAACGGCCAATGTTCATGGAAAGAGAAAAGTACACTTGTGGGAATGCAAACAGGCAAAAATGATACTTAGGGTATTTCTGTTGACAGTAAAACGTGTATAGTGAAAAATATGAAAGCCACAAGCAAGCATCTGATAACTACCAGAAGACTGTCCACCACTTTGTTCTTTGTCATTCTTCCCTTTTGATACAGAAGTTTCCTGAATTACAAAGAAACAACGTGAGATTATTGAGTTAAGGGTAAAAATTATACTATGAAACATTAAAAATGCGAGTGGAATAAATCTACAGCGGCAAGGCTGTGACTCTGTGAAGAAGTTCTAAGGAAATAATGTAGAGCAGATACCACAACTAATAGTATTGAACATTATCTTATACAGATTACCTGAGCTCATTCATGCAAGAACACAGTGTACATACTCAACAAAATCAGATAATTCAGAATTTACTTACAGGAGCTGAACCGGATTCTTTATTTAAATATAAACCAAAAAATAAAAAAATCCAAAATCGAAACCCTAGAAACCAAAAACAAAACTCACATCGAGAATCCCCAGCAAGTCGTCGACCGAGCTGGGGGTCGCCGAGGCGCGTCCCGGCTTCGTTGAGCTCGAGCTCCAGTTCCTGGTCCGTCATTTCTCCGAATCCCCGCAGACCCTTCAAAACCCTATCGATCACGAACTCGATTTCAGACTCCACGCCTCATCAAAGAAACCCTAGAACGAAAAAAAAACCCTATAAACCAAGACGGAATCGGAGGGGACTAAATCCAGGGTTTGGTACACGAAATCAGGCGAACAACATGGCTATTGGTAAGAGTGAGAGCAGAGAGGTGCGAGAAATAGAGAGCAGAGAGCGGCAACGGTGAGAGAGAGAGAGAGCGGTGACGGTGAGAGAGAGAGAGAGAGCAGAGAGCGGCAACGGTGAGAGAGAGAGAGAGCGGTGACGGTGGTGAGAGAGAGAGAGAGCGGTGACGGTGAGAGAGAGCGGTGAGAGCTTCGTTGAGAGAGAGAGAGCGGTGAGGAAGAGAGGCTTGTTGAGAGAGAGAGCGGAGAGAGATTTTAGGGAGAGAATGTGTTTTGTGGTTTGTCCCATATTTTTGAATCATCGAGATCGAAGCCGCACGAATCTCGAGACTAATTGACGGTTGAAAAAAATGAAAATTTTGGTGGGAATGTTGGCGCCATTTTTTAGAGACAGAATTAAATCCGTCTCTATTTCCGTCTCTATTTCCGTCTCTATTTCCGTCTCTGATTCGTCTCAATTCCGTCTCTAAATTAGTCCGTCTCAATTCCGTCTCTAACTTTTTTTTTAGCAACAGAAATTATTTCCCTTTCTAATTCCGTTTCTGATTTGCTGTTTTTTTGTAGTGAATATCTACACAGAGAGTGTTAGAGGGTCAGAGGACCGATAGGTTGTACTCCAGGTTCAGTGAGTAAGAGCAGAGTGCAGATTGTGTTGATTGGGCAGAGACGTCTGACCAGTGTTTGCGCTTCAAGGGGAGACTGTGGATCCCGTCAATACCAGAGCTAAGAGATGCAATTCTTCAGGATTCACATTGTTCCCGTTTCACTGTTCATCCAGGAAGGACCAAAATGTACCATGATGTGAATATACATTTTTGGTGGCCTGGGATGAAAACGATATATCAGAGTTTATCCGAAACTGTGGGATCTATCAGCAAGTGAAGGCTGAACATCGCAGACCTGGAGGATTGCTACAGCCTCTTCTCATTCCACGGTGGAAGTGGGAAAACATTGCAATGGATTTTGTGAGAGGATTGCCGAGAACCGCCCGGAGACATGATTCCATCTGGGTTATTGTTGATCGACTGACAAAGTCTGCTCATTTTCTACCAGTGGCAGCACATTATACGTTTGATCAGTTAAGTATACTATTTGAGCGGGAGATTATTAGACTGCGTGGGGTACCAGTGACTATTACGTCATACGGAGATGTTATGTATACATCCAGGATGTGGCGGAGTATGCAGGAGCAATACGGTACGCGCCTACAGTTTAGTACGACTTTCCATCCTCAGACTGACGGGCAGACTAAGAGATTGATACAGGTTCTCGAGGATATGTTACGGGCGTGCGTCTTGGAGTTTGGCGGATCATGGGATGAGTACCTACCGTTATGTGAGTTTGCATATAACAACAGTTATCAGGCCAGTATTGAGATGGCACCTTTTGAGGCTTTGTATGGTAGACCGTGTCGCTTGCTATCGTGTTTGGCTGAGCCAGAGGACCGGGAGACCGTGGGGCCTGAGATTGTTGTCGATCATACGGAGAAGGTACGACCGATTCGTCAGAGACTCAAGGGAGCCCAGGATTGGCCAAAAAAGTATGCGGACATGTATCGCAGCGATCTCACGTACGATTAGGGAGCTTTAGTGTATCTAAAGGTTTCTCCCGTAAGGGTCATCAACGATTTGGTTTGAAAGGCAAATTAGCATCAAGATTCATCGGGCCTTTCAAGAACAAGAAACGGGTCGGAAAGGTTGCATATGAGCTAGAACTACATCCACAGATGTCGGGAATTCATCCGGTGTTTCATATTTCGATGCTTCGCCTAGCCAAGTCAAGGGTAGGCGAGAGACCGACAGTGGATTTGAGTCATATTGATTTGAGTGAAGATATCTCAAATGAAGAGCAACCAATTCAGATTCTTGACCGAATGGTACAGCAGTTAAGAAGCAAGTCTATCCGGAAGGTGTTAGTCAAGTGGCAGTTTCATGGAGATTCAGAACTCACTTGGGAACGGGAAAAACTTCCAATTAGTTGGGAAGTATTGTCACGGCCCAAATAATTAATACACGTTTACTTCGTTAATCAAGACAAAATGACCCGTGACGTAGGACCCGCAGCGAGATACGTGTCACTACCGAGGCACGGTGGCCGAGGTAAATATTATATTTGTTATGTTGTTTGACTAGTGTACTGTACATGTGTAGACTACTAACTCATTTACGGGTATGCAGATACCGAGACGAGCGGGGGACGTGCCTCGAGTCGCGTGTCGACGTGGGACCGAGGTAGCGGCATATGGGGTACGCTTAATGTATTTGAGTTAAATAAAAAAAAATGAAAAAATGAATGGCTAAAATTAATCTTATATATATATATGGATAATGTGGAGATTTATCCACATTTCGAAACAAACAAAAAGAGAGAGAAAACAGAGACGATCAGGAGGAGAAGGAGAAAGAAAGAAAGACCGAGAGAGAATGAGAGAGAGCTCGAAGAAGGGGAAGCAAGGTGAGTTGCTCTGTCGTTGTTGTTGTGTCGTTTGTTGTTGTTGTTGTGTCGGTTGTTGTTGGTGTTCGAGGTGGCGAACTCGGACGAACTGCCATGGCAGTTCATCCGAGCTCGAGGAAGGCAGCGGAGTAGTCTCCCCTGCATACGAACTCCACCTGGGGTTGGGGATGGAAGCCAAACCCCAATGAAAAGAAAAAAAAAATTCAGAAATAGAGCCGATGCTCTGTTTCTTCGCGAGAGGAAGAAGATGCCGCCTGAACCGGGCCGGTTCGGCTCGGGCGAGCCGAACCCGATTCGGCCCGGTTCATACCCAAAAAGGAAAAAAAAGAAGTGAGAGAGAGGAGTTGGGTTGGGTGAACCGGGTCGGTTCGAACCGGTTCGGCCTAGTTCAACCCAAACCCAAATTAAAAAAAAAAAAAAAAAAAGAGGAGAAAAGGGAAAGGAAAATTGGGAAAATTCCAAAAAAATTATATTTCGACAAAATAAATAGCAAATAATGACTTTCTAGGAAAAATAAAATATTTGGAATTTCGGACGAGCATTTTTCGAGGGCTTTACCTCGAAAAACGCGAAATGGGCCGAGTGGCTTAAAATAAATAAACAAAGTGTTTAGAAATTTGTCTCGATTTTGATTTGGCCTAAATTGAGACATTATTGAATATTAGGAAACTAAGGGGAGAACTCAGGCGTTTGGGCACGCATTACGAAATTGTCGAGGGATCGACTAGACTAGGACAAACGTGTGAATTGTAAGTACAACCGTGAGGATTTTACATTTCATTTCATTCACCCTTATTGATTTATTGGTCTATTGGTAGATATTACTACTTGTCATCTCACATCATGTTGTTCTTGTATCTATTCATGGATGAATATTGTGACATGATGCCTTGTGAATTATTTCATTGCCTCTAATTCCTACACTGGATGTCGTTATTGAATACAATTGATGAAAAGCATGCTAATGGACTACTTTGAATTTAAATAGACTTGTATTCGATTTCTTTTGGGCTTTGTAGCCAAACTTGTCTTGGTAACCTAAAATTTTGGAATTATTTGTCTTTGAAATTAAAGTTGGGATTATCTAGTGTCCATTGCACGAGAGATGCGCGGTTCACGGGGATATGGATCTACCGGGGTTCCAGCACTCACCACTACACTTGCGCGGCACACGAGCTATGGGGCTCGAGGTGGTCGGCAAGCATGAGATTGATGTTCTAAATCGTAGAGCGCAACTCCTATATTTATGTGAGATATGTTGAGCACAGCTCCATATCGTAGTGGGAAAAGGTAGGCGATAAGTCTCACCGCCGACCGGACGTAGATCATCTCGACTTAGCCTTTGTCTGTCTCTATATCTTTAACTGTGATATTTACTTGCATTACTTGTTTTAACAATTTATTTCGCTCATTTATGCTTTTAAATACCTTTCGTTTCTTTTGGAAATGTGACATGAAATTCTTCAGTTAGTACTTAAATATCACTATACTCACCGTCTAGTTTGTGACGGTGGGTGTAGGTCCGTCGAGTAGTTGCAGACCGGGGAAGGAGAAGATCGGCGATTTTCTCTGAGCAGTTCGGCAACTCTCCGCACTCATTTTGTACGTCTCGACTTTTGTTGTATTATTATTAATTATGTCATTTTGGGTTGTACATTGGGTTGAGTGAATAATTTCATATCTATACATGCATGTGATGATGTCTTTTCCTGGTTTTCCACACTTAGGGGATTTTTGGAGAATTAATGCTTCCGCTTAACATTTGAATTACCTGTAAATGTGATAATATAACAATACATGGAGATTTGGAGGATATATGAACGATAAGCTGACAAATACGTATTGAAGTCTTAGATAATGTGGATTAAGGTTTGAGTTTGAGTACGAGATTAGGCCGGGCGGTGCCCGGTTTAGTAGTTGGGGTCGTCACATGTATATTCTATTTTCATTGTGCTTTAATTATACAATTACATTGTTGGATTCTCAAACCATGTTATCTTTTGAAATATGAAAGTAGTTCTTGTATCTGAGACCATGATATGATAAAGGTGTTGCGACAAACGGGGGTCACTAGACTTTCGGTTTGATCAAGATATCTCCACTAACTAGGGTGACATCACAAGGTATGGGACCTAAGCTTGTTGGCAAGTATAACTTAGGTGACATCGCGAGGTATGGACTCGGGGATGTTGGCAAGTATATATCGTAGGTGACTGGCACATGAGGATGATTGTAAAGGCGTAGAGCACAGCTTCGACCTTCACAGAAGTGTAGAGCTCAACTCCATCCTTATATAGTGGGAAAGGCATTTGGATAGGACTCTTGGCCGATCGGCCCTAGATCATTACTACTTAGTCGGGGGTCAGTTCCATTTTTTCTAACTACAATATCTTATAGCATGATTTCCTTTCAGCATAGTTGATTTTATTATGCTTTTGGATGCTTGTTGTATATTTGAAAATGTGAACAAATGTCTCTCAGTGTTACTTTTTACTTTCCTATACTCATTGTCCTTTTTTATGACGGTGGGTGCAGATCCATCAAGTAGCAGACCAGGCAAAGAGAAGATCGACATCTACCTCTGAGCCAGTGGGGTGTTGCTTCACTGGATTTTGTAGGTTTTGGTTTTGTTGTATGACTTTTATATTATTGTCGTTTCATTTTATATATGTATGTGATCTTTATTTCTTGGTTTTTCCACAATTGTTAGGTATCATGTTAAAAACTTCCGCTGGTTTGTTAAGACTTCCGCTGAATAAACTTTAAATTGTAAAATTTTAATTAACTATGATTTATGAATTGACATAAGATAAGAAAACGCTTATTTGGATAGTTAAGTTGTAATTAGAAAGATTTTGGAAATGCTGACTAATTCCTTGTTAAGTCCTACATGGTGTGATTAGGGCTTAGTAATGGGATTAGGCTGGGCGGTGCCTTAATTTGAGAAGGGGTCGTCTGAGGTGGTATCAGAGCCTAAGTTGATAGAGCTAAGGCAGTGGAATGTCTTTATTCTACAATATGATACCAAAGCTACAGTTGGTAGCAAATGCCAACTTTCCTAATAATTAACTAATAAAATTTAAACCATAAAAAATTAGATTTTAGTCGGGAAAACCAGATGATCCTTACCTAGAAACCACTAGTTAGGAAATGAGTGAAAGTGAGGTAGGGATATCTTATATGTACATGTTAGTTTCTATATGTATATATGCATTATTTATGTAGCTGCTGGTGTCGCTAATGTCATCAACTTGCAGAGCACGATGGTAGATAGATGCCAGATCGGAGATTGCAGTCGTTTCGGCAGTACAGACTGTACCAATGTTGACAGCACCAGCCATATAGACAGTTTATGCACTATTTTTCACACCTACATCTTCTAGCTCGACAACAAAGGTTTAGTTGGTGAAGGATTTCAGTAGATAGAAGCCAGTGTACTTTGATGGTCAGCGAGACTTTGAGAAGATAGAGAAGTGGGTGATGTCTTAGGAGAAGTTGCATAGAGTCTTGAGGATCAAGGATAGACTTAGGGCTGAGATTTCATCGTATACACTACAGAGAAACGCTGATGTTTAGTGCCGTGCAACGACAGCTTCTGATGGAGACTTCGAGTCTAAGGATGCATTTAAGAATAAGTTGTACCAGCAGTACTTCCCACCTGTAGTGATGAAGAGGTTAAGGAAGGAATTCATGAACCAGAGACAAGGAGCTGATGAGTCGGTGATGAGTTACAAAGACAAATATAGTTATCTGAGACAATTTACTGGGTATCTAGTGAAAGATGATTTGGAGGATGTATACTATATTGTAGATGGATTGAAGCTAAATATTTGATTTTATGTGATCAGTTCAGGTGCCATGACTTTTGGTGAGATTTATGAGGGTGCACTTTCTCACGAGTCCTACTATTTGGAGAGAGTTACCGATGAGACACCGATAGGACCATCATTGACACCTAATCAAGTTGCAAAGTTTGAGAAGAGTAAACAGATGGGAAAAGAACCGAGGAGATGGGAAATAGGTTCTCAGGGATCAGGGATAGTCATATCAGTTTTACCCTACGTATCATCCCCTACTCTATTACAGACTATACTCGATAGACCTCCTTTGCCACTACCAGTCAGACTTGCATTTCCAGCTCCTACTACTTTACCATCTCTACTAGCACCATCAGCGCCACGTGAACAACAACAGGGTAGTAGAGGTTGAGGCAGCGGTAAAGATAGAGGTCGAGATATTTCTCGATAGGGACAGAGACAAGCGCAGACCCATGATTAGACATAGATTCAACGTAGGCCGATTACTTGCTTCAGATGTGGTCAGGTTGGGCATGTGATTAGAGATTGTCCATAATTAGTAGCCTTGATTCAACCGCAAAATCGAGAGGGTGTACACATGGTAGCACAGTATGATGTCGATGCTACAAGAGGACTCATTGAGGTAATGGTTTCTATTTGTGGTAAAGAGTTATATGTTTTGCTTGATTCGATTTTACAATATCTTTCATTTCTGATTACATGATAGAAATCTTAGGGTTGACATCGGTTAGAGTTAGTGTACATTTGATTTTAAGTATTGCAGTCGGGGATAGGGTTTACCCTAATTGTCTTATTGAGGGATGTCCAATAGAGATAGGCGGGTAAAGTTACCTATAGACTTTAGAGTGCTCGAGTTCTTATATTTCGACGCATTATTAGGGATGGATTGGTTAGCAGCGTATCACGCTCATATCGACTGTTTCAGTAAGACAATGATATTTGAGATCTCAAGGCGTCCGATGTTCATACATAGTGGTAGTATATTGGGAGCCGAATGCACTAGAGGTCGACTTACAACTAGTGGAGAGGTGGAGAATCTTGTATCATTATACATTGTAGCAGAAAGTCAGGGATCTAAACTTGAGGAGATTTCGATTGTGTGCGAGTTTTTATACGTATTCCCGGAGGACTTACCTAGTTTACCACCACTGAGGGAGATAGCTTTCATTATTGAGTTGGTACCAGGTACCCGACCTATATCTATACCACCGTAACTCATGGCTCCGAGAGAGTTGGTGGAGTTGAGGAGTCAGTTACAGGATTTGGGACAAAAGGGGTTCATCACACCTTCTATGTCGCAATGGGGAGCACAAATCCAATTTGTAAAGAAGAAGGAAGGTACTTTGAGATTATGTATCAATTATAGACAGTTGAAAAAGGTCACAAACATGAAAAATATATCCATCACTTTAGATTGATGATATATTTGATCAGCTGAGAGGAGCACAGTTTTTCTCTAAGATCGACCTGAGATCAGGGTATCATCATCAGCTTAGGATTAGGGATGAAGATAGGTCCAAGACAGCTTTTAGCACGAAATATGGACCCTATCAGTTTACAGTCATGCCATTTGGTTTGACTAACGCTCCTACCATGTTTCTGGATTTGATGCATCGCGTGATGAGACCATTTCTTGACCTTTTTCATAATAGTTTTCATCGATGATATATTAATATATTCAAGGACTCGAGAGGATCACGAGCAACACCTCAGGGAGACATTGCAAACTTTGAGGGAGCACAGACTCTATGCGAAGTTCAGCAAGTGTGAATTTTGACTGTTAGAGGTCAAGTTTTTGGGATATGTTGGAGCAGCAGGTATTGTTATAGATCTAACCAAGATTCAAGCCATTATGGATTGACCAGCACCAACGTCAGCTACGGAGATCATGAGTTTTTTAGGGTTAGCAGGGTATTACAGTAGATTCTTAAAGGATTTTTCAAAAATCACTTCACCGATTACCAGATTGACTCAGAAGGATGTCAGATTTGATTGGTCTGAGGAATACGAGGAGGCATTTGCTCAGCTGAAGATATTGTTGACTATCACACCATTGCTAATATTGCCAAAGGCCGTAATTGGATTCCTGATATATACAGATCCTTCTTATACGGGTCTTGGTTGTGCGTTGATTCAGGACAGAGGCACAGTGGCTTTTGCATCCAGACAGATGAAAATACATGAGAAGAATTATCCTACTAATGATTTAGAGTTGGTAGCGGTGGTATTTGCTCCGAAGATATGGAGACTTCATCTGTATAGAGAAAGGTTCATACTCTACACCGATCATAAGAGTCTGAAATACCTCCTCACACATAAAGAGCTGAACATGAGATAGCGCAGATGATTAGAGTTTCTAAAGGACTATGACTTTTATTTAGAGTATCACCCTGGAAAAGCTAAAGTAGTTGCTGATGCACTAAGTAGGATACCAACTGAAGATGCCGAGATTGTTAGATGCCATATGACGCATGAGTATGGATTACTCGAGGCAGCAGCGATAATGAGTCAGTCAGATAATCCTACCGACACTCGAGTGATGATTTGTTCACAAATGAGGCTATAGACATTGTATACACAGAAAGTATTAGAGGGTCAGAAAGCCGACATTCTATACCCGAGATTCAATGAGTTAACCGAGAGTATTGATTGTACTAACTGGATGGAGATGACGAATCAGTGTTTGAAATTTAGAAGCAAATTGTGGATATCGGCAGTAGCAGAGTTGAGAGATGAGATTGTTCAGGATTCACATCATTCCCGGTTCACTGTTCATCCAGGCAAGACCAAAATGTACCATGATATGATGAGACATTTTTGGTGGCTTAGGATGAATGCGGGCATATCGAAGTTCATCAAGAACTGTGGGATTTGTCAGCAGGTGAAGGCTGAGCATCGTAGACTTGGAGGATCATTACAGTCCCTTCCCATTTCGCGATGGAATTGGGAAGACATAGCCATGGATTTTGTAAAAGGATTGTCGAGGAATGTCCATCGACATGATTCTATCTAGGTGATTATGGACAAATTGACGAAGTCTGCCCATTTCATACCAGTTCCAGTTCACTACACATTTTACTAGTTGAGTATATTGTTCGAGAAGGAGATTATCATGCTGCATGGGGTATCGTTGACTATCACTTGAGACAAAGATGTTATGTATCCATCTAAGATGTGGCGAAGTATGCAAGAGCAATATGGTACGCGCCTACACTTCAACACAGCTTTCACCCTCTGACTGATAGGTAGATTGAGAAATTGATTCAGACTCTTAAGGATATGCTCCGGGCTTGTGTACTTGAGTTTGGAGGATCATAGGTGGAGTTCTTTCCGTTGTATGAGTTTGCATACAAAAACAATTATCATGCTAGTATTGAAATGGCGCCATTTTAGGCTTTATATTGCAGATCGTATCGCTCACCATCTTATTAAGCTGAGCCAGAGGGCCGAGAGTTGGCAGGGCCTAAAATTGTTGTTAATCACATGGAGAAGGTACGACAGATTCGCCAAAGGCTTAAAGGAGCGGAATATAGGCAAGTGATCTCATGTGTGACGAGGGAACCTTTGTGTATCTGAAGGTTTCTTTTCGAAAGGGTCTTCACATATTTAGTTAGAAAAGCAAGTTAGCACCGAGATTCATCAGGCCTTTCAAGATCAGAAGACGAGTCAGAAAGGTTGCTTATGAGCTAGAATTACCCACGGATGTCAGGGATTCATCCAATGTTCCATATTTTTATGCTTCAACTAGCTAATTCGAAGGCAGGCATACGGTCAACAGTTGACTTGAGCCAGATTGATTTGAGCGAGGATGTGCCTTATGAAGAGCGGCTAGTACAGATTTTAGACCGAAGGGTACAACAGTTGAGAGGCAAGTCTATCCCGAAGGTGTTAGTCAAGTGGCAATTCCATGAAGACTCAAAACTCATATGGGAGCAGGAAGACTATATGCATGACGGATTTTCGAACCTTTCAAAGTCAAGTATAACTTCAACAAAAGTTTAATTTCAAAGAAGAAATTTCCATTAATTGGGAAGATTTGTCACGGCTCGAATTTATAATCCAAGTTTAATCCCTTAAATTAGGATTGGTGACCTGTGATGTGGGACCTGCATTGAGATACGTGCCTTGATCGAGGCGAGAGGGCCGATGTATATGTTAGATTTGTTGTGGTGTATGCCTAGTTTATTGTATATGTATAGGCTACTAAGTAACTCCTACTTGTGTTTAGGTTTCGAAACGTGAGTGGGGACGCACCTCGAGATACATGTCGACGTGGGACTGGGATAGAGAGTGATGTGGTAAGTTGGTTTAAACCTAGTGTAGCTTATATAGAAGTGTTAATGTGGTTATGAATGATTTTTCATTAGATGTAACCTAAGTTAGCATTTTAAAACAATAGCTATTTAATGATTCATGAGATATATGTTGACACATCTAGAAACCAATCGAGTTTCATTTGGTGTTATTTGGATTGAGATAGTGGAGAGTTAGTGGGAGATGTGGCAAAAAGTAAGCCATTAGATTAGTCTTGAGATACGTATGTACATGAAGATCAATGGCAAGGAATTAATCTTATCTTAATATATAAGATTGGATTGATCAATTCATGCAAACTATTTCATTCCATTTTCATAACTTATGTAACGGCCCTAAAAATCTAACTCGTACCACATGTCATTTCGGGGTCGTATGTGGGACCCACTCGTCGTGATCTGGATCGAATCGACGCAAAATAGGGTCAAGTTAAAGTTTAAACGCGGTGTACCCGTGTTTCGGAGTGCAATGATATTTTCATCAATTTTTGGCAAAAATGTGGTATTTTTTGGGGTTTATTTTGGACACAAAATCGAGGAGATAATTATGAAAAAATAAAATATAAAATATAAAAATATAAAAATATAAAAATTTCATTTAAACAGATAAGAGAGAGAGAAATAGGAGAGAGAGAGAGATCGGATAAGAGAGAGAGAAAGAGAGAGAGGGAGAGGGAGAGGAGAGAGAGAGAGAGAGAGAGACACCACGAAGGAGAGGAAGAAGAAATGACGTCGACGGCGGGTGTGGACGAGTCCGGCGAGACGTAGTGGCGATGGACCAGCCAGAAGCGTTGACTGTGCGAGCAACTCCAGCCAGGACGATCGGACGCGGCGGCCCAGCAGCGCGGATGGCGGTGAGGCGGGCTGAACTCCGGCGCGGATGACTGGACGGCGGTGCGGCCCCAGCAGCGGCGCCGGCGAGAAGCAGTGACGCCGGCGAGGAGGAGCGGCAACGGCGAGGGGAACGGCATGGAGCAACGGCGCGATGGCGCGTTGCCGGACCGATCGATCCACGACGAGACAACAAAAGTGGACAATGAAGCTCTTCTTCGCGATGGATTGCTCGCGAAGAAGACGAGAGTCGTATGCCATGGTGAGGTCCTAAACCATATTTTGGTGTTGGGATCGAGTGATTTCGATTTAATCGCGAACATATTGATTTGAATGACTTAAGTAACTTAATTGGTATAAATGGACACCAGGGACTTTGGAGGCTATAGTCGGGTGTCGGGTGCGCATATAGAGGCATGAGTGGGACATTTTGAGGACGATTTGCGATTTCTCGAGGTAAATAAACCAGCTAGGAAATTGTACAGTAATTTCATTGCTTTGATATTGTTGTTCATTGCTTTGATATCTATCCTAGTGCAATTGGTTGAGTGCTCCATTGGCAAGTGAGTCGTGGTACTGTTTATCTGTGATATGAGCTCTTATCTAGACGCCGTTGATATCTCCCAATTGAGTGTATGTTGGGGGTACTTATCCGAGTCTGTGGATATCTCATAGTCGCAAGGGTTAGGGCTGGTAGGTAGTGTCTCGTCCTGAACTCGAGTCTGCTGGGCTTTTTCGCGGCTGAACAACCTTTTGGTCGGGACTCCTTGCTATTCGGCCTCACTTATCGATTGATTTGCTTACAATATTTTAAATTCATGCGTTACCTGTTCATTTCTTTCTAATTGCATGAATTCTAGTGATTTAGTTATTTTGAAATGTTGTATATATGTCCTACTGGCGTTACTTACCCGGGCTCGTCATTCTTGTCTTTGACTGAGTGCAGATCCACGGTCCAGCAAGGGGAAGGCTCCATAGCTAGGTGAATCTTTTGTATATCTTGTATTTACTCTCCTCTGATGATGATATATTTATGAAGGGTTCCACAATTTGGTTGTTCAACTCTTTTAAAATTATTGTTGAGTTATTTAATGTAGTAATTGCTTCCGCTAAATTGTAAAACTTGAAAAATACTAATAACTCAACTTAAAATTGGAAGGCTTACTAAGTCTGCGTTGACTTTGCTAGACCGGCTCGGGGGTCCACTTGGGCTTAGGCCGGGCGGGGCCCAGTTTGTAGGAAACTGGGGCCATCACAACTTATGAGCTAAGAAAGCTTGGTGGAGGAGAAACAGATCAGCAAGATTGAGAAGGAGTGTTTGATGTAAGAAGAATTGGTCAAGCTATTTGTGTTCGTCAACTAGTTAAGCTACTCTACACAAAGTTTTGGAAAATTAGATGTGTAGTTTCAATTTCGGTTTTTGTGTGATTTCAGGGGTAAATGGAGTGATTTTTGAAATTGGGTTAGATATTTAGATTCCTTGCAAAATACCATTAAATTTGCTATAAAGAAGATTAAAATTCTAAGTTAAATCGACCAAGTTATGATCAATCAAGATGTTGGGTGTGTTCTTGAGTTTTATAAAAAAAAATGCATACATATTTTAATGGTTTAATGATTATATATAAAGTGTATGCAGATTCAGTTGCTAAGAAGGGTCATTAGCGCGCTAATCATGCTATCCAGCACGCTAGGTGCTCTTACAACCCAAAAATCTAAATTTCCTAATTTAAACACAAACACTATAAACAAGTCCAATACCCTAACTAAAGGTCTAAACACAGTCAAAAACATATTAAATGATATAAGGAACCAAGGGAAGAGTCTCGGTGGTTCGGATACGAGTTTTAAGGTGTCGGGAGGCCAAAATAACTAGGAGATTTGCATGGATTGTAAGTAAACTGATTAAGATAATTATTTACATTTCATTCCAGTTTTGTCATTCAATTCCAGTCATTTTGACTGATTTACCTATTGTACTCTAGATACCATGACTTGTTCTTTCTCTTAATTCATAAGTTTGCTATCATGGTATTGATTTTTGATTAATTAGTTATGCAATTACTTTGTTGGATTCTCAAACCATGTTATTTTTTGAAATATGAAAGTAGTTCTTGTATCTAGGACCATGATATGATTGAGGTGTTGCCACACATGGTGGTCACTAGGCTTTCGGGTTGATCAGGATCTCTTCATCAACCTGGGTGACATCACGGGGTATGGGACCAGGGTTTTTGGCAAGTATAACTTGGTTGACATTACGGGGTATAAGACCTGGGGTTGTTGGCCAGTATATATCGCAGGTGAGTGGTAATTGGGATGATTATAAAGGGGTAGAGCACAGCTTCGACCTTCACAGAGGTGTAGAGCTCATCTCCATCCTTATATAGTGGAAAAGGCATTGGGGCCCTAGATCATTACTACTTAGCCTAGGGTCAGTTTCATTTTGTTTAACTGGAGTATCTTATAACATTATTTCTTTTCAACATAGTCGTTTTAATATGCCTTTAGATATTTGTTATATATTTGGAAATGTGAACAAATGTCTCTCAGTGTTAATTTTTACTTTCCCATACTCACCGTCCTTTTTTTATGACGGTGGGTACAGATCCATCGAGTAGCAGACCGGGCAAAGAGAAGATCGACGACTACCTCTGAGCCAGTGGAGTGCTGCTATACCGGATTTTGTAGGTTTTAGTTTTGTTGTTTGACTTTTATATGCCTTTTATATATTTTTGGGGTTGTATATATTATGGATTGAGGGATAGCACCCTGACCAGATACATGATTATATATTATCACCGTTTTATTATATATGTATGTGATCTTTATTTCCTGATTTTTCCACCATTGTTAGGTATCATGTTAAAAGCTTTCGCTAATTTGTTACGACTTCAGCTGAATAAACATTAAATTGTAAAATCTTAATTAACGCTAATTTATGAATTGATATAAGATAAGAAAATACTTATTTGTATAGTTAAGTTGTAATTAGAAAGATTTTGGAAAGGCTAACTAATTCTTTGTTAAGTCCTACGTGGTGAGATTAGGGCTTAATGATATGATTAGGCTAGGTGGTGCCCTAATTTGAGAAGATGTCATCTTATTATACTTGGTCTAATTTTAGAAAAAATCTTATATGCATGAGACTTGATCGATGCTTGTACACTAAGGGTGGGGGGAGCAATTCAAGAACGGCAAGCAATTGACAAGGAATCTGGTGACGTCGAATCATTTCTCGGTGATCTTCGAAACCAACAAAGTTAAGTGGGGACCACCTCCCTTTAGATTCGAGAATGTATGTCTCTCACACCCGCTCTTTAAGGATCGATGTAAGATATAGTGGAGCCATGTGGTGGACACAGGGGGGCCTAGATATCGCTTGATGGGCAAGCTCGGGGGCTTGCATGGGAAAATGAAACATTGAAATAAGGAGTGTTCGGGAAGGTTTCCACTAAGATTTCCGGGCTGAAAGATAAAATGACGATTTTGGATGAAAAGGAGGGGATGTCGGGGTAGGATGCTCAAATAGCTACACAACGAAAGGACACCAAACGGGAACTCGAAAGTGCTCTCTTGTTGGAAAACCGAATTGCCAGTCAGAAGTTAAGAGTCAAGCGGGCAAATGAGGGGGATTGTAACATGAAGTTCTTCCATCAACCTTTGTAGATATGAAAGAGCAAAAACGTAATTGGAAGAATCAAACTAGGGAACGGGTCCTTCACAGAGGGTGCAGAAGCCATAAAGAATGTAATCATTGAGTTCTTCAAGGATTTGTACTAGCCGGACTAGGAAACTACATGGGAGATCGATGGCATTACATGAGACCTCATAACGGTGACGATGGCGATGGATCGAGAAAAAAAATTCTCAGAGGGGGAAATTTGGCATGCAGTATGCAGTTATGAGGCAGAAAAGGCACCTGTACCGGACAAATACACCTTTGCATTCATCAAAGTGTATTGGGGCATTATCAAGCATAATATGCTAGCATTTTTCACAAACTTCTACTGGAATGGGAATGCGAATGCGAAAATGAATGAAACATACATTTGCCTAATTCCAAAAGGCGCAGAGGCTGGAAAGATTGACGATTTTCGACCCATTATTCTTGTCATTTCCATGTATAAACTATTGGCTAAGTTGTCGAGGCGCGACTGAGAGAGGTGTTACCAGTTACAATTGCAGAGGAGCAAATGCTTTTGTCACGGGACGTCGGATGCTTGACTTAGTCTTGGTAGCAAGCGAGTTTATGGAACATGTGATATAGAAGGGCATACAAGGCTGCATGATGAAATTGGATTTCTTAAAGGCATATGATAGAGTCGATCGGGACTTTTTGGACTTTGTGCTAAGTATGAAAGGTTTTTGACTCAAGTGTCATAAGTGAATACATGGGTGCCTAAAGTTTTTCAAGTTATATATCTTGATTGACGGTACCTTATGCGGTAGTTTTCGAGGCTGTTAGAGATCAAGATTCAGTTGATGACAGAGCAACAAAATGTGGATTGTCTTATCATGGTTAGCAGTTGGTGTTCATGAGTTCTGGTTGTCAAGACTTGTAACAAACTGTTTGTTAGTTTGTTGTAATTCTGTTAGGTCTGTTGTAATTCTGTTAGTTCAGTTAGTTAGTTGGTGATTATTGTTAGTTAGTTAGATGAATGACGTGCTGTCATTTGAATGTATATATATAACACTTACTGAGTTGTACAATACAATTTTTCAATCAATACAAATCTGTTTCTTCTTGATTTCATAGCAACAGAGCATTCTCTCATTAGAGAATTCTCACATGGTATCAAAGCTTCCTGCAATGGCAGAAGCTAGTTCTTATGAAGGTTTTTCCGGTGGTCTCAGCACATTTGCTGATGTAACTGCAATTGCAAAGTCTCTCAACTTCAATCTACCTACAAAGCTCGATGAAGGTAATTACATCAACTGGAAGGTTCAAGTAAGAGCTGCAATTCGAGCTTTAGGTTTGAATTTTTTCATTGAAAATAAGAGGTCCTCAGTAACATCAGATTTAGCGGTAACTGATGAAGTTTTGAGCAGATGTGATAACTTGCTTATGGTATGGTTATTTTCCAACATAAGTAAAGATGTCATTGGACATGTAAGTGAATGTGAGTCTTCTGTTAAGATTTGGAAAACATTGGAGAGCTTGTTTGCTCAGTCATCCATGGCACGAGTTCTGGAGCTCAAGAAGAAGTTAAACAACATCAAGAAAGGTTCATCTTCAATTTCTGAATTTGTTCTCAATGTTAAGACAATATTTGCTGAACTAATGTCAGTAAGTCAAGTAGTTACTGAATCTGATATGATTCAATCAATATTGAATGGTCTTGGTCATGAATTTGATCCTGTTGTGGTTTTAATTTCTTCTCAAATAGCAAATATATCATTGCAAGATGCACAATATATGTTGATGATGCATGAAAGAGAATTGAAGATCTTAATCAAGCTTCACAAATAGATATGAATAATGTTTCAGCAAATTTTGTTGAAAACAGTGACAAGAAGTCACAAGGTATGAAAATCAGTTCTACACCATTTCAAAATCGATCTAACAATGGTTTTCGTGGTGGATTCAAGAATCGTGGAGGAAGGTCTGGTAATAGAGGAAAGGTGTTTTGTCAATTATGCTATCGTCATGGACATATGGCTATTCAATGTTATCATCGATTTGATCAATCTTTTTATGGTCCTCAAAATCAGTCCTCAGGTTCTACAAGTCATGTTAATCAGAATCGATGACCTCTGGCACAGATTCATCATCAAATGTCTCATAATGTTCAACCAACTGCACCTCAGGCTATGTTCAATCATTCTTAAGGCATGGTGGTGACTCCTGAAAATTTTATTGATCCAAATTGGTACATGGACAGTGGAGCATCTAGTCACATGACCTCTGATGGATCTGCTCTACTCAACAAAACAAAATACAAAGGTAATCAGTTAGTGACTGTTGGTAATGGTGAGTTGTTAAAAATCTCTCATACTGGTAATGCTTTGGTTAAATCTAATTCAGCTCCTTCTCGCTCTCTTCAATTAAATAATGTTCTTCTTGTTCCAAAAATTGCTAAGAATCTTATAAGTATTTCAAAGCTTACTCGTGACAACAATGTCATTACTGAGTTTACTCCTTCTTCTTTCTCTGTCAAGGACAAGGATTCGAAGACAACCTTGCTTCAAGGAGTGCTCCATAATGGCCTATATTGTCTTCCAAAAGCTGATCCACCTACATCTGGTTCGGTTTTCTCTGTTCCAACTGTTTTTTCTTCAACTAATTCTTGTAATACTTCACTGCTTAGTTCTGCAAATAATGATGTATGGCATGCACGGCTAGGACATCCATCTACTTCTGTGTTGCAAAAAGTTTTATCTTCATTAAACACATCTATTGATAAATCTTGCATATCTTTTTGTAACTCTTGTAAAGTAGCTAAGATGCACAAACTTCCTTTTACTTCCTGCAATATAACTGCTACTAAACCTTTGGAATTGGTTTATTCTGATATTTGGGGTCCATCTCCATTGTTGTCTTCTCAAGATTCAAGATATTACATTGTGTTTGTTGATGCATTCAGTCAGTTTACTTGGTTTTATCCTCTTAAATTGAAATCAGATGCCTATGCTGCTTTTATTCATTTTGTTAAACAAGCTGAACTTCAACTTAACTCTAAGTTGAAAGTTTTTCAATCTGATATGGGACTTGAGTATAAACCTATTGAAAAATTCTGCAATGCATCTGGTATTGTTCATCGTTATTCTTGTCCATATACTCATCAATAGAATGGTGTTCCCGAAAGAAAGCATCGTTACATTGTTGAAATGGGAGGAAGCATTCTTAACAGTTGTTTTTCTTCTTAACAGCTTACCATCTGTTGTTCTTGCTTTTAAATCTCCAAATGAGGTATGTTTTCATAAACTACCTGATTATTCTTATTTCAAAACTTTTGGATGTGCTTGTTATCCAAATCTTACTGCTTACTCCCAACACAAGTTTAATTTTTGATCTTCCAAATGTGTCTTTATTGGTTATAGTCCTAGGCATCATGGTTATAAGTGTTTACATACAAATGGCAAGATTTATATTTCTCGTGATGTTGTGTTTAATGAAGATGATTTTCCTTATCCTAGTCTATTTTCATCTATTCATACTTCTTCTTCTGCTATGTCTTCTTCTTCTAGTCTTCCTTTATCTGTTTTTTAATTATGTCTGTTTCTTCTTCTTCTAATTCATCTGTTTTTGTTCCTCCTATATCTGATTCTTCTAGTTCTCTTCCTTCTGACTTACCACAACCTCCTTTAACTACTGAATTACCACTACCTCATTTACCTACTGAATTACCACAACCTGTCATTACCAGTTCTCATATTAACACTCACCCTATGCAGACTAGAAGTTAGAGTGGTGTTTTCAAACCAAAAGCATTGGTTGTTACTTCTCGATATGCTTTGGTGCATTCTCTTACTGAACCTACTTCTGTTAAAGATGCTCTTGCCGATACAAATTGGAATGTTGCCATGAATGATGAAATTCAAGCATTGGACAAAAACAACACTTGGAATTTGGTTCCTCATACTCCTGATATGAGTGTTGTTGGTTGTGAATTTTTCGAGATAAGACTAGTCCTACTGGTGAGATTAAGAGGTATAAGGCAAGACTTGTGGCTAAGGGGTTTCATCAAATTCCTGGTTTTGATTTTGGGGATACTTTCTCATCTGTTATTAAGCCGTCTTCTCTTCGTATGATGTTCACTCTTGCTGTTACTTATCAGTGGCCTATTAAACAACTTGATGTGAACAATGCCTTTCTTAATGGTGAACTCTCTCGAAGATGTGTTTATGAGACAACTTTGAAGGTTTCATTAGTAAGAAATATCCTCGTATGTGTGTAAACCGAACAAAGCTTTGTATGGTTTAAAGCAATCTCCTCGGGCTTGGTTTTCTAAGCTCAAAACGACTTTGCTCACTTGGGGATTCACTAACAGTTGGTGATGTTAGTTTCTTTTTTCAGCGATCTCGCTCTTCTGTTTTACTTCTTCTTGTGTATGTTGATGATATTCTCATCACAGGATCTGATTCTTCTTTGATTCATAAACTCATTACTTGGTTAAATTCCAAGTTTTCTCTCAAAACATTGGGTGATGTTGATTATTTTCTTGGTTTTGAAGTTCATCGTGACTCTTCAGGATTGTATTTATCTCAACATAAATACATTCTTGATCTACTTAAGAAGACAAAATTGTTGGATTCTAAGCCTCTGTCATCTCCATATTAAGTTGATGTTCATCTCAGTGCTACTGATGGAAAATTATTCTCTGATCCTACTTTGTATCGACGTACTTTGGGTGCTCTGCAGTATCTCACATACACTCGTCTAGATATCAGTTTCATTGTAAACAAACTTAGTCAATTTTAGCACCATCCTACTGATCTTCATTGGGCAGCTGTCAAAAGAGTTCTTCATTTTTTGAAATCCTCTCTTACTACTGGTATTGTGTTTCGCCCTGCTACCTCACTTTCTCTTGAGGTATTTACTGATTCTGATTGGGCTGGTGACATTGATAATCATCGTTCTACTAGTGGTGTATGCGTTCTTCTTGGTGGCAATCTTATTACTTGGTATTCCAAGAAACAATCAGTTGTAGCACGCTCTAGTACTGAGGCTGAGTATCGAGCATTGGATTTGGGAGTTACTGGCATCTTATGGACTTATTCTCTACTCCGTGAACTTCGTTTTGCTAGTTCTTCCAAGCCTATACTGTGGTGTGATAATACTAGTGTTCGTGTTTTAGCTTTAAATCCTGTCTTTCATGCTCGGACTAAACATATTGAAGTTGATGTTCATTTTTTACGGGAAAAACTTGCTGCTGGAGTTTTTGATATTCGTTATGTTCCTACTAAACATCAATCTGCTGATCTTTTCACCAAAGTTCTTCCTACTCCTCGGTTTCTTTTCTTATTTTCCAAACTGAATCTTGTTTGTTCACCTAGATTCAGTTTGAGGGGGCATGTTAGAGATCAAGATTCAGTTGATGACAGAGCAACAAAATGTGGATTGTTTGATCATGGTTAGCAGTTTGTGTTCATGAGTTCTGGTTGTCAAGACTTGTAACAAACTGTTTGTTAGTTTGTTGTAATTCTGTTAGTTCAGTTAGTTAGTTGGTGATTATTGTTAGTTAGTTAGATGAATGACGTGCTGTCATTTGAATGTATATATATAACACTTACTGAGTTGTACAATACAATTTTTCAATCAATACAAATTTGTTTCTTCTTGATTTCATGGCAACAAAGCATGCTCTCATTAGAGAATTCTCACATGGTATCAGAGCTTCCTGCAATGGCAGAAGCTAGTTCTTATGAAAGTTTTTCTGGTGGTCTCAGCACATTTGCTGATGTAACTGCAATTGCAAAGTCTCTTAACTTCAATCTACCTACAAAGCTCGATGAAGGTAATTACATCTACTGGAAGGTTCAAGTAAGTGCTGCAATTCGAGCTTTAGGTTTGAATTTTTTCATTGAAAATAAGAGGTCCTCAGTAACATCAGATTCAGCAATAACTGATGAAGTTTTGAGCAGATGTGATAACTTGCTTATGGTATGGTTATTTTCCAACATAAGTAAAGATGTCATTGGACATGTAACTGAATGTGAGTCTTTTTTTGAGATTTGGAAAACATTGGAGAGCTTGTTTGCTCAATCATCCATGGCACGAGTTCTGGAGCTCAAGAAGAAGTTAAACAACATCAAGAAAGGTTCATCTTCAATTTCTGAATTTGTTCTCAATGTTAAGACAATATTTGCTGAACTAAGGTCAGTTAGTCAAGTAGTTACTGAATCTGATATGATTCAATCAATATTGAATGGTCTTGGTCATGAATTTGATCCTGTTGTGGTTTTAATTTCTTCTCAAATAGCAAATATATCATTGCAAGATGCACAATATATGTTGATGATGCATGAACAGAGAATTGAAGATCTTAATCAAGCTTCACAAATAGATATGAATAATGTTTCAGCAAATTTTGTTGAAAACAGTGACAAGAAGTCACAAGGTATGAAAATCAGTTCTACACCATTTCAAAATCGATCTAACAATGGTTTTCGTGGTGGATTCAAGAATCTTGGAGGAAGGTCTGGTAATAGAGGAAATGTGTTTTGTCAATTATGCTATCGTCATGGACATATGGCTATTCAATGTTATCATCGATTTGATCAATCTTTTTATGGTCCTCAAAATCAGTCCTCAGGTTCTACAAGTCATGTTAATCAGAATCGATGACCTCTGGCACAGATTCATCATCAAATGTCTCATAATGTTCAACCAACTGCACCTCAGGCTATGTTCAATCATTTTCAAGGCATGGTGGTGACTCCTGAAAATGTTATTGATCCAAATTGGTACATGGACAGTGGAGCATCTAGTCACATGACTTTTGATGGATCTGATCTACTTAACAAAACAAAATACAAAGGTAATCAGTTGGTGACTGTTGGTAATGGTGAGTTGTTAAAAATCTCTCATACTGGTAATGCTTTGGTTAAATCTAATTCAGCTCCTTCTCGCTCTCTTCAATTAAATAATGTTCTTCTTGTTCCAAAAATTGCTAAAAATCTTATAAGTATTTCAAAGCTTACTCGTGACAACAATGTCATTACTGAGTTTACTCCTTCTTCTTTCTCTGTCAAGGACAAGGATTCGAAGACAACCTTGCTTCAAGGAGTGCTCCATAATGGCCTATATTGTCTTCCAAAAGTGATCCACCTACATCGGTTGGTTTTCTCTTCCAACTATTTTTTCTTCAACTAATTCTTGTAATACTTCACTGCTTAGTTCTGCAAATAATGATGTATAGCATGCACGGCTAGGACATCCATCTACTTCTGTGTTGCAAAAAGTTTTATCTTCATTAAACACATCTATTGATAAATCTTGCATATTTTTTGTAACTCTTGTAAAGTAGCTAAGATGCACAAACTTCCTTTTACTTCTGCAATATAAGCGCTACTAAACCTTTGGAATTGGTTTATTCGATCTTTGGGGTCCATCTCCATTGTTGTCTTCTCAAGTTCAAGATATTACATTGTGTTTGTTGATGCATTCAGTCAGTTTACTTGGTTTTATCCTCTTAAATTGAAATCAGATGCCTATGCTGCTTTTATTCATTTTGTTAAACAAGCCGAACTTCAACTTAACTCTAAGTTGAAAGTTTTTCAATATGATATGGGACTTGAGTATAAACCTATTGAAAAATTCCGCAATGCATCTGGTATTGTTCATCGTTATTCTTATCCATATACTCATTAACAGAATGGTGTTCCCGAAAGAAAACATCGTTCCATTGTTAAAATGGGTCTCACTATTCTTGCTCATTCTAAACTACCTTTTTCTTTTTGGGAGGAAGCATTCTTAACAGCTGTTTTTCTTCTTAACAGCTTACCATATGTTGTTCTTGCTTTTAAATCTCCATATGAGGTATATTTTCATAAACTACCTGATTATTCTTATTTCAAAACCTTTGGATGTGCTTGTTATCCAAATCTTACTGCTTACTCCCAACACAAGTTTAATTTTCGATCTTCCAAATGTGTCTTTATTGGTTATAGTCCTAGGCATCATGATTATAAGTGTTTACATACAAATGACAAGATTTATATTTCTCGTGATGTTGTGTTTAATGATGATGATTTTCCTTATCCTAGTCTATTTTCATCTATTCATACTTCTTCTGCTGCTATGTCTTCTTCTTCTAGTCTTCCTTTATCTGTTTTTCAGTTATGTCATGTTTCTTCTTCTTCTAATTCATTTGTTTTTGTTCCACCTACATCTGATTCTTCTAGTTCTCTTCCTTCTGACTTACCACAACCTCCTTTAACTACTGAATTACCACTACCTCCTTTACCTACTGAATTACCATAACCTGTCATTACCAGTTCTCATATTAACATTCACCCTATGCAGACTAGAAGTAAGAGTGGTGTTTTCAAACCAAAAGCATTGGTTGTTACTTCTCCATATACTTTGGTGCATTCTCTTACTGAACCTACTTCTGTTAAAGATGCTCTTGCTGATACAAATTGGAATGTTGCCATGAATGATGAAATTCAAGCATTGGACAAAAACGACAATTGGACTTTGGTTCCTCCTACTCCTGATATGAGTGTTGTTGGTTGTAAATGGGTTTTTCGAGGTAAAACTAGTCCTACTGGTGAGATTCAGAGGTATAGGCAAGACTTGTGGCTAAGGGGTTTCATCAAATTCCTGGTCTTGATTTTGAGGTACTTTCTCACCTATTATTAAGCCGTCTTCTCTTCGTATAATGTTCACTCTTGATGTTACTTATCAGTGGCCTATTAAACAACTTGATGTGAACAATGCCTTTCTTAATGGTGAACTCTCTAAAGATGTGTTTATGAGCCAACCTGAAGGTTTCATTAGTAAGAAATATCCTCAGTATGTGTGTAAACTGAACAAAGCTTTGTATTGGTTTAAAGCAATCTTCTCGGGCTTGGTTTTCTAAGCTCAAAAATGACTTTGCTCACTTGGGGATTCACTAACAGTTCGGTGATGTTAGTTTCTTTTTCAAATGATCCGGCTCTTGTTTTACTTCTTCTTGTGTATGTTGATGATATTCTCATCACATGATCTGATTCTTCTTTGATTCATAAACTCATTACTTGGTTAAATTCCAAGTTTTCTCTCAAAACATTGGGTGATCTTGATTATTTTCTTGGTTTTGAAGTTCATCGTGACTCTTTAGGATTGTATTTATCTCAACATAAATACATTATTGATCTACTTAAAAAGACAAACTTGTTGGAGTCTAAGCCTCTGTCTTCTCCATATTCAGTTGGTGTTCATCTCAGTGCTACTGATGGAAAATAATATCTGATCCTACTTTGTATCGAAGTACTTTGGGTGCTCTGCAGTATCTCACATACATTCGTCCAGATATCAGTTTCATTGTAAACAAACTTAGTCAATTTCAGCACCATCCTACTGATCTTCATTGGGCAGCTGTCAAAAGAGTTCTTCGTTTTTTGAAATCCTCTCTTACAACTGGTATTGTGTTTCGGCCTGCTACCTCACTTTCTTTTGAGGTATTTACTGATTCTGATTGGGCTGGTGACATTGTTGATCGTCGTTCTACTAGTGGTGTATGTGTTCTTCTTAGTGGCAATCTTATTACTTGTTATTCCAAGAAACAATCAGTTGTAGCACGCTCTAGTACTGAGGCTGAGTATCGAGCATTGGCTTTGGGAGTTACTGACATCTTATGGACTTATTCTCTACTCCGTGAACTTCGTTTTGCTAGTTCTTCCAAGCCTATACTGTGGTGTGATAATACTAGTGCTCGTGCTTTAGCTTTAAATCATGTCTTTCATGCTCGGACTAAACATATTAAAGTTTATGTTCATTTATTACGGGAAAAACTTGCTGCTGGAGTTTTTGATCTTCGTTATGTTCCTACTGAACATCAATCTGCTGATCTTTTCACCAAAGTTCTTCCTACTCCTCGATTTCTTTTCTTATCTTCCAAACTGAATCTGGTTTATTCACCTAGATTCGGTTTGAGGGCATGTTAGAGATCAAGATTCGATTGATGATGAGCAACAAAATGTGGATTGTCCGATCATGGTTAGCGATTGTTGTTCATGAGTTCTGGTTGTCAAGACTTGTAACAAACTGTTTGTTAGTTTATTGTAATTCTGTTAGGTCTATTGTAATTCTGTTAGTTCAGTTAGTTAGTTGGTGATTATTGTTAGTTAGTTTGATGAATGACGTGCTGTCATTTGAATGTATATATATAACACGTACTGAGTTGTACAATACAATTTTTCAATCAATACAAATCTATTTCTTTTTTATTTCATAGCAACAGAGCATTCTCTCATTAGAGAATTCTCACAGAGGCCACAGAAGCTTGAGACAGAGGGACCCTATGTCCCCATTTTTGTTCATCTTAGTAGTCGATGTGCTAGAACGTAAAAAACAAAGGGGGTCTATTCAAGGCATTAAAGTTGGTAGAGAGGACACACACGTTATACATCTGCAGTATGCAGACGACTCCCTCCTCTTTATCGAAGGCACTGTGGCGGCGATTCGAAGTATGATGAGCTTGTTTCATCATTTTGCATGATCTCGGGACTAAAGCTCAATGTCGACAAATGTTGTTTGCTGGGTATTAACATATCAGATCAAGAAGTGCTAGACCTTGCAACAAGGACACAATGTCAAGTTGGGTAGTGGTCGTTAAAGTATCTAGGTATGCCATTGGGTGGCTCGCCGAGGTCCACACTATTTTGGGAACCCATGTTAAAGTAGATCGCCAGAAGACTAGAAGGGTGGGAAAGTGGGTTTTTATCGAGAGGACGGAGAGTCATGTTGATCAGCTTGGTGCTCGATGCCTTATCTACGTACTTCATGTCACTTTACAGGATGCCTAATAGGGTCGAAACGGAGGCGAAGAAATTGATGAGTGAATCTCTGTGGCAAAAGACTCAATCGGAGAAATCATAGGCCTAAGTTGCATGGAAACATGTCACGTTGCCCAAGAAATTTGGAGGCATAAGCTTTGAGAATTTATTAAGGAGGAACAAAGCCCCGGCCTGCAAATGGCTTTAAAGATTCTAACAGGAACCGGAAAGCAAGATGGGTTGAGATTATCAGGAGCATATATGGGGTGGATCAGAATGGGTGGGAGTTGACATTTCGGTCAAGAGTCACTTGTAAAGCCCTTTGAAAATTCGTCTTTGATTGTAAGGATGATTTCTGTAAAGGGATTTGATTCACTACAAGAAAAATGATATTTAGAAACGGAATTAGCAACATAATTAAATTTCGTTGCTAAGAAAAAGTAGTTAGAGACGGAATTGAGACGGACTAATTCAGAGACGGAATAGAGAGAGATCAGAGACGGAAATAGAGACAGAAATAAATAATGGCGCCAACATTCCCACCGAAACTTTCTTTTTTTTATAACCGTTCATCAAATCTCGAGATTCGTCCATCATTCGATCTCGATGATTCAAAAATAAAATAGCAACCACAACGCTCCCTCTCTCTCTCCCGATTCTCACCATCAACCCTACAACGCTCCCTCTCTCTCACCATCAACCCTACAACGCTCCCTCTCTCTCTCCCGATTCTCACCATCAACCCTACAACGCTCCCTCTCTCTCCCGATTCTACAACGCGCTCCCTCTCTCTCTCTCCCGATTCTCACCATCAACCCTCTCTATCTCTTCGAAAACCCTACCTCCCAAAAATCCCTCTCTCTTAACAGCAGATATCTCTCTCTCTCACCGCTCTCTCTGTCATTGCTCTCTCTCACGGACCGTCCACCGCTCTCTCTCTCTCACCGCTCTCTCTCACCGGAATCTCACTCACCGTCAACTCTCTCTCTCTCACTGAGATCTGTCGTCGCTGCGATTGAGGCTGCGACGAGGTCGTCGGGTCTGCCGTCGCCATCTGCCGGAGATTGGAGCCTCGAAGCCCTCCCCGTGTGCTCCTCGCCGCACCCTAAGCCGTCGCCATTTGTTCGCCGCCGTTCCTTTTAATTTTCAGGATTTGCGAGCAAGATCTTTACCGTATTTTCATGTTTGGCTTCCTATTTTACTTGATTTGTGTCCGACTGTGAGCGAGGACTACAAGAAGGCTGTAAAGAAGGCTAGGAGGAAGATTAGAGCTCCCATCTCCGTGAAGCAATGTGCGCCTCTGATGCTCCGATTAGCGTAAGTGTTGAGACGGTGATTATAGGTTTTGGTTTCTTTGGTTTGCTAGTGTTTTTCAGGTGAATCAAGGATTAAGAGATGTTTGTTTGATTTGATGGTGCGAGATGGCACTCTTTGGGACATTCGATGTGAAGACGAAGGCGGAGGTCCGTTCGGTACGATGAGGCATGCATCGAGCAAGCTCATGGAGCCAACAAAGGGTGGAATTTTGTTAGGCTTTTGGAGCCCATCAAGGAACAGTTCCCTATTACGTCATACGCCGACTTCTATCGGGTATTTCTTGGAAAATCGAGAGCGATTTGTTGTATTGAATCTTTTGTTTGATTGATCTTACGACTGTTTGATTGCGGTTGGCCGGTGTTGTCATTTGTTGAAGTTCTTTGGAGGTCCAGAGATTCCATTCCGCCCAGGAAGAGAGGTTTGTGGACCAAAACTTCTCCACACTTTCATTTGATTCATGTTTTTCTTCGGATGTTATATCCAAAAGATGAATATGCACGCCTAATTAGCTTGGTGGGTCTCTCTTTCTTTCGTTGTTATCTTTCTCTCGAAGCTTCGGTTTTTTATCTGTTCTAAATGTTGAGATAAGCTATTAACCTAACACTTGTTGCTTATGCTTCAAAAAGAAGAAACTTGTTGATTAGGAACAACTAAGATTTTTGTCGCTAATCGAGTTGTGCAGACGAGCTATTTTGGTAAATATTCTATCATATTGTTGCGGTAGCTTTAAGATTTGGCTTTGATGTTCTACATGTAATTTCAACACCTCCATTGCATCTTTTATGAAGAAAAAATTATTTCTTTATGAATCGATTCCAATCCCATCTTTGAGAAATGGAGAGGCTGGAGATTGGATTGGAACCTTTGAAGGGCATAAGGGTGCGTATGGAGTTGTTGCTTGGATACAAATGCATTACGTCTTCGCCTCAGGCTCTCGCTGACTTTTCTGCGTAAGTCGGCTATCTCCTTCGTATTTTTACTGTAAAAATGCAATTGTGTTCTAATTCTTTGCTTTCCACTTTATGCACTATATCCTTTTCTCTAACTTCCCAGTACTAGACACATATAAGCTATTAACTTATAATTGTTGTTAGCTTATATACATATATAAGCTATTAGCTTATATACACATATAAGCTATTAACTTATATTAGGTCATAAATAGTTTATGTTAAACTCCTTATTGTAGTTTTATGGATTTGATGAATTTGTGAATAATGTTTACGCCTTTTTTCGGCTTTTAACATGTTTTATGAATTCTATTAATTTCAGGAAGCTATGGGATGCTTTGCTTGGTGATGAAGCGCACTCTTTTGAACACAAACACATTGTTCGGGCTTGTGCTTTTTCGGTGGTAATTGCTTCAAATAATTGGTAGATTCTTTGTAGCATTAACACAACTCAATTGAATGGGGTAGTTGGAATCATTTCTTTGAAAGAATCGTTTTCATTTTCTTCTCAACTTTCTATTCATTTTATTGTGAGCTTGTTGGAGTGAGGCTTTCAATAAATCAATGCTTAAGTTTCTAGATGAATTGGGAGCTCAAGAACTGCTGCAATGGAGACAAGAAGACATTTCTCATCATAGTTGGTATCTGCACAGTTGTGATCTTTCTTTGTAAGTACTTCATCTTTACTCATCTATTTCAAATACCCTAAATTTTTCTCCAATTTTGTTGCTTCTCGGACCCCTATAGTTGTTGTTCTTGATGATTACAAGGTTGATTTGTTCAAATTACATTTTGGGTTTTTTAGGGTTTCAAAGATTTGGTACAAAACTTTGGTTGTGAAATTGGTTCATGGAGGAAATATGTGTTGTAGGGTTGCTTGTGATTAGGTTGGAAAGATCCAATGTTTGTATAATGTTGATTTTGATTGATTCGCATTCGTATTTTGGATTTGAATGTGGTAATGGTCCTGATGTAAACATAGCATGTAAACATAGCATAATGTTAAAGGACTTGTAACTTTGTCAATTTTCCTTTCTATGGAATCGGCCCTAATTGGTTTATGGCTCATTATGCATGAAAATTTCCATACATCGGTTCTCATTTGCAAAGAAGAATAGAATCTGGGTAGTTATAATCGAGGCGCTTAAGCATTGTGAAAATGGCTAGTCTTGTTTTGGGAGTTCTAGGTGACCATTGTCTAGCCATTTTGGCGATCTGCTTAGTTCTCATGTGATTGAAGGTTTTCCATATAAAATAGTTTCAAGTGGCATATGGGGTGATTGTACTTCCTTTTTTTTAATATGTTTCAACTTTCATGTAACCAGGATCTATGTAGCCAACCCGAAATTGCATCATCAACTGTATTCAATGGATCTGATGACTTTCTAAATTGGACAAAGTTGTACAAATTTGTTTTGCTTCAAATTTTTATTCCACAATTGCATGTTTGGCATTTTTATTCTATTATCTTTTCTGACTATACAGAAGAAATATAGCTTCGCATTTGTTGTTGGTGAGAAATGTGATGGGGCATGTGCCTTAGGTCAATCCATTAACTGTCTTTATGAATACTTTTAGTTAATAAAATAGAGGATTTTATTTGCTGTTTATTATAATTAATTTGCATGTTTACATTATAATAAGATCCATGGGTATTTACATAAATATCCTAAATGTCCCTATCGATCATTATACCTGGGAACTATAATGAATTAAGACTAGTGTGAGTCTTGATTGATGATCATATGATGATTATAAGTATAGGGATACGAATCAAGATCACGAGTACTTGTTAGGGAACAAAGTCTTTGGGCGACCCGCTATGAGAACATCACATGGATTAAGTCATAGTTGTTTCTCATGATAGGTATATTTTTAGTCCTCGACTTGAGATTCCCGAGAGACTTCAACATTAGGAACACAAGTAATTTGACACAATCAAACGTTGTCTTTAACTTAGGACAATTATAAAGGTAGTGATTGGTTACTGTGTGAGCAATGTGATGAAGTTGTGTAATCGAGATAAAATTTGTCCCTCTCATATAAAGAGAGATATCTAGTGGATCCCTAGATGTGTTAGACTGTTAAAAGGCCTAGTCTAAGTGAATTGATATTGATCAATGTCACTTGGATGTTTTCAGTCTACCTAGAGATCGAAACTTGTACGATTGAACATGTTGGATGACAATTCCATGCCTTATGTTTGATCAAAAGGATATCGTGTGACAAAAGGATGTTATATACACTATTGATTAGGTTATATCAATTTGATATTCGTACAACTTGGGTAGTCATAATGTCTTGCTAGAGACTGCTTATGACTTGTATACCAAAATGTGTTTTGGTACACTGCCAACGTTGTATGAGCCTATTGGGTCGCACACTAAGAATGGTTTTGCGAGATTTTAAGATGATTCGAAAAATGAATTTTATGTGATAAAATTCATGACAGAAATTTAAACGTCCTTGTGGTGTATTACACTTATACTTCTTTAAGTAAGGGTATATGTGTAATTTACTAAATCTATATACAAGGGTTGTATAAATAGACGCTTTAAGTTAGAACACGAGATACAAAAGAAAAAAGGCTGAAACTCTATTTTCGTTTTAGAAACGACTTAGGGTTTTTGGTATGCTCGGATCGTTTTGGAGAGAAACAAAAAGGTTTGGTATTCTCTCGAAGCTAGCACTTCAAATCTCGCCGCCGTTCGTGTGTGAATGCTGGATTCTTGATAGAGGCGTTCGTCGTTGACAGCGCCTTAGAGATCGATTAACCTTCAGAAAGGTATATTGCGATTGAGGTATGATTAAGTTTTTCATGGTTTAAACGTTTTTAATGGAATTAGATTCGGATCCTGTTGGGGTTTTTGTCAAAACTGTTTTGTAATCTCCGCTGCGTATGAACCCCAAAACCCAACAAAATGAAGCAATGAACATGATTGTTTATTATTTTATTTTTCCATGTTTTGAGTTATTTTTAAGGTTCATATTTATTATATTTATTTTCTAGTTTTATTGATGTAGTTAGTTCAGGGTTTCCTTTCACCATAGGATTCTTTGACTACTAGAAGTCGAGGATTCGATGTTTTGAGAGAATCGTATTGAATAAATACAAGTATACAACAGTATATTGTTGAGATTTGGCAAATAGTATCACTAGGTCCCTTTCGCGTTTCTCTTAATTTGGTCGTTAAACTTTCATAGGTTCACTTTGGGTCCCTGAACTTTCATTTCCCTCTATTTTTTATCCTTTTTTGCTATATTGGTGAGTAACGATCGCTGAAAAATTGGTTCACAAGCGGTTAACGATTTGGTTTGATGAATCGGTTGTGAATTGTTCGTGAACCACTTCGTCGGCAACCGTTACTTTCCAACTTAACAAAAGGACCAAAAGTAGAGGGAAATGAAAGTTCAGGGTCCAAAAGTGAATTGATGAAAGTTTGATGACCAAATTAAGAAAAATGTGAAAGTTCAGGGACCAAATGATACTTTTTGCCTTGAGATTTTTTGTCTCTTGACGATCGTTCTATATCTGTTTGCATCTTTCACAACTTTCCACTTTGCATTATGCGATGACTTGAATTTTATGATACTTGTAAGGAAACTCACATGGAATTTGTAGAACGATTCGAGGCATTCTTGAAGATGTTATGCAAAATATAACTCATTGACTTATGATAGTTATGCAAAATCATCCTGACGGCAAATTAAAATCCAGATTAGGCCTAGCGAACATCCAATTAAGAACTTATCCTTAGTTTGCATGTTGGTTATGTAGTTCAGCTCATTTTTAATTTTATTCAATAACAACTCAATCGATGATGAGCCGAAATTACTATGGATGTGTTGACTCGCATCGCTTCGATGTTAGAGCCTTGAATTTTACTTTTATACCTTTTACTTCTTTCTTGTATAATGCATTCTTCGGAGGTTCAATGTCGTTGTTGCATTGCTATCTTGATTCTTATTAATCTGTTTGCTCTTGCTTTTTGGCGTGATGTCTCATTGTCGTGGCTTGCGGGGTCAAACGAGGATTTAATACAAGTGGGTAAAATCATTCCTTTTCCATGAATTCTTAAAAGTGCTTATGATATGATGTCGTGATGAGAGTTTATTCCCCCTTGCATTTCTTCTCAGGGGAGGTAGCTTATGTTTGTGGAGTACTTTTTGGTATTTTTTTTTTTTGGTTTATCTCTTTGCCTCTCAGACATAGATATAACCTTGACTACCTAGGCTGTCATCTCGGTCCATGTCTTTTGGATCATTGGATGATAAGTTAAATGTGCATCTTTTAATGATTCAACAACGCCATCAAGAGTCAAATGATTTAGTTGGTTGCCTTGTGACATTATGTGTCATTCTATGAAAAGGCAACCTGCAATGAGTAGTATGAGATTACTATTAGTCATCTAATAAGTAGTATGCGTTTGCAGATGTCAGTTATCGATCTAAAGATTCTAAACTAATATCTCAATGTTTGATGCATGAGCAATGGTAGTATGAGATTACTATTAGATTACTATTAGTCATCTAATAAGTAGTATGCGTTTTCAGCTCATGAAAAACCCTTAAGGAAGACTTGTACATATATGCATATATGAGGCCTGACAGCCAATGCACTTTACAAGTTCAATTTGTTGCATGTTGTGTGTACTCTGGTTTTATCTTTATCTTGTTTTTTGAAGAAAATTATCTTATCTTAAAAGCGTGATAAGATGTTAATGACAAGAAAAAATAGTTGCCACACAATTTGTTGCACTTTACATTTTTAATTTGAATCTCTTGATCTTTTTGACTATTGCTCCACAAGCTCATTTTCATCACTATCGGGGCTTGGTTGATTCTCTAACTTCGACGTTAGATTCCAATTGGTACATGGATTCGGGAGCCTCTAGTCACATGACTTCGAGTCATCCTCTCTAATGAATAAAGTTGATTTCAATTCAGTAAGTTTCAATTCAGTAATTGTTGGAATTTATGCAAGTAAGGACCTTAGTTGAATATGTGCTTATGCATTATCTTCTTGGATTATTAGCTAAATGATATCTATGACTGTCTTCCTTAGTCAATTATCTTCATTTTAAGATTAATTTGTCTGTTTTTAACTTTTTTGTGGTTGTCCACTTTATAACTCGTCTGAAATTTTTCATCTGCAATGTTTGAAGGAAACTACTTGATAAATTATCTTGCAACAAGGGGACCAGAGCTTCAGCCTTTTGTACATGGTTTATCCAAGGTACCACATGCTCTATCTTTTACCTTTTTTTTGTTTACTTCTAATCAGGCAACTTCAAATCACTATGCCATTGGATTGAAGATATTAAATCAGCTTGTGTTTGAGATGAATCAGGTCAGTCCATTGAAGGTTCATTGTAAATCTACTCACATGGGGTTTATGATTGCTTCTTCCAAATCTGAACAAAAACATGTGTCTCAGATGATTTTTCCTACTTGAAATAGATTATCATGTATGTTTAAAATTGATTTTCAAAGCAGTTAGCTTAAATAGTTCCTGAATCTCTTCTATACATGGTTGGTTCATTCTAATACCTCTTTTTCCCTTTTTTTGTTTGGTAAGTGGTGGGGTACAAGCCCGTGATTTGTGTAGAACTTTGAATACCCTGGTGGGCCATTTTCTTTTTGTTAGTCAGATATACAAGTCTCTACATTTTTTAAGGAATGGAGTTATTATCTGTTTGTATGATTTTTCAAGTTCTATTATCATTCTCCTTCGTTCTATCTATCGCATATTCACATTGCTTTATTTATTGTTAATAAATTTATGATAACATCTTAACGCAGTATTTTTCTCTTAGGTCCATATAACATGCAATTGATGTCATTTACTTCTATTCATCAGTTCTGTTGATGAGGATGCAATGGAAAAGCTAGCACCATATTCAGCTTTGTCTGGTGATGAGAGCTATTCTAACAGGGACCTTGAAAAGGTTGGTTCAGTTTATGCCCCATTTTTCTTATTTATAGCTATTTGTGCGGCGTTGCGCCCTTTATTTACTGGATATCGTGTATCAACAGATGTCCCAGCAAGTCACAAAATGCTTGTACACTTAAAAGGTGCAACCAACAACTTTGCTGCCAAAGCAAGTAGGAAATATGTACACATCATCATTATATGTAGCATTTGCATCACTTATTCACGAAAAACATAGCGCACTAGTAATGTACTCGTGTACCTCTAGAGTTTAGTGTATGGCCTGCTTTTCACCAACTCTTGTTTAATTTTCGGTGACCATCTGTTTGTTGTGCTATGGAGTTCCATGATACAATAAATTTTGATGTTTGTAAATGGCTGGAATATATAATTTAGTAAATGTATTATTGTGTTGGTGTCGGTCACTGCTCTGATATTTGGGGAGGAGTTGCAGTTACATTAGTAAATGTCTTTTTTGGTTTGATTGTATCGTTTTATTTATCTTTAGTGTTATGATACCGATGATGTTGTTGTTTGGTTCTTATGTTTGATTTTGTTTTGATTAGATTGGTACGATTTGGTCTTTGCAAGTGCTATCCATGTTTCTAGTTTCGTGTCACTAGTGTTATGATTTGTTGATACCGATGATGTTATTGTTTGGTCATATTTTCCATAAAATTGATTTTTATCTACTGTATGTTGTTTAAAAAAGTGTCAAAGGTACATGGCACTCTCTTACATTTGATTAAATGGTTTTCAGGTTGCTGAATTGATTGGTTTCCAGAGATGTATGCATTCATGCTTAGAGTACTTAGAGGTGTCCCTTGGGTTGGAGATGAGGAGGAAGAGAGTGCTTTTATGGTTGTTGTAAAACAATGGGAATTGTAGTTTTTTATGGATACTTAGGTATATTAAACATTTATTATACTTGACTACGTTTCGTGAATATATAAATCTTTTTTAATATCGAATTTTATGTTTTTTCTCATTTGAATATTTGTTGTTGATATATATTGTTGATTTGTGTATGTATGTCAAATTCGCTTTTTGGGGGATGTTAGCACCCCCAAGGAGGTGTTGGAGGGTGCAAAGCGATGGAGTAGGTCTATGGTTGTATTTTCGAGTTTAGATGTTATGGAGAACTAATTGGATTTAAGCTTAGGTTGAAAAACTTAACAAAGCGGAATTGAGACGGATTAGCAACGAATTCAAATATTCTCGTTGCTATTCCGTCTCTAATTTTCGAGGCAAAGCTACATAAATCAAGCAACGGATCAGAGACGGAATAATTGTATTTCGTCTCTGATCCGTTGCTAATCA
Organism: Stephania cephalantha; assembly: GCA_039657325.1. NCBI lineage: Eukaryota > Viridiplantae > Streptophyta > Magnoliopsida > Ranunculales > Menispermaceae > Stephania > Stephania cephalantha. The sequence continues at coordinate 18,752,647 of CM077569.1, read as the reverse complement.
GAGACGGAACAGAGACGGAATTATTGTATTCCGTCTCTGATTCGTTGCTAATCAGAGACGGAACAGAGACGGAATCTAATAATTCCGTCTCTGATCGTTGCTAATCAGAGACGGATCAGAGACGGAATGCATTAATTCCGTCTCTGTTCCGTCTCTGATTAGCAACGGATCATAGACGGAATGCAATTACAATTGTACCATTTAGAAAAATTTCCATTTATGTTCCGTCTCTGTTCCATTTCTAAATTTCGTCTCTAATCCGTCTCTAATCGAAACGGAAACACATTTTCGTTGCTGATTGAATCAGCGTCGACGATTTTAGAGACGGAATAAATTCCGTCTCTGTTCCATTGCAGAATTGAATTAGAGACGGAATTTATGCAAATCAGAGACGGAAATTTCCGTTTCTGATCTGCTGTTTTTTTGTAGTGATTCAAGGTTGGGAGTGGAAACAAGATCAAGTTTTGGAAAGACAGGAGGTGTAGGGATGCAAGTTTTGAAGTAACTTACCCTAACCTTTTTTAAGTTGCAGATCACCCTAACATCACATTGGCGGAGGTTGTTGTGTAGGGAGACGGGAGGCCCCACAGGGTGTCGTGGAATTTTGGGTTACCATGGATGTTGAGGGATGCAGATATTACCTCGTCGATTGCTCTCATGCAAAGGTTGGAGGGCGTCACAGTTCTAGGGGGAGAGGATGAAAGGAAAGAAGATGAGAATCTTCAGGGCTTTTTTCGGTGAAATCGGCTTTCGTTCACCTTTGAGGTGGAGATACGCCGTCGATCGGCCCGACGTATAGGCTATCAGGAAATGCCCGGCGACGATGAAGATATGAGTATTCAATTGGATGGCTTGGATAGGAAAGATTAACATATGTGACGTCTTGAAAAGGCGATTGCCATCCATATCGATATCCCCGACCCATTGTGAGTTATGTACGAACGCGGGGGAATCGATTGATCATCTTCTTGTTATGTGCCCATTCACTGAATGCTTATGGCGGACGATGGCATTGGAGTTTAGGCTGGTATGGTCTCAATCATTGCCTCTCAAGGAACAACTCGAGGCTACTGACATGTTCAAGGCACAAGGCAACGCATTTTGTGGCAATCAGGGTTGTTGTGCATAACATGGGCACTATGAACAGAACATAACAACCAGATATTTAAGAAATAGGAAATGGATTGGTTGGAGGTATGGGAGGGTGTAAAGAGAGGAGTGGCTTATGTTTTGTTCGGACACTAGGATTTCAAAGATATTCAATGGTCGAATCTTGCAGGGGCAGTAGCAAATGCTATTAATTTGATGGAGTGTGTATTGATTAGGCTCTTGCTTAGATTTAGGTTATGCTTTAGTGCGGGATATGTGAACAAATTCATACACTAACAGTGGATCAATGATCAGAATGATCAGTTGATCAATGTAACAGTACACATTGAAACAAATTGAATCAATGAAGAACAGAGAAGAACTTCACAATCTCTTTCATTACACATACATCGAATATTACATTGTACATTGCTTATATACTAATCAAGAAGGTGTACATAACACACCTCTGTTGTAACTGCCTAATGTAAGCTAACATAAACCTGTGATACACTATACCAGATTACATGATTCAATACACATATGCCAGATTCCATAAACAGCTACTAGAATATATAAACAGCTACATGAGACATTTACATAACTCTACATCCCCTCCTCAAGATGGAAGTCTATGCCAGTCACATAGACCCATCTTGGACAATAAATCAGAGAACAAAAGTGCTGGTAATGACTTGGTAAATAAATCAGCCAACTGTAATCGAGTAGAAACATATTGAGGAAGAACAAAACCACACTTGAACTGATGCCTAACTAGGTGACAATCAATCTCCAAATGCTTAGTGCGTTCATGAAAAACAGGGTTGGCAGAGATGTATCGCAGCTTGATTGTCACACCAAAGAGGGATTGGAAGAGCAGTAGGAACACCTAAGTCCTTGAGGATATAAGAAATCCACAACAATTCACAACCGTGGAAGATAAACTTCGATATTCAAACAATGAGAAGACTTGGATACGTGCTTTGTTTCTTAGTTTTCCAAGAGATCAAAGAGGATCCCATGAACACACAATAACCGAGTAAGAGACTTTCGAGAAAAAGAGGGCAAGCGCCCAATCGAATCATAGTAAGCAATATGAAAGATTCATCCGAATAGGGAAAAACAAACCTGTGAAGGAGTACCCTTAAGGTACCGAAGTAGAACATGAAGTGCACGGACCAATGTTGCTCTGTAGGAGCTTGACACAACCGACTTAACTGTTGTGTGGCGTAAGTGATGTCGGGACGAGTGAAACCCAGTAAAGAAGACGACCAATGAGTCGTCGTATCTATCAACTTCAATGAACAAAGGGAGTCAAGCATCATTGAACTTGCAAATCACGAGGAAGTGGAGTAGCAAATTTGGTTTGGCCATAGTAAGACCAAAGATCGTAAGCAAATCAAGAACATATTTGCGTTGATGAACATAAAGGCCTGATGAAGATCGAACCAATTCCAAACCCAAGAAATAACTTGCTTGACCAAGATCCTTGATGGTGAACAAATTGTGTAAGAATGTCTTGACTTGAGTAATTAACTCAAGAGAAGTACCAGTAATAAGAACATCATCAACATATAACAGCAACACCAAAAACTGATCATCATTTGTGTAAGTAAACAAGCAGGGATCATGAGCAGTATTTGAAACCAAAAGTTTGCGGTTTAGAAGTAAACTCATGATTCCATTGTCGAGAAGCTTGCTTCAAACCATACAAGGATCTTTGAAGTTTGCAGACTTGATTAGATGAAGCCAAACTGTAACCATCAGGAGGCTTCATGTAAACATCTTCATCAATAATTCCATGTAAGAAGGCATTGTTAACATCCAACTGATGTAAAGGCCAATCTCGAGCAGCTGCTAAGGATAAAACAATCCTAACAGTGACATTCTTGGCAACAGGAGAGAAAGAATCAATGTAATCAACACCTTCAATTTGGTTAAACCCCTTTGCAACCAAACGAGCCTTACACCTATCTAAGGAACCATCAGGATGAAGCTTAACCTTGTAAACCCACTTAGAACCAATGGCCTTTTTACCAGGTGGAAGGGTAGTAAGACTCCAAGTACCATTGGTTTCCAAAGCCTATAATTCCTTGTTCATTGCTTCAACCCAAACATGATCATGTTGAGCTTGAATATAACAAGTAGGCTCATTAATGTTTGAGACAGCAGCTAATAAGCACTTGTAATCAGCAGTAATGTGGGGAGAATGAATAAAAGGAAACGTAGGAGGAGTACCAGCAGACAGAGGAATCTCTGCAGGAGTAAAATCACATGTATGAACATTGTTCAAAACAAAATCATTCATCCAAAGAGGTTTGTGAACAGCACGATGACTTTTGCGAGTAACAACTGCAGTAGGAGGCATGACAACTGCAGGTAAACCATCATTAGTATGAGGAACTAATGTATCATTGATAGGCATAGAAGAAACAACGTCAGGAACATCAAGAGATGCTTCAACAGGTAATTCCTCAGAGTAAGGCACAGTAGCAGATGTAGGAACAACATTTTGAGAAGGTACAGCAACAGGAGCTGGAATATTTCTCAAGTAATCAGAGTTATCATCACAAGAGATAGGCACATGACACTTTGAATTTGAAGTAGCTTTGTGAAATGGAAACTGATTTTCAAAGAAAATCACATCTCTTGAAACAAAACAACTATGGGTGGCCATATTGTACAATCGATAGGCCTTTTGACCAGGGGAATAACCAAGAAAGATACACTTAATTGCTCGTGAATCTAACTTGGTTTTGCTTGGTGAAACATTGGTAGCAAAACCTAAACATCCAAATGTCTTCAAGGATGAATAACTTGGTAACCTTCCAAATAAAAGATGGTAAGGAGACTTCCATTTCAGCAACTGAGAAGGTAATCTGTTAATGATGTAAGTCGCAGTAAGAATAGCATCACCCCAGAATTTTGTGGACAAATTAGATTGAAAAATCAAGGCTCTTGTAACTTGCAACAAATGTCGATGTTTTCTTTCAACTAAACCATTTTGCTGAGGTGTATATGGTGTGGATCTTTGATGAACAATTCCCAGACCAGAGAATAAAGCATGACAATCTTTATTACAAAACTCAGTACCATTATCAGTCCTAATGGTTTGAACTGAAGCCTTGAAATGATTTTGAATGAATGTTATGAACTGTTTGATGAAGTTGCCTGTCAAGGACTTATGTTTCATCAAAAATGTCCATGTGAATCGACTAAAATCATCCACAATTGTCAAGAAATAATGAGCTCCTTGGATAGAAGACTGGTTAAATGGTCCCCAAACATCTATATGCAACAACTGAAAAGGATAAGAAGTCTGAATAGAACTCAATGGAAAAACCATTCTGCACTGTTTGGACATTTGACAAACATCACGAGGTACATTGTATCTTTCATTTAAAGGACTGTTAAGTAACAAATCAAGGTGTTTTGTTACATTAACAGAGGGGTGCCCCAAACGACAGTGCCATGAAAAACTACCAGTAGCATTATTACAGCAGGCTAGTGACAATTCCGTAGGAGACACAAATGAAGCAATGACATCTTTATTGAAAGAACTGGAATCCAGTATGTAGAGACCTCCAATCATCCTTCCCACAGCTAGAACTTGAGAATTCTCAATGTTCTGTATGGCACAAAACGATGGATAAAACTCAACTGTCAGTTTAGTAGAGGAGAGTAATTTACTAACTGACAAAAGATTATACTTGAATGAGTTTATATGTAAACAAGAAGAAAGAACCAAGTCTGAACTCAGCTGCACATCTCCAATGTAATTAACTTCTTTTATATGTCCATCAGGCAAACAAACCATAACAGGTTTAGCTAAAACAGTAACATTAGCAAGCAAATCATAGCTAACACACATATGATTTATTGCTCCACTATCCACAATCCAAGCATCTGAATTAAAGGAAGAATGAGAATTAGAAAGCCTTTTATATGAGCTACCTGTAAAATCAGATATAGCTGAATTCACATGAGCAGCAATTCCTTCAGTTGAACCAGACTTTCCTTTCATGAAATTCTCAATTCCTTGTTGTATCATTCTTTGCAATGTTAGTTTGAAAATCTTCAAACCGAAGAGGTCTGCATCGTGTATATCCGAGAGGTGACTCCATCAAATTTACAAAAGATTTTGAAGCTGTTTGTCATCTCGCTTCTTGTCGAGTTCTTTCTTATACCAACGGAATCCCATGAAGTTTGAAACAGGTCTCTTTTGTGTGCCTTTTTGCCTTACAATGATCACAAAACAAATCATCTTTATTGACAAATTTCTTGTGATTTCCTTTACCAGCAAACCTATGACCATTGATCGAACCAGATGAACCTGAATTCACCTTGTTAGTTTTCATCATCATGGCTGTATCTATCACAGGGGAATAGCCAACATGTACCTCCTTTTGCTTTTCAACTCTAAGAATCATAGAGTAAGCTTTGTTTATATTTGGCAATGGATCCATCACCAATATCTGATTACGAATATGATCATACATATCATGTAATCCCATCAGAAATTGCATCAGCCTATCATTAGACTCCAGAACAGCTAATGTTGCTGAAGCTCCACACTCACACACAAGTAAAGGAACTAAACAGTTCAGTTCATCCCAAAGCTTCTTAAGTTTTGTATAATACTGTGAAACTGACATATCTCCTTGACTTATAGAAGCAATATCTCTTTTTAATTGATATAAGAGACGTCCATTACATTCTCCAAACCTTTCTTTCAATTCATTCCACAAATCAAAAGAAAAAGTTGTATAAAGTAATGCTTCAACAATATCTTTTGAAATAGAATTCAAGATCCAAGAAGTTACCATATAATCCACTTTGATCCATCGATCCAAGTTAGGATCAGTGGAATCTGGCTTTGCATATCTTCCATCAATGAAAACAATTTTCGTTTTTGAATTGAAGAACTTGAAGAACCATGAATGGATGCCATGATCAGACAATCAATTCAACTAAAAACAACACAGATCAAGAGCAATAGAACCTGCTCTGATACCATGAACAAATTCATACACTAACAGTGGATCAATGATCAGAATGATCAGTTGATCAATGTAACATTACACATTGAAACAAATTGAATCAATGAAGAACAGAGAAGAACTTCACAATCTCTTTCATTACACATACATCGAAGATTACATTGTACATTGCTTATATACTAATCAAGAAGGTGTACATAACACACCTCTGTTGTAACTGCCTAATGTAAGCTAACATAAACCTGTGATACACTATACCAGATTACATGATTCAATACACATATGCCAGATTACATAAACAGCTACCAGAATATATAAACAGCTACATGAGACATTTACATAACTCTACAATATGATTTGGATTATTTTGCATTTTGTGGCTCTCCGTCTCCTAATTGACTTCTGCAGGTTCGGTCTGCAGGGCGCAACAACTAGTATGACCTCGGTGGATGTTCTTATCCTGGGGTTTGCAGACCAGGGGTCTTATAGGATACGTGGGACACGATGGGGGAGAGAACAACATGCTACGGCAGGAGTGGCGACGCGTGGGTGGAGATGCCAGCAGCTATTTTGAGGTAAACGGTGACAGGGGAGGGTAATCTCATTCTAGAAATGCTTATTCTTTCACGTAAGATACCCATGTTTTATTTTTGGTTTTCTTTGAATGGTGCTGCACTAATGTGGTGTCCCAGACGGACATCTTTTCTTTGGTTTTTGCTTGATCCAATGAATGCTGGGCTAAGCGGGATCGGCGGGCGCTGTGTGATATGAGTCGAATGGCTCGAGGCGTCTGCCCTTTCCAGCCATTGAGGTCCTTAACATTATCCTTTTGCTATATAAGGAATATTGGCCTCTGATTATCGAGTTTTAGCTTGTTGGTTCTATCGTTACCTTTTCTTCTTAGCTCATCTCTAAAGGAATTTTAGACTGCAGCTGTGCATGTAGTTGGCGGGGAGAGCTAGAAGGTTGGAAGCTTGGTTTCATAGTGGCTTCGGCCTTGCCAACCCTATAATGGGGTGGCAGTCTCCAATATCTGTGGAGGTTTTGAACAACTGTATTTTTGTGTGCATACTATTCTTTCCAATTCGTTTTGTTTATGTGTAAATGGTGGAGGGTACCCGACCCCTCTATGTACGTACTTTTGATAATACATCTTTCGGAAGCTAGACTCCTATTACCTAAAAAAAAAAAAAAAACTTTAGTTCGCACATGACACATGGAAGTACTCCAAGCCCATCTAAAGGTTATTTTATTTTATTTTTTTGTTTTTGAAAAATGATAGAGTAACACACCGTCGACCTTGTTAGTTACGCACCTTAAGATGTGTAAGTTCGCATTCCAAACATGTGTCACGCATGTGAATGTGGTGATTGAGTGAGTGTGTTCACCAATTAGTAAGTACACCTAACAGATCTCAAAGAAAAGGAAGCTTATTGTTCATTGAAATAATGTTCATAAAAGATATAGTTATTACAATTAAGATTAAGGGCAAATAGTTACAATAATCCCAAACTTCCACTTTTGTGTTTATAAATATTTCTAAGCTAATAATTATGTCTAAATAATATCAAACTTTTATTTTGTTTTGTATCAATTTTGACACAATTACTTTATTAGAAAAATTGAGGTGTGACCTATGAAATTGGTTAATTAAATTGCTAGGTAATTGAGGTGGCTTAAATTTTAACATCAAAATAATCTCAAACTTTGGGTTTGATCTGCGTAAAACTAATTATTTGTCTTTGTGGGTTGTTATATTTACAATTAACCCCTTTTTATTTCATAAAATTTAAATCACATCATAAAAAAAAAACAACTTTACTAATTTTATATCTGACATCAACAACAACTTGCCTAAAAAAAGCAATTGGGGCAAAATTGGGGCAAAATATATATAAAGTTTGCGATTATTTAAAAACCACTATTAGTTTTAAATTATTTAGATACAAAAGTGAAAGTTTATGATTATTGTGACTATTTGCCCCTAAAATTAAAAACGAAAAAACTATTATATGGGTAACATTACTTATCTACCAAATTGCTCTATCAAAGTAGGAGAGTACTGGCGATCGAAATTAATCAATGAGTAATAACAACAACATTGTTGAACTGAAAACCAATAATTAAATTAATTACAACTACAGCGCAAGCATGGAAGCGACGTGTAAGCTTTCCTCGTGAGAATGTAGTGAAGTCCAAGGCCAATATGGAACCTGCTCGCTCATCCTCTCTCGAACCAGCCGTGCCGCTCTCGCCCATCTCTCTTGACTGTTAATAGTGATGCTCTCTTCGTCATCTCCCCCGCTAACTATCAAACTCAATCTCACAAAGAACAGCCTCAAATTTGCAGCGGTCTCGGCATACACCGTCCGAGTAGTTAAGATGAAGAGCACCTTCAGAACAAACGGTAACACTAGCAATAGCCAAAGTGGTGTTGGCACCATGGACAGCTCCGGAGAGAGAATTATCAAAGCGAAATAAGGAGACCAGAGAGAGAGAGATGGAATCTTAGCTTATATATATAAATAAAGTATATTAATACAACTACTTAATTGGCCTGACTGCTTATTCTTCTGGTACGAAAAAACCAAAGAAGTGATGAGAGGAGCGACAATGAAGAGAAAAGAATAATTAGCTATTTGTTCATTCAAAAAAGAATGAGAGTGGCAGATGCATGTGTTTGACTAAAAACTTTTTAATCTTTTTTTTTTTTTTTTTTTTTTTTTTTTTAATCTAAACCACCCGTATCTGGATTATCCGACTAGGAGAACTGTATATGTAGGTGCATGAGAGAAGCCCAAACGTTGTTCATCACCAACTAATTGAGTGACCCAATGATTTAGTACGAGGTTTGAGAGTAAGAAGTCATGAGTTCAAACTTCAGATGGGGCAAGTTGTTTCTTTCTTAAAAAAAAGTTGGCGTTTGCATTCCTAGGACTCGAACTCGACACACTATTTAAGAGACAACAACCTGCTTCTAGTTGTGTCAACCAACCCTTAGTAAAAAAAAGAACTTTCTACTACTTTTTTACTTAAGTAGGAGTCGAACTCAAGATCTCTCGAATTTTTTCCTTTTAACAAGCGATGCCTCTACCATTCATAAGAGATGCTTTGGCAGGACTTTCTACTTATATACGTTAAAATTCAATTATTTTCAGGTCCTTTCTTTTTTAATCATAGATTCTTGATATGAAATATTGATCGATATACTTTAATATTGTTTGCTATATTAGGTGTGCCGCTTTTCATGGACGCATGTTATAATTACTATTGTCTGGGATTAGTTGGTGAGCGAAGCTCCAAATACCATTTGTCTTAGTGTATAGTTGGGATCTATTAGGTAGTTAATCACTTGAGCCTCTTTGAATTACATGTTGGAGTTTGCTAATTAATTTACGAGGCTTGTCTTTTGCATGGTGAAAAGTCTCTTATAAAATAGTTTTTTTAGTAGAGGTAATATCAAAATAAAATAAAAAAAAGCAGCTGATTACCCTAGCAATAATTTTTGTTTTTTAAAATATCCCTTTTTTAATTTATTTTGGCCGATTGTAACCACACTAATAGTGACACCACCCACCAACCAAAACATCCACCACCCACATTCACAAAGCTATCAAACACATCTCGAATCACACAAATTCTAATTCCGAGGTCCATCTGACAATGTAACCGTTCTGTTTAGTAAAGGTACGTTTTTCTGTTTTGTTGGGCCCAAATATCGGGTTTTTTGCTTGATTAGTACATTTAGGGATAATATTTATCAACCCAACACACCCACATAAATATTTTCCAAACTAACACATTTTTGGCAACGTCACTGCCACATCACCCGCCACGTCAAAAGATGGTTTTGTCAGCTGGAAAAGGTGACTGGAAGTCACGTTTTCTAGCAAAAGGAAGTCGTCACTTCCTTTTCAGTGAGTTTTTTTTTTTTTTTAATGTTGGCAGAGATCTCAACTGACACCATCTTCATATAGGTTCCTTGGTTTTCCAGCTGAGTTTTTTTTTTTTTTAATTTTGTCGATGCTTCTGTGCTAACAAGCGTATCCAATAGGTCTTGGTTGGCTAAATCCCAAATGAGCATCCCTGTTTTCGTCCTCTTCACCGGTGGTTCCACCACCATCAATAAATTCAGAAAAGAAGAGATCCGATTTCAAGACCTACACCAATTCAGCAAAGTGAAGCTCCAAATTATCTACTGGAAACAACATACACAATTAGCATTTAATGGGAGTGTTTATAAATGCAGCTGTTGTTTCCAATAATATCACACACAAAGTTTCAATTTTTCAGCTTCAAAACTCTATAATCATAATTTGACTTATCTCATATCATGCATAAACCCCAATCGAAGTATGAATTCCAAAAAAGTTTATCATCAATAGAAGTGATGATAATTAATACACTCACTTAGCACAAATAAACTTAACAAACTTCATCGTGTATTAATACTTTAATTTATTTCAGTTCTTTATTTAAATCAAATAACGAAGCAGCTATCAATCAATTTGCAGTAAATAAGAAATTCCCCAATTGATGCACACATTATAACAAGGAGACTGCAAAAGTTCTTATTACTTCATCAACCCATGATAACCATCGATGCATGATATAAATATTATATAAATATTAAAACATTATATAAATATTACAACATTATATAAATATTACACCAACGACACTGCAAAAGTTCATATTACTTCATCAAGCAATGACAGTTACGTTGAGTATGGTGGAGGATATGATTTATATATTAGTGCATGATTTCAACTTATTGACCTGTGTCATATATTGCTACATTTTTTAAATTTATACACTTTATTCACTTTGAGACATAAAAATAAATTTAGGGAAATTAATGACTAACACAATACCAAAACATTCTATTATTCATCAATTTAGCGTACTTTTCTAATGTTGAATATCAAGTATACGACCCCAAAGAAAAGGACTTTTTGGAACTAATTCATCAATGAACACAATTTGAATAAGATTTTTACCAATACAAACGAGACCGGTTGTGAAGGCGAGCAGTGACGACGGGAGGCAATGACCGACCAGCGGGAGGCGAGCAGTGCCGGAGGGAGGCGAGGACTGACCGACGGGAGGCTACCAGCAGCGCCGGCAGTAGGCGAGTCGCGCCAGTGGGAGGAGACCACCAACGCAGCGAAGCGAAGCAGCAAAGCAGCGCGGAGAGGCGATTCGCACCGGCGCAAAGGCGGCGGCGGCGACAGTGCAATCAACCACTACGGAGAGGTGTCCTCGCGTCAAAGTTCCAACGACCGGCGGGATACGGACCACGGAGGGCGACGGACGGCCGACCTTGCTTGCGCCGGACGGGGAGATGGATGCAGAGGCGGTCGCGTGGTGAGAGAAAATGATAGGGGAAGTGAAGGAGGATGGAAACGGGTTTTCAGGGTGGGGTTTGGTGTGTGGTTTTGGTGTACCAACAACGTGACCTTGAGTCACAAATGCAAATGCAAATCGTGACCTTAGGTCACGTTTTTTGTATGAAATCCATCTCAACCACACCAACACTCCGGGTGATGTGGCGGTGACGTGGCACTGATGTGGCCGAAAATGTGTTAGTTTGGTAAAAAAATTTGTGGGTGTGTTGGGTTGATAAAAATTTTCCCCATGTGTACTAATCAAGCAAAAAATCCCCAAATATCCCAACAAATTCTAAGCTCAAATGTCTGAACCGTGGGACCAATGGCTTCATAATGGTGATGTGACCACGTGTCGCTATTCTAAGGACGGTACAGACTCTACAGAATGGGAGTGTGGTGCACGCAGAAGAAGTTGTCTGATCAGAATTTAAGAGGCCCGAGCGAATGAAACTTCGGAGAAAGTTCGTCTCTATATTGAATTGTGTATGGTTGGCCGGCCATGTCGTTGAATAATTGAGTTTTATTAACAAAAAAAAGGCCAATTGAGTTTTATCATACCATCCCCACCTTGTCTTAAAATCATTCATTTCATTTCATTTTTTCAGAACTGATATAAGTACACTGTATACGTATTTTATCAATTGTTCAGGAAATAATTTTAATGGTTGCTCAGATAATAAGAGAAAAGAGTTTTATATATCAGTCATTGAATAATTTGGAAGGTGCCATGCAAGAACTTACCACTTTAGAAAATGCAAGATCTTGAGTGAAAAGTGAGGAATCAAGGGAAACTTATAGATTTCTTGTCAATGACTAAGGCTAAAGATTCATGAATTTTACTTGCATAGTCGCAAAATATGTCTGATTGATAGATTTTTATTGCTAATAACCAACCAAGTGGCACTAGAACAGACTTGCCTTTTTATAGAGGTTTTAAAATTTTATAAAAGACATTTAATTTTGACTTCCATAAAGTGTAAAAACCTATTACCTTAAGCTAGTGATCTTGTGGTTAAGTCCGGTGTACCTCGATTAGCGTGTGCATGTGTTTCCATGATGGTTTGTGTTTGTTTGAAATGCTTAATAAATTTTATAGTTGCAGTATAAAAGGAAATTTATATACAAGCCTATAAACGGAAAATACGTAAAGAAACAATAAATAGCCGGTACACCAAGTGCGACGAGGGGGACGTGAAATGAATGCGCACAAATGAGAACACTCGTAGGCATGTCCGGTGAATTTATTGGCGAGAAAATACACGAAGTATATATATATATATTTATATATAGTTGATTGATAAATATATATTAAAACTATAAGTTTGGTTTGAATAATATGGATCGTTTGATCAGCCTCAAGATGAGAGTAAATGTTGATAGTGTCAAAATGTGTGTCACTTTAAGGAGTGACATTTTAACACATCAATCACTTAATCATCCTCGAGATACCGCGATGTGTACCTAGAGGAAAATCCATATATATATATATATATATAAATCCAAAACTATCAAACTTATCCTAAGTTGTAATCGATAATTCGAGAAAGTGAGAGAGTGAGAGAGTGAGAGAGACTGAGGGTTCTGACGATTTGATCCTGTAAGAGTTGATAAAAAAAAGGAATTACAACGTGAATTGAGGAGATTAAACAATTGTGGAGTAGAGATCATAGATGTTGGTAAGTTGAGTTTTGAGTTTCAAGTCCAACTCGATAGTTAGGTGATAATTTCTCTGTTAATCGTTGTTGTTTACGATTCGAAATGAGTTGTTACCTCACTAGAGGTCCCTCCTGATGATTTGGGAGAGTGTTTGAGGCTGTGGTGATGATTTGGTAATGGAACTGTAGCTGCTGCCCCTATATACTATCGAGGCAGTGCAGGGTGGAGTACGCTCCCTTCATTAATTGGGATGAACCCAGTTGGTGGAGTGTGCCCCACCAAGTTAGGGAGCGCGCTCCCACCCCTGAAAAACATCAGTTGTGCTATGTTTTACTGATAATTTCCCGAGGTCTTAGGAACAGACTTAGGGGTTCTAAACACAGAGAGTTAGGTTTATATTGATTACAAATGGTTTGTGATAGGTTGAGGTACACCAGGAAAGCGTGAGATAACCGAAAAATTAAGAATTTGGTAACGGAGAGCTAAACTAAGGTAAGTATGGATTTGCTTATTTTATTAATGCTGCTTGGCTATTTTAGTATATGTAGTTCATGTAGTTTATTGATGGAATGGGCAGACTATGTACACTGTGATGTTTTAAATAAATGGAAAACGGTTTTTAATTTGATTCACGAGAGTAAGTTCCTAGAACTGATACCAGGTTATATAGGATGCGGGGTTAATCTCCTGGCCTATATGTAACTTCCTACTCAGTTAGATAGGTTGCATGGATTACATATTCGTTAGAGGGCTTCAGATAGAACCATTGGGCATTAATGGATTGGCTAAACAGCACATTGGCTAATGTGTTGGCCTAGCAATCACATTAATGAGGTTAGTGGGTAATCGACCATAATTTTACAAAATAAAATGAGAATCGCAGTGTAATAGTCATTGACAGACGGACTTGCATTTGTTAAGTATTGAAATATATGCGTTCCATAATCATGTTAGTGAACATTGGTGCATATTGTTATTACATGATGTTATTGACTATTATATAGAATGTTGATGGCTATATGAATCCCTACTTACTGAGCAAGTTGGAGCGCTCACCCCAAATTTAAATTTCAGGAAAATCGACGAACGCTACGATTACGAGATAGAGAAGATTTACGAGTCTTGATCTTCTCTTCAATGTAATGAGTTTCCCTTTATCTTATATATTTGTATTGAATTACAATTTTGTAATATCACAAGGGATGAGAGGTTTTGTATAACCAAGGTTTTTCGGTTTGATTTGGTACTGTATATCTTATTTAAACATCGAAAAAGTCTTGATTTATGATGCGTTTAACAATTTTTTTACATCGATATTGATATATAGTGGTGTTTATCAGGAGATAAATAGAGTGGCTGCTGGCTCTAGTTAATTTTAGCTGGATTATCGGGGCTTAATTAGGTTTTCAGACCGGGTATCGCTCTAATTGAGTTAGGAGATGCTACATAAAGTGTCATTTTTAAAGCTATTATCTTATACTAAGGTGATAAGATGACGATTCTAAACCCCTACGAATTCAGGAGACTAGATATGGGTTGGGAATTGCTAGAAAAGATAAGTCAAAACAGAGAAAAGGGAATGAGATTCAATGATAAATCTAGTAAAGCCCTAACGAAAGATCAGATTTTGAAGAGATTTGACATGAGTGTTCATGCAGAGGCTACAAAGAACGAAAAGTGAAGAAAAGTAAAACCCTAGAGACTGATGACTGTGTAACAGCTGCAACTAAATGAGTAACCATGGTAGTCAAATTTTAGTAACCCAAAAATTGGTAGCGTACCTCATTAACAAAACATAATAGAGAAATTTCTTTCGCTATGAGAATACAACCTTCACATACTTGAAAATTTTCAAAATCCAACTTTTTAAGCATAAGAACAAACTGCAATCGCCCAATTAATCTATTTCAGCAGTCATTGATTCTTATAAAAGCAAGTAGCAATTGAAAGTATTTCTTGACAAAACCAAAGATTAGAACTTGGTAAACATATACACCACCATAGAGAGCAACCAATTATCATAAATTAGCATAGGTTTACTTTATTCTTGAGTATTAAGAAGAATTATGGAGGAGAAGACATTGAAGACTCACGTGTGGTTGTTCAGTATTGTTTTCTTTGATTTAACTGAATTTATTTAGTTTAAACTCCGATTTCAATGAATACCATTATGTGCATGTTTGTTTCAATGAAGTGTGAGTAGTTCATTAATCTTAGGGATCAAAAGATCCTATGGTATGGATGTTATGCTAAAGTAGTTATGAATGAATTATAAAGATAAAAAATGCAATAGTTAAAATTTATATTGATTTTTGGCGTAATGCTATGAACATCTTGATTACGTGTTTGTTGATATTAGTCTTTAGAAATTATCATGCCCATTGAGGCTTTTAAGCCGGATATGAACGGTACAACCATAAAATATATAACATCGATAGGTAGTTATTGATTAAGGAGGCACGGATAGTAAACTTAATTAGTTATGAATCTAAAGATTTGAAACTTAAAGCAATGCGAAGCTAACGTTATTCCACTGATAGGCGGAGTTCTAGTTTGCACATTAAAATCTTTTCCGTCACGATAGTGGGTTGAAGTGGATTTGAAGGAAATTTGCCTATTCTAATTAGACATTGGACACACATAATGATGATGAAGAAAGTGAGTTGAAAAGCATAACTATTCATTACCTTGGTGAAGTTGTGAACTAAGATATTTTTAATATAAGAGTTTAAGAGTATTTTATATTGTTTTGTTAGAATATAATAATTTAATATAAAAACTAGTTAAAGTAGATCTGACTAAGAGCATTTAGTGCAATACACCTTTAATATAAAAACTAATTAAAGTAGATCTGACTAAGAGCATTAAGTGCAATACACCTTTCCTTGAGGAAGATATGCGTAATCAACGTAAGTTGATCACACTATTACTATAATCGAGCTGTTATTTTTGCTGCCCGCACCAACATATCAAACCATATGATTGTGTCAAATTGTTGACATACCAAAGCAAATGTATGAAATTGTGAACATATACCACATAAATCAATGTCTTTCAAATATAGACATCACATGAATAACACTCAGAAAATTATGACACATAGAAAAAAAATCTCAAAATCGTTGTTAGATGTCGCGTCATCACCATCATCCTCATGATCAGGCTATTGGGACTGTTAGCTTGCCTCAGGATTATATAGGTTGCAGTCTACTACCTTCATCGATTATCTGCTTTAAAGGCTCCCTTGTTTGGCATCCTCAACTGGAGTGATGAAACGTGAATGTTTGCTCCCGCGCCTTGAGTCCTCCAGGTCTTGCGTCGTTCAGATCCATAGATGCCTCAAGCAATCTCGAGTTGGTTCTGGAACATCAACTCTTAATATCTCAAAGTTCTCATCTGATTACGGAAGATTGACCACATCATGGCCATTTTTGTTTCCTCCGCATACATGCTACTATAGTTCTATACAGGTAGCTCTTAGCTCTGGTTCATGTGCTCATTGTACACGACATATACATTTCTTCTAAGTTTTTTGGTTATCTGCCCGTACTATTCTTTTCTTCATGGTCTTTCTCCTTCATGTGTTTCTTCTTTCTCGTTCCTCCTCCAAGTCAACATATCCTGGTACCTTTTTTTTTCTCAATGACATTATTAGTGATGGCTTATCCGAGAAAACATTGAACTCGACTCCTCTCATCAGAACTCGGTCTTGTTTGCAAAATTCAACAATCATCAAGTGCAAAGGAAGTCCTTCGTTTTTCTTAGTGGTCATGGTATTCCTAATCGACTCATAGATTATTCTGCCAACATCAATATACCCGAAACCTTAGACTATGTGGTATAAAAGAGTCGCCTTATAGTTCACTATGTCGTAATGTTGTAAACTAGGCAATAGGCTTGAGTTCAAGAAAAAGCTCAAAGCTTTGGTTTTTTTTTTTCTAAAATATTTGGTTTATATGTGTTTTAGGTACCCATCTGAATCAAAATGGAAACCATCCCCTAGAATGGTTTCTAAACCGTTCCTAGTAGTCTCGTGGGGAAACTCGTGTCTATACATGTGTTCAAGACAAAGACAAAGGGTATAATTCTTTAGGAAAATATGCTTGCAAGGTTAAAATAAGAAGATAACAAATTAAGGAAAAAACTCGATTGGCATTTATATGTACCTCTTCTCTCTTTGCCTTAAGCAAGTGGCGGCTGTAACGGCCCGAAAATATTTTATTTATGAGTTGTGACGTGTACTACCTATTTTATACTAGTGTGCATAATTTTACTAATTTTATAGTCGATGTGGGTAAGCGTATTCTCGAGATATGTGTGACATGGGTATGTGATATGTCAAAAATCAACAGAATTAGGGTAAGCATATGGCCTATACTCTTATTTAAGTAAAGTTAATAATTTGACTAACCTAATATGTATGGTTTTGAAGCATAAATTGATTAAAAAGGCCTAAGTTTACTCGAGTTTTTTAAGGCATTGATACACCTTGGGATGGTACTAGTGAAGAATTCTAGAAGATTAATGTGTAAGTGAGTGCAATATGTATCACCTAAATCTCACACATTGTTTTGCCTAGAGATAAGAATGTTAGAAAGATCAAAGGTAGATATTCTGATTTAATAACTATAAGTAAGAAAGTTGTCTCCAAACAATGAAGTCCAACAAAAATTTAGAGAAGGAAAGCTAAACTTAGAGAAGTCCTGGAAATCTGGGAATCAAAGGAGTAAATATTAGTGCAAAAGCTTCAATTTAATCAAGCTACTTGAAGAATAATCCGAGGTAATGAACCCTTCCTCTATTATTCATGATTCAAATCTATGTAAATTAAGGGATTTTGTTCAATTTTTCTTTTTTGGAATGTTTGAATCTATTCCTTACTTTGAAAAAGCTCTAATGGACTCAGATTTTTCTGTGAATGTATATCTTTTCAAAGGTTTTCAAAGTTTTGATGTAAATTGAAAGTTTTAGGATTCATGAATGTAAATTTTGATCTTAATTTGATAAATTGAGGTGTAAGTTGTGGCATTAATGTTGTTTTAGTTGCCTATAACAAAGATTTGTTGAATTTCTATGATTATATATGACTTGGAGGCTTGAAGAATGGTTTTTGGGTGATTTGGAAGTGAAGAATTACGTTTATGCCTTTTTGCTCGACCCTGGAGCGCTCTCCACATTCTGGGTAGCCTTAGGACTGTTTTAAGCGACTTTTGTAAAATGATCATAACTCACTCATTTCAACTCGGATTTTGGCGCTCTATATATTGTTGGAAAGCATAGAGAGAGAACAACAACTTAAGTTCATTAGATTTTGAAATTCAAGTCATTTAATTTATCAAGAATGGGCTGAAATTCGGGGTTTATCGGTGGGGATAACATTTTTTTTTAACTTTTTGGGCTTGTTTTGTTTAAGGAATGTTCGAGGAACTTTCTTTTTGTTAGATTTAGCCCAATTTCTCCTGATCAAGTTTCTTTTTTGTGATTCCATTTTACCTATCAATTTTCATGTCATTTTGAAATTATTAACATATTTTTCGAGATGCGTTTTAGTTTGGAAATTATATTATTTCGAACAAGTCCATATATGGATTAAATTTTGAAAACTTGATTTTAAACCATCTAAATGAGTTTGAACTAAGTTTTTTATCGTTGGATTTCATTCAATAACACTGGGATTGAGACTTGAGTCTATCCGAAGCGTTTTAGCATAATTCTTGGGGCATTTTTGTGATGTAAAATTGGTAAAACAAAAGGTAGCTATGAATCAATATATGGCTGAGATTATATTAATAGATGTAAACAAAGATTAATGAACTTCTAACATACATTGAACTGATCCAAATGGATACCAGGAGCCTAGTTGCATAGTGTCAAGTGTTGGGGATTGGTTGGAGGCGTGTGGGAGCCGCGAAAGTCTGAAATTCGTATCGGTTTAAGGTGAGTAAATCAGCAGGGGCCTAAATAAAAACTCTCATCAATTGTTTGGTTATTATACTTGGTATTTCGTTTTATGTGAACTTTCTTGTAACGTTAATGTTGATGTTGATGCTCTCTCTTTGATTCCTATTCCATATCTAGGTGATATGCTTTCCTTGTGAATTTATTTTCTATGATAACCTATGTGGTTCATATTGATTATCTTCGTGATGTACTCTCATATCAAGCAGATTATGGCCTAAGTGGTCGAATGGTAGGCACGGGTGCGGTACATATGCTGTGTGATTATGTATACCACTGTGATTATATGGATTGTAGAATGTGCTAAGTCCGCAATTTAAGATTTGAAAGTCAAGCTGGTAGAGGTGAATGTGTATTTGCTATAGTTGATGGATCCAATCTAAACTATTGACGACTTAGTTAAGTTTACAGCTCGCCTTGGAAGTTAGGTTATGTACTATGTATTGCAACCGAATGGACTTGGACTAGTTGAGTACCCATATTTGTGTGATATTGTCGATGCAATTATTTTTGAGTTCCTTATTAGCTTATTTATCATGCACTTTGTATTTCTTTTCTTTGTGATTACCTGTATGATCTATGGGCTAACTTTTTATTGGAACCTATAATTAATGTTGAGACTCCTCTCGCTATACTCACTGGAATTGTCCCCTGTGTGGTAACAATTGCAGGCCCTTCGTCTAACAAAAGAAAGGAGCCGATACTTGGTGACTTCCTCTGAGCTTTCCTCAGAGTTGGCTTCGACTTTTGCTACGCAGAGGTCATTTTGGTGTATTTATGTTATATATATTTAGTAAAATTGGTTAAATGGGTCGAGTGCACTTTGATACATGTATATTTCTAGTTTTTGTCACCTTATATGTATGAGATCATATTTTTTTGGGTTTCCACACCATAGGTTGTCCTGACTTTTCATTTGTTGAGTTATTCAAATTGCTTAAGTTTAGTTTCGCTGCTTTAATTGTAAAATTTTCAAAAATGAAATAACTCAACTTTAAAACATTAAATTTGTAATAATAATGAAAATGGAGGCTGACTAAGCTTGTATTGACCTTGCGAGGGCTGACTCGAGGTCCATGTAAGTCTAAGTTGAGTGGGGCCCAGTTTGTAGGGATTGCGGTTCATCATAGCGGCCCCATGCCCTGAGGTAGCTATGTCACACCTTGCGGGACCCGCAGGCTTACCACGTCACCGACCTGCCGAGTCCCACCTTGGCTATCGACGTTCTACTTAATTGTTGCTAACGTAATTCAACAAAGCTTTTTATTTACATAATTAACGTATCAAGTTAGCCGATAGTTAACACATTTTAGATTTTTAGTTTCTAACTTAGCAATTTTAATGTATCAATGTAATTATTGACTTAAGCATGGCATGTAATCATCATACCATTGTTTAGAGATCATTCAACCAAATTGGAACATACTTTAGCAAGACTTACAAGTAATAGGCTTAATTTAGAATGCATAAGACTTAAATAACATGAGAACACATAGCATGTGTTATATATCTCATGTTTTCATATATCACAACCAATAGTGGAAACCAGGAAATAGCATATAGTGTACCATATATCAAGGTGACGAAATAAACGATAAGTGTGTATACATGTATAAAGGTCACTTAAGTCCTTGAGACCCATAAAATAGATACAAAATAACAAAATATAAACACATACAAGTGTTTCTTGGACAGTTAGCGAGCTCAGAGATAGTCACCGAGGATCCACTTGATTTTATTTGTAGAAGGATCTACAAATTGCCATAAAAACAATAACGAGTTCAATGAGTAAAATCCTAGAGAAAGCCATATAATTTTCAAGAATCCGATAAACATGTCTACAACTCATGCATAAGTGAAAGACAAGAATTTAAAGCCATTCATGATAACGAGACACTACAAAACAAGTGGAGTGCGTGTGTACCCATCCTGGACCAACTTGGACCGTTCTATGGTTACCAGGATCCTACCTGTGGGTTCCCCCTACTGACCCATCACCTTACTACCCTTCCAGTTGTCGGATTAGTCACCACAACCACCGACATGTGCACTATGTCAAACAACTCAGGGTAGCAAGCCACCCATTGCGTGGAGTGCATTTACAAAGGTCTAAGTTAACAAACAACCATACAAATCACAAGAGTAGAAGATAAAAATAGTGTACACACATGCAAGGGAAGTAATTAGTAATGCAATCATAAAATAATACTATAAAGGTGTTCTCGTGGGTTTACTTACCTCGCACGAGTCAAAACCTCGCCTGCGAAGCCCTTAACTGACTTTAAAAGCATACCCAACATCTGCATACGACTGCCTAAATCCCTGATATCAACTTAATCCAAATAGAGTAGGCTTAAGTCAGGTTAAATGGGTTTATGAACCTAAAATCCAAAATAGTCCTTTTAGACTAAACAAAATTCCTTTTTGATCCTTAGTGGTGCAAGAATTAGACCACCATAAACTCTAAATCATTAGAAACACTAAACAACAAAGTTTTATTTCTATATCTTAGCTTTCTGAAATGTAAGGTTTACAAAATTTTGTTTGAAAACGAATGAGATATCGAAATTTTACAAAAAAAATTTGAAACTAATTCTACTTGCTAGATAGTAAAAATCATTACTCCCATTCTATAGCTCCAAAAATTGTACTTTTTGGTCATAAGTTCGATATCATACCCAAAAATAACATACTAACGGATCAACTCATTTCAATATAAATCTAGAGAGTTATGCCGTTTTCGAGTTCATCCAACAATATTGCATCAACTAACCAAATTTAGATATGCATTGATCAAGAACACATGAAAGCAACTTTGAAGTTCATTTTTGTAGAAAAATCAGAGATGCAACTAGCTTGAAATTAGGGAGACATTGCTCTATTAAGTATAAGAAACTTGCTCAGTTTGTATGCTTGGGGACCAAAATTCTCGCATAAACTTGAACAAAAATATAGATGAAGTTGATACCTAAGTTGGAGAATCGTTTGATTCTATCCACCAAGCTAGAATCTCCACTAATTTGGCCTTCAAACTCTCAATTTCTTGCTGGGGTTTTCAGCTCTCCTAAGCTCCTTTATTAGAACTCTATAACATTAAAAACTAAGCTAAGTCCATAATGATTTCTACCCTTTTATACCTTTCATTAGTAAGGTAATTGATGATGGATTAATTAAAATATCCTAGCTTATTAATTTTCATTCAAACCTCTATGTCTCACCTCTACACATGACAAGTGTAACACCGCTAAATTCAAAATCTAGTAATTAGTCATAACATCAGGGGTATGTTCATTATTTTCATGTCATGAATGAATGGTGTGCTTAATTCGGTGTATTATGTACATACTTAATACTCTAATATATGAATTAGAGTTAAGTGGATGAATTAAGCCTAAACTTATGTAAATAAGACATCAAAGGATGAAAAATGGCATTCTAGTAATTAATGGTCGTGAAATAAACAATTTATTTAAAAGAATAAAATGAAGCTCCTTGATACACCTTGAGATGGAATATGGTAATTACTAGGAAATGAGTTGGTGTAGATGAATAAATAAGAACAAGGAGTGCTTGTTTGATGTGGATGGGATGATAAGATTTAAAGTACCTTATTTCCTTAAAGAAGGAACATTAACTCAGTAAAAAGGAAACTTTTCAATTTAGTGGAAAGTGACACATATTTGAAATTTGTAGAGATTCATATAGACCATACATCTACCTCCAAATATGAAAAGATAAATCTCTAAAACAAAAAGGTTAGTTAGTATGATATGAGTTGGAATTACACTAATGAAGGATGGGCCTCAAGATACGAAATTGAACATGTTGGTTTATGAATTAAAAAAGTAAAGAATGATAGTTTGAATGCTCTTAGATGAGCCTAAATCAAAAGCTAGATGAAAAAGATAGATGGTGGAGATTGATGCCCCTAAGAACCCTAGATCTAACTTAAAGTATAAATAGTTCTTATGAGACTTGTGCCTCCATTTTTACAAACCAAGAGAGGAGGATAGGACCTAGTGTGAGAAAAGAAGCTTGGGTGTTAGAGATGGAGCTAGACCAAGCTACATACTCTCTATAAGCTTGAGATTTACTCAAGCTAGGTAAGAACCCTAATCTAAATTGTTAAGCTTGAATTAATTTATTGAAAATGGGATGTAATTTTCGAAATTGGTGTTAAGCTAAAGTTTCAAGCTTGATTTCCAAAAGATTTACATGCTCAATCGTTAATTTGATCATTAATATGGATGCTTGTATGGGTTTGGGGTTTGGTTTAATGTTTTAGCCCTAAATGTTGATGAACACATGACTTTCTTGTCAATCTTGGTTTATTTTCATAGTTTTGGTCTAAAATGGTTTCTTATTGCATTTTCCACACTCTGTAAGTTGGTTTGAGCTTAATAAGCTAGATTTCATGTTAGAATGATTAAGCTATTGGTTTTGAAATGGTAAAATATGAATTGTATTGTTTTGGGGTTGGAGAAGGACTTATATGTTTTAATTGGTGCTTTGAAGTCCTTTCCTCCTCACTTAAGTAGTCTTATGGTTTAAATCATGGTTTCAATGGGCTTTTAGTTAATGCTTATAAATTCCTTGATTTCCTTACGAGTAATGTTTTATATTCAAACATAGATGAATGAGATATAGGAGTTGGATGTAATGCCTAAAATGAGACTTTACTTGTTTTGAATCATTTCCTTAAGAATAAATTAATCCGATCATATCATGAATTTTTGACTAAAAATTATGAATTGGAGATTTTATGTCAAAACTGACTTTATGCGGTGATTTGGAATTCTTTGGTCAAAATTGGTCAATTTGAGTCAAGCTATATAAAAAACTAATTTATGGACTTTTCTCTGTATTGCTTCAATGAATCCTTATTTCATTCGAAAAAGTGGTATTTGTCCATATTGTTGGTTTCGACGCCGAGTCTAATTGAGCTTAAAAGTAAAGATGAGTTCTCAATGGTCTTAGATACATTAAGAAATTATAACGAGTCTAAACTAAATGTGTTATACTTAAACGCTTGTAGACACTCGAGGGGTACCTGCTAGGAACTTCTTAAATTAGGATTGAATAAGATAGCATCACTTCAGGTAACTAGGGGGGTTCGTCTTATTATTAATCATGTCATGGTATTAATCAATAGTCTCATGATAGCAATTGTTTATAATTTCTTGGAATCTATCTTGATAATCTTTAATTAATGCTTCTTGTCTTATCCCTTTGAGCTCTCTATTAATGAATGTTAGTGGAACTGATATGGTTTAATGATGAATGCATGCTTATACTATTTGGCATGAAGGGTCGGTGGCCATCGATGCCTCCCTCTATATTTATTATAAATCTTTGTCTACCGGGCTCACATAAAGTAGCGTTAGGATGATTGTCATGTTTTCTTGTTGTTGTGTTAGATTCATCTGGCCACATGCTTTCTAGGCAATTAAGGTGGAATTCATGATTACTTATATCGAGTTTACACTTCCTTTGACTATTTGGTATTCATGTTATCCTTGTTTCTTCTTGATGATGTTATCAAGTTTGGGCACACTTATTTATTGTGCATGATATAGTATGCTTGCTTATTATAGTTAGAATGCCCAAAATGATAGTAAGCTTCATAAAGTACAATAATTGCATTCTAGTTATCTATGCATTTAAGTACTACTTGGATGATTGATGGTAAAGCGGTCCGCCGCTTTACTAAGCCCATTGTTTATTGCTGACCCCCACTTCTCCCCACCTCAGTTGTTGGTTCAAGCAAAGTAATGGGAAAGATTATTGCTTAGGATATCATCTTTCCTGAATGTGACTCGTGAAGACATTATAATCTACCTATTTTGATTTGAGAATTTTATGTATTAAACCATGGGTGTTTGTTTGGGTAGACTTTTGGAAACATATAGTTTATTTTAAGTTATTGTTGTAAGACTTCTACTTTAAAATCCGCAACTTGTTAGAAGATAGAAGGCCTTGTTTTTTGCATCTAATATTACTTTAGTTGTCTATATGTAGAATGCCTTGCATATTCCGCAGGTTAAGGTTTACCAGATTATCGCCTTACTTGTTGGGTTATCTCGAGAGGTTCGACGATAGTTCGAGCTGGTCGACTTAGGTCCATAGAAATTTGGGTCATAACTGTTAGTATCGAAGCGTAGGTTAAGTGCACCTAGAAACAAAGTGAGACTAGGCATTATTACACATGAAAAGCCATAGTTGGAATCATAATTTTAGATGATAGAACCTAAAAGGAAAAGTGTAGTTTTATCATAAAATAAGGAATATGACTCACAATTGAAAATCACAGTAGTATCCTAAATAATACCTAACTCGAGTCACCTTAAGGATTAAGTAAGTCGTTAAACATAAGAAGTGTTAGTCATGATTAAGCAATGAAATCATTAATATGAGCTTTTGATTTGCATTGGCTTAATATGTGCAAATGATCAAACTTAAAGTGTTATGGGGTTATAAAATGGATAAGTACATGTGATGATGCTATTTGCTTGTTTATACGATATTTATATCGTTACGATATGTTGTCCATTCATCTTTTCCACTATTAGAATTGATTGGAACTAACTATTTTGAACTACTTACAGTGCATAATGAGTACTCGAGGTGGGAGTTCCTATGGCTGAGGGATCATGGACATTGGTGGACTCAAATAGAGTGCTAGATGGCCAAGATGGCTGAAAGTCATCGCAAGTCACTCGAGGACATGTCTGTGGCACATGAGCGTAAGATAACTAAGAGTAATCGCAGGGTATTCAAGAAGTTGTTTGCGACGCAGGAGTGACGTATGACAGAGTTGATGGATTTGATGAAGGGTTAGGGAGCACCACAAGAACCACTACAGATGCCATCACATGCACCACCACAGATACCACCTCAAGTACCACCATATAATCCACCGCTGGCTATGGGAGATGGTTTGGGACCTATTCTAAAGGATGTAAATGAGCAAGAGGATGCAGCTAAGTTAGTGGCATGGGCATAAATGTATCCAGTGAGACTACTAGTGTTACCAATAGACGAAGAAACCATTAGGATGCTAAAAATTTAGAAGGAGTTTATGAAGCACGACCTACCACACTTCTATGGGGACGATAAAGTCAGAGAGGCAAAGCATTAGATCATGCGCGTGGAAAAGAGGCAGGAAGTTTTAAAAATTGTTAGTCCTACTATGGTATTCCTTGCATCATATATCTTGGAAAATAAAGCTTATAAGTGGTCAAAGTCAGCAAAGAGGACCAATGAACCAATTGAAACTTAGCCAAAGTTTATGAGCTTGTTCTATGCATAGTAATTCTCGAAAATGGTAAGAGATGCTAAGAGGCGTGAGTTCCTTAACTTGGTATAGGGAGGTAGACCAGTATGAGAATATGAATCAGACTACAATGAAATGTCAGACTTTGATACAGGCTACATGTCTACAATGGAATAGAGGGTTACAAGATTCATTGATGGACTAAATGAGCACATTAGGACTCATGTGGCTTTTTTTATGGAGGCTTATGTCAGAGCAGAGGCTAGTGCACTACATTACGAGGCAATGTATCTAGTAAGCAAGGATAAGGAAGTTATGCCATTACCGAGGGTTGTGCTGAGAGACATTTATCATAGTTCTAGCAGGAGAGAGTTGAAGGGCAGTTTTTAGGGAAATTCTCATAAGAAAAGCAGGACTGAAAGTTAAACAAGCGGGTTCCCTCGTACCAACATAGCGCAGAGGGCACCACACACTTCTATTGGGACCATTCACACCCATGCACCCTCCGCTACATATGGTAACATGGCTAGGCTATCGATATCGACACTTTAGCAAAGTTAAGGCAAAATCAAAGGACTAGTAGGGTCAAGGCAAAGTACATCAGTGACACAATTAAGTGGAACTTCTCAGAAGACAAAAGGATTATACTATTCATGTAGATAGTAAGGGCACTAAAAAGCTGATTATTTGGATAGGCAGGCAATTTCCATGGCTAGTGTTGCACAACTATTCATAAGCGGATTTCATGCAGTGGTCAAGACAAATGAGAAGGCTACACGTCACCTAATGGCAGGTAGGATTTACATTTATGGTAGAAGCTTGCATACATTTATTAATTCATGGTCAACCACTACCTTTTTATCGAGTAGCATGGTTTATGAGTTAGGATTAAAACATGTCATTGCTAGTTCCATGTTGATTTTGAGTATGACCGCTAGTGAGAAGGTGTAACTTAACTTAATGTGCAAGGGGCGTGTTATTAAAATTAGGAATTATGAGATTTTGATTGATTTGTGAGTCGTAGAGTTTTTAGAGTATGATGCATTTTTCAGGATAAATTGGTTAGACGCTTATCATGGTAGTATTGATTGTTATCATAAGGACGTTACTTTTCAGATTCCCAGTGTCCGACCATTTAGATTTAGAGGTTGTGTACCTAGTCAAGTTGCCACCTAAGGAAAGGTAGCAAATATTTGGGAGTTGGAAACTCAGATAAGTTTGAAAGCTATTGGGGAAGAAGGTTAGGAAACATAGATTTTTTTTTATTCCTATGGTTAGGGAGTTCCCAAAAGTCTTTCCTTCAGATTTACCTAAAGTCCCTCCTCATCGGGATATTGATTTTACCATTAACCTTATTCTTGGAACGAAACCTATATTTATATCTCCATATAGAATGGCATTTAATAAGTTAGTCGAGTTGAAAACTCATCTAGATGAATTGTTAGAGAAAGATTTTATTCACCTAAGTATGTCACTTTGGGAGCGTCAGTGTTGTTTGTAAAGAAAAAGGATGGTAATTTGTGGATGTGCATTGACTATTAGCAGTTGAATAGGTTGACCATTAGGAACAAGTATCCACTCCCTAGGATCAATGATATTTAACCAATTACAGGGAGCGAAGTTCATTTCAAAGATAGAATTAGGGTCGGGGTACCGTCAATTAAGAATACGTGAAGGAGACATAGAGGAAACAACATTTAGTACGCGATATAGACATTATGAATTCATGGTGATACTATTTGGGCTTACAAATGCGCCAACAATGTTTATGGAACTTTTGCATAGATTCTTCAGACCTTACCTTTGTCGTTTCATCATTTTCTTCATCGATAATACCGTGATTTAATCTAAGACCCAAAAAGAGCATGACAGACATCTTAAAGTGACCTTATTAACCTTGAAGGATCACTGATTGTATGCTAGAATGAGCAAGCACGAGTTTTGGGCTTCAGAGTTAAATTTCTAAGCTACGTGGCGAATGAAAACGACATTTTCATAGATCCTGGTAAAGTTGATGTTATCATGAAATGACCGCAACCCACCATGGTGATAAATATTAGGAGTTTTTTAGGATTAGCATGTATTATTAGAGATTTATGCGAGGCTTTTCAAAATTGCAGCACCAATGAGAGGCTAACTCAGAAAAATGCGAAATTTGAGTGGACTGAAGAATGCGAGAAAGCTTTTAAGGAGTTGCAAAAGAAGTTAACTTCGGCACCTATTTTGATTCTTTCATAACCAGGAAAGGAATTAGTTCTCTACATTGATGCTTCGAAGATCGGGTTGGTATGTGTCTTAATGCAAGAAAGGAAAGCAATAGCTTATGCTTTTAGGCAGTTGAAGATACATGAGAAGAATTACCCCACTCATGACTTCGAGCTGGCAGCAGTTATCTTTGTGTTGAAATTGTGGAGACATTACTTGTATGGTGAAAAGTTCACATTATTCTCAGATCAAAAGATATTGAAGTACTTATTCACACAAACCAAGTTAAACTTGTGGCAAAGGTGTTGGCTTGAGTTCTTTAAAGTTTTTGACTTCCCTTTATAATATCATCCTAGAAAGGCAAACGCCGTGGCATATGCTTTGAGTCGTGTGTGAAAAGAAAATGAGGATGTGGGTATAATGATGACCAAGGAGTATAGATTGCCGAAGGAGGTCCCGGTGATTTGTATACATGAGTTACCACGAGGAAAGTCTAATGTTCCATGTTCCTCCGTACGAGTTGAGATTAGAGCATAGCTAGAGGCTGTTTCGAGTGTTATGGAATGTTATATAGGTGATTCACAGTTGGTAAGTACAGTTGAGGAAATTCGAGATTGAAATCTTTTCACAGATGGGGCATTGAGGTTTAAGGGTAAGCTATCGATTCCATCACATGCATAGTTGTGAGAGGATTCACATCGTGAATCTCATTGATCGCGATATTCTATTCATTCGGGGAGCACCACGATATACCATGATATGAAACAAAACTATTGGTGGCCGGGGATGAAGGCGGATTTTGCTAAGTACATTAAGGAACGCTTGACTTATAAGCAAGTGAAAACGAATTATCAAAAACCTAGAGGGATGTTACAACCTTTATCCATTCCGAAGTGAAAGTGGGAACATATAGCTATAGACTTCGTGATTGACAAGTCAATAATTAGACATGTTTTGTAGTACATTTTAGGACAATTTTTGATGTAAAAGACTATATTACATGGTGTTTTCTCTTTTTTGTTATTTCAGGTAATGAAAGGAATATATTAAGAAATAGAGTAAAAAGAGAAGAATATAAAAGACTTGATCAAGTAAAAAAAGTATGTAAACAATCATCAATAACTAAAGGAAAAATTAGATTTCAACACCAACGATTCCTGACTGATTCCTATGTACCCAGATTTGTAACTTAGATTAGTGGAAATAGAGACAAGATTCCAAGGATTCTTCCAGCAATTGCAGTTAAACTTGAATCGCCGAGGAAGTGATGGATTATATTTCAAGGATTTAAGATAACATCGATTAGTTTTAGTTGGTTTGAGATGTTTACTACCTAGAATACTATAAACACGACCATATGGCTACAAAATCAATTGCCCTTGAGTACTTATATCAATAATTAATTGCTCTAGGAGCAATTATTTATTATTTTAATTTATTTCTTTATTGTTCATTGCTTTATGAGAAGATTCGAGAATTTAAAGTATATATTTCAGAGGTATTTAGCTATGTCTTTTATTTACATTATTGCGATGTTATTTATGATTATGAGCGAGTAGTTTATCAATTTAAATAAAGTCCAAACATGAATTAAATTTATTTGCTATATAGTTTTGATGAGATGGATATGTGCTTAATACTTTAAACCAATCGTATTCTTTGATTCACTGATTTAATAGGTTATTATCGATTGATTTTTATTATGATCTTTGTATTGCATGCATAGTTTATAATGTGTATTGTGATATTTGGATTCATTATCTAATTTAAAGTAGTAACTACGATTGTTTGAAAGATGTGAACATTTAGATGTCCTAGGTGAATATGAGATCTAAATCTAATGTTGAAGTGGCTTTCCGAAAATGTTAGATTTTGTGTTTCAAAGTTTTCATAAAGTGTATTGCGGTTTTATTGTGTGAAGTTAATGTCTTTGTGCATTTAAAATGGTTAGCTCAATAAAATTAGAAAGTGGCTTTTCCACTAATATATGAAGAACTAATGGCTGGCTAAAGGCCGTTTACTTACTTAGATTGGAGTTTAATGATCTAAGATACTTTATAAAATTTGTTCATAACTATATGCTTGAAGTAACATGTTTGGATGTAAAACGGATTGATGTTTCATTGTTCTGGATGTTTGTTTAGATATTTATTTATTATTGACTTGGATTTATTTGATTGATAGTGAATTTTGATCGTGTTAGTTAAGTTAGTATAATTATTTCATTATTATATTATATAGATTGAATTAGTGAGTTCGATTACTATTTTAATTGAATTTATTAAATTAAAGTAAAAATAATAAAAACCAATAAAAGTCCTTTTCCTAAATAATTTTGATAAATCCTTGTGAAAATGATTCCCACTTACCACTATTACAAAATATTAAACGTATAATAAATGAGGGGAATTTTTTATACACGCTCGACACGTGTTAGTTTTGGATGCCGTTGCCGAGGACTTAAACACAACTTCTTAGGAGTTTTAGACAATATATGATCTTCCCACTTTGTCGTTCTAATTCCACAGGATCCTTATATCCGTTTGATCCTGAGGTAGATAGGACATTTCACCATAATTTAAAATAACGACAACGTAGAAAACACTAACCTACCACAGTGGAAACCAATAATAAATTTAATATTAATAACAATAATGATAATAGAAAACTTATTTTTAGGCAAGCTAAACAAAATATCATTGCTTATGAACCAATGTGTATTGTCTATCTCGAGGGATTTCCCGAATTTGAACTTAGATCTGGAGTCATTAGTGCTCTGCCTAACTTCTAAGGTAAGGACAATGATGACCCACAAAAATTTATAAAGGAATACCAATAAAAAGTCAATGGGATGAAACCTAAAGACTGCATGTTTGAACAAGTCAAACTTAAGGCTTTTCCTTTTATATTGAAAGATCAAGCATAAGATTGGTTGTTTTATCGTCTTCAAGATTCGATTACCACATGGGCTCAAATATTAGAAGCTTTCCTAGATCAATATATGCTTGCAAGAAAAAATAGACTTATAGAATACAAATCACAGTCGTGAAAATGAAAGATGTTGAAAATTTTAATGAATTTTAGGATAGATTTCAAAGACTAATCTCATCTTGTCCACAACATGGATACACCAAAAAGCTTTATTAGAAAATTTCTATGAAGGAATAAATAATTTTGAACAAAGACTATTAAATACCATATGTGGTGGATCATTATTTGGTGTTACATCAACTATAGCAAAAGAAGCTATTAATAAAATGGCCAAACAATCTAAACAATATGGTGAAAAGACTGATACATCAAGAAATTAAGTTTATGAAGTTAATAATTAAACAAGTAATAAGTTCGACAAAAGAGTTGATGAATTATCTATTATGGTTAAACAATTACTAAAAGATAGATCAAATCAAGTTAAAACATGTGGACTTTGCGATGAAGTTACACATTCTACGGGTGCGTGTCCTACTTTACAAGAAGATAACAATGAAGAAGTCCACGAGGTTATGAACCCATATTGTAGTACTTCTAGAAACCAATATAATAACAACAATTACTATACTGAAAAATCAAATTCAAATCTTAGCTACAGTCCACAAAAACAAAATTATACCACTTATAAACCAAGAGCACCAACACAACCTACGTAAAGACAACCTTTACAAACTATTCAACTTACGCAACCAAATTTAGAACAAATATTACATAACTTAATGACCTAAATTCATCAAAAATTTACACGAATTTCTCAAAAGCGAATTAAAACCGATACGTCTATTAACTAGCTAAAAAACCAATTAAGTCAAATAAATGTAGAAATTAACAAGTTCAGTAATCAAACTAAAGTATCTACTCAAACAACAAACATTCTTAATTAAACATAAGTTAACACTTTATTTTATGATAATGAAAAAGAAACACACACGCAAGAAAAGATACCAAAAAGAGGTAAAAAGAAAATTAAATTACCTAAAACAATAGAACAAGAAGAAGAGATGGTGGCAAATGTCATTCCCATTAGGGAATGGATGGCTGAACAACTGAAATACATACCTTTTCTTGAAAGGCTATACTCATTGTATTTAGCCAAAGTTAAAGCCTAAGAAATTTTTTTACAAAATCCTTAATTAGTTAACCATGACAAATTAAACGATATTTATGGATGGAATGAAGATATGCATTCTAATTTTACCATTCCACAATGTTTAGCAAATGCTAGGGTTGAAGAAACTAAATAATACATATCTAAAGAATTTAGGAAATTAGAACTTAATGAAATCTTAATGAAATCAAATCATGAATTCTTTTACTATAATGATAAATTTTTAGAAGAATTTAATGAAAAATTAGGACAAAAGATTCATCTTGAAAGAAAAGAATGCCTGAGAAATGTTCTGACCCAGGAATGTTTGTCATTCCCATCACAATAGAAAATTCTTCTATTGAACATGCTATGTGTGATCTCGGAGAGTCAATAAATGTTATGTCACTTAAAACTAATGAATCGTTGAAAATAGGATCGTTAACTAATACACCTATTAATCTTACTTTAGCTAATAATACCATTGTTAAACTATATGGAACATCTTACTACAAGTACGTGACTTTGTATTTTCATCTGATTTCTATGTAATGGAAATATGAGATTCAACATTACCCAATCCTTTGCCTATACTATTAGTTATAACTTTTCTAAAGATGGTTAAAACTAAGTTAGATATTTCTGAAGGAACAATATCCATGAAATTTGAAGATAAAATTGTTAAATTTAAAATTAATAACGAACACAACTATGATACTTATGAAGAATATGATGAATCATTTGATAATGAAATTGATGATAATGACTTTCTAGACTTAAACTATTATAATAACTTTAAAGCTGAAATTTATTCAATCAATGCAGTAACAATGGAAACTGATAAAGAGGTTCCAAAGAAAGAACAAGTTGAAGACACTTCAAAAGAAAAAAAAAGTAATTCAAGAATGGAGAGTTTAGCAATCGGAGAATGGTAAAAGCATTAACAAGAAGAAAGTTTCTAACTCCAAGTACAATAAGAAATAGAAAAAACTGGATTTAAGCCCTAAGAAGCCTAATGATCTTGAAGGTATACACTTGCACATTAAAATGAGATGGGCTTGGTACTTTATAGGTCAATGTGATACTAGCTCTAATGCGAATCTCATGCCCATATATTTCTTTCTACATACTCAATTGAAGTTGAATTCACTTATTTCTGAACGATTCTCTTTACTGTATGAAACTTCAATTCAACCCATAAAAGTGGTCACGAATGTGCCAGTTCAAGTCACCAACTACATTGTACTTATGGACTTTTGGTAATACCACAATCTATTAATGAAGATCCTACTTTAATTTTAGGA
Source organism: Stephania cephalantha (assembly GCA_039657325.1). Lineage (NCBI taxonomy): Eukaryota > Viridiplantae > Streptophyta > Magnoliopsida > Ranunculales > Menispermaceae > Stephania > Stephania cephalantha. Next base: position 18,718,694 of record CM077569.1, on the reverse strand, counting down.
TGACCTTTCTTAGCCACTACTTAAGCTATCATGGATATTCTGAACAAAATAATCATTCTAACGATTAATGGCCAAGCACTCACTTTCGGAATGGCACTGGAGTGGATAATCCTAAATTCAAGTTTAGAGATCCAATCTCATTCTAGAGGGGTTAAGTCGAGCGAACGAAGATAAATAAAAACGCTCTATGGGAGGCAACCCATATTCTATGTTTATTTAATTTTATTAGGAATTCAATTTAGTTTAGTTCAGTTAAGTATGTTTTTATTCTCTCAGTTTTTGACTCTTGTATTGGAAATATTCTCAAATTTAAACATCGAGGTAATTCTAATGAGTTGTTTTTGTTTATATGGCCTTTACGCAAGTTGCATTATTTACTTGCTTATTTATTTATTTATTTAATTAGTAAAAGTATTTAACTAGTTACATGTCCCATTCAAACTTTTGAAACTTTAGTTAATTCTACTTTAATATGAGTTTTAATGAATGATATATAAGTAAATTATGAGATGAATTACAAAAATAGTGAATTAGGCCTAGCAATTTCACAGCAATTTTGAATAACACTAGGAATCACTAGCAAAATCAGTAACATTATACATGAAATTTAGTGCAAATTTGGAGTCTGACAAATCTTCAACGATTTTTCTTACAAGGGAATCACTGCTCAGATCAGTGGGTCACTAAACCTCACTTAACACTGACTGACCTAGTGATTCACAGCGATTCCACTAACATAGCGATACCACTAACATATGAATCGCTGGGCACGATTTTTATTTTTAAAACCAAACACAAACCCATTCACACTAAAAACTGTTGCATCCCTTCACAAAAATTCTGATTTTTTTCCTAGAATCAACCATCTTAAACTCAATCTCATAGTATTTAAGTGATTCGCACCTTAGCCAAGTCCCATTCAAACCAAAATTTTCAATTTTGGGGGTATTAAGCAAAACTAGAGTTGTAGGGAATTTGGCTTAGAGTTCAGAGGGATGGTCTATAGGAGTTAAGGAGCTTAAATCTTTAGAGACTCACTCTAAAGAAGGTAATTACATCAACCCTAACTCTTTAATTTTAACAAATTTCTTATTCGAGGGATTTTCACAAATTTCTTAATGCTTTTCGAAATTGTTTTGTTGAAATTTACTAAATTATCTTGTACAAATGTTTCATTGATTTTAATAGACTAAGAATTAGGATTACATCGATCATTGATTTACAAATTCAACAATTTTGAAATTTTGGTATATTTACACTTATTTGCAAATGGTTAGAAAATCGAGTTTACAATGAGTTTGGGGGTTTGGTTATGGTTTTGTTTTAATTTATTTTTTTATTTTTGAAATACTATGATTTATCACCTAATTGCTTTGCGATATCTAGTAAAAATGATTTTAAAGTCTATAATTCAGTTAACACTTCGATGCCAATTTTACTTTTAAGTTTTCGATGAATTTTAAGCTAGCTTTCCAAATGGATTTCTCATTTTAAAATAAAGTCTTAAATTTTACCGAACTATATTCGACAACATTGTCTCTATCATTTACAAATTTTTTTAGTATTTGGACTTGTGGGTTTTTTTTGAAATTGAGACAATGGCCAAAGGAGGTAAAGGTAAAAAGCTTACGAGAGGAGAAAGGGAAGGCACCATTAGTAAAGAAACTCAAACAAAAATCCAAAGTTCCACCCGCACCAATTAGGCCAAAGGGGATTTCGATGAATAACCACTGAACTAGAGTACCTTGAGAACCTTCTCCACCTTTAAGTTTTACCGATGAGTCTAAGGGAGAGGAAGAGATTAAGGGGAGACCTAGAATCTACTTCTCACCCCGAACACCTCATCAATGCTAAAGCTCTTGAAAAGATGCAGAGCGATTTAATAAGAAGAGAAAAATCATATTGGAGAGGGGTTTTCACGTTAAAAACGTAGCTAAGTATGGCCCTAGGATTCTAAACATAATAAGGGAGCTGAATTGAAGGTTGTTGACTAGGGAATATAACGTCGATAATGATGCGGTGTTCTCGATTAAAATGGGTTGTAAATTTTTAGTGAGATAGTTTTACGCAAATGAGCAAAGATACGACAATAAAACAATAGCCGTAGTCCGAGGAAGACTAGTGGCCTACTCACTTGAAAAAATAAACAAGTATTATGGTTTATCGGAGTTCCATATGAGAGAGAATAACTAGTACCCAAAACCTGAATATGGGTATAGACACGATTCACCCCACGAAACCATTCACAACGGTTTATAAGCTATTTTAGGGGATGAATTCCTTTTTGAAAAAAAATGGGTACATGAAACACATACAAGCCTAATACTTTAGGAAAACAACCAAAGCTTGGAGCTTTTTTCTTAAATGCGAGCCTAAAAACCTAGTTTGCAACACAATGATATAGTGAACTATATGGCATCACTTTTATATCACATAGTTCAAGGGATCGACTATATTTATGTTGGCAAGATAATCTATGATTCGATAAGAAATGCCATGACCACCAAGAAAAATGAAGGATTGCCTTTTCCCTTAATGATTACAAAGATTTGTAGGCAAGACCGAATTTCAATGAGAGGCTTAGAGTTAAATGTTTACCCGAATAGGACCATCACCAACAAAGTCATTGAAAGCACCAAGAAGGTGCCTATGTTCATTCGAAGGAGGAGTGAGAGAGAAATGAAACACACATGAGGGAGACGACAGAGAGAAGGAAAATATGAGCAGAAAATTGAAAAAATTTAGATAAAATACAAAATGCCCCGTATCACGTGCAAACAAACCAGAGCCCAGAGCCACCTATAGAGGACTTCACAGGCATGTATGCAGATGAGATGGAGATAGCCATGGTGGGGTCGATCTTGCGAAATCAGATGAGAAATATGAGACATCAAGAGTTCATGTTTTAGAACCAACACTAGATTGCCAGGAGCATCTATAGGTCTGAGCGACGCATGACCAGGAGACTGCAAAGTGGAAGAGCTAACATTCATATTCCATTAACACAACAGAGAATGCCCAACCAGGGAGTCTTTTCTGAAGATAACCTAATCGAGGGAGTGGACTACAGGTTATATGATCCTACAAGAAGCTTCCAATATCAATAGCTGGATCAACTGGATGGTGGTGATGATGCCACGTCTGGATGGCAATTCAGATATTTTATTCTTCTTTAAGTAATCTTTTTCTCTGAGTTTTATTGTGTGAGGTCTTTTGTTTGTAATCTTATGATATAATCGATGTGTTATGATCTACTATGATACTATTGCTTTGGTATGTCAACAAATTTTTTACAATGATTTGATATGCTAAATTTAAATCCTATGATGCTTTAAAATCTTTAAATTTATCATATTCTCAATTACTTATGCAATTCATTCTTATGTTAGCTATTCATTTATTTAATTTATTCGTTTATGATTCATGAGGTATTTTTATTTTTATTGGAAACCCGACTTTACTTTTAAACTTTGAAGACAAGGTTTTGAATGAGTTTGGGGGTATTAGGTGAAGTGAAATATGAAGATGCAAAGTATGGAAGAAACGAGAGGTAGAATCTATTTGAACATTGAAAAATGTGAGTTTTTCATAATTTTTCATAATACAGGCAATATTTTTCATTTCATTTCACTTTATTTGGTTAGGAACATTGAATTTGAATATAATATGGGAAATGGAAGTGATATATTATTATTAACCATGAAAATAGAAATTAATTATAGAAAGAAATATTTATACACTATTTGACTCAACCTAGATGTGTATATACACTATATGAGTTTAAAGGGGATCGATTGCTTTGTTTTAGATATTATAATTGATAAAAGATTAAAACAAAAGTGCAAGATAAACAAGACATATTTCTAAGAATCTTTTTATACAAAGGTTATTGATCAAGTATTATATATATGTATTGAAAAAAACTTATTCCACAATTGAAGAGAAAAATAGGAATTAGCCAATAAATTTTACTTAGAAAGAATGCTTCTTTGACTATAGTGATAGTGAAAAGAGCTAATAAGAGTTTTTAAAAGAAAAAATAAAGAGACCCATAGATTCCAAAGGAAATATATCTGGGAATCTAGTGGTAGGAAAATGAAAGGAATAATTCCTATAAAAAGAATACAGATTACAAAAGAAATGGAGCAGGGAACTGTAGGAATACAACACTATAAAGAAGAAATTGAATATATAATTGAAGAAGAAAGAAAGATAAATATAAAGAAAATGGAAGGAAGTTTATGAAAACTCTTCAAAGAGAAGATTTAGCTCGAGTGCTTAAAGCTAAGTTAAGTGAAGTATATATTTTTATTCCAACAAATGAATATGAAATTATGATTATTGGTGAATAAGAGTTCATATTGACTTTGATTGTGGTGATATTTTAAATATTATTTGAAAACGAGATTGATTTAGTTATTTTTGTATCTTGAGATTCTATATTAGTGGAATATTACACAACTAGGAGGTTGGTTTGTCAAATAAAGGGGTATTCTTTAATTCTTTCTATTCTATCATGATTCTTATTTTTATGAAGGTAAGATGATTCTATTTAAAGATCATTTCTATTTAAGAATAAGAGTATATAATTATGAAATCAAAACGAGGGAAGCAAAAAGAATATGATTGAGAGTATTCCTTTGCTCAGGACAACAAGGTGCTGAGTTTAGAGTTATTTAATAAGTTAAGAATTAGATAATTTTTATAGTACATTTTAGGAGATTTTAGATGTGAAAGACTATGTTATACGAGGTTTTTCTTATTTTTCTTATTTCAAATAATAAAAGGAATATATGAAGAAATGGAGTAAAAAATGGAAGATTATGAAGGAATTGCTTAAGTGGAAAGAGTATGCAAAGAATCATCAACAAGTGAAGGAAAAAATTGGATTTCAACACTAGTGATTCCTGACCAATTCCTATATACCCAGAATCGCCACTCAGATCGGTGAAAACATAAATAACAATTTCAAGGATTCTTCCATCGATCCCACTTAAACTTGAATCGTTGAGGAGTCAGTAGACCATATTTCGAGGATTTTAGATAACAACGATTAGTTTGAGTTAGTTTGGGATGTTTACTACCTAGAATACTATAAATACGACCCTGGGGCTACGAAATTAATTGTTCTTGAGTACTTAGATTAATATTTCATTGCTTTAGGAGCCATTTTTTATTGTTTTAGTTTATTGATTTATTGTTCATTGCTTTTGGAGAAGAATTTAAGATTTAAAGTATTTATTCCAGACGTAGTTATTTGTCTTTTATTTACATTATTGCAATCTTATTTATAATTTTGAGTGACTAGTTTATCAATCTAAGCAAATTCAGAACATGAATCTGATCTAGTTTGCTATGTAGTTATAATGAAATGGACATGTGCTTAATGCTTTAAACCATTCATATTATTTGATTCACTGATTTAATAAGTTATTATCTATTGATTTTAATCATGATATTTGTATTGCGTGCATAGTTTAGAATGTGTATTATGTTATTTAGATTCATTATCTAATTTAAATTAGTAACTAGGATTGTTTGAAAGTTGTGACGGTTTAGATGTCCTAGGTGAATTTGAGATCTAAATCTAATGTTGAAGTGGCTTTCCAAAAATGTTAGATTCAATAGTAAAAGATTTCATAAAATGTAATGCAGTTTTATTGCGTGAAGTTAATATCTTTATGTATTCAAAGGGGTTAGCTCAATAAAATTAGAATGTGGTTTTTCCATCGGTATAAGGAGAACTAATAGCTGGCTAAAAGCTATTTACTTAATTATGATTAGATTTTATTGATCTATGATACTTTATAAAGTATACTCATAACTACATGATTGAAGTAACATGTTTAGATACAAATCAGATTGATGTTTCATTGTTCTGGATGTTTGTTTAGATATTTATTTATTATTGAATTGAATTTATTTGATTGATAGTGAATTTTGATCGTGTTAGTTATGTTAGTATAATTATTTAATAATTATTTTATATATATTGAATTAGTGAGTTTAATTACTATTTTAAAATATTAAAGTAAAAATAATAAAAACCATTAAAAGTATTTTTTCCTAAAGAAGTTTGATAAACCCCTGTGGAGACGATTCCCACTTACCACTTCTATAAAATAATAAAGGTATAATAAAAGAGGAAAACTTATTTTATATGCTCGACACGTGTCAGTGACTGGATTATTGACAACGAATAAGAAACATGATGCGGTTTAGGTGATTGAATACCATTTGATTAAATCTGTACATTTCATTCCTACACTACAAAAATCTGCGAGTATAGTGATGAAAAAATACGTCACTAAACCTTATATTTTTTCTTTGTTAATTCGATCAGTAAAGGATCTTGAGGAATCTCAAAAACCTTCGTCGCTAATTATTCAGGGACAAAATTCACTGTTTGACGTCACTGATCAACGATGAATTAGCGATGGCCAGTTCATCTTGAATTACTTGTTCGTCACTAATCCATCAATGATTTGCGACGGATTAGCGACGGACTGAGGACTAGCAGTCGGTAATCCGTTGATGTGTCTATATTTTTTTGTTTTAAAAAAACATGTTCCAAAGCAATATAGATACAAAAAATACAAAAATCTAAGTAATTTGAAACTTTATTCACAAAAAACTAAAGTTAAATATAAAAGAAGGTTTGAGTAGCCTAGTGAAATCTACTGCTCCTAAAGATCTGCGAGGCCATCATAGTCCTTATAGCCATAACATCGTTTGCATTACCCTTGACACCTGGAAGATGCTGATGAGGGCTTGGCTGGGGCTTGAGTAGAGAGGATCTCAGAAGGTGGGGCCCGAGAAATGCTGGCCCCAGGATTTCTAAAAAAATCTGCTTCGTGTTGGGTCCAACTCAAAAAATGACGAGACGAGCAATCATATCCTCGTGTGATTCTGCTTTGACTCGTATAGCTGGTGGAGGGCATGGCACATGGATACCTCATCTATCAACCTCGTGACCTCCGTAGAGTGAGTGGGTGAGCTTCCTCCTCCATCGTTGGGTCACGCCGCCTACTATCTAATGCCGTAGAAACGCCCCTCCTCTCTGCCAGTCAACTCATATTATTAAACGTCCTCATCAATCGACTTGTTTAAAGATGCCAATGTCTTATCTTCTCGCCTTCTTTGTAACTCTTCCATTAAAAAACGATTAGTATTCTAAATTACATAACTATAAAAGAGACTTGAATAAGTAAATATGAAAAAAAATGATATATGATTAACTTACATGAAAAACACGAGACCTCTCATCATCGGAAGTAGTCCCGTCATACCAGTCATGTGGACATGTAAGAACAAGTCATTGATGTAAACAAGAGTGCATGCATTATTATCTTTCTCATTCTCCCATGTAAGGAAACCCGACCTTTCATGATGTTGCTGTGACATATTTATCAACCCCGCATATTTTACCGATGCTTTTTGACAAAATATGCAATAGATTTATGCTATAATCGAGGAATCCCTTGTGAAGAATCTCTACAAACCTAATGATGAAAATACTAACGACAATGCAAACTTGCAAATAATTCTAAAACAATACGAGTCTCAAACACTCACACTCCAACTGTCACAATATATGCTTTTATGGTACTTTGGGACTGTCTTCCAACACCATCCATTTAGAAGCATGGCTCTCTTAAAACATGCGTTGATGTATTGAGCGCCAACATTAGATAAATGTAATCTTTTGTATTTTGTTTTAACAAACAAACACTTACTACTTATCCTTGGTTCGGATAGGGATCTTAATAACTTGCCCATCCAGCCCCCTTGGTGGCTCAATAGGAACATCATCGCTCATATCCAAATCCTCATCAGATAATGTTGGTGATGTAGTGGTCAGTGGTGCAAGTACTAAAGGTGAAGGTGTGGTGTGTGGTGACAGCAAAAAAATAGACATATAAAGTTGCAGGGAGAGAAATGGTCGACTAAACAAGGGATGACGACTAGTCGAAGGTGTAGTGTGCCGTTGGGTAGGTATCGAGGAAGAGTGAATACTTGAAAGAGTGTATGATGAACTCAATCTCTATCTGCTAGAGCAAAGGCAGTCGCAAGGCGATGATCGAGTGGATGTAGGTCGACCATCAACGTGAAAAAGGTGTCGGACTCCACATGGTTGGCCTTACTTATGAGCCTGAAGCACTGGGGATGTGAAGTCTGAAAGTGGTCAAAATGCATTGAAGGCGCCATCGTAGGGCGAGTCGAAGGCGTTCCAACTATCGAGCGAGTGGTAGGCGGATGCTCGACATAAGTAAAAGAAGGGGGGTAGAGGCTCAAATCGATCCTAAAGATGCTCCCTTTGGGGAGCCTGCTTATGAGCTCCGTTGGTGGTCTGAGACGGTGTCCCCCTACATGCGGCGCCTCTCCTTGACTAGGAGCTGGTCGAATCGTCATGCCTAATCGAATATTGAAGAAAATAATGTAAGGTAAAGTCATAAATTAAAGCTTAATAAAAAAAAAACAAACAAACTATTAGGTTTTTATTTGCAAATCTAGAACAAACTTTGATATTTTTCTAATATATTACAAACTTCACTTCTTTTTGCAAATCTATCACAATCTCTATTTTGGTTTCAACCTCTCCCATGAAATATAAAAGCCCGCAAAAAAAAATTTAACCAGTTGCATATAATGTTCATCATATCATGCCTTGGATTATTCTCTTATTTTTTTATTTGCTTAGAGATATAACTATGTTATATATGAGCTCAATCTTTTTTAAAATTCAGATGAAAACGCCAACTTTTGTTTGTAATTTATTGGATCCATAGTTGCACAACCACTGTTCGACCAAGCCACACTTTCTTAATTTCAAAATCATGAAGTGCAACATGGTTCAAAAATGTCTTCCTTTAGATTCTACATTAAGTGGAAGAAATATAAGATCCCTTTTTTTAGTCATCTAGATCCTTAATTAGTTATATATAGTGATATAGGACAATGGTCAAAATAAGATGAAACAAAAGCATCAAATTATGGTAAAGTGGATCACAAAATTAAAGCAAATATACTATTTGTGATAGATTTGCAAAAAAAAAAGTTTTTAATATATTCGAAAAATATCAAAGTTTGTTCTAGATTTGCAAGAAATATACCTAAGTATGATGAAGTCTTGAAGGAATTTACCGAGTCAAAATAAATGTTTTTATAATAATCTAAAGAAAATGTAGGAGAATAGGTGTCAGCCTTAGTAAAGAAAAAAAATACTTAAAGAAATGTTCAGATCTAGTAGTGTTTAGGATTCCCATAACAATAGGGATTACTTCTACTGAATTCATTATGTGTGATCTAGGTGCATTAATTAACGTGATGCCCTTTCTTTATATGAGTTATTAAAAATAGGTTCATTGAAAAATACACTTATCGATCTTACTTTAGTCGATAGGACAATAGTTAAACAAAACAGATTATTAGAAGACGGTTTAGTAAAACTAAATGATTTAGTATTTTCAATAAACCTTTATGTTTTGAAATTGGGAGATTCAGTATTCCCTAATTCTCCACCTATACTATTAGTAAGACCTTTTCTTAAAACTGCTAAGACTAATTTTGATATTTTTGAAATAATTATGTCTATGGATTTTGAAGACAATATCGTTATTTTCCAATTAAACAATATGGATAATTTTATTGATTCTAATGAATTACTTTATTTAGAAACTCTTAATAATGAGCTTTTAGAATTAAATGCTTATAATGAGATCGATACTAGAATTTATGAAGTTAATGTAGTAAACATGCAAAATGGCAACAACATTTCAAATGATGAGAAAGATAAAGGAACTTCAAAGAAAAGTATTCAACAATTGGGAGTTAAGCAGACGGGAAATGAAAAATCAATTATTAAGTCGTTGAAAAAACCTAAAGTGAATAAAAAGAATAATAAGAAGAAATGCTAAGTTCAATTCATTTGAGATTTAGTGATCCTTGTGATATAATTCTGAACATCAAAATCAAATGGGGATGTTAATATAAAGCTCAATGCGACACAAATTCAAATGTAAATCTTATTCCGATATGTATCTTTCTTTATACACAATTAGAGCTAGTGATAAGTAAATAATTACATAGTGTTTTATAATATATTTTAAGAAGATTTTAGACCTAAAAGGCTATATTACATTTGGTTTTCTCTTGTGTTTGTGATTTCAGTTTATACTAAGGTTTTATGAAGAAATGGAAGAAAAAAGGAACAAAAGTAAATGATTCAGTTAATTCAAAAAACAGACATCAATTCCACAATAATTCAAGAAACACATTAGGATTTGCTACATAAATTGGTAGCAGAGAAGTTCATCGATTCATCAATGATTCAGGAAGTGAACTAGGTTTCGCTATAAAAATCGATGAACTACAAAGTCATTATTCCATTGATTTTCCAAGCGATTTAGCTGAGAAGGAGGATTCGGTTAGGATTCACTAATGTCAGCCATGAGAATATTGAATAAAAACAAGGAATTTGAGTTCAATTAGGATATATACACCTTAGAATTCTATATACATGACCCTGGGGCTTCAAAATTTTGATTAGTTTTAGACTATTTTCAATTGAGTTTAGTTTAGTTTTTTTTGTTCTTGCTTTTGAAGACTCTTTGGAGATTCAACTATTCAATAAGAGGTATTCTTCATTAATGTCATTTATTTATTTTATTGGAATGAATATTTTGAATATAAGTGAGTAGTTTATCAATTTAAACAAAGTCCAAACTTGAACTTAAACTGTTTTGCAATGTAGAGATAATGAAGAAGAATTTGTGCTTAGTGCTTTAAACTTAATCGTACACATTAATTCACGTTTCCAATAGATTTTTTTACGTATTACAATCAAGAAAATTTGTATTGCATGCATAGTCTAGAATGTGTATTGTGATATTTAGGTTCTAAATCTAATATAAAGTCGTAACTTTGATTAATTTAAAAGGTTTTTTACCGTTTAGATGTCTTAGGTGTGTTGTGTTCTAAGTTTAATATTAATATGGCTAATTCTGATAATATCGGCTTAGTATTAAGAAGTTTTCAAATAGTGTGATATTGTTTTGTTTCTATTAGTTATCTTTGAGCTTTCAAAGAACTAATGGTGATAAGATTAAAATATGGCTTTTCTATCGATATAAGAAAAATTGATCGCTTTATAAATGCTATCAATCTTGCTTATGATTTAGGTTTAATGATTCAAGAATACTTTATAAGATGATGGTAGTATGATTTTGACTATACTTTAATTAATATGTTCGGATTCAAAACGGTTTATGTCTCATCGTTTTGGATATTTGTTTAGATATTTGTTTTATATTGATTTGAATTGAATTGAATTTAGAAAATTTAGTATTATTGAGTTTTAATTGTATAGGTTTAATTTAGTTTAATTAGTTGCTTTAACTGTTTTAGTTTGATTAAATAATTTTATTTCCTGTTTTAATAAAGTTAAAGTAAAATAATAAAAACCCTTGGAAAACCCTTTTTTCTTAGGAATTTTTTCAAAATCCCTGTGGAGACGATATCGCTTAGCACTATTACAAATAATAAGAATATACGGGAGACTTATTGTACAAACTCGACACGTGTAAATTCTTGGCACCGTTTTCGGGATTTTTACACAATTTCTATAGAGTTTTAGATGTTGTATGGTCTACACACTTTGTCGTTCTAATTTCACAAGATCTTTACATCCGTTCGATCTTGAGGTGGATATGACTTTCAGTCGTAATTTAAGACAACAACATTGACATAGGAAACACCAAGATACCACAATAGAAGCCAATAGTAATAATGGTAATAATAATAATAATATCAATATCATTAATAATAATGATAATAATAATGATAATAGAGAACTTACTTTTAGGCAAGCCAATCGAAATGTCACAGCTTACAAGGCAATGTGTAATGCCTATCCTGAAGGATTTCCTGAATTTGAACTAAGATCTGGATTCATTAGTGTCTTACCTAACTTTTATGGTAAAGATAATGAAGACCCCTAAAAATTATAAAGGAATACCAACACAAAGTCAATGACATGAAACATATAGATGGTACTTTAGAACAAATCAAAGTTAAGCCTTTTCCCCTTTCATACTGAAAGATCAAGCACAAGATTAATTGTTTTATCTTCCTCAAGATTCAATAACTATATGGGCTCAGATGCTAGAAGCTTTCCTAGATCAGTACATGTGTAACGACCCATTACCTTAAGCTAGAGATTAATGATAACCCGAATCCTAACTAACCTAAGTTAGGCTCGTGGTTGAGTCGGGTGTACCTTGAATAACGCGTGCTTGGGTTTGTATGATTTTGGTGTTTGCGTGGTATGTTTGGTAAATTTATAAGTTATTGGAAATATATATAAGCATATAATTGAGGAATAAATAAATAATTAATAAATAGGGTACACCAAGTGCGACAAGGGGTCGTGAAATGATTGTTCACACCCGAGAATATTTGTAGACGTGTCCGGTGATTTTATTGGAGATAAAATACACAAGATATATATATTTATAAAAAATTGACATATAAATTTATATAAAAACTTTAAGTTCAATTTGATTAATATGGACTGTTGGATCACCTCGAGATGAGCGAAAGTGAAAGATTGTGTTAAGATATTTGTCACATTAACACAATATCCATTTGATCAGCTTTAAGATACCGCGAACCGTATCTTAAGAAAAATATATATATATATATATATATAAATCAAAATCAACTCATACTTATAATTATTTCATTGATCGAGAGAGGAGAAGCAACCGATGGCTCGATCAGTGAAAAGGAAAGATTCATAAGAGGAGTTCAAGTTACTTGGAGTGATAACGTAAGGATTAAGCCACTGTTGATTTCGAGATTCATCACAGTTGGTAAGTCAAGTTTGGTTTTAAGTTCAACTCATGAATTAATAATGAATTCTTTGTTAATTATGGTTGTGGTTGATTGGAAATGGTAAAAGACCTCATTAGAGGCCTTCCCTGATGTTATGGAAAAGTTTTAGATGTTGATATGGAGAGTTGGGGATCGAATAGGGGTTACCGCCCTGTATTCTATTGGAACGCTCGATGATGGAGCGTGCTCCCTATAGGAAGGAAACGCACTCCTCTCAAGAACCGTGAAGAACCCAATTGGTGGAGTGCGCCCTACCAAATGAGGGAGCGGGCTCCCACCTCAAAAAACAACAATTATACAAAGTTTTACATGAAAAACTTCTAAGGGTTTAGGGACTGTGTAACGGCCCAAATTAATTAAACTAAGATTTGCATTAATCTTGAGGATTAACGGTCGTAATTCAGGCGTTACGTAGATAACTCGGTTGGCTTGGACATGAGAAACGAGGTAATATATTATTTATGGATGGTGGTTGTGTATATGTGGTGCTTAAAATCATTAAAAGTGTATTGCACCACGAGTGTGTACGTTGCTATCGGGCGAGTTGGTGTGACGGGTGTTCGCCTCGACAGGCATGTCAACGTGGATATCGGGTAGGCAAACTACTGGTACACTAGGAAACTCGACTGATTCACGTTAAGATGACTAGTTAATCAATTAAAATGGGTAATGTAACCATAGGCTAAGTTGATTAAATTAAAGCAATAGGCTATGGCATACCTCGAAATGTGTGTCGAGACGCGAGACATCGAGTGTCGGGTAGTCGAGGGTTAGTGAGATCACAAAATTAGTCAATTTGGTGAATAAAAACACTTACCATATTTATTATAATGGGCCTAAGCTAATGTAATTAAATCAAATAAATAAAGGCCTATAGTTTGGTTAATAAATTGGAATCATAGGATTTTCCTAGAGATATGTATTGACACATCTAGGAACCATGTGAGTAGCCAATTAGTGTTACTTGGATTGAGTTAGGAGGAGTTAGTTGGATAAGTGGCAAGGTGTGGACCATTAGATGTACTTCGGGATACGTAAAAACATGGAGATAAATGGCTAAAAATCAAACACTCCTTAATATATAAGATCAACACATGCAAATGAAACCATTTTCATTTACAAATCTTGGAGAAGAAGAAAGTTGTTGAAGAGAAGAAATAATAGGTGTCGGTGAGGAATTGATCAAGCTAAGGATTCAAGCTAGCAAAGACATTTACTAGGTATAATTTTCACGTCTTTCTTCAATTCCAATATCATGAAAATGCATGTCAAAAACCCTTAATTCTATCAATGTAGATGGTCATTATAGTTGTCTTGGATTGATCGGGAGTAATTGAGGTCAAATAGGCCCACGTTGAGCAATAATTTCATGATTCGGATCAAGATTTGATGTTTAAATTATGGTCATTTTCGTGCATAATGGGATGTTGGAGAATATAATGAACGTGTATGTACCTATAGAGATGTTTGTACTCACATAAATGTCTGTACCTATAGGGACGTCTGTATTCACAGAGACGTCTGTACTTACAAACACGTCTGTACCCACAGGGTCATTTGAAACCACAAGAATTGTGATTACATTTTTATTTCAGTTATGCGATAAAAGAAATATCTAAACACCAAAAAAGTTATCAAATCGACACTAAGGACCTAAAAGTTGATAGGCGGGTGTGGAGAACAAGGTCGGGGTCAGTTTAGGAGCTTCACAAGCAAGGTTGTGAAGCGCGTATTTGAGGTGCGTAAACCCATTGGAATGCCTAACAAAATTCCTGGTTTGTTTTATCGATATCGGATTACATGTGTGACTATTAGTGGGCACACAGAGGGTTTTCTACTCATATCTCGGTTTGAGTATATATTGGTTATAGATAAATCGCTTGCGCGAGTTACTTGTGATCGTGCTCATGTTTAAGGAAATAGGATATACTTGCGACCGTCGAGAGGGATTAAGGTGGTCCTGATGTGTAACAATGTCGGCAAGGGATCATGCCGTTTACCGAAGTTAGGATTTAGTCAATGTAAGCCTGTTAGTATATACATGGTTTATGTCCTATTTTATCGGTTCCTTACTGGTGTAGGTTAGGGTTTTCTAGTGATTATACGGTTCTTTAATGATTAATGGGATATTTCTGAGCAGGTTTAGTTGATATGTACTGTTTGTTTATCGATACTATTTTTGTTTGTCGTATGGTGCCTTCATTTGTGGGAATATGACTTACTGTCATCAGTTGTCATATTTGCATGTCTCGTAGTTTATCAGTTTTACTTCATGAATATTGTATGGGATTCTTTTGGGGTTTTACTCACTGGACTTGTCACTATATTTGTTAGGTGACCGAGTGCAGATCCTTCGATGAGCAAGGGCAAGGGTAAGGATGTATTGGGCGACTACCTCTGAGATAGTGACACCAGCTCGTGTGTGACTACGGTATGTATGTATTTATATTTTTGTTTGGTTTTGAGGTCTGTAGAACACTGATTACATGTATATGAATGTTTTGCTTATCTCGCCTTTGATATATACATGGTATCTTTTGCCGGGCTTTCCACTACTTAGGATTGTTAAATATTGCAAAATTTATTTACTTAAAGGACTTCTGCTGTAAATTGTAATATAACTTGATAAATTGATTAACCGGCTAACTAAGTTATTAATATTTTTATAGAGATTAACTAGCAAAATTAAGGTTAGCAGGAAAAGTGTAAGCAACCAATTAGGTCGCAAAGCGTCATAGGTAAGTGAGCCATGACGTGGCACGACTCAGTGAAGTGGGATGCGACGTGACGTGGCGGGCCTAGGGTTGCCTCAGAATCTGGGGTCGTCACACACTGGTTTCAGGGTTCTAAATGTGTGGTAATGGACGTGAATTGACTAAAAATGGTTTGTGATAGGTTCTCAAACACCGGGAAAGGTTGAGTCACCCAGGATGTTTGGAAATTGGAAACAAAACCTAATCGAGGTAAGTACGAACTCACTTATCAATATTTCCTAGATATCGTAGTATATGTAGTTCATAAAGTATATGAAGTTGAATGGGTGTGATGTACACTGTAATATGTTTTAATAAAATAGAAAATGATGTATGATGTGATTGGCGAACGTAAACCTTAGAATTTGAGAATAGGTTCTATAGGATATTGCTTTGGTTCCCAACCTATATGTTGAATCCTACTCAGCTAAATAGGTTGCGTGGATTACACATTAACCCTTAAGATAGAACCATAGAGCATTAATGGATTGGCTAGACGACGCATTGGCTAATGTGTTGGTCTAACAATCGCGTTATTGGTAATGGTGGGTAATCAACCCTAGTTTTACGAATGAAATGAGAATCATAGTGTAATAGCCATTTACTGTATGACTAGCATTCATTTATGTATTCAATTATATGCTTTCCATGATTGCATTAGCTATGTTTAGTTCATATTGTTATTGCATATCACTTTTGATTATTATATGGAATGTTAGTAGAATGTAAATCCTTACTTACCGAGCAAGTTGGAGCGCTCACCACAAGTTAACATTTCAGGTTCTCAGCCCAACGCTTAAGCTAAAGAGAAAAAGAAGGCCTATGAGTTTTTATTGTCTTCTCTATGATGTAATGAGCCTTCCTGTATATATATACCGTTTGAATACATTTTTGTAATATAATAGGATTAGGGAAGTTTCGTAATTATGTTTTGGTTTTGATAAAATCTGGATTTATGTATATTTTTTATATTATCAAAAAATTCTTAATTTTCCGATGCATATACATTGATTTTTATTTTGATATCAATATATACAAGTTGAGTTTATCGGGTACGAAAAGAGAGACTGCTAGCTCTTGTTAAGTCTGGCTCGTGTACTAGGGCTTAATTAGGGTTTTATTCCCTCTATCGCCCTAATCGAGATATGGGATGATGTAGCTTGGTATCAAAGCTTATGTTTACTGGCACTGCTACAGCCTTGGTATGAGAGACTATTTAAGGGCATAACCTTATTACTTGGAAACAAGTGATAACTTTGATACAATTTGGTATCAAAGTTTAAGTTCATATTTTCCTTGGTTTTAAATTAAAGAATAATTTTGTTACAGTTTGGTATTAACTCTGATACACCTTAGTACTAGAACCAATGTTTACTAATTCTAAGAGTTATCAAGAGTCATAAATAAGCTTAAGAAATGATAAACAATTTTATCATGGTTTTGGAGGGAAAATGAAAATAAAATGACTATTCTAAGTTATTTGCTGCATTTATTAGTATATATTGTATAGTTATGATTTCCCTATCTTCTCTAAATGTTACTTTAATGGACGTATCTCTCCTTTGTTTTTAGAATATAATTGATGATCAAGGAGAGGGTTTGTAGAGGCCTAGACCTCTGGGTAACAGGGAAAGTGAAGATTAGTGAAAGTCTAAAATTAAGCAACAAATGAGAGAACTCATGGAATCTCAGCCAAAGCTAATGGCAATGCTGATGGCTCAAACGGGACCACCAGTTCAGCAACTTAAGGCACAGCCTACAACCAGTCCAGAGGATAGCAGAGCTCAGGGAGGAGCATAAATAGTAGCAGCTTCTGGGCAACTAATGATAGTAGATGTTCAGGTACCAAAGACAGGTGCCGTAGTGCCGGTAGATTCAGAGAAGGCCGCATTTCTCAGAACACGTAAGAAGTTCATGAAATATGACATTATGAGGTTTAATGGCAGTATGGAGGGCAGAGTAGCTGAGACGTGGATACTTGAGATGGAGGAACATTTTTTGTTGTTGATGTGGAGGATTGGTTTAAGGTTAAACTGGTCACAATTATGCTAATTGAATATGCTCATAAGTGGTGGAACTCCCTTCAGAGACGGGGAAAGACTATCACTACTTGTCCATATTTTAAGACCATACTATACCGGCAGTATCTCCCGAAGTTAGTCAGGAATAGGAAAAAGAATGAATTCATATAGTTGAGATAAGGAAATATGTCTATAAGGGAATATGAGTAGAGGTTTATAGAGTTGAGCGAGTTCGCTTCAGAGATAGAGGAATTGGAGGAGAACAAAATAGACATGTTTCTCAATGGGCTGAACAATGAGATATTTGTTGTTGTTTCATCTCATCATTACACTAGCTATGCATTTATCTTTGAAAGTGCGATGGAAGTTGAAACACCCGTATTAGCCAGACCCTCTGGAGTAGTACGTATTCCACTACTAGTACCAAAGTTTCCTAGGAGTAATAAAACCTAGGAGTTTTTTTATTTTCGTCTAGTGAAGAGACAGAGGAGTGCAACTAGAGCCGCTCTATAGACACGGTATGTAGGGACGACATTTATTAGTGCACCAGTTCTACTTGTTTCTTAGGCGTCAGTAGCCAAACCACCTTTGCAACCACCTTGTTTGGAAGTAAGGGTAAGGGTAGTACCCAGTCATCATAGAAAGAGAGTGGATTTGGGCAGATTTCATAGGCTAATGGGTTTTCTTAGAGGGCTTCAATTATATGTTATCAGTGTTGGGTTATTGGGGTTCATACGCAGTAGAAATTTCAATACAATTTTAAAAAACCCGAATAGGATAAAAAAAAATAGGTTCCATTAAACTAGATCTACAAAAGTGAACCATACCTTAATCCATGATTTATTTCTCTGATTGTTTGATCTCCAAGATGTTCTAACACGCGTCCTCTATCAGAAACCCACACACGAATGGTGACCACAATTTGGAGTGCTAGCCCCAAGAGAGATTGAAAATACTTTTCTTTCTCCCCCAAAATCCAAAGAACACGAAAATAGAATAAACAAAAATCTTCATTCGTTAAAGGTTTCATCCTCTATTTATATGTGTAGATAAGCCATCACTTAAAATCATATTCATAATACAACTATTGTATTTAGGCATTTTAAGCAAATTACACATACGGCCCTATTAATAAGTTATCATATAATAAATCATAAGGGCTTTTATGTCATGAATTTAATCATATAAAATTTATTACTCTGGATCAATTGAAATTGCACAAAGTCATTCTTTGTGTACTACCCAATAGGTTCATGTGACATTGGCAGTGAACCAAAACCATTTTTAGTACACAAGTCATCAGCGGTCTCTAGCAAGGAATTATGACTACTCAAGTAGCATGAATATCAAAATCGATACAACCTGATGAATAACATTTATCATATCCTTTTGTCATGCGATATCCTTTAATTAAACATAAGGTATGAAAATTTACCCTTAATGTTCAATCGTACTAGTTTCGATCTTTATATAGACTGAAAACATTCAAATGACATTGATCATATCAATTCACTTGGACTTGGTCATTTAACAGCCTAACATATTGAGGGGTCCACTGATATTTCTCTCAATACAAGTGGGACAAATTTTATCTTGATTACACATTTTCACATAATATTCACATGGTAACCAATCACAATCTTTATAATCGTCCAGTTAAAGACAACGTTTGGTTGTGTCAAATTACTATGCTCATAATATTGAAGTTTATGGTAATCAAAAGTTGAAGGACTAAATGATATTGCTATCATGAGTACCACCTATGACTTAATCCATGTAGTGTTCTTATAGCGGGCTAGTCTAGTACATTGTTCTTTAAGTACTCATGATCTCGATTCATATCCCTATACTCATGATAATCATATGATTATCAATTAAGATTCATAATAGTCTTAATTCATTATAATTCCCAGTGTAATGATCGACTAGAGACATTTAGGATATTTCAACAATTATATATTATTATAAGGTAAAAATACAATCACTTGTAATAAAAAAACAAATGAAAACCTCAATTTTATTAATTAAAATTATAAGATAAACAATATTTGAAGATTGGCCTACGACATATGCCCCAACAATTGGTGCGAGCAAGCATGGCATATTCAAAGAGATTGTTCTATGCCACCAGCCGCATCTATAGGCAATACAACACATCCGACACAAGAGCATACACATGTAGTGGCTGAGGCGGATCCTGAAGCTACGAAGAGGCTTGTGGAAAGTATGTTAAACATTTATGGTTGAGATATGCATGTCTTAATTGGTATTGGTTCTATAGTTTCTTTTATTCCAAGTGCAATGGTTGACGAGTTGAAATTGAAACCTGTTAAAGCTAGTACATTATTGATTTTGAACACAGCGGTGAGTGAGAAGGTTCATCCTAACCTGATATGTAAGATATGTGTAGTTAAGATTATGGAGAATAAGCTCCAAACTAACCGAAGGGTTATGAAGTTCAAGGATTATGATGCCTACTAGGGATGGATTAGTTAGCAACATACTATTCTAGATATTTCTTGAAAATTGATTTGAGGTCTAGTTATCATTAGTTTAGGATCAATGATGAGGATATATCGAAGAAAACTTTTAATACTACGTACGAGCACTTCGAGTTTATAGTAATGTCGTTTACTCTTACCAATTTAACTGCTATGTTCATGGATTTGATGCACAGGGTGTTTAAACCCTATTTTGATTAGTTTATCATCGTGTTTATCGATGATATTTTGATCTATTTGAAGAAGTAAGAGGAACATTCGCATCATTTCATAGTTACTTTACATACTCAGAAATATAATCGACTATATACCGAATTCAATAACTGCGAATTTTGGTCTTTAAATGTCATGTTTCCTAGACATGTGGTTAATGCTGAGGGCATATCGATTGATCCGACGAAGGTTGAGGTAATTTAGGATTGACCCACTCTTACCATAGTGTTAGAGATTCAAATTTTTCTGGGGTTAGTCGGTTATTACAAGCTATTTGTTAATGGTTTCTTTCGAATCGCTTTGTCACTAACTCGGCTAACATAAAAAGGTGTTGAGTTTATTTGATCTGATGAGTGCAAGGGTGCCTTTAAGGAATTGAAAGATAGTTTGACTACAACGCCTGTTCTTACATAACCTAAATCAGGGAAAGAGTTGGTGATTTATACTGATTCTTCTCATTCAGGCTTGGCTGTATGTCGATGCAAGAAGGCAGGGTTGTAGCTTATGCTTTAATGAAACTTTAGATTCATGAATGAAATTACCAGTGCATGATATTGAGCTAGCAGC
Source organism: Stephania cephalantha (assembly GCA_039657325.1). NCBI lineage: Eukaryota > Viridiplantae > Streptophyta > Magnoliopsida > Ranunculales > Menispermaceae > Stephania > Stephania cephalantha. Next base: position 18,697,745 of record CM077569.1, on the reverse strand, counting down.
AGTTGTGTTTGCCTTAAAGATTTGGAGGCATTACTTGTACGACAAGAAATTTACAGTATTAGATCATAAGAGTCTGAAATACTTGTTTACTTAGAGTGAATTAAACATGAGGCACCGTTGATGGCTTGAGTTTCTTAGAGACTATGATTTCACTCTTGAGTTCCACCTAAGCGAGGGAAATATGGCTGTTGATGCCTTGAGTAGGAGAAGAATAGGCTAAAAGAATGTAGCTACTGCAAGAGCTTCTCACTTTCGACATCATAAGGAAGCATATAATGACCCATTACCTTAAGTAGGTGATTAGTGTTAATCCAATTTCTAATTAACCCGAGTTTATGCTCGGCTTGTTTCGATTAGCATGTGTGTGGATTTGCATGTTCTTTGGTGTTTGTATGGATTGTAGTATTATTTATGGAATTAATTAGATTAATTGGTATATAATTGATTAATTGAAAAATTATTGAGTCACTTAATATATTGGGTTTGGTCAAGGTAGACACACACTAGTCGTGGGGTAACATGCGCGCCTAAGTGAACTCGTTCGCGTGCACGATAAAATTATAAATGCATGAATATATATATGCATACATATATTTATATATAATTGAATGTATAAATATATATTGAAAATAAACAAATATTTAATAATTGGTGGCCGTTTAGTAACACGCGTAGTCGAGGGTAACACGCATGGGATGCACAATAGTGTGCACACCTAACGTTCGTCGTTGGCTCGCACGACGAATTTTTAGGCACTAAAATATGTAGGTGGATATATATTGGTATATATAGGTTATATATTGGTATATGTAGGTTATATATATAAATATATAAATAAATCTTAAAGTTTAAATCAAATTAAATGTTAAGCTTGGATTCACCTCAAGATACGCGTAGTGTGAGAGTCGAGGAAGTGAATCGTTTTTACGTTGGTGAGTTGAGAGATTTTCCATACCTCGAGATGCGTATGACCACATCTCAAGGAAAATCAATGTGATTTTACATTTTTTGATCGTCTTCGAGATTCGTGTGTATGAATCTCAAGAAAAAGTTTAATTTTAACAAAACAATAAGTTGGTTAAAAAAGGATGGGTTAGTTGATAGACATAAGATTGGCCTCGAGAAACATATTTGTTATCTCAAGAAAAATAAAAATAAGATAAGAACTATTCTTTTTGCCTCAGATTCGTACGATACAAATCTCGAGGAAGTTTTACATTTATCCCTAACAACACCATCTCCTCTGTTTCAACAAAGAAATCGAAACCGTAGAGAAAATTCAAAAACATCGAAGGAGAGAAAGGGAGATTTTGAAACCGAGGGAGAGGCGATGGAAACCATGACGAAGGAAAAAATGTTATTGTGATTATGTTGTGTCGATGTTGATGTTGTTGATGGCGTTGGTGTTTTTATTCTAGTTGATGGAGTTTGGGAAGGGAAGTGGAATCTGAGGAATAAGATAACACGGAGTCAATCGCCTCTCCTCTAGAGCGCTTTCCCATCGAAAATTAAAAAAAAATGTTGAAATCGAACCAGGGACAAAACATCCCTAATCTCGATTGGTGGGGGAGAAGCAAGTAAGGCTCAGCACCCTGGCTAGGGTAGGGTCCACCTGACCCAGCAATTAGAAAAAGAAAAAAAAGAAGAAAAATACTAGAAAAATAGAAAAAAATACTGATAAATAAGAAAAAAATCTTGAAAAATAATATTTTGATAAAATAAATAGAAATTGATGAATTTCTATAAAAAATAAAGAATTCGGGATTTTGGGCGAGACTTTATACTGGGGTTTTACTTCGAGAAGTGACAAATGATCACATTGGCCTATAATTTAATAAATTGATTTAAGATTCGATTAGAACCAGTTTAGGGGTTCTAATTAATTAGTGTTGGGCCTAAATTGATGATAATCAATCTATTTTAGATTCTTGGTCAACGAGGAAAGATTTACGGATCTTGGGAGTCGGGTAAATCGGTAAAAAGTTAAAAAAGCTCGGTACAGGTAAGTGAGACCCATATTTTTATCAATTATGCAATGTAAATACTATAATTAGTTCATATAACATTATGGATTGGGAATTGGGCAATGTACTGTGATTTAAACTAGATTTTATGAGAGATTATCCGGAAAAAAGTACGACAGACGAATCGGACTGGAACGACGATGAAGGTGATTGGCAAACTACCGACACCTTCCCTTCAGCTATCTTGAGGCACCCGATTGTTGCTTTCCTATTATTTTATATAAAAAATGACTTCGGAGAGGGATACGATAAGGGAATCCGACTCAGGTTGACGATCAAGGTACTGAGAGGCCAATCAACACATTCATGATGCTAACCGATTGCTACTTTCCATTTAAGAGTTGGTAGCTACGCTATTGCTGGATACATCATAAAAATCACACGTCATCCAACATGTGAGGTTCTATGTACTATAATTTATGGTAACAAAAGTCTACAACTCTTGTTTTGAATGCAATTGACCTGTGAACTTGCATTCCATTATCTATTGTTATATCATTTTAATACGTGAATAAATATCTTTTGGATTGATATTGCTATTCATTTAAGTCATTGATATTAGTTGATAATTAGTCGATTTATGAGCATCACTTACTGCGCAAGTTGGAGCGTCATTCCCTAATTAACATTTCAGGTTGTTGACATGCGCTTCGACTCTGGAACGGAGAAAATTAGTAGTCTATCGTCTTCTCTACGGTGAAGTGATCTCCCTATTATTTATATATTGTACTGAATTAATGTTTTTTTAATAGGGGTTAGGATATGATTTTACAACTGAGGTTTATGTCAGTTTTTGTATATCATATGTTTTATCGAAAAAGTTCTTAATTCCGCTGCATTTTCAAACATTATTTCAATGTTTGATATATAGTTTATGTGACTATTAGGTATGAAGGACGACTATACTGTTACTTTAATTAAGTCCAACTAGTTCAAAGGGGCTTAATTAGTGTTTCATACTGGGTATCACTCCAATTGGGATAGGGGATGCTACAGTTATTATTAGAGCCTTGGTTCCAATACAATTCTAATATTATGATATTAGAATTTAAATTTTCATAACTTGAGATTATTTGAATTAATAATCAAGTTATGGATTAACTTAGTGCCTGATAAGCAGTTTTTATTGATGTTTTGGGGGTAATGATAGATAAAAGGACTGAGATATGTTATGTGTTGTGATGTATTGTATCTATGCGATAGATATACGTGTAATGCCTTTCCTATGTGTTATCTTGAAGGTCTCATCTCCCATCATTGTCTTTAGAATTGGGAACCTGAACTTCAGGGATATACTAATAAAGGAAGGCAATAGAAATATAATAAGATGATTTGTATTCATTGACATCTCAGGAGTTGAGATAACATTGAAGTTTAGGGTTTGTAGAAACCAAAATCTCAATTGAATATGTAAGAAAAGAAAGACGTTAGAAATATTAAAATGAAGAAAATTAAACTCCTCTCCTATTGGAAAATCTCTAATGGTCTTTATTCTAACTGATATTGTTCAATAAATGATAGTCAATGAAGAAGGAATGATTGGACCTGGACTTTGAGACATATATTAGGAGAATTGACATTAAGAAGTGAATAAAATAATAAATGACCTTCGGTGAAACTCAAAGGTGATAATTCATTTTGAGTGAATATATACTAGTGTCGAAACTAGTTAAACAAGATTGAAAATCATTCAATGAAAAAGTTTCTTAGAGTTGTTGTGGTTTAACCGCACTCACTAATAGGATTATCTTAATGGCAAAATTATATTTAAAGTGAAGAATCATAGCAAGATATAAGGGTTGAAGGATTATGAAAAAATCTGCATTGAAAGTTAACTCTATCTTAATTGTTGGACTTTTATCACTTTATGGTAATTTGATACGAAAATTCAAAGTTAAAAACATGTATAGTTTTAGTTAGAACATGGCATCGAGCTAGTGAGATGTTCTATTATGATCTTATAGATTGGAATAGTCTAAATTGAGGAGAATGAGTTGTCAATGAATATGAGAATTTAGAAAATTCAAATAATATTTTACGATAATGGGAATGAATATGTGAGCAGTAATTCAAGAGATTGGTATTAACTGCTACTCTTGATAAAAAGATTGTATAAATTTAAAAATTTCTATGACTATTAATTCATGGAAATATAGCTATCACTCGAGATTCAAATGGTTTGAACTTGTTTTATAATAATATAGAGGTTCTTAATGAGAATTCAAGCTTGATGAACGAAAATTGTGCTCCAAAAGTTTCAAGAGATTTTTTTATCAGATTCTCTTGGAATTTTGTAATTTGAGATTAAATTCATCTATTATTTGATTTTGATATTCATCCAATGATCAATTCCATTCTACTCGATGTATTATGGGAATTGTACAAGTTTGAGAACTCAACTCGAGTGATGAGATTAATTAAGTTAAATTAAAAAAGGATATTAATTACCATGAAACGACAACTCATTTGATTCATTATATGAAACCAGTTACTCTAAAGAGTTGATTAAGATCTGGTTATCATTGATTTAAGATCAGAATTAAGATTATAAGAATATGAAGTCAGACAATGGCTTGATTATGATAAAATTATGGTGGAAACCATGAAAACTCACTAGAGCTCATGCAATATTCGTAAATGGAAAAGTAGAGTTGTTGAACTCTATTAAAATAAGATTATTATTGAGTTATCTATGGTAATATAAAATGGGTTGAAGACTTACCAAATGCACAAGCAATATCGCAAAGTCATGGGAACTCTGACGATAAATTGGTTTATACTAGAGATTGTTAGTGCAAGTACTAAGCTTCAAATTTAAGTCACTCAGACATGTGTTGAATGTGAATTGGGAGTCAATGGACTTGACGAAGATTGAGACAATTAGAGAATTGTCTTATATTCAACACAGAATCAGAAAGGTAGTGATATCTTGGAATAATTGAATGATACAAACATGGTATACAAAGAATTGTAGTATCATTGTGTTGTATGTTTAATTAAAATAAAAGTAGAGTGAGATAAATCGTAAGTGATATAAGGATGCCTTAAGAGGAAGTTGAAATATGGTTTAATTACAATAATTGCTTGGTTATACTAGGATTAAAAAAATTAGAGACTTATTCTAATATTTTTATTCAGGTAGTTATGTGTTAACACAATGAAGCGATAGATTGTAGTAATACTACTTTATAGTTCAAGGAAGTTTGAGAAGAACTATTGTGAAATAACTATGTTGGTAGTTGTACTAAACAGTATGAGGCATCGCTTGTAGAATAAAAAAACTTTTGATGTATTTCAAACAATGAATGGAACGATTGCAAACATAAATCCTAAAGCTGAAGCTTAGGGTTATGAAATATGGTGTAGATAACAACTTATTTGTGAATCCATTCAATTGAATAGTTTGCAAGTTCATTAATTCATCGTAGGGCTTGAAATACTGATATATCCTTGTAAAAAAGATTTTGCACGGTTTTTTAGTTATCCTTAAGATTAGAGAATCTTAGAGGAAACACTAGAAGGCAAACGAGAAGTATGAAATTGGTGCAATGTGATTTGGAGATCTTCAAACTATGAGAGTTTGAAGAGTTTAGTTGTCAGAGTGAAAAGAATTAGAGGTGAAATAAGTAATATGAGTTCTTGAATATCCTGAATACACTATGAGAAATCACTTATACAAGTAATTGATGTGATCAATAATTTGAATGGAGGAAAGATCTGAAAATCGTAATTATAATAGGAACTCCTCAGTACTATCTCTTGAGAGAGATGTGTAATAATGATAATAGAATAAAGTCTTGGACAAGCACATCATCAACTGAGTTGTTGGAATTGATAGCTAGAATTCTGCTCTTTAAATTCCAGATTGGAGTTGAGCCAAAAGTTTGATTAATTGGGTGATAAGGTGATTAAGAAGTTTAATGAGAATCACTTGATAAGTCAGAATTTGGCTATCAGGGATTAATATCCATATTAGAGTGTGTAATGAAATTGTGCTAAACGCATTAGATTTAGAAATGAAATTACCCATTCTGGAAAGAATTTTAGGCAATTATTACTTCGATGATCTCGTAGATATTTTTATATTGGTTATACAGACAATGTCATATCGTAATGAAGTACATGAGAAGATTATGGATTGTCTGAGGTGTTGATATATGTTATTAAACTCATAAAGAGATATGAAAGTTATTTAGTAAGTTGAGACTGGATAATAGAAACCCAAAGGGTTATATCTGATGGTAGACAGATAACATAACTGGTGGTTATGTAATGAAATTAAGTAGACTTGGCGTCAGCACAATATAATGAAAGTTGTAGTTGATAGATTGGCCGAAGTTTGCAAATTCTTGTCAGTGAGGTTATGTTATTCTTTCGATGGATTGAGCAAATATATGTATTTGGAGATGTGAGATGATTTGGTGTTTCAGTGTATGATTCCCCAAATGGAGTTCCGAGACTTGCTTCTAGTGGTAGAAGAAATTATTGATATAGCTAAAAACCATTCTCAATCTCAGTACATGATATCTTCTTTATGTTGATCTCCCGTCTTTTGGATCGACCACGATATTCATGCATGAGAATATCGAGAAAAGTTGTGATTGATCATAACTAAGTCGGTCAAGAGGTAATGGGTTGTTTAATAAGCACAATATAGGCCTCGAGATGCATAATGTGTATCTCGAAATACGAAATGAAACATTAGATCTTCTTTGAGATTCATGCAATATGAATCTCGAGGACACTTCTTGTTTATCCCAAAACGCAATCGCCTCCTTTGTATTAATTTCGAAACAATGAGATGAGAGATCAAATTTAAAAGTGAGGACTGAGAGAAAGGAAGGGAGATCAAACCAAAATATCAAACAAAATCGAAGGTAAGGTCGTTAAGTTGTTGGTTACGTTACTTTTGTTGTTGTCGTTGGTTTGTTGTTGTTGTGTTCGCTGTCAACAAATGGGAAGGGAGGCTCAGATGTCCGAGGAGGGAGACGATGTAAGGGATCGTCTCCAAATCCAAATTGATACTGGGGTTAGGCTTTGGCCAACCCAGTATAGTAAAAATATAAAAAAAGGGAAATTGTGATTTTGATGAAAAATAGGCGAAACAGAGGAAGTTGAAAAAGGATAGGTCCCTGAACGGGTTGGTTCAGCTCGGTTCAGTCCCTAACCATTTCCAGAAAAATAAACTAAAATTAGAAAAGTAATATTTTTGGGCCAAATAAATAGGATTTTTTAAATTTTATGAAAAATGAAGAATTTGGTATTCTTTGGAGACTTTATACCGGGGTTCTTACCTCGAAAAATGTTAAATGGCCAGATTGATTTAAAAAGTGCTAAATTGTTTTTTGGATTCAATCGGGACCAATTTAGTGATTTTAACCAATGAGTATTAGGCTATAATTGATGATAATTTATTTATTTTAGGTTCTTGGTCGATGGGGAAAGGTGTATGGTTTATGGGAGTTATTTAAGGGAGCTGTGTATATACATTGATGTCGTTCCTGACTTGTTGTGTGCACTAACACTGCATGGACTAGACTGTCTTTGGTTGTGTTCGTACTCATTACCTTCATGTTTGGTAATGTAGTTGCTTACTATCGTGCTTATGTCGCGAGGTCATTGTATAGTGTCTGGTACACCACACCCTACATGTGCATGACATGAAATCTTTGTGGAAATTGTGCTTGTGTCGCGATAGGCCACGCAATCGCTAAAAAGCACACTTTATGCCAAGTTGAGACGAGTCACTGGTGTATGAAAACAACGTTTGGTGGTTTAGAATTAGAACAAGGATAACATGAGATGCTGGTAAGCTTGTTACGACCGTGACATTAACTAATGGACTCTGTTAGAATGGGTAATTAACCACCACGTATTGAGCAACTACATCTTTGTTTAAACATGAGCTATGAGACCAAATGACTTGCATTTTATTATTTATTGTTTATATCAATTTAAATATCTGATTATATATGATTTGGATTCATATTGCTATTCATTTATTCATTGATATTAGTTGATAATTGATATGTTTACGAGCATTACTTACTGAGCAAGTTGAAGTGCTCATTCCCAGTTAACATTTCTGATTATCGAAGTGCACTTCGACTCAAGAACAAAGAAGATTATGAGTTTATAGTCTTCTCTACAGTGAATTGATTTTCCAGTTGTTTTTATATTGCTATGAATTATTGTTTTGTAATAAACAGGGTTTGGAAAATGGTTTTAATTCTGAAGTTTATGTCAGTTTCATATATCATGAATTTATCGAAAAAGTTTTAATTTGTGATGCATTTTGTTTTAAATATTATTCGATTATTAGGATGTACAAGTTGTGTTTACTAGGTGTTGGTAAGAGGGTACTGGCTCTAGTTAAGTCTGACTGGTGTGCCTCGGCTTAGTTAGGGTTTCAGGCTAGGTATCGCCCTAACAGGGATATGGGATGCTACAGTGTCACATTAACACAATATCTATTTGATTAGTCTCGAGATAGCATGATGCATATCTCGAGAAAGAATCTTATATATATATATATATATCAAAATCAAATCATACTTATCAATGTTTCATTGATAAAGAGATGAGAAGCAGCTGAGGGTTTGATCATTGAAGATGAGGGATTCAGGAAATGAGTTCGAGCGATTCGAAGTGATCACACAATAATTAAACCATTGGTGATTTCAAGATTCATCACAATTGCTCAGTCAAGTTTACTTTTGAGTTCAATTCATAAATTAATGATGAACTCTCTGTTAATTATGGTTGTGGATGATTTAAAATGGTATAAAACCTCATTAGAGGCCTTCCCTGATGTTATGGGGAAGTTTTGGATGTTTATATGGAGAGTTGGTGATCGAGTAGGGCATGCTGCCCTATTCTTTGTTGGAACACTTGATGATGGAGCGCGCTCCCTATAGTAGGGAAGCATGCTTCTATTAAGAATTGTAAAGAACCCAGTTGGTGGAGCATGCCCCACCAAATAAGGGAGCGCTCCCACCTTTGACAACAACAATTATGGTGAGTTTTACATGGAAGCCTTCTGAAGCTTGGGGACTTGTTTAGGGGTTCTAAATGTGAGTTATTGGACATGTAATGACCATAAATGGTATGTGATAGGTTCTCAAACGTTTGGAAAGGTCGAGTGACCCATGAAGTTAGGAAATTGGAAACAAAACCTAATGGAAGTAAGTACATATTCGGTTATTTATTAATATTGCATGGATATCATAGTATATGTAGTTCATATAGTTTATGAACTTGATTGACGGTTATCTACACTGTGAAATGTTTTAATAAAATGGAAAATGATGTATGATGTTATCAGTGAAAGTAAACCTTAAAGTTGAGAATAGGTTGTATAGGATATAAGTTTGGATCCCAACCTACATGTTAAATCCTACTCAACTAAATAGGTTGTGTTGATTACATATTTACTAGACGGTTCATGATAGAACTATGGAACATTAATGGATTGCCGAAATAATGCATCAGCAAATGTGTTGGTCTAGCAATCGCATTAATGGTATTGGTGGGTAATCGACCCTAGTTTAACAAATGAAATGGGAATCACAGTATGTAATAGCCATTTATAGTATGACTTGTATTTATTTATCTGTTGGATTATATGTTTTTCGTGACCCCGTTAGCTATATTTGGTTCATATTATTATTGTATATCACACTTGATTATAATATGGAATGTTGATAGTATATGAATCCTTACTTACTGAGCAAGTTCAAGCGCTTACCCCAAATTTACATTTTAGATTCTCAACCCAGCATTTCAGCTAAAGGGAAAGAGAAGGCTAATGAGTTTTTACTGTCTTCTCTACGATGTAATGAGCCTTCCTATATATAAACTATTTGAATTACATTGTTGTAATATAACATGGTTGGGAGGCTTTGTTATTATGTTTTGGTTTTGATAAACTTTGAATTTATGTATATCGTTTATATTATCGATAAATTCTTAACTTTCCATTTTGTGTACTTTAATTTTTATTTCGATATCGATATAAAGGTTGAGTTTATTAGGTATGAAAGGAGAGGTTGCTGGCTCTAGTTATGTCTGGCTGGTGTAACAGGGTTTCAGGTCGGGTATTGCCTTAATTGGGATAAGGAATGCTACACTTGCATGCAAGAAAAATTAGTTTCTATAGGGGACAAATCACAATTGCAAAGATGAGAGATGATGATAACTTTATTGAATTTTCAGATAGATTTCGAAGATTAATTTATTCTTGCCTACATCATGGATATACTAAAAAAGCTTTATTGGAATACTTCTATGAAGGACTAAATCATTTTGAACAAAGGTTATTAGACATCGCATGTGGTGGATCTTTATTCAATGTAACACCAACTTTAGCGAAAGGGGCTATTAATAAAATGGTTAAACAATCAAATCAATATGGTGAAAATAATGAGACATCAATGAAAAAACTTTGTGAAGTTAAAAATAGAACAAGTAGTACATCTGATGAGAAGTGTGATAAGTTAGCTAGCATGGTTATGTTGCTATTAAAAGATAGATCAAAACAAGTAAAACCATGTGGTTTCTATAATGAAGTTACGCATCCTATGGATACGTGCCCTATGTTATAAGATGATAATATAGAAGAAGTTAATGTAGTTATGAACCGATTTTTTGGTCCTCCCAGGATTCAATATAATAACAATAGTTACTATACTAGAAAACCACATTCAAATCTTACCTATAGTTCACAAAATCAAAATTATACCACTTATAAACCAAGAGCACATATACAATCTGCACTAATTCAACAATCTCAAAAAATGTTTCAACCTATGCAACAAAATTTAGAGCAAGTCTTACATAATTTTATGCTCAAAGTCATTAAAACATTACACAGATTTCTCAAAATCAAGTGAAAACTTGTACATCTATTAATGAGTTGAAAAATCAATAAAGTAAGATGAACCTAAAAATTAATAGACTAAGTAATCAAACTAAAGAATCTACTCAGACTACTACTCCTACTAATCAAGCACATGTTAATACTTTATTTTGTGATAATGAAAAGAGACACATAAACCTGAAAAGATACCTAAGAGGGGTATAAAGAAAAATAAAATATAGAAAACAATAGAAAAAGAAGAAGAAAAAAAAAAAGAAGAAATAGAAATGATGACCAATGTTATTCCTACTAGAGATTGGATGGCTGAATAATTGAAATATACATATTTTTCTAAAAGGTTGTACCCATAGTTTTTATCCAGAGTAAAAGCTTATGAAAAGTCTTTACAAACTTCTGAAATAGTTAATAAAGAAAATGATGGTAAGATTCCAAATAAATTAAATGAAGATATGTATTCTATTTCTCCTATTCCAGAATGATTAGCGTATGTTAGGAAGGAAGAAATTAATGAAGAAATTCTTGAAACAGTCATGAAAATAGAAACTAATAAACCTTTGATGGAATTAATTGTGCAATTATCGAATTATGAGGAAGTTTTGAAAGAATTCTCTGAATCTAAAGATAACTTTTAGAGGAATCTAAAGAAAACTTAGGGTAAAAGGTGTCAACTTTAATCAAAAAGAAAATACTTGAGAAATGTTTTGATCCAGGAATGTTTGGAATACCTATCACAATATGAACTTCATCTATTAAATTTGCTATTTGTTATCTCAAAGCATTAATTAATGTAATGCCACTTAAATTATATGAATGATTGAAAATAAGATCGTTGACTAATGTACATATTAATCTTATTTTTGTTGATAATATAGTTGTCAAACCATATGGATTATTATAAGACGTTTTAGTGAAAGTAAATGACTTAATATTTCCAACTGACTTTTATGTCATGGAAATTAGAGATTCAATATCACCTAATTCTCCACCTATATTATTAGGTAGACATTTTCTTAAAACAACTAAAACTAAGTTAGATATCTTCGAAGGGACAATGTCTATGAAATTTGAAAAAAAAATTTCACACTCAAATTCAATAATGAGGATAATTATGATGATTCTGATGAATTACTTGATAAAGAAATTAATAATAATGATTTTTTCGAATGAAATCATTATGACAATCTAAGAGCTGAAGTATATACTATTAGTGCAGTAACAATGAAAAATAAAAATGAAGTTTCAAAGATGGAACAAGTTGAACAAACTTCAAATGAAAAGAAAGTAACTCAAGAATGAAAAGTTAAGAAACCAAAAAAATGGGAAGAGTATTAATAAGCCAAAAGATTTTAAAGTTCAGAAGAATAAGTTGCGTTTAGGTCCCATAAAGTATAATGATCTTGGAGATATACACATGAATATAAAAATAAAATGAGCCTGTAACTTTAAAGCTCAGTGTGATATGCGTTCTAATGTAAATCTTATGCCAATACACTTCTTTCCATCTACTCAATTAGAGTTGGATGAACTTGCTTCAGAACAAGTTCTTTTACCAAATGGTTCTTCAATTAAACCAATTAGGGTGGTTACGAATGAACCAATTCAAGTAGACAAGTATACTTTAACCATAGACGTTTTGGTTATGCCACATTTTATCAATGAAGATCCTTGTTTAATTTTATGACGCCCTTTCTTAGCCACTTCTTAAGCTATCATGGATATTTTAAATAAACCGATCACTTTAAGAGTGAATGGTCAAGCAATTACTTTCGGGAATGGCACTGGAGTGGACGATCCTAAATCCAACTTTATAAATCCAGTTTAATTCTGGAGTGATTCAGTTGAGCGAACGACAATAAAATAAAGCGCTTTATGGGACGCAGCCCATAAAGCGCTCTATGGAATTTAAGCTCTGAAGTAGCTTTAAATGAGGGGAGATTATCGAGTTGTTATGTCATTCTTGCAACATATTATGTCCTTTATGCAATTTATATTATTTGTCAATAATTAATAAACTAATTTATTATTAGTTAGTTATATATCCTACTTAAATTTTCAAATATTTAGTGAGTTCTACCTTTCTATTGATTATTATGAGTGACATATATGATAATTATGAATTTAATTGGATAAATGATAAGTGATTAATTAGACTTATATATAGGGTTAGTTTAGTAGTATAATTGGTCTGAATATCTCGAAATGAGCTTTAATTAATGATATTTATATGTTTTCATGTATACAAAGTATAAAGGAGACAAATAAGTGATTTCATGATGAAATAAGGAGAAAAAGCACAAACATACACTAGACGCCGTGGCATAGACACTTGACGTCGTGGGAAGAGAGCATAAGGCATGGGCAACATGTTAAGGAGGCTTGAATACAAGAAAATAGGTGCGCGAAAGTTAACACAGTGGCAATGCTGTGGGGATGTACCTCAGTTCCAAGACTATAAACATAGGGCGGCGAGCTTACTGTGAAGAGAAAATTCTCACACAATGGTCCAAACTGTGGCGGCACTGTGGTATTACACACACAGCATGGATAAATTACAAACAGCGTTGTAAAATATATAAGAAAGTTTTAGAGTTCTAGTTCGTTTGGAATTGTTAATTATGGTTTCTAATTATATTCTTAGGGGTCTTAGGAGAATAAATAGGTATTAGAATGTGTTAAACTCATCGAGTATCAACCACCATCACCATAAGAGACCATTTATCACCCACTATCACCAAAAAAGACCAATTATCATAGTTCTACAATAGTTTACATTGTTTTTGAGTGTTGAGAAGAGTTTTGAAAGAGAAGACATTGAAGACTCCACTTATGGTTATTCGGTATTGTTTCTTTGATTTAATTCAAGTTATTTCATTTAACCTTTGATTGCAATGAATACCATGATTTGTGTGTTGATTTCAATGATGAGTGAGTAGTTTATTTATCTCAAAGATCAATAGATCAAATGGTATGAATGTTATGTTAAAGGAAGTATGAATGGATTATAATGGTAAAAATGCAATGGTTAGAATTTGTATTGATTATATACTTAATGCTATGAACATTTTGATTATGTGTTTGTTGATTAATGCTTTTAGGAGTTACCATGGCCATTGGAGCTATTAAATTGGATATAAACAATATAATCGTAAGATATATAACATCGATATATAATTATTGATTACGGAGGCACGGATAGTAAACTTGAGTGGTTATGAGTCTAAAGATTTAGAACTTAATGCTATGTTACGTTATTCACACTGATATGTGGAGTTCTAATTTGCATATTAAGATATTTCTCACCATGACAATGTGGTGAAGTGAATCTTAAGAAAATATGTCTATTTTAATCAAGAATTGCACACACGTAATGAAGTTGAAAAAAGTAAGATATGAAAGCAAAGTAATTAATTAACTAGGCAAAGTTGTGAACTAAGAGTCTTTTTAATACAAGAGAACAAGTTAATTTACATTGTCTTATAGAATAGAGTAGTTTAGTTTAAACCAAAATAAAAAAAGACCTTCTTAGCAATAGAGTGAACTTAACTAATTGAACCATGTCCGAAAAAACCTTTGCGAGAGGACAATATCCGTAATCAACTTTTGTTGATCACATTATTACTATAATTGAACCGTTATACTTACAGTCACGATGGATAAACAATATTTACTGTGTAGCGAATCATGAGCGATGATTATGGATAACTTATTTGTATGATAATTTGTTCATTGATTATTTTTATTTTATATAGTTCATTTGTGCTTCGTGAGGTATATTTGTGTTGTTGAAAACCCCACTTAAAAGTATAAAAAAGCAAAGTATGGAAGATTCGAGAAGTAGAATCTATTTATTCAATATTTAAAGTTGACTAAGATTTTCAAGTTTTTGATGAAAATATTGGTAATATTTCTTTTTTTATTTGAATATAATTTAGATCTAACTAGAAGTCGTATTTGTATTACCCATGAAAATAGAAATTTTAAGATATAAAGGAATTTTCATACCCTATTTGACTTACCTAGATTATGTATGCACTAGAAGAGTTTAGAGGGATTAATTGCTTTCTATTAGACATGAAAATGGGTAGAAGATCCAAACAAAAGTGCAAGATAAACAAGACAGGTCTAAAAATATACAAAGATTATTGGTAAAGTATATATGTAATAAGAAAAACTTATGCTACAATTAAGGGAAGAAATAGGAAATTGGCCAATAAAACTTCACGTAGTCAGAAAGAATACTTCTTTAACTATAGTGAAAGTGAGAAGTGCTAACATGAGTTTTTAAATATCAAAAAATAGAGAGACTTACAGGTTCCAAAGAAAATGTAGCAGCGAATCTAGTGGTGGAAAAAATATGAGAAAGAATTCCTATGAAAATAATAACGGTATCCAAAGAAAATAGAGCAATTAACTGTAGGAATGAAAAAAATATTGGAAGAAAAAAAAAGAAAGAGATATGGAAAAATGGAAGAATGTTTATAAAAAAAACTCTTAAAATAAAAGATTTAGTTCGAGTGCTTATAGCTAAGTTGAGTGAAGTATCTCTTTTTCCAACATTCCAACAATTGAACATGGTAATAATATGTATTGGTGTCTTAAAAAATTCCAATCGACTTTGATTTTGGTGGTAATTTTTAAATATTTTTTGATATTGAGATCGGTTAAGTAAATTTGTATCTTGGGATTCTATATTAATCATCGTAAGCTATATGTTTATCACTGGAGATTGAGAAAGCCTATATAGTAGTCTAACCTTGCTATTGATTGAACTTTAAGTTATGAGGTATATTGTTTAATGAGGGTTGAATTGTCATTTAAGGGGTTGTTCTTTAAATCTTTTTTTTTATATCATAATTTTTATTTACATGAGTTTAATATGTTTATATTTAATGATCACTTTTGCTTAAGAATAAGAGTAAGTAATTATGAAATCATAATAAAAAATGAAAATAGAATATAATTGAGAGTATTCCTTTGCTCGGAACAACAAAGTGCTAAGGTTGGGGGTATTTGATAAGTCAATAATTAAATAGTGTTGTGTAGTATATATTAAGAGTGATTTTAGACGTATAAGACTATATTACAATGGGGTTTCTCTTGTTTTTGTGATTTCGGGTTATATTAAGTTTATATGAAGAAATTGGAGAAAAAGGAGAGTAATATTAAAGAATTCAGTTAATTGAAGAAAATAGACAGCAATTCTACACCGATCAAGAACTACACTAGGATTTACTACGTAAATTGCCAGCAAAGAAGTCCAATGATTCATCAAAGATTCAGGAAATGAACTAGAATTCGCTACACAAATCGGTGGACCACATAATCATTATTCTACTGATTTTCGCAGCGATTTAGCTGAAAAGGAGGATTCGGTCAGGATTCACTGATGTCGGCCATGAGGATATTAGATTAAAACAAGGAATTTGAGTTCAATTGGGATATGTACACTATATGATACTTACACATATGACCTTAGGGCTTCAAAATTAAGTGCACTTCATTAGTTTTAAACTATTTTCAATTGATCTTAGTTTAGTTTTATTGTTCTTGCTTTTGAAGACTCTTTGAAGATTCAAGTATTCAATAAGAGGTATTTTTCATTAATATTTTTTATTTATTTTATTGCAATGTTTATTTTGAATATATGTGAGTAGTTTATCAATCTAAACAAAGTGCAAACATGAATATAAACCATTTTGCAATATAGTCATAATGAAGAAGAATTTGTGCTTAATGCTTAAACTTAATCATATATGTTAACTCACAGTTTCAATAGATTTGTTTTTGCGTATTACAATCAAGAAACTTTGTATTGCATGCATGGTCTAGAATGTATATTATGATACTTAGATTCTAAATCTAATATTATGGCGGCCCCCAAATCCCGAGGTCGACACGTGGAGAGTCGCGACCCCGCGGTTCTGTCAGATCATTGACCCACTGGGTCCCACGCGCCACTAACGTCTTTTGCTACATCATGCCTACTCGATATGCGTGCTAACTCATTTCGTTAATCAGTTTAGTTAGACGGTTGAATCACTTTTAGCATTAAAACAACGGAAGTCTTAAATTTAAAGCAAGTAAAAATTTTAAATTTATCATCATTTAAAGCATCATTTGTAAGAGCAACACCTATTGTGGAAAACCCGGGAAAAGTACTATGTATATAGGCGACAATACTAAGCAGTAAAATATACAAGTACAATATCTATCCAGTCTCCCATTACCCAAAAGTAAAGCAAAATATCAAAATCGCATGTACTAGTGGGTCCTCGACCGCGGGCGCTCAGATGAAGTCACCCAAAATCCCCTTGCCCCTTCTAGCACTGGGATCTGCACTCGACCATCACAAAAAGCCAGATGGACAGTACATTTAGTAAGATTCCAAACGAAGTACACCGAGCATTTATAAGAAAATAAATAGATACCAATAAACATGTCAAATAATTCGAAAACTAAACAGACAACTGTGCTAAGATCATCACATGAATAAATAACACGAGAGAAACAAAGTGTGTACTCGTCCCGGTCAGTACTTTGGAGGATCCTTTCGATGGGTGCCCCCACTTCCTTTCACCTAGTTCCTCGTCGTGCTTACCCAACACGTGCACCCTTAATGCAACTCCGGTTGCAATTCACCGAGTGCTTGATAACACGTGCTACAGCCTAGTGCACCATAAGTACACTACGAATATCAGGTGGGAGTAACTCGACCACTAACCCAAATGTATCACGGAATAGAGTACAATAACAAGGAATAGGAAATCAACGATGGAAAAGTAAACCCTCAGTGACTTTCAGATGGATTCTTACGTACCTCAAAACACGCACTCCTATACCTCGAAATCGATCCCCGAGTCCAAGGCCACTGGGTCCTTGGTCGCTAATTGATCACCCGTGTCCACCTATGTCCATTTATCAATAATTCAAATATAGTATGACAATTTATGACCAATTTCTAAAAAATTTAGGACAAATTGCCCATTTCGCGCTTTTCGAGGCAAATACCCCGCGAAAGTCACGTCCGGAATATCCGAATATTTTATTCGTAATAGAAATTTATAAATTTCTATTTATTTTATTGAAATATTATTTTTTCGGCAAATTTTCCGGATCCCCATTTTTTTTCCTTTTCTTTTTTTCATTTTCATTTTTTTTAAAAGTTTGGTTTGGGTCGGGTTGACCCAAATGGGTCGGACCCGACCCGGCCCTGGACCAAAACAGGTCCATGCTCGGCCCATGGGCCGAGCCTAGCCTGTTCTGACTAGTTCTCTGGTTCGATCGGGATGAATTTTTTATTTTTTAATTTTTCCTCCTCGGTGGTTCGGGTTGGGGTTGCTCTCCACCCCAACCCCGGTGGAATCGATGGTAGGGGAGACACCCCCTGCCATCACCACCGCGACCCGGTTCGGCCTCCATGGCCGACCCCTGTCTCGGCCACCACGGCCAAATCGAAACCCACAACAACAATGAGGACTCACCTCGATCGTGACGTCTCCACCTTTTCTTCTCTCCTTCCCGGCTTCTTCTTCTCATCTTCCTTTCCTTTTCTTCTTCTCCTCTCGGTCACCCGATCGCGCTGTGTGTGTGTGTGTGCGTGGGTGTGAGAGAGAGTGCTATAAGTTAGAGAAAAACGTGACGATGGAGTGTGGTGGAGTATAAATAAGGGTAAGCTTGTTGACTTTGTGTCCTTGACTCCAAAGTGTGGCACAGCTGGGACACTCGCCTCTGTTTTCGGCCGTTTCGACGCCCGGTTTCGCGTCCGAACCGTGATATACGTGTATCGCCGCGTCACTAGCCACCCAATATCTATTCCATAGTAGTTACTTGGACAATTTTTATTTATTTATTTAATTTGTGTGTTTTAGTTTGCTCGACCTAGTGTACCCACAGTTCGCTCCTCAGTACCCATCTTGACATGTTTCTTGAGGCGAACACCCGTTACACTATCTCGCTCGATTCAATGATATAAATACACACATGCGATACTAGGTATATAACTTGATATAAAACATCGCAAATAGGCAGATAATCACACAAAATCATTATTTACCTAGTCGGCATACCCTGACCTATCTGCAGCATCCACGCGGATGCGAGGTGTCGTCCAAGTCATGAAAATAATCAATAATAATGGTGTAATAAAAATTTGGGCCATTACAACTTTTCCTAACGAGAAAGAAATTATGTCCCAAAATTTTAAATAACTTGAAGTTTTGTACCATGAAATAGCTGACGGTAAAGCTCCCGCATAGTAGATTCGAGCTCCCAAGTGAGTCCCTCTGTACCATGATATTGCCAACGAATCAGCACCTTAGGGATCTCCCTGTCCTAAGAGTCTGAATCGCACGGTCCACAATTGCTATCGGTCGTCCTCATATGTTACATCAGGCCGAACCTCGATCTTTCTCAAGTCAACCATCGGTCTCGGTCCTGACCTAGCCAGTCTTAACATAGAGATATGAAACGTAGGATGAACCCCAGTTAACTCTGCTGGCAAGTCCAATCTGTAAGCCACACTGCCAACACGTGTTGCGACTCTGAATGGTCCTATGTATCTCGGCCCAAATTTCCATTTAATCCCAAATCTCTGTTAGCCCTTCCTTGGGGAAACTTTCAAATAAACCATGTCACTCTCTTCATAACTCAGACCCTCGTGATACTTATTCGTATATTTCTTCTGTACGTCCTATGCCGCCCGAAGTCTGTCGAATCTGCTTAATCTTCTCTGTGTGATCAACAACTATCTCTGGCCCAATCGCCGTTGTATCCTCAGGCGCTGCCCAACACACATGTGATCTGCAGGGCCTGCCATACAGCGCCTCACACGGAGGCATCCCGATACTCGCTTGATAGCTATTATGTAAGCAAACTCAAACAGAGGTAAATAATCATCCCACGCGCCTCCAAACTGCAAAATACAAGCCCTGAGCATATCCTCCAGAATCTGTATAAGTCTCTCAGACTGTCCGTCTGTCTGAGGAGGTAAGCTGTACTAAATTCCAACCTGGTGCCAAACTGCTCCCGCATTGCCTCCCAAACTTTCGAAGTCAACCTAGAATTTCGGTCAGATATAATAGAGACTGGCACCCCATTCAACCTAACGATCTCCCTCTCGAAGATAACGCTCAGCTGTGGTAACGAATATCTAATAGAAATAGGAATAAAATGAGCCGATTTCGTTAGCCTGTCAATCACAACCCAAACCGCATCGCGTCTCCTCGTAGTCTGCGGTAACCCACTGACGAAATCCATAGTAACGTGCTCCCATTTCCACTGTGGGATTGGTAGTGGCTGTAGTAAACCGCCTGGTCTCCTGTGCTCAGCCTTAACTTGCTAGCAGATATGACAACTCCTGACGTACTTGCCAACGTCAGCCTTCATCCCTGGCCATCAAAACAATCACCTCAAATCATGATACATCTTGATCCGACCAGGATGTACTGTGTAGCGAGACCTGTGTGCGTCCTCCAAATTTTCGTCCCGTATCTCCGGAACTACAGGTATCCAAAACCTCCCTCGGTGTCTCAAACACCGATCTCTCAACTCTGCCAAATCCGTACACTCCGAATCCCGAGCCATACCACTGAACCGCTCATAGAGCCTATCAGTCTTCTGACACTCGGCAACTCACTCAATAGATACAGTCGAAACTCTCATCTGACAACAAATGTGTGGCTCGGTTGTAGTAAAAACCTCGGTCATGCACATAACTAACGTCGCTTGTAATAAGCCACGCTCGTGTGTCATATGTCGCAGTACCGTCTGACTGTCAATACCGCTCCTGCTTAATACATCAGCTACAACGTTCGCTTTCCTTGGGCGATACTCAATAGTGAAGTCTTAGTCCTTCAGTAACTCAAGCCATTTCCTCTGACGCATGTTCAGATCTCTCTGAGTGAAAATGTATCTCAGACTATGATGATCAGTGTAGAGTACGAACTGCTTTCTGTAGAGATAATGCCTCCAAGCCTTTAGTGCAAAAATGACTGCTGCAAGCTCCAACTCATGCACTGGATAATTAACCTCGTGGGGTGTCAATCGTCGGGACAAGTAAGCTACTTGTCTACCCTCCTGCATTAAAACGCATCCAAGTCCAATGCCCGATGCATCCGTATACACTGACAAGCTCTTGCCCGGCTCTAGCAATGTCAACACTAGTGCAAAAGTCAATCTCCTCTTCAACTCCCAGAAAGCTTGCTCACACTCCTCTGACCAATCAAATCTAATTAACATTCTTTTTGGTCAGTCTAGTCAACGATGTTGGAATCAAGGAAAATTCATGTACGAATCGGTGGTAGTACCCTGCCAGTCCCAAGAAACTCCGAATGTTAGAAGCAGACTCAGGCGTCCTTCAGTCAATAATTGCCCGAATCTTCTCTGAATCTTTGCTAATGACATGTCCCATAAATCTCACTGCACTCAGCCAGAAATCACACTTGCTAAATTTTGCGTACAGTTTATGCTCTCTCAGTGTCGTCAAAACCGCTCTGAGATGACTCGCATGCTCCTCACGAGTCCTGCTGTAAATCAAGATGTCATCAATAAAGACGATGACATATCTGTCTAAGTATGGTCTTAAGACCCTATGCATCAAGTCCATGAAGATCGTCGGGGCATTAGTGAACCTAAAAGGCATGACTATAAACTCAAAAAACTTATATCTTGTACTGAAAGAGGTCTTCTTGACGTTCTTCTCTAGAATCCTCAACTGATGATAGCCTAAACGTAGATTAATCTTCGAGAAGAACTTGACGCCAGTCAAACGATCAAAAAGGTCATCAATCCTGGGGAGTGGGTAACGGTTCTTAACTGTCACCTGATTCAACTTCCTGTAGTTTTTGCACATCTTCATTGAACCATCCTTCTTCTTCAAAAATAACACTGGAGCTTCCCAAGGTGACATGCTAGGGTGAGTGAAACCCTTTTCCAGTAAGTCATCCAACTGCCTCTTGACCTCCTTGTGCTCTGACGGTGACATCCGGTAAGGTCTGCTAGCGATCGGCTGAGTCCCTGATATCAGCTCAATGATGAACTCAATCGCTCGTAGTGGTGGCAATCCTGGTAAGTCATCTGGAAATACGTCGACGAAGTCTCGGACTACCGGAACATCCTCAATCCTGACTTCAGTCCTAACCTCTGGCTCAACTATCGCTGCAAATACCTCCATTTCCTGAGTCGTAGCTAGTCTGCCTCTAGTAATGGGTAGTGCGGTAGTGACTCCGGTAAATGTGAACTTTGGAATGAAAGGTCTTCTATAAGCAATCCAGTTGTGCATGATACGCCGCTAACCAGTCCATCCCTAAAAGTGTGTCAAACTCGAGGTACTATAGGACTCGTAAGTCTATCGGCAACTGATGCCCCTCTACCTCTATCGTACAGTCTCGACATATCCGGTTAGGGTCTATCTTATCCCCAGTGGCCGTACTGAGGACAAGATGTGTGTCTAGCGTTTGTGATGCTAACCCTAACTCTCCTACCATGCGTCCAACAATAAATGATAATGTACTACCAAAATCTATCATAAAATGCATCGTTCTACCCATAATAGATAACGTACCCTCGACGAGCTATCTGGTCGCATCTCGATCCGATTGTGCGACTGCATGTGCTCTCTCCCTAACCTGACCCTGCAGTAGTCCTGGTAATTTCGGTGGTGCCCTGCAGTCAGTTTTAAGGTGCCCTTTCTCAGCACAACGATGACATCGACGTTTCTCCTGCTTGTCTCTGAAACTATGACCCTGACCCCGGTTTGTCTCACCCCTGTCACGGCCTCCCTGATCCCTATCCTAACGGTACTGTTGTGGCTGATGTTGCTGCTGCTCTTTGGGTGCAGGTGCTAACGCATATGTCTGCTACCTATCCTCGTACTGGAACTGGCTGTCTCTGTGCTCAACCTTACGGTCCCTATCTTGTAGATCATCTCGGTGACTCCTATTAGTCAGATTTCTCTGTCTCTTCGTTCTCCGATCTGACCGAGAACCCGGACCCGCCTGTACCATAGTACCTGTCGTACACCTGCCCTCTCTCTCCAAAAGCAGTGTCTCATAAAATAGTGCTCGATCGTACACCTCCTGAAGAGTAGTAGCACATGTCGAGATTATCGCGTCAGCAATCCGCTCATCAACACCACGTTCAAAATAGTAAATCTAAAGCATCTCTATGCCCGCAACATCCATCAAGAACAGTAATGGTATCAGTACCGCTCCATGTACTGCATCAATGAACGGTTACCTTGTCGTAAGGCAAAAAAATCCTCCCTTAATCTCAGCCTCACCTGCATGGGAATGAACTCGTCGTAGAACAACTCTCGAAACTCCGCCCATGTCGCTCGCTCCGGGTGGATATCTAGATAAGTCATCCACCAAATCGCTGCATGACCTCTCAGACGCGCTTCGGATAAACGTACCTGTATGCTATCGACGTTCCGCATCCGCTTATGGAAACGCTGATGCGAAACTATCCACTTCCCTACTGCCTCAGGGTCTCCACCTCCGTAGAAGTATCCCGGCTGAAACTTCATAAACTCTCTAACAAGCTTCACCTCCGGGGGTCAAGACAAATACGGAAGTAGCAGGAACTGTTAAAACCACCAGCTGCTCGGTAGTCATAGGTAGGGGTGTGAGAGTCGAAGTCTCTAATGGCATCACTATCGCTGGCGAGTCTCCCTCAACCCGTGTCTTTGAAATTGATGTATCAGTGGGCATATGTGGTGTAGTCGGGGCGACGATTGTCTGTACCGTAGGTGCGACCAAAACTATGGGAACTAATGGTGCTACTGTGGCGGCTGTCGCGGCCTGAGCCCTAAGTAACTGGAGGATCTCTGTCAATTGGGCATCGTGGGCGGTAAGTCGATCCTCTATGCTCTGAGTCAATACGGTGGTAATAGTGGTGTCCCTAGTAGGATAACTAGTCTGTCCTATCTCAGGCTGTGTCGAGGGTTGTCCTTCCATCGTGACATATATCGAAAAGCATGCGTCGGATCAACCTCGATACATATATACGTGTTAATATATCATTTACAATAAAACATAACACGCGTATAAACCCTAAGTCTACCTGCCTCACCATCACTTCCCAACTAGAGTTCTAAGGCAAGTACATCGTGTTTCCGCATCTAATAATTTTTTTTTAAGTCTTATGCTCTTTCAGTTAATTTCCCGAGGTTCCTAGAATTTCCGAGGTCGCCTAGAACTCATTTCGTTAATGACCCACTGGGTTAATTAGATAATCGAATCACTTTTATTTCGTTAATCATTAGTCGAATCACTTTTGCGGAAGTCTTAAATTTAAAGCAAGTAAAACAATTAAATTTATCATCATTTGAACGAGCAACACCTATTGTGGAAAACCTGGGGAAAGTACTCTGTATATAGGCGACAATACTAAGCAGTAATATATACAATTACAGTGTCTATTCAGTCTCCCATTACCCAAAAGTAAAACAAAATATCAAAATCGCACGTACTAGTGGGTCTTCGACCGAGGGCAGTCAGATGAAGTCGCCCAAAATCCCCTTACCCTTACTAGCACTAGGATCTGCACTAGACCATCACAAAAAACCAGATGGAGAGTACAGTTAGTAAGATTCCAAACGAAGTACACCGAGCATTTACAAGAAAATAAATAGATACCAATAAACATGTCAAATAATCATGCGAAAACTAAACATGCAACTGTGCTAAGATCATCACATGAATAAATAACACGAGAGAAACAAAGTGTGCATTCGTCTCGGTCAGACTAAAAAAATTCGGACCCCCAGGATCTTTTCGGTGGGTGCCCCCACTTCCTTTCACCTGGTTCCTCGCGGTGCTTGCCCGACACGTTCACCCTTAATGCAACTTGAGTTGCAATTCATTGAGTGCTTGATCACACGTGCTACAGCCTAGTGCGCCATTAGTACACTACGAATATCACGTGGGAGTAACTCGACCACCAACCCAAATGTATCACGGAATAGAGTACAATAACAAGGAATAGGAAATCAATGATGGAAAAGTAAACCCTCAGTGACTTTCAGATGGATTTTTACGTACCTCAAAACACGCACTCCTATACCCCGAAATCGATCCCCGAGTCTAAGGCCATTGGGTCCTTGGTCGCTAATTGATCACCTATGTCCATTTATGTCCATTTATCAATAATTCCAATTTAGTATGACAATTTACGACCAATTTCTAAAAAAATTTGGCCAAATTGCCCATTTTGTGCTTTTCGAGGCAAAAACCTCGCGAAAGTCACGTCCGGAATATCCAAATATTTTATTCGTAATAGAAATTTATAAATTTCTATTTATTTTATTGAAATATTATTT
This sequence comes from Stephania cephalantha, assembly GCA_039657325.1. Classification (NCBI taxonomy): domain Eukaryota; kingdom Viridiplantae; phylum Streptophyta; class Magnoliopsida; order Ranunculales; family Menispermaceae; genus Stephania; species Stephania cephalantha. The sequence goes on along the minus strand of CM077569.1, from coordinate 18,672,526 downwards.
TTTCGGAATTTTCCCAAATTTTTCGAAATTTTTTTCCCCATTTTTTTTCCTTTTCTTCTTTCTTTTTCATTTTTTTTAAGTTTGGTTTGGGTCGGGTTGACCCAAATGGGTCGGACCCGACCCGGCCCTTGACCAAAACAGGCCCATGCTCGGCCCATGGGCTGAGCCTGGCCCGTTCTGACCAGTTCTCTGGTTCGATCGGGATGAATTTTTTATTTTTTTATTTTTTCCTCCTCGGTGGTTAGGGTTGGGGTTGCTCTCCACCCCAACCCCGGTTGAATCGATGGCAGGGGAGACACCCCTGCCATCACCACCGCGACCCGGTTCGGCCTCCTTGGCCAAACCCGTGTCTCGGCCACCACGGCCAAATCGAAAACCACAACAACAACGAGGACTCACCTCGATCGTGACATCTCCACATTTTCTTCTCTCCTTCCCGGCTTCTTCTTCTCCTCCTCCTCTCATTTTCTTCTTCTCCTCTCGGTCTCCCGATCGCGCTGTGTGTGTGTGCGTGGGTGTGAGAAAGAGTGATGTAAGTTAGAGATAAACGTGACGATGGAGTGTGGTGGAGTATAGATAAGGGTAAGCTTGTTGACTTTGTGTCCTTGACTCCAAAGTGTGGCACAGCTAGGACACTCGCCTGTGTTTTCGACCGTTTTGACGCCCGGTTTCGCGTCTGAACCGTGATATATGCGTACCGTCACGTCACTAGCCACCCAAACAGTTCGCTCCTCAGTAGCCGTCTCGACACGTTTCTCGAGGGTAACACCCATTACACTATCTCGCTCGAATTAATGATATAAATACACACATGCGATGCTAGGTAAATAACTTGATATACAGCATCGCAAATAGGCAAACAATCACACAAAATCACTATTTATCTAGTCGGCGTGCCCTGACCTATCTGCAACATCCACGCGGATCTACGTTGTCATCTAAGTCATGAAAATAATCAATAATAACGGTGTAATTAATATTTAGGCCGTTACAAATATAAAGTAGTAAGTAGGATTAATTTAAAAGGTCTTTTACTGTTTTGATGTATTAGGTGAATTGTGTTCCAAGTTTGATATTGATATGGCTAATTTCGATAATATTTGCGACGCGCGTCGAACGCATCAATAAAATAAATTTTCGAAACCAACTATTTTGTAGAATAGTGGCAAAGGGTCGATCCAACAGAGATTGGTGGTCTTTCTAAGGTTTAAAACAACGAAAAGGAAAAATCGGGGGTTTTAAATAAATAATTTAACTAACTAATCTAACTAAACTAACCGCAGTAATATGGATCTGTGGGAACACTAATCCTAAATAACCGAATCGCATCTGCTCCCGGCTTAACCCAGATTCAATTGTTGCACATTCAAGAATCGAAAGGGTTTTACAGCAAACGGGTCAGTGTTTGTCACTTTATTGGTCTAAAAGTACAATTACACGGATTCTAATGGTCCAAATAACTATAGGTTGTCCCCCTAAAAGCATGCACTATCCACATACATACCTTAGATCTAAACCATATTCATTAAAATGAACAACAATGAAATAGGAGAATTTAAACTAAATTAAATAATAAAATAAAAGATCTCACATAGTAAGCCATGAATCCATAATCCCGACTTGTTTCTCTACCGACCTAGGCAATCGTCGAGAGTACGCGATGCTAAAAATATATTAGTCGGTGTTCCCTAATAATACCTAAAGTTTCTAATATATAAAACTAATCAAAATTGGTCCCGAGCGGTGAGAGAAACTAATTTTGTTGGTTGGGGAGGTGACTCGTGTGCCGAGGACCATCGTATGACTATTTTTGGCTTGAAATCACTTTTTTCCACGTGTTGCGTGTCGATTGGTCATTTTGTCTGCGTTACATTAATGTGGTGATCTCCCATTGGTCCACACCGTTATTGATGACGTTGTTGTATGGTGTGCGAGCGACACGTGGCAGCCTGGAGGCGGTGGTGAGAATCGCACGCGTTTGAGTGAAAATCTGGAAGAGTGGACCAGCACAGATCTCGAGGTGTGTCTGATGGAGGCTAAACGATGAGAAGATTATTGTGCTCGATGATGTACTGACGCCACGTAGCTGCGTGTGATTGGTCCGTTTTCCTGCGTGCGCTAATGTGGCGGCTCCTGATTGGTCAAGACCGGTTATGAGTTGCGTTGAGGTCCGCCACATGTCACGCTCTGGTTGGAGGACAGGTTGTGAATGACTTGCTATTGAATAATTGACCAATGGGAAGCTTCCACGTGTCAGCTCTCTCCTTATTTACCCACCGCGCAACACGTAACTCGAGGTAAATTGTCTGGCGTCCGATCACTATGAGTAAATACTCAATTTTGAGTATTTTTCCACCACGAATTCAACCGCGCACTCCATTTCACCTAAAAATGACCAATAAATATAATTAAATATATATTTTAGAGACTTTCTATATTTAAATAGATTAATATAAAGTACTAAATATATATAAATAATGACTTATCAATTTGATTAGTAGTAAGTTGTTTGATAGAGTGTAATGTTGTGTTGTTTCTATTAGTTATCTTTGAGCTTTCGAAGAACTAACGGTGATATGATTAGAAAATGACTTTTCCATTGATATAAAGAAAATGATGCCATGATTAAGGCTATCAATCTTGCTTATGATTTAGGTTTAATGATTCAAAAATACTTCATATGATGATGATAGTATGATTATGACTATACTTTAATTAATATGTTCAGATTCAAAACACTTTATGTTTCAATGTTCAGGATATTCGTTTAGATGTTTGTTTTATATTGATTTGATTTGAATTGAATTTAAAATATTTAGTATTAGTGAATTTGAATTGTGTTAGTTTAAATTAGTTTAGTTAGTTGCTTTTATTGTTTTAGTTTGACTAGCTAATTTTTATTCCTATTTTAATTAAGTTAAAGTAAAATAATAAAAACCATTGGAAAACCTTTTTTTTTTAGAAAGTTTGCAAAATCCCTATGGAAACGATCTCACTTACAACTTCTACAAATAAGAATAATATATGAGAACACTTATTGTACACGATCGACACGCGTCAGCTGGATGGACTTGTATATTTCAAAGTTCAATTACTGGACGGCTCTTCCATCAAACCTATGGAGGTGGTTACAAATGTGTCAGTTCAAGTGGATAAGTTTGTCTTCCCCATATATTTCTTGACTATGCTGCACTATATCATAAAAATCCTCCATTGATATTAGGTTGACCTTTCTTAGCTACTTCTCATGCTGTATTCGATAGCCTAAATATAACCATTACTTCAAGAATGAATGGTTAATCTATCACTTTCTAGAATGGTACTAAAGTGGAATATTCAATATATACATTCAATGTGTTAGCTACAGGAAAAAAATTCATATATGGATAAAAAGATACAGAAATACCCAGGAGAAGTTATTATCTCCACTGCAATCAGCATTCTAAGATTTAAGAATATATTATGTGATACAGAAGCATTAATATATATGCTACCGTTCCGTCAACTTGTCGAAGCAAATCTCTAAAAGAGAATGAATGAAATAGACTAGAAGCTCAAATTTACTTTCCAGATGGATCCATTGTGGATACATTAGGAACACTTTACGATGTAGAAGTTAATTTTGTTAAATTCAATTTTCTATTAGATTTCATTATTCTGGATCATGGTCCAAAAGATGATGTGGATATTATACTAAGAAGGCCTTTTTAGTAACTTCCAGTGCAACTCTTAATATAGCACAAATGACTATTACATTACATGTTCAAGGTGAAGAAATTGTCGTCAAAGATGATGAAGAAGTCTTACCAAAATGGAGACCGAAAATAATTTCTGATCTAAAGACGAAACTCCTTGATATGGACTTTGAGTAGTACATGAGTGGTTCAGGCGAGCCAACATTAGTAAATAGAAGTGCTCTAGGGGGCACCCCATAATTTATCTTTATTTATGTTTTAGGATTAAAATTAGGCTAGTTAGTATTTATTCCCTCTCCTTTTCACTCTTTTTTTGAAAATACTTTCAAATTTAAGCTCTAGAGTAGCTTCAAATAGAGGGGAGATGATCGATTTGCAATTTAATTTATGCAATTTAAATTATTTATTTACTTATGATTTAGTTGTTAAGTTACATATCTGACTGAAATTTTTGAATTTATAATGAATTCTACCTATGTTTTGATCAAGAAATATGATAAAAAATTAAAAACTCTAATTTATACCTAGCGATTTCTCAAGGATCTACATTTGAATGTAAATCTCTGCCAAATTGTTAACAGTTTGCAAATTTTTTAGATTTTTAAGTCCCAACTATTTGCATTTAAACTAAAAATCGATAGATAAATCGTTGGCTATATGTCTAACGAATTGTCGTCGATTGCTGAGATCAAAAAATGCCAAGTTAATCAGCGGTTCATTGAGACATGTTTTAATACCCTTTTATGCCCTTGCTGCCAATTCACCCAGTGATTTCTCAACAATTCATTAAAACCCTAAATCGTCAAACACAATATATTACACCTATACACAAATCATTGCACTATTTTGAAGAGAAACTAATTTTTTAGACTAGATTCCCCTATCCAAAGCTTTATTTTAACCTATTTAAGTGATTCCCACCTCAATATTGACATATTCATAAAACGAGAGCTAGATTGAGAGTTTGGAGCTTTCAGAGATTGAAATTTTTACTAGGAGCTTGGAAGAGGACTTGTGAAGCTTCAGAAGAGTTTTTTACTAGGTAGATTTACTCTCAAGAAGGTAATCACTTAATGCCCTATTAAATTCTTCAATTTTCGATATATGAACTAGGGTTTGTTGAGATTTTTTAGTTTGTTGAAAAAATTTTAGATTTCAAAGTGTTTTTTCTGTTGGATTTGATTTGATCATAATGGTTAATTATTTGATCTGAGTCAATTTAAAAGAATGTGAGTTGTTTTAAACATTTCTTGTTTTGTTTTCATAAATTTACTAGGAAATTTTGGTTTTGAACTATTAATTTAAAGTTTTAGCGCACAGGTTTGGTAATTGGCTCAAAAATGATTTTTGGGGTTTTAAAAAGATTTGAATTTGATAAATTTGATAGTATTATAGTTTAAAATCATTTCGAACCTAATTTAAACTATTTCAAATTTTTATAGATATAAGTTTCCTTAGAATTTTACCAAATTATTTTCGACCATTTGTTTTTCATGTATTATAGGTTTTGAATTTTTTTTTTCGAGTTTAAGTTATTATGACCAGAGGTTGAATAGGTAGAAGTTTGAGGGAGGAGAAAGGAAATAATGTAGTGGTTGAGCAACCAAAAACTAAATCCAATGTCTTACACTTTATTAGACCTAATGGGTTTCTATCAACACTCATAGAAATAGAAGCTAACGAGAACCTACCCACCTTCCCCAATTTTTATAGATGAGGAGATAAAGGGTAGTGAGAGTAGTTTGGAGATGGTTGGAGAAATTTATTTTGATCCAAACAATCTCATCAATGATAAGGCTTTGAAAATGTTTACCGATAACTTTCAAAAGAAACATAGAAAGATGATCCTAAATAAGGGATTTGATTTGAAGAATGAGACTAAGTATGGACTTAGTATACTTAGTATAATTCAAGAAGGAATTGGGGATTATTAACTAGGGACTACAACTACTTGGATGACAACAATCATTCATCAGAGATTGGTTGTGAAATTTTAGTTAGAGAGTTTTATGCCAATGGACATGCCAGTGAGAACACAAACATATCTATAGTATGAGGGAGAATAGTGGATTATTCATCAAAAAGAATAAACCGGCATTATGGATTACTGGATGTACATAGTAGAGAAACAATGACTACCCTCACTCACATTATGGGATTAGGCATGGTTTCCCCTATAAGGAAATATGATGTGGTTTGGAAGCACTCTCGAGGGAAAGATTTATCAAAGATGCTGAAGGATACCCCTAGAACATCACTTATAAAAATTGTACAAAGATGACAAGTGCATGGTGTTACATTGCGGAAACATGCTTGCAACTGAGTTTGCAACACTACGAGGTAGTAAATTATAAGGTCGCTCACCTCTATCACATTGTCACAGAATTCTGTAGATAAAACTGAGATCCTAGGGAGGGATTGCAAATAAATGTTTTCCCTGATAAGACTATCACTGACGAGTCTTTTAAACTCATGAAGAAAGTGGTAGGCTATAAAGACTCTGAAGATAAGAAGGAAATTAAGGAAATAAGTAGAAGAGAGATGGAAGATAGAAGAAGAATACATGTTGAGCATAAGAAAGTTTTGGAAGATATGCAAAAAGCCGTGTATAATGAAAGACAGGCACAAAGTTGGGGGATGCCATAAAGACTATCCTTGTATGTTCATGCCAGAGACAGATATGAATATGCCAATCTTACAAAATCAAAGAAGAACTCAAGGGAATAAAAAAAATGTTCCAAAATCAAAGAAAGTCAGCAAGGAACTTCCACAGTTTTGATAGATGAATGATAAGAAGGCTAAGAAGCCCGGAAGTGGATGCACCTGTACCGCCTACCCAACTAAGGATGCCAGTGGAAGGAGTCTACATAGACAAAGAATCGGGATTAGGTTTTGATTACAAACTCTACGACCCCGTTACTAGCTGTTAGTCTCGAACAGCAAGATTAAGGAGAAGGTGGTGACGATGCGACTTCTCAAAGGTGATTTTGAGTTCCTTGCTTCTCGCTTTCTTCTATATTCCATATGAGTGATTTTGTATGAGGAACTTGTCTACTGTGATCTACAATGCAAAATACCGTGACTTGTAATTTGTGATGTGATGTTACTATGCTTATAGGTCATTAATATTATCAGTTATTTCTTTTCACATATATGTTATGTTTGTTCTCTATTGATTTTTCTAATGTTTAGTAAATTCTTTATTATATAATTCGTTTATGCTTCAGAAGGTATTTATTTTATTTGGTGGTACTCGACTTATATTTTCAATCTTAAGGACAAGGTTTGAAATGAGTTTGGGGGTATTTAGGACATGTGAAGCATTAAAGTAAAAGTTTAAAGGATTAAATGTAGAACTTATACGAATTTATGCAAGTTTTTAAAATTTTTCAAGAATACAGGTAATATTTACTTATTTTTTTTCATTTGAGATAGAAATGGTAAAATATTTATATTTTGAAGTTATGATTTAGATGTACTTGATTTGAATAGAAGTGATATTTTAATAACTACCTATAAGGAATAAAAAATTATACGTTGAAAGGAATCAATTGTTATACCCAATTTATTCACTTATCTTGATTGTGTATGCACTAGAGGAGTTTAGAAGGATTGATTACCTTTTGTAATACATGAAAATGGGTAAAGAATAGAAACAAGAGCAACATAAACAAGACATACTTCTAAGAATCTTAAGACAATATTAGTGTTCAATTGACACCAAAGAATAAAATGACACTAATACTGCTATAAAGGGAGGAAAATGCATTGTTTGTTTATCAACCATTAGCCTTACATCTTGCTTATTATATTCGTTAGTTTGACAATTTATGCCAAACCAACTTGAATTTATTTAATACCTATAATTAAACTTATAGCCAATAAGCTCAAGCCTTTACCTAGTTGGAAAATTACTCGCTTGGCTATAGTAAAAGTGAGAAGTGCTAGCATGAGTTAAAATACAAGAAAAAATATGACAATTAAAACGGTATCCATAGGAAATACAGTTGGGAACCGTGTGGTTAAAAAGAAAGTGATATGAATATAAAATATATATATATATATATATATATATATACATGAAAAAGAAAAAAAAAGAAGTTTATAAAAACTCCTCAAATAAAAGATAAAGCTTATGTGCTTCAAGAGAAGTTGAGTTGAGTTTTCTTTTCCAAAATTTGAACACTATAATGATATTTTATTTATTGGTACCATAACCCATGTAAAATGACCTTGTAAATCAAGTTTTATTGACTTTGGTTGTGGTTATATTTTGATTGTGGATATTAATTTGGTGATTCTTATCTATGGTATTCTATAATACTCTAATTTGTTAGAGATCGTAAACTTGAAGTTTGTCAATAGATATTGAGAAAACCTATATAATGGACTGGCCTTGGTGTTGATTAAACTTTAAGTTCTGAGGTGCATTACATAACGAGGGTTGACTTGTCATTAAGGGTCATTCTTTATTTTTTCCTAAGTTAAACTTATTTTTTATTTTCACGATGGTAATTTGTTTTTATCTAATGATCACTTCTATTTAAGTTAAGTAATTTTGAAATTAGTAAAAGGTTTTTAAGAGAATATAATTTAGAGTATTTCTTTACTCGGGACAACAAAGTGCTGAGTTTGAGGTATTTGACACGTGTCGAGCGTGTACAGTAAGTTTCACGTATAACCTTATTATTTGTAATAGTGGGAAATGAGATCGCCACCACAGGAATTTAGCAAACTTCTTGAGAAAAAGTATTTCAATAGTTTTTATTATTTTTACTTTAATTTAATAAAAATGGGAATAAAAAATCACTAATTCAAACTATAATACTATAATAATCAATTAAAATAATTAAACCAATTTAATTAACATAATTCAAATTCACTTATATTCAAATCAAATCAATTCAATAATAAATAATTATCTAAACAAACATCATGAACAATGAAATGATAATTTGTTTTGCACACAAATATATTACTTAAATCATTGTCATGAGCATACTTTAATCTCTTAATAAAGTATTCTAGATCATTAAACTCTAATCAAAAGTAAGTAGACATCCCTTATCAAGCAATCAATTCTCTTTATATCAATGGAAAAGCCACATTCTAATTTTATTGAATCAATCATTTGAAAACTCAAATAAATTAACTTTAGAAAATAAAACCGCATTACGTTCCATGTAAACTTTGAACTACTAATCCTAACACCTTCCAAAATTCGCTTCAGTATTAAACTTAGATCTCAATCTACCTAGGACATCAAAACGGTAAAAGATCATTTCAATAATCCTAGTTACTACTTTAAACTAGATATTGAATCAAAATATCACAATACACATTCTAGACTATGCATCCAATACAAAGTTTCATAATTATAATCCGCAAATAATAATCTATAAAATCAGTGAATTAAAGAATATGACTGGTTTAAAGCATAAAGTACAAAATCATCTCATTATGACTACCTCACAAAACAAATCAAATTCATGTTCAAAATTTGGTTAGATTAATAAAAAAATTAAATCATCATGATAAACATCACTATAAAGTAAATAAAAGACAGATAAATACCTCTGAATAAATACTTCGAATCTTCAAATCGTCTCCAAAAGCAATAAACAATAAATATAAAAATAAAACAATAGGATGTGACTATAAGAGCAATGAAATATTGATCTAAGTACTCGAGGGCAATTGATTTCGTAGCCCTTGGGTCATATATATAGTATTTTCAGTAGTACATATCCTAAACTAACTAAAACGTCTCGTGGTTATCTAAAATACTCAAAATCGTGTCCAATGATTCCGGACCGATGCTACTTATAACTCAAATCGTTGGTTAAATCCTCAAAAAACTGCCTTAGTGCTCCACTGATTTGTCTGGCGATTTACATGTAAAACCTAAATTGCTGCCAAATCATCAGTAGTAATTTGAAGTCCTCTTCTTATTCGCTAGTGATTCGTTGTGTATTTCTTGTACTTGATTAAATCCTTCATTTTCTTCCATTTTCATTCATTTATGTACATATTCTAATTATTACTTGAAATAACAAAAACAAGAGGAAACCCAGTGTAATATAGCATTTTACATATAAAATTACCTTAAAATATACTTTAAAACACTATCAAGTTATTGACTTATCAAATACCCCCAAACTCAGCACTTTGATATCTCAATCAAATGAATACTTTCAATTATATTATCTTTTCTACCCTCGTTCTGATTTCATAAGTACTTACTCTCTATTCTTTAAAAGAAGTGATCATTAAATAGAAATATATTACCCTCATAAAAATACAAATCATGATAGAATAAATAGATTTAAAGAACAACCCCTTTGACAACTCAACCTTCTTGTTATGCAATACACCTAAGAATTCAAAATTAAATCAATTATCAAAGCCAATCCATTACATAGGTTTTTTAATCTCCATTGAGAAACATCAAACTTACGATGACTAATATAGAATCTCAAGATACAAAAATCACTAACTCATCTCATTTTCAAATAATCTTTAAAATGCCACCACAATCAAAGTTATCATTAGCATTTTCATTTATTGAAATGTTGGAATAAAAAGACACTTCACTTAACTTAGCTATAAGCACTCAAGCTAAATCTTTTATTTAAGAGTTTTTCATAGACGTCCTTCCATTTTTTTTCTATATCCCTCTTTCTTTTTTCTTCTTTTTTCATATATATAATTTTTTTCTTTATATTGCTACGGTTCCCTGCTCCATTTCTTTTGGAATCCATTATTCTTTTTATTGGAATTCTGCATCACCTTTTTCCCAAAACTAGATTCCCTGTGCGCTCCATTTTCTTTAGAATATGTGGGTATTTCTATTTTTCTCATTTATTTAAAAAACTATTGGCAGCCTTTCTCACTTTCGCTATAGTCAAGGAAGCATTCTTTCCAACTAAGTAAAATTTATTGGCTAATTTTCTATTGATCCATTCAATTGTGGCATAAGTTTTTTTCATTATACATATTTATATATAATCCTTTATCAATAATCTTTGTATAATAAGATTCTTAGAAATCTATCTTGCTTATTTCGCACTTTTATTTTGATTTTCTACCCATTATTATGTCTAACACAAAGCAATACATGCCCTCTAAACTCCTGTAGTGTATACACAGTATAGGTTAAGTTAAACAGGGTAAAACAATTTCATCTATCATAAAATCTCTATTTTCATGGCTAACAAAGATAGATCACTTCTATTTAAATACAAATTATATTAAATTCTTATATTCCTAACTAAATAAAGTAAAATGAAGAAATATTACCAAAATCTTAAAAAAATTCATCAAACTTTGTACATTGAATAAATTGATTCCACCTCTCGAATCTTCCATATTTCGCTTCTTTATACTTCCCTTCACCTAAAATACCCTAAACTCATTCCAAACCTTATCCTCAAGGTTTAAAAATAAAGTCGGGCTTCCAACAAAACAAAAATACCCCATGAAGCATAAACAAACTAAATAAAATAAATCTAATTAATAAATAATTAACAAATTTCCACATGAATGAACTTGATAAGCAAAGAAAACATGAAAAACTCAAAATTTTCCAAGCATCATTAACAATGTTAATAGAGGGATAACAGATTAAATGAATGTATAAACCACAAACCATAGCAAAAGTAGAACAATATCCCATCACATCGCATAAATCATTGTATCACATTACAAACATAGAACTCACATAGAAATCACTCAAAGATAGACAAAATAAAGAAGAGAGTAGATCAAAATTATCGTACAGAAATCACATCATCCCCATCATCCTCTTGGTCATGCTATTGTGATTGGTAGCTCGCTATAGGATCATAGATCATGTAGTCCACTCCCACTACTGGAGTATTTTTTAAAAAGACTCCCTCATTAGGCATTCTTAGTTGGGCAGATGGTACTAAGATTTTAGTTTCTCTATGTTGAAATCTCCTGGCCATACGCCTCTCAAACCCGTGCATGTTCCTCACAATTCGCGTTGGTTCTAGAACAAAAACTCTTGATTTCTCAGGGTTCGCATCTGGTTCCACAAGATTTGCCATATCATGGCCATCTCCATCTCATCAGCATACATGCTCGTGAAATCTTCAGTAAGTGGCTCTGAGCTCTGGTTCATCCTCTCATTATACGCAGCAAATTGCATCTTTTCCGAGACTCGCCAGTTTTCTGCTCGTATTCTTCATCTCTATGTGGTCTATCTTCTAAGTATCTCATTTCTTTCTCGTTGCTCCTCCAAATCTATATAGCATAGCACTTATTTGGTGCGTTTTTGTATTCATCGGTGATGGTCCTGTCGAGGTAAACATGCAACCAAGATCTATCGTAAGAACTTGGTCTTGTTTAAAAAATTCTGTGATCATTATAGCAAAAAGGTAACCCTTCATTTTTATTTGTTGTCATGGCATTCCTAATTGAGTTGTAGATGTTCTTACCAACATCAATGTAATCTATCCCTTGGACAATGTGGAACAACAACACCACCTTTTTGTTCACAACCTTGTAATATTGCAAAGTCGGCTTCAGGCTCCTATTGATAAAAGACTTTCATGCTTTGGTGGTTTTCCTAAAATATTTAGTTTGAATGTGTTTTGGATACCCATCCTTATCTTAAATGAATATATCCCCTCGAATTTCTTATAAACCATTTCTAATAGTTTCATGGGGAAATCCATGTCTAAATCGATATTCAGGTTTGGGGTATTCATTATTTTCTCTCCTATAAAGTTTCGGTAAACCGTAGTACCGGTTTATTCTTTCAAGTGAATAGTCCACTGGTCTTCCTCGGACTATGGCTACCGTATTATCACTCTAATGCCCATTTGCATAAAATTTCCAGACTAAAATCTCACGACCCATCTCTATAGGGGTCCCAGTGTCATTGTCAACATTGTTATCCCTAGTTTACACTTCCCAATTCCACTCCCTTATTATATTCAAAATCCTAGGCCAGTACTTAATTTTGTTCTTCACATTGAAGCCCCTCTCCAGAATTATTTTCCTATTTTTGATAATGTCGCTCTATATCCTTGTAAGAGCCTTTCCATTTATTAAATTATGTGCCAAAAAAGGGGTTCTTGGAGTCTCCTTAAATTCTTCCTCTCTCTGACTCAACACTAAAATCTAACGGTGGGGAAGGTTCTCTCGTTGTTCTACCTTTAGAATTGTTTATTAAATTCCCTGTAGGCCTAATTAGTGTGGGTGAAACTTTGGATTTTGTTTTGGGGTTTTCCCTAAATCTCCCTTTCCCTTATCCTTTCTAGAAACTTCTAGCCTTATCACTTCCAGGCATTTTTAAAACCTAAAGTCACAAGTTCAAATAAGAATTTAAACATGTGGATCATAAAAATAACATTTGTTGTAAGTAACACGATATAATTCAAAACTTTATTTAAAAGGGGAAATTCATTTGGAAAGCTAGCTTGAAAATCAATCGAAACTTAAACAAAATTGGCATCAAAGTTTTAAACCAATTATAAACTTAGAATCGATTTTTCTAGATAATATAAAATAATTGTGTGATAAATTCTAGTCTCTACAAAAACAAAACAAACCAAACCAATAAACTCATTTGAAACTCAATTTCAAACAAATTGCAAATACGCATGAAAATACCAAAGTTTTAAAAATATTGAATTTATAAACTAATGATTATTGTAATCGAGATGCCTAATCTATTGGAATCAATGAAATCATTTATTCATGGTAATAGAATGACTTCCAATAAAAAAATTTGAAATCAATTGAAATTTTTTGCAAAAGTCCTGCAAACAAAAATTCGCTAAAATAAAGATCTAGGGTTACCTTCTTGAGAGTTAATCCCTCACGATACAAGCTCTCGAACTCATCTAGATTCATTATCCAAGGTCCTAGTCGAAATCCCTTAAACCTTAGTTTGGTTCTACTATCCCAAATTCAAACTTTGTTGGGTTGAATAAAACTAGAATGAGGTGAAAATCACTTAAATATACTAAGAATGAGCTTAAAAGGGTTAAATCTAGGCAATAAATTGATTGTGGGGATGAAAAGGTGCAACGATTTGTGTTTGTGAGGTGAGTGTGTGTTTGGTGATTTAGGGTCTTATTTTTAAAACTCTAAATCGTGCCCAACGATTCAGGTTGTAAGTGAAATTGTTGGGATATCGCTACGTAAATCGATGGAAATGAGGTTCAATGACTCACTGATCTGACCAATGATTTATGTTATAGGGGCGAATCGCCATTGATTTGCCAAACTCAAATTTTCGCTTAAAATTATGGTTACTGTCACCGATTTAGCCATCGATTTCTAGTGTTATACCAAATCGCTGAGGAATCGCAAGGCTTATTTTACTGTTTTCCAATTTATTTTATAATTAACATATGTATAATTCATTAATACTAATTTAAAGGTAGAACTCGTTGAAAACTCAAAAGTTTGATTAGGATATGTAACTAACTAATAATTTTATTAATTAAATAAATAAATAAACAAGCAAGTGAATAATGCAAACTTGCATAAAGGGCATAGAAATAAAGACAACTCGATCACTCCCCCTTATATGAAATTACATCAAAATTTTAAATTCCGAAAATATTTCCAAAACAAGAGTAAAAAAAGAGTGAATAAAAACATACGATACTAATACTAAACTTCTAATAAAATATAAATAAACATATAATATGGCATGCCTCCCATAGAGCACTTTTGTTTACTATCGTTGGCTCAACTGAACCATTCTAGAATTAGGCTGACTCTCTAAATTCAAATTTAGGATTATCCACTCTAATTCCATTCCAAAAATTAATTGCTCGTCCATTAACTGTTATAGTGATTATTTTATGCAGAATATCCATAACAGCTTTAGTAGTGACTTAGAAAGGTCATCCTAAAAGTTAAAGAGAATCTTCATTAATAAAATGTGGCATGACCAAAAATTCTATGGGTACAATGTATTTGTCAACTTGAACAGGTGCATTCGTTACCACCCCTATTGGTTGAGTTGAAGTACCACCCGATAAATGAAATCGTTCAAAAGCAAGTGAATCTAACTCCAATTGAGTGTGTAGAAAAATGTATAGGCATGAGGTTTTCATTAGAACTCGTGTCATACTAAGCCTGAAGTACCAAGCCCATTTGATTTTAATGTGCAAATGTATATCTTTAGGATCATTAAGCTTTACAGGGCTTAAATCCAGCTTTTTCTTTTTCTTATTCTTCTTGGATTTATAATTTCTTGGCTTGTTAATACTCTTCCTATTCTCCAGTTGCTTAATTCTCCATTCTTGAGTTAATACCTTTTCTTTTGAAGTATGTTCAACTCGTTCTTTCCTTGATATTTCTTTTGCAGTTTCCATTGTTACTGTACTAATTGCATAAATATCAGCATTGAGATTATCATAATAGTTTAATCATAGAAAATCATTTTCATCAATTTCGTTATCAAGTAATTTATCATATTCATCATATTTTTATTCATTATTAATTATAAACCTAATAATCTAGTATTTAAATTCCATAGAAATTGTTCTTTCAAAAATATCTGACTTAGTTTTAGATGTTTTAAGAAAAGGTCTACCTAATAATTTTTTTCGTTATTAATTTTAAACGTAATAATCTTGTACTTAAATGTCTTCTAATAATCCATACGGTTTACTAATTGTATTGTCTGTTAAAGTAAGACTAATAGGCATATTAGTTAACGATCCTATTGGCAATGATTCATAAATTTTGAGTGACATTACATTAATTAGTACTCTAAGATCACACATAACAAATTCAATAGAAAAATTTCCTATTCTGATAAGTATGACAAACATTCCTAGGTTGGAACATTTCTCAAGCATTTTCTTTTTTATGTAGGATGACACCTTTTGTCCTAAGTTTCTGTTAGATTCTTCTAAAAACTTGTATTTAGACTCGGAGAATTCTATAAACTTCATCATGATTTGATTCCATTAAAGGTTTGTCGATTTCTATTTTTTTAATGATTCAAATATGTCTTCTTTAATTTCTTCCTTCCTAGAATCTGCTCATCGTTATGGAAAGGGAGAAATAAAATGCATATCTTAGTTCAATTTGTAAATATTATCATCTAATTTATCTTGGTTAACTAATTCGGAATTTTGTAAAGATTTTTCATAAGCTTCAACTCTTGCTAAATACCATGGGCATAGTCTTTCAGGAAAAAGTTTATATTTCAATTTTTTAGCAATCAATTCCCTAGTGGGAATGACATTGCTCATCATCTTTTTTTTTCTTTTCTTCTGTTGTTTTCTGTACTTTTTTTTTTATTTTTACCACTCATAAGTATCTTATCCGGCGTATGTTTCTTTTTCATTATTATAAAATAAAACATTAACTTGTACATAATTAGTAAGATTCGTAGTTTGAGTAGATCTGTAGTTTGATTACTTAACTTATCAATTTGTAGATTCGTTTGATTTAATTGATTTTTAAACTCGTTAATAGACTTATCGATTTTAATTTGATTTTGAAAAATTTGTGTAAAGTTTTGATGACTTTAGGTCATGAGGTTATGTAGTATTTTTTCTAAATTTGGATACGTAGATTCAATAGTTTGTTGAGGTTGTTGAATAGGTGTAGGTTAAATTTGTGCTATTGGTGTATTAGTGGTATGATTTTTATTTTATACACCATAGCTAAGATTTGAATTTGGTTTTCCAGTGTAGTAACTATTGTCATTATATTGATTCCTTGGAGGACTAAAAAACTGGTTCATAACCGCATTAAGTTCTTCAGTATTATCTTCTCGTAAAGTAAGGCACGCATCCCTAGGATGTGTAACTTATTACAAAATCCACATGGTTTCACTTGGTTTGACATATCTTTTAATAGTAACTTGACCATGCTAGATAATTCATCTACTTCTTTTTCAAATGTATTACTACTTTTTTATTTATTTCATAAACTTTCTTTCTTGACATGTTGGTTTTTTCTCCATATTGCTTAGATTGTTTAGCCATCTTATTAATAGCTTATTTTGCTAAATATAACATCAAATAATGATCCACTACATACGGTATCTAATATTATTTGTTAGAAATGATTAAATCCTTCATAAAAGTTTTCTAATAAAGCTCTTTCTAAAAATTCATGTTGTGGACAAGATGAAATTAATCTTTGAAAGATGAAAGAGAATCATTTTATGCGATAAATGTGAGAGAAAAAAGAAGGCAAAGCAGTAATGAAAATAGAAGGAAGAAAAAAGAAGACACAAAAAGCGGCTAGATTGATGGGTCGAGTGATTGTGCCAAGTGTCAATACGAGTTCGGCACCATCTTCGTCTTATCCAAGGACAAGGGGATTTTTTTTATCCATATTTTCTTCACTTATGTGTAGCCAAACAAAAATCTTTCAAAATGAAGAAATGATTGCAACAAACAAGAGGACTTTAAAATGTTACCATTCTATGTCTAAGAGGAAGCTTGACAGTCGTTTGCAAGATTCGAGGAGAAATGTGGACATTCCATCTTTGCAATTGTAATTTCCAACTGGGGCTTACAACCCAGCTAATAGCTATATTTCATAAACTTTTTGAGGGAACTGATGACGATGATGAAGATAACGATGAATTTATTTCTAGACCCACCTTGTGTAGTTTATTTTCTTCTGTATGAATATAAGAATGAATGATTAATTATATTGCTCTTGCTTTAGCTTTGTTTATGATTGAAATATGTTCCGTTTGCATTCCTTTTATTTGAAGTTTGTAGGATTATATATTTGTCTACTACATTACATTCTTATTATTACACATATTAATTTGTTTATGCTTCAAGAGATATATTTGTTTGGTTGGAAACAAGATTTAATTTTTAAACCTTGAGGATAAGGTTTGAAATAAGTTTGGGGGTATTTTAGGTGCAGCATAACAAGCATAACAAAGAAATCAAGGAGAGAAAAAAGGGTAGAAGATAAGTTCAAGAATTGATCCAAATAGTTCAACATTATGATCCGATATTCAAGTAAACGACCCTATTTTCAATGATTCATAAAGTTTAAGTGACATAACGTTAATTGCTGCTTCAAGATGATACATACAAAATTCAATAAAAAAATTACCTATTGTGATTGGTATGACAAATATTTCTAAGTCGGAACATTTCTCTGGCATTCTCATTAATGATGGAGTCTTTTGTTCTAAGTTTTAATTAATTTCTAATTTCTTAAAGGCTTAATCGGTTAAATTTTTTAACATTCCACAACTTTTGTTATTATATCATAACCTTTTGAAATCTTTTATTATATCCTAAACTATCGAGATTGTTTGATTTGTATCCCAAGTCAATTTTTAACTTATAATTTGATGATGTGGCACCTTAATTATGGTTATGAAAAGCTACCTTATCACCTATAATTATCAAAATAATTATTAATTTTATGATTTAAATTAATTATTTTAGTGTCACAAAATCCAATTTGGAGTTTGAAAGTGGTTAAAGATACAAATTAAACAATCTAGAAAGGTTAGGATATAATAACAAATCTCTAAAGGTTATGATATAATAATAAAAGTTGTGAAATGTTAAGATATTTAAACCAATTTGTCTTTTCTTAAATAGTTCATATATATCTTCTTTAGGTTTTCCTCCCTAGTATTTGCTAATTGTTGTGGAACGGTAGCATTAGAATGCATATTTTCATTTAACTTATTATTATCATTTAATTTGTCTTGATTAATCAATTAAGAGTTTTTAGAGATTCTTCTTAGGCTTCAACTTTGGCTAAATACCAAGAGTATAGGCTTTCGAGAAAAAATGTATATTTGAATTGCTTGGCCATCCATTTCTTAGTGGAATGACATTTATCATTATCTCTTCTTTTTCTTGATGTATTGTTTTAGGTACTTTAGTTTTATTTTTACCTATATTTGGTGTATTTTCTTACTATTTGTTTCTCTATATTTTCACAAAATAAAATGTTAACTTGTGCTTAATTAGTAGTGTTTGTAGGTTGAGTAGTTATTTTAGTTTGATTTCTTAACTTGTTAATTTGTCACTTCATTTAACTTAATTGATTTTATGCTTGTTAATAGACGTATCTGTTTTAATTTGGTTTTGAGAAATTTTCATACAGTTTTGGTGACTTTAGGTCATAAAGTTATGTAATATTTGTTTTAAATTTGGTTGCGTAGGTTGAATAGTTTGATGAGGTTGTTGCATTGATTTTGAATGTGTTGGTGCTCTAATCTATAAGTTGTATAATTTTAATTTTATGGACCGTAGCTAACATTTGAATTTGTTTTTTCGGTGTAATAATTGTTGTTATTATATTGGTTTTTAAGAGGAACAAAATATTGGTTCATAACCGCATTGACTTCCATATTGTTATCTTCTTGTAAAGTAGGACACGCATCCGTAGGATGTGTAACTTCATTACAAAATCCACATGGTTTGACTTGATTTGATCTATCTTTTAGTAGTAGCTTAACCATGTTAGATAATTTTTCAACTTTTTTCATCAAATTTAGTACTTGATTTCTTATTAAACTCATAAACTTTCTTTCTTGATGTATCGGCCTTTTACCATATTGTTTAAATTGTTTGGCCATCTTCTTAATAGCTTCTTTTGTTAGAGTTAGTGTAACATCAAAATATGATCCACCACATACGATATCTAGTAGCCTATGCTCAAAATGATTTAGTCCTTCATAGAAGTACTCAAATAAAGCTCTATGAGTATATCCATGTCGTGGACGAGATGAAATCAATCTTTGGAATTTATCCCTAAATTTTTTAAAGTTTTCATTGTTTTTCATTTTCACGATTATGATTTGTCTTCTACAAGTACTATTTTTTCTTGCAGGCATATATTGATCTAATAAAGCTACTAACATTTGAGCTCATGTGGTTATCAAATCTTGAGGAAGATAAAACAACCAATTTTGTGCTTGATCTTTCAATACAAAAGGAAAAGCTTTAAATTTGACTTGTTCTAGCGTGCAGTCTTTCAATTTAATCCCATTGACTTTGTGTTGATATTCCCTTATAAATTTTTGTAGGTCTTAATTGTCCTTACCATAAAAGTTTGGTGAAGCATTAATGAATCTAAATCTAAGTTCAAATTCGGGAAATCCCTTAAGATAGGCAATGCACATTGGTTCATAAGCATTGACATTTTGATTAGCTTGCCTAAAAGTAAGTTCTCCATTATCATTATTATTATTAATATTAAAGTTATTAATTGGCTTACATTGTGGCAGATTGGTGTCCTCTGCGTTGTTGATGTCTTAAATTACGATTAAATGTCCTATCTACCTCAGGTCAAATGGATGTAAGGATCCCATAGAATTAGATTGACGAAGTGGATAAACAATACAACGTCTAAAACTTCTAAGAAATTGTGTTTAAATCCTCGATAACAGCGCCAAACATTAACACTTGTCGGATGTGCATAATAATTTCACCTTTTATATATATATTTTCAAATATTTTATGGTAATGGCAAGTGGAAATCATCTCCACGGGGATTTATCAAACTACTCTAGGGAAAAGGAATTTTAAAGGTTTTATTATTTTTTTTTACTTTTTATTTTATTTTTCTTAATAATAGTAACTAAACTAACAAACAATTAACTATAATATAATAATATTTAACTAACTATATTAACATAACCAACTTATCTTAATCAACACCATCCAAATTCACAAATAAATCAAATAGATTCAATTCAATAATAAAGAAATATCTAAACAAACATCCAGAATTATGAAACATAAACCCGTTTTGCATTCCAAACATGTAACTCAAACCCGTATATAGATATGAGCATAATTTATAAAGTAAGATATATCATTAAACTCTAATCATAAGTAAGTAAACAACATTTAGCAAGCCATTAGTTCTCCTTATACCGGTAGAAAAGTCGTGTTCTAATTCTATTAAGCTAACCCATTTGAATATACAAAGACATTAACTTCATGCAATAAACCCGCATTAAGCTTTATGAGAACATCGAACTGCTAAATCTAACATCTTCAGAAAGCCACTTCTATATCTTATTTTTGTCTCAAATTCACCTAGGCCATCTAAACAGTGTTTATCTTTCAAACAATCCTATTTACTACTTCAAATAGATAATGAATCTAAATATCAAAATGCACATTCTAGACTATGCATGCAATACAAAGATCCTGATTAAAATCAATAGATAATAACTTATTAAATAAGTGAATCAAAGAATACGATTGGTTTAAAGCATTAAGCACATTATCATATCACCATAACTACATTGCAAAATGGATCTAGTTCATGTTCGGAATTTATTTAGATTGAATAACTAATCACTCATAATCATAAATAATGTTGCAATAATATAAATAAAAGACATAGATAAATACCTATAAATTAAATAATTCAAATATTCAAATATTCTCCAAAAATAAAGAACAATAAAGTATATAACTAAAACAATAAATGAATGGCTCATTCAGTAATGGAATATTGATCTAAGTGCTCGAGGGCAACTAATTTCGAAACACTAGACTTGTATTTATAATATTATAAGTAGTAAACATTCTAAGCTAACTCAAACAACTTGTAATTTTCTTAAATTCACAAAATCTTGCCCAGCGATTCACAGCGACTTGTGTGAGATATGAATCACTGGGAAAATCCATAATTTGGAGCTCAATGGTTTAATCGATTTGGCCAGCAATTCTAGGTGTCATCTGAATCGCTGGGAATCACTAGTTCAATTCTTTAAGTCTTCTTTGCTTCCTTGGTGATGATTTTTCACATACTCTTTCCACTTGATTAATTCCTTCGTAATCTTCCATTTTTTCCTTCATATCTTTATATTCTTCATTTATTACCTGAAATAAGAAAAATAAGAGAAAACCTTATATAATATAGTCTTTTACATCTAAAATCACCCTGAAATGAACTATAAAATATGTCTAATTATTGACTTGTCAAGGGGTTTTCATTATCTTTACTATAGAAGTTGGTTAGAGCAATAATGAATCCTGATCTTAATTCAAATTTAAGAGATCCCCCAGGATAGGCAATTCACATTGGTTCCTAAGCAATAATATTTTGATTGACTTGCCTAAAAGTACGTTATCTATTGTCATTATTATTATTAATATTATTAAGGTTATTATTGGCTTTCATTATGGTGGCCTGGTGTTCCCTACGTTGTTGTCTTAAATTACAATTAAAAGTCCTATTTACCTCAAGAACAAAGGGATGTAAGGATCCCGTGGAATTAGAATGACGCAGTTAAACACCATACAACGTCTAAAACTCCTAAAAAATTATGTAAATGTCCTCCGCAACGACGCCATAAATTGAAACGTGTCACGGCCCAAGTTTTTAATCTCATTTATTATTTGTAATCAGGATTATCGATCTGTGATGTGCGACACACACCGTGATACGTGCATTACCCGAGGCGAGATGGCTGAGGTATATGTTAGATCTATTGTGCTATATGCCTAGTGTATTGTATATGTGTAGAGTATTAAGTCACTCCTACTCGTGTATAGGTGTCGAGACATGAGTAGGGTCGTGCCTCGAGATACGTGTCAATGTGGGGCCAGGATAGCGAGTGATATGGTAAGTTCATTATAAGCTTAGTGTAGCTTATATAGTTGAAATAATGTGGCTATGGTTGATTTTTAATTAAATGTACCTAAGTCAACATTTTAAAACAATAGCCAAATGATATTCCTCGTGACACGTATTGACACATCTAGAAACCAATTTGGTTACAAATTGGTGTTACCTAGGTTAAGTTATTGGAGAGTAAGTGAGAAATGTGTCAATGTGCATTCCATTAGATGGGTCTCGAGATACGCATTTCTAATAAGATCAATGGCTATTAATAAGCCATATCCATTTCATATAGCTTAAGATCACCTCATGCAACCAAAAAATTTCATTTACAAACTTAGGAGAGAAGTAAGTT
The DNA here is from genome assembly GCA_039657325.1 of Stephania cephalantha. NCBI lineage: Eukaryota > Viridiplantae > Streptophyta > Magnoliopsida > Ranunculales > Menispermaceae > Stephania > Stephania cephalantha. The sequence goes on along the minus strand of CM077569.1, from coordinate 18,649,894 downwards.
GTTGGAGAAGAATAGAAAATCAACAAGAGTTTTTGGTGGAGAAGGTGTTGGAGAATTGATCAAGCTTTATGTGTGGTTCATTATCTAGGTAACATTACTACACTAGCAATTTAGTTTAAATTGATGTATTCATGAATTAGATGAGATGTATGGCTATTTTTATGTTGTTGTTGATGTCTTGGGACTTTGGAAGTGTATAAGAGAGTTCCCAAGGTATTTAGGTAGCCTATGTATGGAGAAAACTTAGAATTCTAATTGCTGAATTCTGGGTTTTCTTGCACATAGCGCGCTAGCTTTGTATAGTGCTTGAGAAAACTTGGTAGCGTGCTAATGTGGTCACTAGCGCGCTAATCAAGTCACCCAGTGCACTTGGTGCTATTACAACACAAAATTCGAATCAAGTCACCCAGCGTGCTTGGTGCTATGACAACACAAAAATCTACAATTTCCTAAATTACCTTAAAACACTACAAATAAGTCCAACACCATAGCTAAAGGTCTAAACACATTAAAAAATAAGTTAAATGATATCAAGAACCTAAGGAAGTGTCTCAAGGGCGAGATTTGGGGTGTTGGGAGGCCGGTAAAGCTAGGACTTTGCATTGCTTTATGTGAGTATACAAGTTAATTGTTTTATTTACATTCCATATCCACTTTATGTTTGTTTATTTTAGTCTGTATTGACTATGTCCAGCATCGTATTCTCATATCATGAACTTATTTGTTACTCCTCACTTGTTCGACTTGATTTTCATGATATTATGATGAATTGAATTCCTTTGAAATGCATCCATGTGATGTATGTCATTTCTTCCTATTTCACAGTGAATATAGTGTAAATAGCATGCTATTAGAAATTAAGAGTTGTTAATGACTTTGTGGACTTGTACTCTTTGGGAACTGTGCTTTGTAGCATTACCAAGCCTTGGAATCCTTATTGAGTCAATTTCTCAGAATTATAAAGTAGTTATAGAATCTAGAGTCCATTGCACTATGTTAGAGTTGATCGGCATATGGGGTTAGTCCCTGAGGATGTCGAAACTTGCTACTATGATGCGACGCACGGGGTTAGAGTCCCTAGGGCTGCCAATACACCAAGGTTAGAGTTCCCGGTGATACTGTGGTTAGATTCCCTAGTGATATTAGACTATGCCATGGTACGCTAGTCCTTTAGTGGTTTTAAAGGCTTTAATGACGCATGTCACGTCCGACCGGATCTAGATCATAACTATTAAGCCTCGTATCAGTTTCACTTACTTAACCATGGTATTTCTTAGCATATTCTAGTCTTAGTCTTTCTTTATTTAACTTATATTTTTAAATACCATTTAGTCTTTTGGAAATGTGAATGAATATGTCAACGGGGATTACTTACTTTTTTACTCACAGTCTTTTTTATGATGGTAAGTGCACAACCGTCGACGAGCAGGCTCGGCAAAGAGAAGATTGGCGACTACATCTGAGCCAACGCTGTACTTCAACATCGACATTTTGTAGGTTTTGATATTTTGTATAATATGCAGTTATGTCTTTTGTTAAATTTTGGGGTCGTGTATTACGTCTAGCGTTTAGTTCCCCTACTTTTGATGACCATGACAATGTTTATATTCACAACTTTACTATATATGCATGTGATCATTGTTTCCTGGTTTCCATACTTAGGATTTAATATATTGTTTCTGCATAATCTGTTAAACCTTCCACTAAATTTTATAACTCTTTAAAAAATTTAAAATTACATTAAAGTTTATTAATATGTTAACGTATGGATTACTTATCCCGAACAAAAATATCGCGGAGATTTAGATAGAAAGGTTGACTAATACGTAGTTAATTCATATGTGACTAGGATTTTGACTAAAATACTGGATTAGGCTGGCGATGCCCTAGATTAGGGAAAGGGCCGTCACAGTTGGTATCGGAGCAATGTTTTTGATAATTAAAACATAAACTTGAATAGAACACAAATCTTAGATGTGGAAACAAGATAATCCATGCCCATAAACCATTAGTTGGGAAGTGAAATAAGTGAGCTGGGGGGGTATTTTATTTATATGATAAATTCTATATGTATATAAATACAAGTTACGCCATGTAGTAGCTGATTCGCGTTCGCTATCTATCTTTAGACATCGATGGCAGACACACGCGATGGCGGAGACACTGGAGCTAGCGTCAGTCAGCCTTCTACTACCTCAACGGATGACTATCAGAGGTTGTCTGACCGTGTAGTGGCTCGGGGGCAACAGCTAGCTGATTTCATCACCTTTCTGAGGAAGCATATGGTGGCTATTTCACCAGCCCTCCCTACCTCTCATACTACTATGATTACACCCCAGACCGCCAAAACTAAGATTCCACCAGGTACTACTACTTCATGGCCTTGAGCACCTACACCACCAGTGCCATAGTCACGTGTAGACCCCACAACACCACATCCATCAAAGTTACTGATAGTGACTGTACAGGAGGCAACTACAATTAAGGACACACCCACTCCTACACCTGTGTATTTTGAGACTGCAGGAATATCGAGGGACACCAAGCTGGTGAAGGAGTTCATCAAGCTTAGGTCAGTGTTTTTTACTTGATAGCAAGACCATGAGAAGATTGAGCGATGGATTCTCTCACAAGAAGAGTTACATCTATTGTATGGCATCGAGGACAAATTACAACCTATTTTCTCTTACTATACCTTATGGAAGGGTGTAGATGTCTCGCGAAGGACTACAATGGCGAGCATAGGCTGTTTTACATCATGGGATGATTTCAAGAAAGAGCTTTTCAAGCAATACTTTCCAACATTGATGGTGAAGACAATGAAGAAGAAGTTTATGTCGCTAAAACAGGCCGAAGGCGAGACAGTGATAAGTTATAGGGACATATATGGCTATATCATATAATTTATCGGGGACTTAGTTACGAGTGATGCTGATGATGCCTTTTATTTCGTTGATGGTTTGTGATGGGACATTGCACGATTAGTTATGAGCATCGAAGACAAATTTCTTTAGGAAATGTATGAGCGAGCCTTCTCCCATGAGACATATGAGTTGGGCAAAAAGGAAGATGGAGGTGCTGAGTTACTGGAGAAAGGAGGTGATTATGAGCAGAGAGGTCAAAGGGGTAAGAGATAAAGGAGATGAGATAGACGTTTTTAGATGGGCGAAGCACAGGGCACGTACATACATCCAGTGCACATGCACCGCCACCTGCCCTAACACATGACACTTATAGCAGACCTCCCTTACCCCTTCCTACCAGGCAGGCATTACTAGCACCACTAGCACCCCGACCATAATAGCAGTAGCAGAAAGATAAAGGCCAATGTAGAGGCCAAGATTTTAGACAGGGGCAAAGGTAGGCATAGGGACAGGTCCAGCATGATCAAGGACAGAGACAACAATTTAGTTAGTATGGACCCCTCACATGTTGGAGATGCGGTCGGGTAGGGTACATGTCCAAAGAGTGCACAAAGCCAGCAACTAACTATTTATAGCAAGGAAGAGAAGGAGCCCACATAGTAGCATAGCCCGATCTCGGGGTGACACGAGATCTCTTTGAGGGTATAGTTTCCATCTCTAGTAGAGATGCTTATGTATTGTTTGATTCAGGTTCTACTGTTTCATTCATTACTGGTCACATGGTAGACATCCTAGGGTCGACACTTGTTAGGCTTAGTGTACACTTGATTTTGAATACCACAATTGGGGATAAGGTTTACCCAAATAGTTTTATTGAGGGATTTCCAATCAAGATAGGTGTGGTAGAGTTACCTATTTACTTCAGAGTCCTCGAGTTTTTAGAGTTCGACACGATTTTAGAGATGGACCGGTTATCAGCATACCATGCTCATATCGACTGTTTTAGTAAGAAATTGATATTTGAGATAACAGGGTGTTTGATATTCACCTATAAAGGTAGTTCAGCGAGGATGGTAGGCACGAGAGGTCGACCTGCGATTAGAGAGGAGATGGAGGCATTGATTGCACTATACATAGTAGCAGATAGTCATGGACCTAGGCTTAAGGATATACCGGTTATTAGAGAGTTTCCAATTTTTTTTTGAGGACTTACTTGGTCTACTGCCGCCGCAAAAGGTTGATTTTACTATTGAGTTAGTACCGGGCACCATACCAATTTCCATATCGTCGTACAGCATAGCCTCTCGTGAGTTAGAGGAGTAGAAGATGCAGCTTCAGGACTAGGGACATAAGGGATTCATCACACCCTTTATATCGCCATGGGGAGCACCAGTCCTTTTGCAAAAAAAGAAGGATGGTACTTTGAGACTGTGTATCGACTATAGACAGTTGAACAAAATCACAGTCAGGTACAAGTATCCATTTCCAATAATCAACGATTTATTTGATTAGCTGATAGGAGCACAATATTTCCCCAAGATAGACTTGCAATAAGGGTATCATTAGCTTAGGATCAGGGATAAGGAGAGGTTGAAGACAACTTTTAGTACGATATCTGGAAACTTTAGTTCACGGTCATGTTATTTGGGCTGACCAATACCCCTGTAGTATTTATGGATTTGATGCATCGGGTGTTTAGACCATTTGTTGATCGCTTCGTGATAGTCTTCATCGATAATATACTAATATATTATAGGACCCAAGGGAATCATAAGCGGCACCTTAGGGAGACGTTGCAGACCTTGAAGGAGCATCGACTCTATGCCAAGTTTAGCAAATGTGCATTTTGGCTTTCAGAGATCAAGTTTCTGAGGCATATTATTAGAGCATGAGGGATAGGACTGGATCCAGCCAAGATTCAAGCAATTATGGATTGGCCAGCACCAACCTCAGTGACATATATTAGTGGTTTTTTGTGTTTGGCAGGGTATTATTGCCAGTTTGTGAATGATTTCTCGAAGATTGCTTCTCTGATTACTAGGTTAATCCAGAAGGACGTCAGATTTGATTAGTCTGAGGAATGCAAGGAGGCATTTGCTCAGTGGAAGAAGTTATTGACTACTGCACCAGTATTGATATTGCCAGAGGATTATCGAGGATTTTTGGTGTACATAGATTCTTCTCATATGGGTTTGGGTTGCGTGTCGATATAGGATAGTGGTGGGGTAGCTTATGCCTTCAAATAGTTGAAAGTACATGAGAAGGATCACCACACACATGATTTGGAGTTGGCACCAGTGGTATTTCTTTAAAGATATGGAGATAATATTTATATGGAGAGAAATTCACTATTTACAGATCACAAAAGTCTGAAGTAACTCTTCACACAAAGGAATAGAACATGAGACACAGTAGTTGGTTAAAGTTTCTGAATGATTACGACTTTTTTGCGCAGTATCACCTAGGAAAAGCTAACGTAGTCTCAGATGCGCTGAGTAGGATATTGGTTGGAGATGTTGAGGTTGTCAGATGCCACATAATGCATGAGTAGGGGTTGCTTAAGGCAGCAACGATGACAGTACAAACCGTGTTTACACAGAGAGTGTCAGAGGGTCAGAAGACCGAGAGGTTATACCAGAGGTTTAGTGAGTTGGCGCAGAATACTAACTGTGTTGACTGGATGAAGACGTTTGATCAGTGTTTGAGATATAGAGACAGACTATGGATGTCGTCAATGCCAGAGCTGAGATATGAGATTCTTTAGGAGTCAAACCATTCCTGATTCACCGTTCATCCAGGTAGGACAAAAATGTACCATGACATGAAGAGACATTTCTGGTGGCTTGGGATGAAGGTGGATATTTCTGAGTTCATCAGGAACTGTAGGATCTGTTAGCAAGTAAAGGCTGAGCATCGCAGACCTAGAGGGTTGTTGCAGCCTATTCCCATTCCATGATGGAAGTAGGAAGACATCTCTATGGATTTTGTGAAGGGATTGTCGAGGAATGTCAGAAGACAACTATATCTGGGTGATCGTAGACACACTGACAAAGTCTGCTCATTTTCTACCAGTTGTCGCTCATTAAACGTTTTATCAGCTGAGTATATTGTTTGAGAGAGAGATTATCAGGCTGCACGGAGTACCATTAACTATCACGTCTGACAAATAAGGTATGTATATGTCTCAGATGTGGCAGAGTATGTAGGAGCAGTATGGTATGCGCCTACAGCTCAGCACGACTTTTCATCCTTAGATTGATAGGCAGATTGAGAGATTGATTTAAGTCCTCGAGGATATGTTACGGGCTTGTGTATTGGAGTTTGGCAGATCTTGGAATAAGGACCTGCCATTGTGTAAGTTTGCTTCCAACAACAGTTATCAGGCCAATATTAAGATGGCGCCTTTTAAGGCTTTGTATGGCAAACCGTATCGCTCGCCATTGTGTTGGGCTGAGCCAAAAGACCAAGAGATTATGGGGCCTGAGATTATTTTTTACCACATGGAGAAGGTCAAACTAATTTTTCAAATACTCAAGGGGATAAGGATACAGAGAAGAAATATGCAGACAAATATCGTGGTGATCTCACATACACCGAGGGAGCCTTTGTATATTTGAAGGTTTCCCCACGGAAGGGTCTTCAAATGTTTGGGTGAAAGGTAAGCTTGTAACAAGGTTCATCGAGCCTTTCATGGTTAAGAGACGAGAACAGGTCTTCGATCGATTGTGGATTTGAGTCAGATACACCTGATTGATGATATTACTTATAAGGAGCAGTCTATCCAGATCCTAGATCGAACGACACAGCAGTTGAGGAACAAGTATGTTCTAAAGGTTCTCGTCAAGTGGCAGTTCCATGATGATACAGAACTCACTTGGGAGCGGGAAGATTATATGATGGACAAGTTTCTGTACCTCTCCAAATCAACTATGAATCCTAACCCAAATCTTAATTTCAAGGACAAAATTTTCATTAGTTTGAAAGATTTGTCACGACCAAAATTTCAAATCTCATTTATTATCCATAGTCAGGATTATCGACCCGTGACGTGGGACACACACTGTGATACGTGTATTGACCGAGGTGAGAAGGCGTAGGTATATGTTAGATTTGTTGCAGTGTATGCCTAATATATTGCAAATGTGTAGACTATTAAGTCACTCCTACTCATGTATATGCGTCGAGACGTGAGTGGGGACATGCCTTAAGAGGCATGTCGACATTGGGTCGTGGTAGAGAATGATATGGTAAGTTCATTTTAAGCTTAGTGTAGCTTATATAGTTTAAATAATGTGGCTATGGTTGGTTTTTTATTAAATGTACCTAAGTTAGCATTTTAAAACAATAGCCTTGTTATATTCCTCGAGACACGTATTGACACATCTAGAAACCAATTTGGTTACAAATTGGTGCAACTCCGATTAAGTTAGTGGAGAGTAAGTAGGAAATGTGTTAATGTGCAAACCATTAGATGGGTCTCGAGATACGTGTATGCAATAAGATCAATGGCTATTAATCAAGCATATCAATTTCATATATATATATCGCTTAAGATCACCTCATGCAACCAAAACATTTCATTTACGAACTTATAAGAGAAGTAACTTGTTGGAGAAGAATAGAAAATCAGCAAGAGTTTTTTGTGAAGAAGGTGTAGGAGAATTGATCAAGCTTTAGGTTTGGTTCATCATTTGGTAACTTTACTACACTAGCAATTTAGTTAAAATTGATGAATTCATGAATAAGATGAGATGTATGGTTGTTCTTATGTTTTTCTTGATGTCTTGGGACTCTAGAGGTGTGTAAGAGAGTTACCAAGGTATTTGGGTAGCCTATGGGCGGAGAAAACTCAAAATTCTAACTCCAGAATTATGGGTTTTCTGCACATAGCACGCTAACTTTGTAGAGCGCGCTCTAGAAAACTTGGTAGCGCACTAATGAGGTCACTAGCGCTAATCAAGTCACCCAGACAGCACAAAAATCTACAATTTCCTAAATTAACTTAAAACACAATAAATAATTCTAACACCCTACCTAAAGGTCTAAACACATTCAAAAACATGATAAATGATATCAGGAACCTAAGGAAGTGTCTCAAGGGTTCAGGGTGTTGGGAGGCCGGTATAGCTAGGACTTTACATTGCTTGATGTGAGTTTACTAGTTGATTGGTTTATTTACAATTCATATCCACTTTATGTTTGTTTATAACTATTTAGCCTCGTGTCAGTTTCACTTGCTTAACTGAGGTATTTATTAGCATATTTATGATTAGTATTTCTTTATTTAACTTATGTTTTTAAAAACCATTTAGTTTATTTGAAATGTGAATGAATATTTCAACGGGGATTACTGTTAGTTTTTGTACTCACCGTCCTTTTTACGACGATGGGTGCATAGCCGTCGACAACCACGCTCGGGAAGGAGAAGATTGGCGACTACCTCTGAGCCAGCGGCGTACTTATGCATCGACATTTATTAGGTTTTGATATTTTGTGTAATATACAGTTATGTTTTTTTTTACATTTTGGGGTTGTGTATTGGGTGAAGCGTTTAGTTCCCCGACTTATGATGACCATCACACTGTTTATATTCGTCATTTTGATGTATATGCATGTGATCTTTGTTTCCTAGTTTCCTTACTTATGATTTAATATATTGCTTCTGCATAATCTGTTAATACTTGTGCTAAATTTTATAACTATTAAATAAAGGTTTTTTAATCACTCTACAATCTATTAATATTTTGACGTATGGATTACTTATCCTAAACATAATTATCGAGGAGATTTGGATAGAAATGCTGACTAATACGTAGTTAAGTCCTATGTGGCTAGGATTTAAGCCTAATTACGAGATAAGGATGGATGGTGCTCTATATTAGGGAAGGGGCCGTCACAATAAGTATCGAATGTGTACAATAAGTTTTCCGTATATCTTTTTTATTTATAGTAGTGATAAGTGAGATCGTCTCAACATGGATTTAGTAAACTTCTTTAGGAAAAAGTATTTCAATAGTTCTTATTATTTTTACTTTAATTTAATTAAAATGAGAATTTAAAATCATTAACTCAAACTATAACATTATAATAATCATTTAAACTAATCAAATTAATTTAATTGACACAATTCAAAATCACTAATATATTAAATCAATTCAATTCAATAATAAATAAATATCCTAACAACATCCAGAACAATGAAACAATAATCAGTTTTGCATCCAAACATATTACTTAAATCATAGTCATGAGCACACTTTAATCTTTAAATAAAGTATTATAGATCTTTAAACTCTAATCATAATTAAGTAGACAACCCTTATCGAGCCAGTAGTTCACCTTATATCAATGGAAAAGCCACATCCTAATTTTATTGAATTAATCCATTGAAAACTTAAAAAAATTAACTTTAGGCAATAAAGCCGCAATACGTTCCATGAAAACTTCGAACAACTAAGCGTAACACCTTCGGAAAGCCTTTTTAGTATTAAATTTAAATCTTAATCCACTTAAGACATTTAAATGGTAAAAGACATTTTAAACAATCTTAGTTGCTACTTTAAACTAGATATCGAATCCAATTATCACAATACACATTCTAGTTTATGCATGCAATACAAAATTTCATGATTATAATCCACAAATAATAATCTATTAAATTAGTGAATTAAATAATATGATCGGTTTAAAGCAATAAGTACAAAATCATCTCATCCTGACTACATTATAGAAATGATCAAGTTCATGTTCGGACTTTGTTTAGATTAATAAAGTACTCACTCGTCATCATAATAAACATCACAATAAAGTAAATAAAAGACATAAATAAAAACCTCTAAATAAATACTTTGAATCATCAAATCATATCCAAAATCAATAAACAATAAATTTAGAAACTAAAACTACGAACTATGGCTCCAAGAGTAATGGAATATTGATCTAAGTACTTAAGGATAATTGATTTCGTAGCCATAGGGTTTTATATATAGTATTCTAGGTAGTACATATCCAAAACTAATTCAAACGTCATATGGCCATAAAAAATTATTGAAATCGTGTCCAGTGATTCGTAACCAATTCCACTTATAACTTAAATCGTGGGTTAAATCCTTGTAAAACTGCATCTGTGCTCCACTGATTTGTTTGGCGATTTACATGTAAACCCCAAATCGCTATCAAATCGCCAAACGTGATTTCAAGTTCTCTATTGATTCGCTGGTGATTCGTTGTGTATTTTTTCCACTCAATTAAATCCTTCATTTTCTTCCCTTTATTATTCATTTCTTTACATATTCCAATTATTACCTGAAATAAGAAAAACAAGAGAAAACCTAGTGTAATATAGCCTTTTACATTTAAAACTACTTTAAAGTATACAATAATGATTGTCTAATTATAGACTTATCAGTATTTGATTAGTAACATATTAGAAAGTTTTTTATGGTATATTTAAATGTTATTTTGAGTTAAAAATGTTATAGTTCATTGGGTTTTCTCTTGTTTTTGTGATTTCAGGTTAAAATAAGGAATAGTGAAGAAATGAAGAAAATGGTGAAGAAAATAGAAGAATTTGATCAATAGAGGAAAAGTCCTAGGGATCTACCAGCGTGGTGAACTTGCACACAAATTGCCAAATATATCAACAACAAAAAGTGTCAATGATAGGCTAGTGAAGTGAAGAATACAAAGAACCTGCCACCTGAGTCGCTGGCCAACTAAGAGATGTATTAAACAAAACTCAACGATTTATCCCGCGATTTACATGTTGAGTCTAAATAGCTTAGGAATCGATGAGGTTAGCCACGAAATTTTTAGATAAGGACTATGAATTTTAGTTTGATTAGGATAGTATTAGTGAAATCACTATATATATGAGGTTAGGGTTACAAAATAACTCTCTCTCTCTTTCTCTCAGCCTCATTATCAATATTCTTAGATTAGTTTATTGTTATTACTTTTCGGAATTCATTGGAGGTTCAAAGTTACTAATAGAAGTATTTTTCATTATGACACTTGTCGTGCGTGCACAATAATTTCCTGTATTTTACTATTAACTTGTAGTAGTGATAAATGGGATATCATGTCCACAAGGATTTTTGAAATCTCAAAGGAAAGTAATTCTTTTCTTATTTTTATTAACTTAATTAATTTAGTTAAGTGGGAATTAATATATTAAATAACTAATAATTATGATTACTAACTTAAATAACCAAAGTAACTAAATTAATCTAAATAAATCAAATTCAAAATAAATTAAACAATATTCAAATTCAATTCAATATATATTAACAAACATCTAAACAAACCCCCACTAAACAATATAATATATTTGGATTACTTTTAAACACTAGAACATAAATATCACTTTATACTATAGTTATAATTATAAAGCACATAATTTTGGAATCATTAAACCTTTTTCATAATAGGTTGATAGCCTTTAGACAGCCCCCAAATTTCCTTAATTTAATGGAAATGTCATATTCTTATCATTGTAAATCTATCCATTGGATAAAACGCAACACCATAGAAATACGATTGCATTAAGTTATGTTAGACTCCACCTATTTAGGGCGTATAGCTGGCCAAAATTACCTTAATCCATTGATAATGTAGCAACCTTAACCTCTTGATCTATATACAGATTAATTTCTTGTAATCATCAATTATAAAAACTTTACTAAATTGCACAGGATTCTAAAGTGAATCTTAAACCTCATAGTTCTTTTAGATTAATTAAATAATCCTCGAAATTTCGTAAAAGTTTTTCGATAGCACCTCCTTTGTTTCTAAGCCTACACCGAAATACATGGCCTTCAAAAATCTTTAACAAAACCTGCTCAACTTGGTGGAAATGCCGAAGGACTCACAATCCAACCCATAAGAATAAATATTGCATTCACAAAAATTATTTATTCATTTTAACCTATCTCTGATTTTTAAAATCCTTAAACTTTTATTACCTTAGCTCTGAAGCATTTCAATCTGTCTTAAAACCATTATATCAAATCCAAAAGAGATCCTAACTACAATCGAACCCAAAAAAACTCATTTATACAATATAATATATTGAATAGCGATCATACATAGAGAGAAAAGAACTAAACAAGTAACAGTAGGAAAGTTTTCCCTTTCCCTTGTCGCCACTACAACCTGTCATTATCCAATTATAAAAATTCGATTATATCAGATAAGTAAATCCCTTACTATCCAGTACATGTTTAATAATAAAATGCATTTTATTCCAAGAATTTAAACAAATAATAATGTCGCAAGGAATCATAAATATACAAGTATTCAATCCATCTCATTTCAGTTGACTGACCACAATCATAAGACGTCTTTCCAAAAGTGGTGGGTAAACAGTAATAAAGATTCATGAGTTCGAGAGAAAATCCCTCATGAAGTCACGCCCTTGACTATGCGTGAAGTATGATCCTGACCAGCATCATAAAAACTACTGATCCTAAACAAGTGTCTACAACGATCAGTGACTCCAGTCGCGGAGCACCACGATGTTCATCCTACCACACATATAGCTAATGAACACAATAGGACCCTCAAAGGTCTCCTTCCTCTCGTGTACGTGAATGCATGATCAATAAATATGTAATGATAAACCGTGCATGCATTCAAAAAATACTCATACGATGTAAAGGTTACCATAGGATTTACTTAACCTTACAAACGCGATAACGCAACTCCTTTGTGCTCCAAGTCACTAAACCAATCCACACGAGGCACGAATTACAGTCCTACAATTCATTTATTAGCTCAATAAGTTTCCATAACAATTTCACAATCTTTTTCCAATTCGTTGCAGTTTAATTGACCTAATCATATCGCGAAAGCCCTGAAATCCTTCCAAAATAAATTCTCTGATGTCTGGACTTTATTTTTGACACAAAATTATTGTTCGGCATAAAAAATTACGTTGTCTAAGCTTAAATATAATTTTTTCAATTTATTATATTTTTTTTGTCCTCATAAAAACCTCAGAATTCCTCCAAATAAACTTCTTAGATGTCCGGATCTCAATTTTGACTCCAAATTGTGATTTAGAATCGAAAATTACCTTTGACTAGGCATTTAAAGAATCTTCCAAATTTTCGACACTTTCGGGTATCATAGTATGTATTACGAGAAAATCCTGGTATAAATTCTCGAGAAAATCCCAAATTCCTTATTTTTCATAAAAATCCTCAATTTACATTAACTTGGTGAAAATTTTAATTTTTGAGTTTTCTAAATTTCTCAGGGATTTTTATTTAATTTATTTTATAAGGAGGGGTTTGATCCCTGAACTAGACCAGTCCGATTCAGCCGAACTGGAGCTGGTTCGGTCTAGGGGATCAAACCCCCTTCCCATCGTCTCCTTCCTTACTCAGAGCCTCTGCTCTGTTTTGCTATTTTTTTCTAACGTTTGGGGTGCCTAACCTCATTGGGGTTTGGCAGGGGAGCTTATGCCTCCCCCTACTGTTTACCCCCTCATTTTTCTTCCTCCCTCCCTCTTGTTCAACTGTGTCTTGATTTTACAGTTTCTTCATCATAAATTGTTTTCCTTTTCCTTCTCAATTGATCCTTCTACTCTTTTATGTCTTTCAATTTAATCAGCAACAACAACAACACATCTTTCATTTGATCACACACACACCCACCTACTGTCCATGAAAATCAAAATTCACAATAAAAAAAAAATCTCCATTACTTCACCTTCACGGTCCCTCACCACAACAACAACCACACTCCCTTCAATTCGATTCCTAATTCGAAATAGTTACAAGGGAGAGAGAGAGCAAACAGTGAGAAGATGAAGATGATGAAAACGCCAGTGGAGAGGTAGGACGATGAAGACGATGCAGCAGTGGTTATACACCCGTGGTTCGATTTTTGTTTTTATAAATAGGGTTCCCAAATTACCCTTTTAACCCTCAAATATTATCCCTTCCAATATAAAACCAATTCCTTTTGGGTTTTTGCAATTTTAATTATTTTTTAATAATTATCTTATCGATTTGGAGCCCGAATTAAACCCCCAAAAATATCGAATTTCGACCAAAAATTGAAAAGTTTATCAACACGCTGTGAAACTCTTGAAAAACTTGTTTTTCACACAAATCGAGGTATGTGACCCACTACGACTCGTTAAATACATTTAAAGTTCAAAACTCGAATTTCTAAGTTTAAAACAATTATTTTCACGAAATTTGAAACGATAGTTCATGTCAATATTTCAACTATCCCGAAACCCATCTCGATAAATATCTCGAGGCGAATCCAGTTTATATTTATTAATTTAAATTAAACTATAGGATTCGTTTATATATATATGCACATCTATGTATTCTCGTGACTATAAATTCGCTACGCGCGCCAACAGCTATCCTCGGGCGTGCACATTATTGTACATCCCGCGTGTGTCACCCTTAACCCCGCGTGTCACTAGGCGCCCACCAATTTATTAATTATTTTATTTAATATCATGGTTATCTCTTCAATTTTTGTCCAAATGAAATTTCGAAAAATACCTAAAATTGCAAAATTTGGAGAAAATTCCCCAACGCATTCTGGAACTTACGGACACCGCGTATACACTCCACTTAACCTTATATCCCATCGAAATAGTTTATAATACAACAAATAGACACACAACACACAAAAATAATATTCAAATTTATTATCCCCGATCTGTAACGTGTGGGTCCCATCTCAGATACCTAAATCCCAAATTTAAATCCGAAAATTCTTAATTAGTCGCCTAATCAAGTTTATAAAATTCTCGAATGTCACATGTTCAATGAAAGAAATGCCTAATCTAAGACAATATTATTGAAGCCGCATAATAAATAACTTAAAACACAATCACTTAAAACATTTACTAGGGAAATGCCCTATAGATTAATCCTAGTTACTACTTTTATAATTGTTGTTAATAACTATAGACATAGATTCAAAATCTTAATAGCACATAACACATTTGCAACTATGCATGCAATATTAATCTTTTTTAGTTGTAATACGCAAAAACAATTTGTTAATTATGTGATTGACGTGTATTAATATATTTAAAGCATTAAGTACATGATTCCTTAATTATAACTATCTAGCAATTCAAAATATACTACATTGTCTAAGGTTTGTTTTTTGATTGATAGACTACTCACTCATGTTGGAAATAAAAAATACATAAATATAATTAATAGACATAATGAATTAATATAATATAAATCAAAGCTCCAAAGTATCTTCAAACATAGATAATAAAACTAACCTAGAGTAAAAGGAAAGCATAAAAGAAAGAAGTATGAGAGTTATTTTGAAGCTCTCTGGCCTTTTTTATAGTCTTCGTATGTATACATATTATAGATAAACTAAAATTCTTCATAATAATCTAAACACCCGTAACAGATCTCAGTTATTTCTCAGCGATTCCTAACTGATGCACAAATCGCTGAGCAAATCATTGAGATTAGCTCTCAGTGCTCCACCGATTCAGTTGGCGATTTATAGCACATTCTCCAATTCGGTGTGGATTCGTTGGCCTTCTTCTATTGCTGATTTATATGGCAATTCCTAGTGTTATTCCAAATTGCTGGCTAATCGCTGGTGTATTTTATTAGTTAACTGTTTTACTTTTCTTTCTATTTTCTTCATTTCTTCATTTTCTTCTATAAAACCTCAAATAATAAAAGCAAGAGAATACCTAGTGTAATATCATCATTTATACCTAAAATCAACCAAAATTACTTTATAAAATGTGTCTAATTATTAACTTGTCAAATACACCCAAACTCAGCACTTTGTTGTCCTGAGCAAAGGAATACTCTCAAACATATTCTCTCTTCATTCTTTATAAATTGTTTCAATCTAATTTATCTTAACTTCAAATAATATAAATTTTAAAATAGAAGTAATTTTCAAATAGAAATATACCACTAGTAAATGAAAGTTATGATATAATAGAATGAATAAAACATCCCTCAATGATAACTCAACCACCTAATGTAGCATTTTTTAGAATTTAAAGTTCATTATCAGGGCCAGTGCAAAACATAAGTTTTCTCAATCTCTACTGGCAAGCGTCAAGCTTATGATATAGAATGTCAAAATACAAAAACCACTAAATCAATCGTAGCTTTAGAAAATACTTTATAATAGCACAACAATCAAAATCAATAGAAATTTTGCCATAATTCTAATGAATATGTCATTTAAAACATGTTAGATTAAGAAATACTTCAATCAACTGTAGTCTCAAGTACTTTAGTTAAATCGTTTTATTTGAAGAGTTTAAGAACATCCATCTTTTTTCATCTCTCATTATTTTTTTCTACTCCATTCTAATTATTTCTTTTTAACATATTTCTTTTACTTTTGCTTTTGAGTCCATGCTCCATTTCCTTTGGACATTCTCGCATTTTTCTCACTATAGACTCTCTGCTCTATTTCCTTTGAAATTTATAGGATTATCTATATATTTATTTATAAACTCTTGTTAATACTTCTCATTGTCCACTAAAATTGAAGTAAGCATTCTTTCTAACTTCTAGAAATTCATCGATTTCAAACCCATTTCTTCTTTCAATTGTGGCATAATAGCTTTTTATATATATACTGTAAAAATAATTAATCAATAGTTTTTGTACCATAAGATTCATAAAAATCTATCTTGTTTGTACTATTGCTTTGATCTTCTACCCATTATCATGTCTAACACAAGGCATTTAATTTAGTGTTCACATCAAGTATCAAAGTTAATAAAAATGATTTAAAAACATTTTGATTCCTTCTATCATAAAATTCACTTGGGTAGTAAAACATCACTTCCATTCAAAATCTATTACATATATTCATTTTCATTATTTTGCTTAGAAAAATGAAATTCATACTTGCTTAAATTTTAGAAGAAATTTGAAAAAATTCGTCAGCTTACTTGAATATCGGATTAAAAGTAATTTAGAACTTTACTTCTACTTATTTTTTCCTTTCATTACCGTCAATTCCATACTTCACCTAAAATCCCTCCAAATTCATTCTAAAAATTTTCCTCAAGGTATAAAATTGAAGTTTGGTTTTCATCATAACAAACATATCACGTGAAGTACAAAAGAATTGATAAAATAAAATAAATATGAAAATCGAGAAATTTAAATTCATAATAAAGCAGAGTGCATGAAAACTTAATGAATAAACATCACCATTATATAATAAGTGAAATAAATATCATACCCAAGCATTAAATATAATATATCACAAAGTATATCATCATAAACATAAAGTATATAACCAAGAAACACAAAATATGTCACCACATTACCGGAATTACATAGAGGAATCCCACAACATCACTTTGAGACAGAAAATAAATAGAAGAATGAAATCAATGTCGGTGTTCAGAAGTAGCGTCGTCATCTTCCACCAATAGATTAATCCTTTGGGATTAGTAGCTCAAAGCGAGGTCGTAGAGATGGTATTCCTGATCTTGCAATGTCGGAACATCAAGATTATTGGTAAGTGGAAATCAAATCTGTGTACATGGTACAGGAACCTCTTTGCCTCCTTGACGTTTGTTTCTCCTAGACATCGTACGCTTCATTTTGTGGATGCTCCTTGCTAAGGTTGGTTGGTTCTCAAATACCAAATCTTGACTATGAAGATTGGTCATCTGATTGCGCCCATGAAAAACAACTACAATTCTTCCATGTATAATCCATCATAGTCACTAGCAGGTTGCTCTAAGTTCAGATTATGTCTAGTTTTCGACTTCTCTTCCAAGATTCTCCTTTTGTTGTCTCTGATTTTCCTTCTCTACTCGGTTTCTCTTTTGGCTATCTATGCTCTCTCTCATCCTCTATGTCTTCATAACCATTCACTCTACCATATCTCTCTATAACCTCATCAGTGATGGTCTTCCTCTGTAAAACATCCATGTCAAGGTCTACTATGTTCACTTTGTCTATCCTAAAAGGCCGTAATCATCTAGGGGAATGAAATTCCATCGTGGCACTCGTAATTGACTCATAAATGATTTTGCCAATAGCTAAGTATCGTAACCCCATAACAATATGGTAAAGTAGGGCAGCCTTGTAATTCAATATTTCGTAGTATTACAGGATTGGCTATAAGCTGACGTTGATGAAATAACACCAAGCTTTAGTGGTCTTTCTAAAAAATTTGGTGGTTATGTGTTTAGGATACCCCTCAATATCAAAAATAAATCCATCTCCATGGATTGCCTCTAATCTTCTCCTTATTGTCTCGGTGATGAAATGGTACTTAATTCCATACTTGGGTTTAGGGTACTTGTCATTTTGTTTTTGGTGAAAATCTGTTAATCCAAAATACTAGTTTGTTCTGGCAACGGAGTAGTCCATTGTCCTCCCTCTAACTTGAGACTCAGTCTCACTTTCATTTCCATATACATTGGCCTAAAGTTTTCGCACTATAGCTTCACAACCCTGTTCACTTGGGATATCCTCTAGGTCTAGGTGGTTGTAATCTATAGTCACTAAACCCTAGTTTCTTGTCTCTATGATATCTAGGATCGTAGGCCTATACTTCAATTCATTCTTCACATTAAACCCCCTCTTCGAGATCAACTTCTTATCATTAATTTCATCATTCCTAAATTTTTCATAGGCCTTTTCATTGACAAAATTTTCTTTCCTCACTTCATAGTTTTTCTCCTTTATTGGTATCTCTTTTTCAACTTCCTTTACTTTCTCCTCATCCACATAATCATCCTCAGTGTTGTAACTAAATGAAGAAGGTGGAGTAGGTTCTCTTTGAGGTCTAATCCTAGGTGTCTTGAAAGATATGGATGTGGGTTGGATTTGGGAAACTTTATATTTTGTTGTTGATTTTTCAACTAACTTTTCATTCCCTTTCTCTTCTCTTGAACCTCTACCCTTTCCTTCTCTGACCATTTGGAATAATGTAAGTAAAAGAATGAACCTCTAAAACTATTTAAAACCAAATTTGTCGGAAAAGTGTTCGGTAAAATTCAATGTATCCATCAAGAATAAGAAGTCATCGAGAAAACCATTTTGAGATTGAGATTTTGGAATTTATATGAAAGTTGTTGATTAGTATTGGGAAAAACAAGTTTTGTAAGTAATTCGAATCAATCGATAAATATTCACAAAAAACCCCTAAACTCATTTGAAACTTAACCTCAAATAAGTTTGTATATACAATTCGTTCTAAAAAATAGTTAGAGAATTCGATAGTAATAAACGAATCATCACTTCGCTCTCATACTAGCATTATAATTTAAATCATTTGATATTGAAACTATTTAAAAAAAATTTCAAAATTGAGTTCTTATCTTAACGATCAATCTAAAATCAATGAAAAACCAAAAATTTAATCCATAAGAGGTTAGGGTTTTAGTTGATTACCTTCTTAAAAGCGATTATTTCAAGTTTTGAACTGAAGATTGCTTCTCTAGAACTCTCCCAAGCTCCTATTTGAACTGCTATTCTCTAGCCTTGGGTGACTCTATACTCTCAAAACTTACCACGATTTTGGGTTGAATGTGTGAGGATTGAGGTGGGAATCACTTAAATACAGTAAAATTCAAATGAGTAATCTAGGAAAAAAGGTCTCTTAATCGAAAGGTTGCAATGGTTTGTAGGTGCGAATGGTTTAAATGTGGCGATTTAGTGTTTCTGTTGTTAAAAATCGAATTTATTCTTAGTGAATCAGGGTTTAAGTGGATTCACTAAGGAATCAATGATGAAATCGATAGAAATAAGCGTAAGTGAATCAATGATTTGTCCAACGATTTCTAGTTGTAAACGTGACACTAAAAATTTTGCATACTGCTGCCGATTTACACTGGAATTGCTGGGAAATCACCAGCCTAACTTTACTATTTTTCCAATTAAATCTATTTTACCAATTAATTATCACATATATATTCAATAAAAGGTAGAATAATTCGAAATTCTAGAATTTAACTAAGATATGTATTAAAATAATTTATTTTATTACCATAAATAACTAATTAACATAAACCTAATGCACAAAACAATATAGTACGGAAATAAATAGGCTCGACCAACTCCCCTACATGAAACTATTTCGGAATTAAATTCCTAAAATATCCCCATTATAAGAGTCAAAAGTTGAGAGAATATAAAAACAACTAACTAATCATAATATTAAAACATAAAATAAAGATAGAGTATAGGCTGTGTCCCATAAAGCGCTCCTATTTACTGTTGTTAGCTAGACTAAACCACATAGTTTTAGGCTGGTTCTATGAACTTAAGTATAGGATTATCCACTCTTGTGCAATTCCAGAAAGTGATTGCACGATCATGCACCAAAAAAGTAGTTGTCTTCTTTAGAGTATCTACAACAGCTTGTGATGTGGCTTGGAAAGGTCGTCCTAAGATTAATGGAGGATCTTCGTTGATCAAATATGACATAACCAAAAAGTCTATGGGAATAATATACTTGTCAATTTGAACTAGTACATTAGAAATCGCACCTATCAATTTTACTGAATACCTGTTTCGTAGGGCAACTTTTTTGAAAGCAAGTACATCCAATTCTAATTAGTGTGAAGGAAAAAATGAATCAGCATGTAATTTGAACTAGACTTCGTATCACATATAGCATTAAAGTACCAAGACCATTTGACATTTATGTATATATATATATCATAAATCATCAAACTTGACAATTGTTGGATTCTTCTTTTTCTTCTTCTTATTTCTCGCATGTTTAAATTCCTCTATGTTATTATTCTGAACATTGTTTGATTGCTTAACCCTCCATTCTTAGGTTATTATATGTTGATTAGAAGTATTTTCACCTTACTTGTTTGTGGTCTTAGCATTTCCATCTTTCATTGTTACTACATTAATAACATATATTTTAGCTTCATGATGATTTATTCTAAAAATTCATTATCTTTAGTTTGTTCATTATCAAATTCATCAGATTTTCCATAGATATCTTCATCATTCAAGTGAAAAGTGAATTTCATTTTCAAACTCTATAGACATTGTTCCTTCAAAGATATCTAGTTTCATTTTAGCTGTTTTAAGGAATGGTCTTTCTAAAAGTATAGGTGGGGACTTAGCTGATATTGAGTCTATCATTTCCATGACATAGAAGTCAGCAAGAAATATTACGTTATTTACTTTGACTAAAACATCTTCTAGTAAACCAAAGGGTTGAATAACGGTATTGTCAGCTAAAGTAAGGTCAATAGGTGTATTGGTCAATGAGCCTATTTTAATTGATTCATATAACTTGAGTGACATAATGATTATTGACGCTCCGAGATCACACATAGCAAAATCTATTAAAGAAGTTTCTATTATGATAGAAATTCCAAATGTACTTGGGTCAGGACATTTCTCATGTATTTTCTTTTTAATTAAAGCATGCACTTTTTGTCCTAAGTTTTCTTTAGATTCTTCTAAAAATTTTTCTTTAAATTCAAAGAATTCTTTCAAAACTTTATCATAATTAGAAAATCGTATAATTGATTTCATCAAATGTTCATTGATTTCTATTTTCTTAAATGATTCAAGAATGTCTTCATTGATTTTTTCCTCCCTAGCATCAGCTAATCGTTGTGGAACGGTAGAATATCAAAACACACATCTTCATTCAAATTATCAGAAATCTTATCATTTTTATCCTTATCAATTAATTCTGACTTTTGTAAATATTTTTCATATGCTTCAACACTGGCTAAATACCATGGGTACATCTTTCCAGGAAAAGGTGTATTTTTCAATTGTTCAGCCATCAATTCTCTTGTAGGAATGACATTAGCCATCATTTCTTCTTCTTCTTTTTCTTTTTCTTCTTCTTCAATAGTCTTTTGAACCTTTTTTTTATTACTTTTTTAGGCATCTTACAAATTATAGTTGTGTCTTTATTATCACTTAATATTGCATTTACTTGTGCTTGATTTGTAGGATCAACATTGGTCTAAGTAGGTGCTTTAGCTTGATTGCTTTGTTTAGTAATTAACTATTTATTTGAAAATTCATTTGACTTAACTGATTTTTCATTTCATTAATGGTAGTATCAATCTTAATTTGGTTTTGAGAAATTAGTGTAAAACTTTAATGACTTTGACTCATAACAATGTGCTTTATTTGCTATAAATTTGGATTCATAGATTGAATGTTTTGTTGAGGCTATTGATTAGGTGCAGGTTATATCTAAGCTTTTGGTCTATAAGTGTTATAATTCTAATTTTGAGAACCATAGCTAAGATTTGGATTCAGTCTTCCAAGATAATAAATATTATTAGTATATTAATTTCTTGGGGGACCAGAAAATTGATTCATCAATGCATTAACCTCTTCAGTATTTTCTTCTTGTAGAGTAAGAGACACATCTATAGGATGTGTAACCTCATTCCAGAATCTGCAAACCTTAACTTGATTAGATCTATCATTATCTAACATCTTAACCATTTTTGATAATTCATTAATTTTATCGTCGGTTACATTCTTTTTCTTACTATCCACTTCATAGAGTTTCTTTCTTGAGGATTCAACATTTTCACCATATTGTATAAATTGTTTTGCCATTTTAGTAATTGCTTATTTCGCTAAAGTAGGTATTTTTTCAAATAAAGATCCATCATATAATGTGTCCGGTAGTCTTTGTTCAAAATGATTAAGTCCTTCATAAAAATATTTTAATAAAGCTCTTTGAGTATATCCCTGTTATGGACAAGAAGAAATTAGTCTTTGAAATTTATCCCAAAATTCATCAAAGTCTTCATCATCTTTCATCTTAGCAAGTGTTATTTGCTTTCTCTAGGAACTAATTTTTTCTAGCAGACATATATTCACATAGGAAAGCTTCTAACATTTGAGTCCATGTAGTTATCGAATCTTGTGGAAGATAGAACAACCTGTTTTGTGCTTAATCTTTTAATGCAAATGGAAAAGCCTTAAGTTTGACTTGTTCTAAAGTACATTTTTTCATTTTTATTTCAAAACTTTATGTTGATACTCCTTTATGAATTTCTCTAGGTCTTCATTGTATTTACCCTAGAAGTTAGGTAAGGAAATAATAAATCCAGATCTAAGTTCAAATTCAGGAAATCTATCGGGGTATGCGATACACAAAGGCTCATATACTGTAACATTTTGGTTTGTTTATCTAAAAGTGAGTTCTTTATTATTATTTATAACTTTGTTATCATTGTTATTATTGATGACATTGTCGTGAATATCATTATTATTATCTTCCATCCTATTAACTAAATTTTATATCATTATTATTATCTTCCATCCTATTAACTAAATTTTTCTTAAGTTGTTTTTGTCTTAAACTTTGATTAAAAGTTCTATCAATTTAAGGATCAAACAGATGTAAAGATCCCGTTGTATTAACAAGGCAAAGTGTGCAGACGAAACAACGTCTATAATTCTTTAAAATTTATCTAAAAATCCCCGACAACGGCGCCAAGAATTGACACATGTCGAGCGTGCACAATATTTTACTATTAATATGTAGTAATGATAAATGTGATATCGTGTCCGCATGGATTTTTGAAATCTCAAAGGAAAGTAATTTTTTTCTTATTTTTATTCACTTAATTAATCTAGTTAAACGGGAATTGAAATATTAAATAACTAATAATTATGATTACTAACTTAAATAACCAAACTAACTAAATTAATCTAAACAAATAAAATTCAAACTAAATTATATGATATTCAAATTCAACTCAATATAAATAAACAAACATATAAAGAAACCCCCACTAAACAATATAATATATTTGGATTACTTTTAAACACTAGAGCATAATATCTCTTTAGACTATAGTTATAATTATAAAATATGGAATCTTGGAATCATTAAATCCCACTTCATAATAGGTTTATAGCCTTTAGCAAGCCATCAATTTTCCTTAATTCGATAGAAATGTCATATTCTTATCATTGGACATTAATCAAATGGATTAAACACAAGACCATAGGAATACGATAGTATTAAGTTCAATGAAAATCATGCCTAATCTAAACAAATATTATCGAAGCCACAAAATAAACAACTTAGAACACAATCACCTAGAACATCCACTCGGGCAATGCCCTATAGATTAATCCTAGTTACTACTTCTTTAATTGTTGTTAATAACTATAGACATAAATTCAGAATCCTAATACCACATAACACATTTGCATCTATGCATGCAATAGTAATCTCCTTTAGTTGTAATATGCAAAAACAACTTGTTAATTCCGTGATTGACATGTATAAATAGATTTAAAGCATTAAGTACATGATTCCTTAATTATAACTATCTAGCAATCCAAAATATACTACATTGTTTAGGGTTTGTTTAGATTGATAGACTACTCACTCATGCTGAAAATAAACAACGTATAAATGTAATTAAAAGACATAATGAATGAATAAATACCTTAATATAAATTAAAGATCCAAAGTGTCTTCAAATATAGATAATAAAACTACCCTAGAGCAAACGGAAAGCAAAAAAAAAAAAGAAGTAGGAAAGTTATTTTGAAGCTCTCTGGCCTATAAATTAGAAACCTGGACGGTTTAGCCTAACGGTAAGGGCGAGTGCTCGGATATGATGGTCAAAAAAGTCGATTGTGATCTAGGTCCTCTCTTTTTATTCTTATATCTATTTATTTCTTTCTTCTTAATTACTATGATGGAAACTACGTTTTCAATTTCAATTTGTGAAATAAAAGCTTTTTGAGGAATTTTTCAATTTTTTGCTCTTTTGTTTACTAGATTTTGACAAAGAAGTGAATTAATGACCTAGTAATAATTAATCAAATTAAGGTTATTTTAGGAGTTCTTGATGCTTAGGTTTTATTTTTTGATAAGCTATCTAAGTGAATGTAGGTGACTTCATAATTCGTCAAATCAAATTAGAAACCCAAATGGTGTGGCCTAATGGTACGGGTGAGTGCTCGGGATTATGTAGGTTTGATTCCCCAGTATTTAAAGATCGTGTGGGCCATTGGGTCTTTAAATTCCCCCATATACTAGTGAATCCTACAAAAAAAGCACAAATAATACTCATATGAATGATTTCTCAAGATTATCATATATACTATATTTTGAGCATTATTTTTAGTAATTTCTGCATTTTTCATAAATTATTTTCTCAAACACTTATGATCATACCTCGCGAATAACTCAAAGGGCCTAGGTCATCATTAGAAGAAAAAGGAAACTAAGTTAAAGAACATCAGTTACACTATTACTTATTTTGCTTACATTTCTGAACAAGGAAGATTATTTATTGTGTTCACAGAGTTTTCTTTACTGCATTCCATGACCATGAAATCTAAAAAACCCATAATCGACTTGAGTAATTTTCAGTGATTTCGAACTTATACACAAATCGCTGATTTATATGGATTTGCCGACCTTCTACTACAGCTGATTTATATGGAAATTCTTATTGTTTTTCAAATCACTGGCGAATCACTAGTGTATTTTTCCAGTTGATTGTTTTACTTTTCTTTATCTTTTCTTCCATTTCTTCATTTTCCTATTTAAAACATAAAATCAAAAAAATAAGAGAATACCTAGTGTATTATTATCATGCCTAAAATCAACTTAAATTACACTATAAAATGTGTATAATTATTTTAACATATGATGATGTTTAAGTTTAATATGAGTGAACTAAACCAATTGCAAAAGTCATAGTTTATGAGGTTATGTACTTAATGTTATCAACCAATATTATATTATATTCTATAATTCACTATTTTAATTGATTGTTTTCGTGTATTACAATATATGAAACTAGATTTTGCATGCATAGTGTGTAATATGTGTTGTGAATGATAAATTCTAAATCAAGAATGATATAAGTAGTAACTAAGATCTATTTAAAAGATTTGTTAACTGTTTGGAAACTTTTAGGAAAATTGTGTTTTAAGTCAAGTTTATAATGTCATATTACCATTAATTCTTACTTAGAAATAAGTGTTTTCATTATTCTTAATGTGGTTTTGTTGTCATTTATTTATTTTAAGCGTTTGAAGTAGTAAAAGTGATAAGATTAGGTTATGGTTATTAATCGCATGAATCTACCATTGATAAAAGGAGAACTAGGTGATTCAAAAGAATTACTATAGCTTACTTAAGATGAAGTTGTAATGATCTCATAAAACCCGTGACTAGGCTAGGATTATGGTTCTAATAATTATATCTTGTGTTTAAATGCAATTTGGTTTAGGTTTCACTATCTTTGGTTTATGTTTGTTTAAGAATTGAGTTTATTGTCTTTAATTTATATTTTTTAGGATTGATTGATTTATTTGAATTAGTTCAATTTAATTTAATCAGTTAATGGTGGAATTCTCTAATGAGAAAAAGAAAGACTATTGATACGTGCCCCCAGTTTAGAATGATCTTTTATAAACAATATTTCCCAACTTAGTCAAGAACAGGAAGAAAATTGATTTTATCAATTTGACCCGGTGAGAGATGACTGTGAGACAGTACCAGCAGAGGTTTATTGAGTTGATTGAGTTCGCCCCAAAGCCTATTGAAACGGAAGAAAACAATATTAATAGATTTCTTAAAGGGCTAAAATACGAGATATGAATAATTGTTTCTTCACATCTCCGCGTCTGTTATGCATTTATCTTTGATAGTGCATTGGAAGTGGAGCCAGCTATATTAGCAAGGTCGTCAGGGGCACTGCGAGTTCCACCACCAGTACCATACTTTCCGAGTAGTCAGACTGTGACATCCCTAATTTCAATAAACAAGTATTTATATTTAATTATGAGGTTAGTGGGTCTTAATCATGACACTTGTTGTGGATTAAGACTTGGATCGGTGAAAAAGGTAATCAAGAGGTTAATGTTATTTTTTGTTGTTGAATGCCTGGTGTATGAATTATATGGAATTTTGTCGCGACGTCGGAGTGTGTTGAGGTGTGTCCTTAATTTGTCATAATCGGGGTAGCAAGTGCGTGTCTAAAGAGCACAAGTGCAAATAAATAATTTGTTGCTCAAAAACTTATAAATCAAGTATGAGGTTTCACAAGAGGATTTTGGCTCGGTTTGCATGCAAGTCGGTATCGGTGGCAGTGAAAAATTAGAAGGAAGTTAGTGCAAGACCTTGCCTTGAGTTTCGTGTAGATTGGCGCTAGTCGAATTTGAGATTGGCTTGAAAGATTTTAGTATGTCATGGAAAAAGTTATGATATTTGGGGTTTTGGTGTGACCAAAACCAGTGTTATGAATGTTTTATGGAATTGGACTATTTTGTTGAGAAGTTGGCTCGATTTGGTGAAAAACCAGATCGAAAACGAGCACCGAAGTCAAAACACGTCAAATTAGGGATTTAGGGAACTAATAAATACAATGAAATTTAGCTCCTGATAAGTAGCTACGGCTATATATATATATTAAAACGAAAGTTGATTTGAAACAGAACGTTTTCAACATTTATCCCTTAACCCTCTTCGCCAATTCTTTCACTTCGTGATCTCCTTACGTCTGATTTTCCTTTGGTTTCTCTCCACGAAGTTGTAAAGCATCACGAGATTGTTAGTTTGAGCTAAGTTTATATTGTGAAAAAAAGGCATTCTACCCCCAATTCGATAAATTCTCAATTTAGGGCATTTTCACAATTCAATTTGAATTAGCGCAATTTTTTGATTTCTTTTGTGGGGTTTTGATGGAAATTGGTAGGAATTATTGTGAATTAATGTATTGGATTGATTTGAGTCAATTTGGAATAAATTCCACCGATGTGGGTTAGGGTTTTGGCAAATTTAATTAATAAAATTCAGTGATAACTATTTTGAAGATGTTTTTATTGTTAAAATTGATTGACATTAGGATTCCAGATGAATTAGATTACCAGTTTTTGTCCAAATTGACTCCACTTGCTGTGAAGATATTTTTAATTTGGTTTTGTGTGATTTCTCGATGTTTGGTGTTGAGTTTTGAAGATTTAATTGCAAAATGCTGATTCAGAGAGGTTTCATTAGTTCATAATAAATAAAGTTTGTCTAATCAACATGCAATATTGGGAAACTTATAACTTCTCCATTTGTTATCCGATTTGAGTGTTCTTGGGAGTCCATGGAAAGTATGACGTGATCTCTACAAGTTCATTTTTGGTTTGCATGACAAATATTGAGGTTTTTAAGGTTAAAAAGTTAACCCAAGTTAGCTAGTTGAAAGCTAGTTGTAGTTGCTAGAAATAATTACTTTTAGAAATAGTTATCGAGCATACTTCGACTACTATGTTCGTGGGGTTTTATTTTTTGGTTTCACTTGAAGCTTGACCGTTAATATAATTAGGTATTTAGGGAAGCAATTGGAACCATTTTTAAGGTGATCTGATGCTCCATGAACCCAAAAATGAAGCTCGAAGTTGGTTGTTTGTAAGTAAATCTTATAGTAACGTTTACATTGTATGATTATAAATTTCGTATAAATTGCATGATCCTTGATTTTGCATTATTTATAGAACATGCATATACGGGGACGAGGTGGAGGGGGGTGGGGAGGGGGAGGTCGATTCAAGTCTACTTATTGTGTTTACTATAGTGGCTTTATAGGGGAGAACATTATATTATGCTTGAAGGGATGGAGTCACTATTTCTTTGCACCACGTTGTTACTATGAGATCACCTCGAACCAGATCATACTCCTATAGTCTGGAGGAACATGACTTGTTTGGTTATCCTCTCATGACATGGGTCATTAATATTGTTTACTTAACACCTTTGGAAGATATGAACCGATTATGGTCAGATAACAAAAATAGGATAGATTCACGTTTGTATTTAAATTTCCTTGGAATATACTATTTCTTTTAATCTTTTGGAATACATTGCATTTTTTATCATATATGTACTTGATAGTATGGGACTTACATATCAAACTTGATTGAATTCTTATTATTAGGTAAAGACTGGTTCAATTAATAGATATGAAGAAATGAAAGAGCGGTCTTTAGTATTCTAGTGATTTCTTTACATTCTTTCTTTCTCTTTGTATAACAATTTGATTATTATTATTTTTGGGCCATGAGATAGGCCGATTTTCTATTTTAGGAATTCTCGAAGAAGTATATGATGACTATGGTAGTACAATGACAAATACAAACTTGAATTTGGTGTTAGATGGTTTCCAGAAATGATTTAACGATCAATGGATTTAAGTAAGTGGATTGTTGTGATATATAAATTCTGATGTATAAACCGTTATGGATATTGGTGAAGATGTTCCTTCTAGGCCTTCTCCTATTGTTGTTTATTAGGTTTTTAGATTTTCGAGAATCCTAATTACAGGGGAGACTCTGCAGAAATTTCTTTGAGAAATCAAAAAATCAAATTGAATGATTTCCTAACTTAATGCAACTAAGAAAACATAAGACTTTGAACTTAACTTTAAGGATGAAAATTAATCTTGAGGATTTTGGAAGTTTGATGTCAAGTAAAGAAACATTTATAAATTTCAGAGGGTGACTAGATTACCATAGGTTTTGGGATAATTTAGGTCGATCAGATGCCCTGATGACTAAGGGTCTGACAATGTTGGTATCAGAGTCTAGGTTTTGCTCAATATGAGGGCAACTTTTGTTAAGAATTAAAGAGTAATTGAGCTCGATTACTTGGGAAGTGACTGTGAGATGAGGTTAATTTGATTATTGTACTATGCTTGGTATGTATTTATGTATTATTGCTATATATGTGATAGGAAGTTTATTCTTCTTATCTATTCGATACTTAACTCAAGTGTTTAAACGAGTCAGGTAAAAAATATATAATAAAAGAGAGAATGGACTTATGAAACACTAATTGGGTGTGAATGGTAAGTAAAATAAACTCTGGAAGTCTAAATTCATAATGAAATAAAGTAAGTGGTTCAGTACAAGTATAATTGAGGGAAGTTGTCATATATAAAATCAATGAGTAATTAGTTGATAAAGAAGTCAAAAAAATTCATGAATAGAAAACTAAAACTTCTACTACTACAAACTACTACTACAAAGAAGAAGAGAAGAAATAAGATAGTTGGAATGAGAAGTTTTCATTCAACTTGGTGTGTGAATTACAATGGGGTTGGCACCCTTTATATAGGCCATTTGGTGATGATGATAATTGTACTTATACAATGTGTACAAGTTATACATACACCACAAGTCATACAACACATCACAAGCAACATAGACAATACATGGAAGAGTTGGTGTAAGTACTAAATGGTATAATTGAGGGAAGTTGTCATATATAAAATCAATGAGTAATTAGTTGATAAAGAAGTCAAAAAAATTCATGAACGTAAGTACTAAACATGGATTTCTTTAAAATTGAAAGTATCGAACTATTACAATTTTGAAACACTCAGGAAAATGTCAGCACAGACAAAAATTAAGTCTCAAAGGATTGAGAGTTATTTAGTAAACTTAAAATGAAAGTAAAATTTTTAGGTAGTACTATATATACATATCTTTGATTCTAGAATAAGGTTAGTACCGGTTGAACTTGTAACCCAGGAAGACCTATTTTATAAAGTATTGGTTTAATTTATTACCATCCTAGAGTTGCTTAAGAAATAGTCTCAATGAAAAGTAAAATAGAGACAGAGTTTTTGAAAATAGAAATTGATTAGACAAATTGAATTTTGAATGAAAAATCAGAATGGGATTGTGATAGGATCAATTAAAGTTGTCTAAGTCGTTCTCTTTGAAAATAAAATACGTTGAGAAAAAATTGGATTCATAAAAGGAAAACAAATCAGAAAAGATATGCGGATAACATGACTATGGTATAGGTCAGATGTTTTCGTGAGTAGTAAGTAGTGGATCTCCCTTGATTTTGGGAAAGTTGGTGGCCACATTTAAATTCTCTAAAGGCAAGGGGCGGCCATATTTGTTAAGTAGATTCGGTCGAGGTGGTTTTCGTTTACTAGCTCATAGGTGGTTTAAGATCCCATGTTTGAGTCATTCTGGCCCTACTTTTGTTTCCTCAAGTAGCAAATCCCTTTCAATTCCCTTTGCTGTTAATGAGTAAAGGATCGCTTTCAACCTCCGAAGACCTAAGTGATGAAGTTTCAGTGGTGTAGTTTCTCTCTCTTAATGTCATGAGTCGGTCTATTATAAGCTTCTACTTAAGAGCTGCTAACCTCATTTTGTTCGAGAAAGACTTTGTAGGAGTTTAGCTATCTTCCTTGGTTGTTGGTTTGCCTCATAAGTCAACTACCTAGTTTTTCCACTTATTGACAGAAAGAGAATTTTACTTTGTGAGATTGCAATCTCATTATCCTCAGGCCCTCTTTCGTCATCAACTGATCAATAAGAAAGGGGACGACTATAACTAGCCAACTGGAATGATTGGGAACCGCTATTACTCACCATCGACAAGATGAACTTCAACATTCCCTCTTTTTATGTTTTTCTAGTATTAGTAATTCAAGATGTGTTATACCACATATGAAAGTCAAGTTTGACTGGGGAGTGATTATTACCACTTATGTTGTATCTATAGATGATAAAATGCATCACTAAGTATTATCTCCTTTCAAAAATAACACAAAGTGAATTGTGGAATAAAATCATGGTATAAAATAATCAAGTGACTTCTGAGAAAGTAGTATTCAATGATTTTTATTATTTCATACTCAAGTCGCTTAATTTTAACCGATGTTTAGTATTATGGCTCTATGAGTCAACCCAAGTATTGATAAAACGAATGGAAGTACTTGAGTTAGAATTGATCTTTATTGACAGCGTGTTAGGTGTGGTTTAGATACAAAAATCAACAAAGCCTCAAACACAAAAATGAAAGGTATAGTTATAAGAGAAACATATTAGAAGTAAAAATATTGGAGAAATGGTATGATAATAGCTAGGATGTAACGACCCTCCCCCGACCTAGGGTCGGGTCGCCTTGCCCATACCGCCTCTAGAGCCAAATACCCAAATTAAGCCCGAGCAAACGGCTTGGCATGCCTAAGACAACATATGGAATATCAAACTAGCACATATGGATAAATAATTGCATAATTAAATAAAGAGAAGTCCATATGATGTATTATGAAACTATAGTTCGGTTTTCAAATCCTTACAACAACTTAAATCATTCAAATACTACCAAGTAGTTTAGATTTAAGGAGAGTAAGGTTCATTCTACCCAGAAGACATATTTAAATATAACCCAAGTTAAATAATTTCAAAATCAAATAAATAGATAATGTCATTACAAGGCTTATGCCAAAAGAGAAGGCTTCAAGCTATCACCACTCAATTGCCTCGATCTAACGCCGATGTGTATGGTCCTGAGATGTAAGTGGGGTGAGCTAAAAGGGACAACGGAGCTCGGTAATGTGGAAAATCCGTTCAACCATCAATTACGCAAGTAATATTTAATAAGTATGCAAGGCTAGCATGAATTTAAATTGACTAAAGAAGCATTTAAAACAAGACATCGCATGGATTTATAGAGCATTTATAAATCAAGTCAACAATATTGATAACAGCATATTCAAGTCGAAACTCATTATCATGTATAGGGTTCACAATGAGAGATACTATAGAAAATAGTAATAATATAAAGTCGTGGTCTCATTCAATGCATACTAGTTAGTGACAAGAATTTGGCGACCGATTCTCTTACCCTTAAGGTAATGGCAACCACTTGACGATGCACAAGCCTTATGTGCCTTACTCTTAGTCCCATCAAACAAATAGTAGGTTCTTCCAAAGCCATCATCGATGTGTGCACCAAAATAACTTAAGGTTTCCTTGAGAAAGCCACCGCTCATGTCCCTAATAACCGACCACAAGGATTTATATAAAATAGTAATCCCAATTCCTTTCTAAAGAGAGGGTAATCCTAACTCCTTACCCAGGAGATGGTAGTCCCTACTCCTTACCAGGAGGAGGCAATCTAACTCTTTATCTAGGAGTAAGTAAATCCAAGTTTGGTGCAACATACATACATCTCATAGATAAGAAGAATCAAGTCAATAACACAAGGCAACCCATTTCTCACGTCTCTAATTCAAAACTTAAGTCCTAACATAATTAATATCAAGCTATATTTGAAAAATGAGCAAGCTCCCCACTTACTTCGAGTAATCGCAAATCCTATTCTCCATCCTCGCGCACTCAGTTTCTAATGCGAACCACCTTGCGAATCTAAACAATTTAAGACACATTCACATCATCGACAAGTCGTATATTAATTTTAATTTATTTTAAAATCTATTTCAGGGTCCGCTAGTGTGGTTCTCATTGGTCCATTGTTGCCCGATGTGAGGGTGTTGGGGTGGGACCCGCCCAACCCTTCCATTGGGTACGCGGTAGCATGCCCCATTTAAATGTAAGATTTATTTATAATATATACATATTTTTTATTATTTTTTCTTTGGAGTTGGCCCATATTTTAGGTCAGGGGCCAACTTGGCACCTATTCTGGATGGGCCTGAGGCCAGTTCGGTCCAAGCGTTAAGGGGGGAGCATGTGCTCCCCCGAGTGCCTTCCAGAGGGCGCCCTAGCGTTCCTCGGGCGCTGGGGTGCCTCTGCCAGGGTCTGTCGGGGGAGCTGGTGCACCCCCTACTAGTCCCTTGGAAAGCAGCTCTGATTGAGAGGGGTGGCCAAGAAGCCACCCCTCCCTTTGGTTTTTGGGGCCTCCTAGTGTAGGCCCCCTAGTGGCGGTAGTGGCCACCACTCCTCGCTGGTGACGGCGATAGCAAACTGCTGCCGCCCTCTCCGGCGATGTCGTGTTGGTGCCACCCTTCTTTGCGTGGTTCTTTAACAACAAATCTTTGGCATAAAACTCTAAAATTTCTCAAAAAGTTACCATATTTGTTCAAATATCTTCAAAAGGAGTCGAATCATGATTTTAGAATCTTTTCTCCACCTATGCCACCATTAGAGTTCCTCTAATATTGTTTTATCCCTTTTGTTTGTGTTTATAATGTTACGGTGGCTCTCTAACTTATAAAGTGTTTATATGACTAGGGTTTAGGAGTTTAGTCCCCACCTTCCTTTAGATGGGCCTCAAGATGAATAACCAGGGTTCTTCTATAATGGTCTCTAATATTTTTATTCACTTTAAATTTGTAATAATTAGTTCCCTAACTAATTAAGTAACACAAATTTTACATCAAACACTCAATTTTCATTAAATTATCAAAATAGCTCCAAGGCGGGTCATTTGAATTATTGGGTCGTTACATAGGATTAGCTATTAAATGAAAACACAAGTATTTGTGTTGTAAAATTTTGAGTTCCCAATAATTACTTTAATTCAAATTAAAGTTATGATGCCTATCACTACGACTTAAAATATAAGAAAAGAAGAGATACATGTAATGATTAAGTATCAGTGAAGGATTTATATAGGAAGTGAGTAAGAACTCCTAAATAGCAAGAATTTCCAAGTATATGACTTAGAGGATTAAAGTAGTATCCTTTAAGAGTTTGATTTGTCGTTAAGCTAATCGAGGTCCTGGAAAGTATTATATCTCTTTTGTTGACCAGTAATGTAGAAGTGAAATCATCAAAAATTGAATTGATGAACAATAAGATACTTTTATCTTACATAATCTATTGAAAAGTATTGAATTCTTTTTAAGAAAAAGAGAAATCGAGAAATTATAGATTAATGGAAACAATTGAAGGCAATAAAAAATAGTTAGACTGTTCAATTTATAAATTTCTCTATTTCGAATAAAGTCAGCTAAGGAAGACTTCAATTAGTTGAATGATCATAAAAAATCACATTATCCTTAGCTATACTTTTGAAAAGTGAAGGGATATAAAATGCCTTAATAAGTAATATAAAGAAGTCGCAAGTGGTGTAGGTGTTGAGCGAAGTTTGGATAATTTTATAAAGGGACAAAGAATGAGATAAATGTGAGAATAGCTAATATTGACGAAATGGAATCGAGTAGACTCTGTATCATAATCACGATTCATTCATAGCATAGAAAAGTCATGTATTGCATTCACTTGACTTTAAATAACTAACAAGTCAATAATTAGACATGTTTTATAGTACAGTTAGGACGATTTTAGATGTAAAAGACTATATTACACGAGGTTTTCTCTTGTTTTTTATATTTCAATAGAAAATTGGAATATTTGAAGAAATAAAGGAAAAATGGAAGAAAATGAAGGAATTGATTGAGTGAAAAGATTACATGCAGATTCACCAAAGAATTAAAGGAAAAACTAGATTTTATATCCGACGATTTTCCAGCGATTCATGTACACTTAGAATCGCTACACAAATCGGTGGAAACAGGGACTATAGATTCACGAATTTACCCAGCGATTCTACTTTCAAAAGAATCATTGAGGAATTGATGGCTATGATTTCTGGGATTTTAGATTACGACAAGGATTTTGATTTGATTTAGGACATGTATTACCCAATATACTATAAATATAAACCCTAGATTTTGAAATAAGGAGCCTTTTGATAATTTTACACTTTTCGCTTTTGGTTGAAGGTCATTCTTTATCATTTTCTTTTGAAGATAGAAGATTCAAGTTATCATTAAGGTAATTCAATTATGTATTTTAATTATAATGTTATGGTGTTATTTAGTATCATGAGTGAGTAGTTTGTTAATTTAAACAAAACTCCAAACATGAACTAGCTTTGTTTTGTAATGTAGTCATGATGAGATAAATGTGCACTTAATGCTTTAATCCAATCGCATTCTTTGATTCCCTATTTTTATAGATTGTTGTTTACGGATTGCAATCATGAGTTTAAGTGTCAAGTGCATATTGGCTAATATGTATCTGATATTTTGATTCATTATCTAATTAAAGTCGTAACTAGGATTTTTTTGAAAGACATGACCGTTTAGATATCCTAGGTGAATTTGAGGTCTAAATCTAATGTTGAAGTGGCTTTCCGAATATGTAAGATTTAGTAGTTTGAAGTTTTCACGAAGTGTAACAAGATTTAGTTGCGTGAAGTTGAAGTATTTATGTATTCAAATGGGTTAGCTTAATAAAATTAGAACGTGGCTTTTTCATCAGTATAAGGAGAACAAATGGCTGGCTAAAAATTATTTATTTACTTATGATTAAGTTTTAGTGATCTATGATACTTTATAAAATATGTTCATGATTATGTAATTGAAGTAACATGTTTTGGATGCAAAATGAACTGAAGTTTCATTTTTTAGGAGGATTGTGTATATGTTTATTTTATATTAATTTCCATTGAATTGAGTTGCTTTTAATTTAGTGACTTTTATTTATGTTATTTAAGAAAATTTAATTAGTTTAATTGATTTTTATTTATAAAGTATTAATTTAAATTCTGGCTTTTATTAAATTAAATTAAAAATAAAAATAGAAAAATAAGAAAACTTTTTTCTTAAAGAATTTGTAAAATCTATGTAGAGATGATTCTCACTTACCACTACCACAAAATATTAATAGTATAATAATGATTGGGAATTTATTGTACATGCTCGATACGCGTCAATTTTTGGCACCGTTGCCAAGGGTATTAAAATAATTTCTTAAGAATCTTACTTGTTGCATGTCTGTCAGGGCCCGTCTCACTAAGCCCTGACCTAACCTAATTATCCTAATTAGGTTCCAAACCCATACAATTAACTTCAAACCTCGAAATGACTCGTAATTCAATCCTTAAACAGCTCCAAATATAAATTGCTTAAATTCATTTATTCGTTTAGTTGGAGCAAATTAGGAAATAATACAGACTATTCTCCGTATTTTTGTAAAAATTTCGACAACACCTCCCCTAAAAGTGGACTGCCGAGAAAATCACCTAATATACAGCAAATTGGGGAGAAGCCTAAAAGGACTCACGGCTCCCTGCAATTCACAATACATATCAAATTAAGAGACTCTCAATCTATTTGAGAGTATGTCACGTCCTACGCTCATCCCGGAACCCAAAATAGTATATATAAATTGATTACAACAAGAAAATTAAACTTTAAGAAAGCAAAACATCACCAAATCTTCGAGTCTTATTTGTTCTTCATTGTCTTCATTGAGTTTCTGACATCATCAAAAACAACTTGAAGATGTCAGGTAAGTAAATTCCTACACTCCTCTGTACTCCTGCAAATGTAAGTCTGGATACATGACAACATGTAATTGCATTTCCAAATTAACAAGAAATTTATATAACAATGTGAAACCCTTTCATTATTATATAAGGTTCACAAACAGGTTGGCCGACCTAAGAATGAACCTAAAACAGTAATGAAAGTCCAATGCATGCTACCCCGAAATCGACATTACCCGCCTAAGACGCCTGTAGTACATCTAGTTTGAGTGGAGCACACCACACACTCTTACGACCGAAAGAGGGGCAACTCTACCTGGATATCATGTATGCATGATCAAGAATAATGCAAAATGCAATGCAAACTAAACTCAAATGCAGGTACAAAAATAATTCCATAATAGTAAAGACCACTGTAGGGTTTAGTTACAGCCCAACTTACTCAAAGTTGGCCACGAAGCTTCACACAATGTTTCTTCAGCCTTCACGTACTTCAACGAGTCATATTCAATTAAAAATTTCACATTATAGAGTTACCACTCTATTCAAATACTTAAATCTATATTTCAAGTCACAATTCAACTTACAATGAGTTTGAAATCCTCTAATAACTTTTATTGACTACTTGACATCTCCGAAAACACAGTTTCACTTCTTTTTCCTATGTTTAACTTATAAATAGGTTCTAAACCCTTTGTTGGATTCCAACACAAATAACAAGTTACAATTTACTCATTTTATTTACTTTTGGAACCTTTTCTTTAGCCAAAACACCTAAACATTGTAATGCAAGGTTTATATGAGTCTCTCATTCATATTTGAAGTTAAAATTACCCATAAAGAAGCCATCAATACTTAGTCAAATTATAGGTAGTGCAGATTTTTCATTAGTGAGCCCCTATGTTTGACACTAAATTACAACCTCTAAATCAGTAAATCTCACCACAAGCCTGATTGACCATTGAAATAGGATATACCAAGATTCAAACAAAGCTATTCCCAAGCATTTTGGACATTTATAAGCTCTTCCAATCATTCGTCAAACATGACTACTGACATATGTAAATTGTTTACAATTTTGACAGTGGCTCGCAGACTACCTTTGCACCACTTTTTCACTACCAAAACAAATGATTCTAAGTTTGACACTTCAACTTATCGACCCCACTTGCTTCCTCGCAAATAGTTTTTTATACTTAACCTAAATTTTGGACTTTTGAACAGTGTGAAACTAGGTTCTATCCCCTAATTTGAATTTCCAAAACTCCTAGCACGTTCACCCAACCTTAAAACCGAAAATCCCAAATAAAAATACATTATATGGAGTACCAATCCACTAAAGATCATCACCAAATACCAAGAATTGAAGAAAATAACCATGACCGATTTTTCCTACCTCGACGCAATTCAAACATTAAATTTCATTGATTTATTCATCAAAACTCATTCGAATGGATTGTAAACTGATCTTAACTCAACTCAAATTGATCAAATCACTTTGAAAAGATACAACATATCAAGATCAATATCACCAGCACCAATTCCCATTTTCCGCATCGTCATCTACTGTTTCCTAACCCCCCAAACCATAATCGACATTTGAATACCACTAACAACAATTCAACAACCAAACATCAATTTCATCAACTAATTTAACTGAGAAACTTAAAGAGCTTACCTCCTTCAATTACATCCTCAACTGATTTTTCTTTTTTCTTCACTATAACCTCACTGAACACCACAATAGTGAGTTCGAGAGACAGAGAGAGGCGAAACCGTGAGAGAAATGAGAGTGGACGGTCGAGAGAGAACGAAAAACAAAGAGAGAGATGTTGAGAGTGTGAGCACAAAGAGAGCTCATGAAATCAAGAAGGATAGAGAGAGTATCGAAGAGGAGAAGACGATAACCAAGGGGAAGAGGATGAAGGGTTTGATCGAACCTTCCCTTTCCTTATTTTGTTTGTTGTTTTTTTTTAATGTAAAATGATCAAATCACCCCTCAATACTTATCCTCATCAATATAAATAAAATGCCCTTTTGTGTCTTTTGCATTTCATTTTATTTTATGTTTATCTCATTTATTTTATACCAAATTTAAACTCTGGAAAATACCTTAATTTCGTCAAAAATCGACGAAAATACCATCGCAGTCTGAAACATGAGGACACCGCGTCTATACCTTATCTGGACCCTATTTCGCGTTGAACATAATATATTACATCAATTAGTCACGTAACACACAAAAATAATATTTAATTTACGATCTCTGGTCCGTAATGCATGGGTCCCACCTCGGATATCTAAAATTCTCATTAAATTCCACAAATCCCTAATTAGTCGTTAATTAAGTTTATGAAATGCTCGGATTTCACAATTTTTCCCAACTAATTAAAAATTTCGTCCTCGAAATTTGAACTTACTGGTTACTGAATCAAAAGAGATATATAATCCTTCATAATCAACTCTTTTAATCCAAACCAGTAAACCTTTTCCAAGGTGAACCATTAAGTGAACCCAATCACTTTCGTTGTATTTAACAACTCGGTGGTAGATATCATAATCATTTTAACTTTTTGTTTTCCCACATCTTGGTTTAATGAAAAGTTATCTCTATAACTTTGTTAATCCTGACAGTTTATGAATTCTTGACGAGTTAAACAATCAACTGTGTAGAATATCTAAGAAACCTTATTGTACTTCATATTTCAAGTATTGAACCTTATTCAAGAATCAATTCATAGCAAGATCTAGCCTATCTTTCTTTTCATAAAACAATTTTCATTCTTAACTAAACAACTATTCTGCAAACTATTGATAATTCTTTCATATCCACCCAACACTGGTATACACATCCCAGTTTACCCTCTGATCACTGATCCTCTTTTTATTTGAACTGTCGGTTGATCAATTCTTAGGCTATCATTAGTTTAAACATATAAATGATGTATATAATATTTGAGCTAAACATTAGATACTAAGCAGAGCTGCGTGTCTATCTGATCCATCTCCATTTCCAGCATTTCTCAACAGAAACCTGAATTTACATAAGTCATCCCATGACTATAGATCTCTAATTACATTATGATCAGAAAATGAAACCTGACACCTCTTGCAACTCCCATTCATTCTCTAAATGTCTACTCAAAATATTATTTATGTTGTTAACTAGATAGCAGAGGAATAGAAAGCAATTACCAATTCAAACTCGTCAGCCAATTCACTTAAATTTCTATTTGACTGGTCAAACCCTCATTTTATATCTATGAGTTCACCGAGAACCTCATTTCATTCACTTATCCATTAATTATTTTCAAATTATCTTTATAACTACTTCAGTTTCCACATTTATCAATGCAATCGCATTGTTTTCTACATTTCTCAAACTACTGAGATTTTCATCATCTCAATCTCAATCCTTTACTGTTCACCATACTTCTCTCATTACCTGAATAGAGACAATTTCCCTTAACTTGAGTAGATATATATTTCTAGACAAGGATCAACATATTTCTTGATTATACTCACTGTATAAACTTTAACTTGTATCTCATACAAGTTACAAATATGTTGTCTCTTTTCACTACTTTTCAATACATGTTTTGGCTCTACCCAATTTTATATTGGAAGAATATTCAATTCTTCAAACATATCTACTTAAATACATTATACAACATCTTCACTAATATCAGTTGTTTATTACTTTAATTAAAACTTTCAAACGAAACATCATACGTATGTGAGAATGTCTTGACCATTATATTGCCTATACTTAAGCATCCAACTAAGTCAAACGAAACATCATAAACTCTTTTTATTCCGACTTTCACTAATTCATTCGATTATTCAAAGAAAGTGGATGCATCACACCAATCTTCTACGCTACGAATGAATCGTGATTTTCAAACGGAGTTACTCAGACTTTTGGTCATGCACTACTCTAGTGCCTTACCTTGACTAAAGGAGTCCGTCAGAATCACTTCCAGCAGTCACAAGTCATCTCAACGTCTCATTTTATTTTTTATTTATACCGAGAGTCTATTCAATTCAATTTTTGTCAATCTTAGCTATTGTCACATTTATTTCATCCTTAATCCCTTTACAAACTTATCGCGATACTTTCGATCAACACATAAATCACTTACAGCTCCTTAATCTTGACTTAGAAAAATAATTTATATATATATTCTCTTTTCGAAATTTTAGCTGAGGATAATACAACTTCTTATGATCATTTAATCAATTGAAGTTTTCCTTGGCTAAACTTCATTCTAAATAGAGATATTTTGCGACTCAAACAGTTAACCTGTTTGTTATTGTATTAATTTGTTTCTATTAGTATTAGATTTCCCCATTTTTCTTTTTCTCAAAAAGAAATTTGGTACTTTTCAAGAGATTATGTAAGTTTACTTTATTTCTTATTGTTCATCAAATTACTTTTGATGAATTCACCTTTTCTTTTTTTCATTTGAAGAAATAGAAGAATTTGAATTTTCAAGCTAGTAATCATCTTACATTAATAAGCTTTTAAAGGATACAATTTTAATCCCTTAAGTCATAGTAATGGAAATTATCGATATATGGAATTTCATAGTCTTCCATATAAATCACTTATTCATTCTCAATAAATACATCTATCTCTTCCTTTGTTATATTTTAAGTCGTAGTGATAGGAGTCATAACTAATTGTTGTTAGAAGTGATGATTGTGTACTTTGAATTTCAAAACACAATCATTTGTGTTGATGTTTAATAGCTAATTCAAGCTATTATTAGACCGTTTTTCCAACACCTTCACTTCTAACACATAAATCTTTGTTTTATAACAACACCTAATCTGGTGTTAACAAAGTTTAATTCTAACTCGTTTTTTTTCGAGAAGAAAACAATACTTTGCTCCAAAGTATTTTAAGTTCATGGAATCCAACTTAGACAACATGAGTGAACTTATCACAATCTCATTGTGATTTCCAAGTCAAAGTTCAATTTAAGAACCATATGTCTCCTTTTTCGTTTATTGAGACTTGTTTCCGAAACCACCTGCATTTGGTTATGAATTCAACTAATACTTATAAAATAGGTTTTCCCGAATTGCTAATTCAAATGGTATTAACATCATTCTTAATTTTAAGATAATCCCATCTTATACTTCCTACAAGTCTCAACTTTAGCTTTACTATTTTCCAAATGATTCTCAATCATTTGAAACTCAATTTGAGTGCATTTTGACATTTTCCTGAAAGTTTTAATTGTAATAGTTCAATACTTTTGATTTCTCATGAGTCCATGTTCAGCACTTGCGTTCCTAACTCTTTTAGACTTTCTTTCTTAACCAATTCAATATTGGTTTTATAACTGATACTTTCATCAGTTATATTAGTACGGAAAAACTTACAACACCTTTGTGAATCTATCCCGAGTCTATTTCACTTCTATTTACGCTCAGTTTTTGTTTCGCAAGTCTATTCACTTTTTCAATTGTCTGCTACTAATCTCACTCGCCATTTCTCGCGAGTTGAGGATCAAACAAACAAAGAGAATACACTACCTATTGCATATCTAGCGATAATATAATAATACACAACAAACAACTTACAATAATATTGTATTCCCCGCTCACAGTCACTTCCCAACTAGTCGCGACCTTATTACTAAACCTTGTTCTTTAAAACCATCTTTAGGTTATTCAAACCTAATTTAACCCTAGAGCCTTAACCCAAACTTCCCAACAAACTCAATCCTCAACTGAACCTCAATACCATTTCTCCCAATTTCTAGATTGAGCTTAACCTTAGCTCTGATACCAACTCTGTCAGGGCCCGTCTCACTAAGCCCTGACCTAACCTAATTATCTTAATTAGGTTCCTAAGCCATACAATTAACTTCAAACCTCGAAATGACTCGTAATTCAATCCTTAAACAACTCCAAATATAAATTGCTATTCTCGTTACAACCCAAATTCATTTATTCCTTTAGTTGGAGCAAATTAGGAAATAATACGAACTTTTCTCTGTATTTTTGTAAAAATTTCGGCAGCACCTCCACCAAAAGTGGACAGCTGAGAAAATCACCTAGTAGACAGCAGATTGGGGAGAAGCCTAGAAGGACTCACAACTCCCCGCAGTTCACAATATATATCAAATTAGGAGACTCTCAACCTATTTGAGTGTATGTCACGTCCTACGCTCATCCCAGAAACCAAAATAATATATATAAAATGATTACAACAAGAAAATTAAACTTTAAGAAAGTAAAACATTCACCAAATCTTCGAGTCTTGTTTGTTCTTCATTGTCTTCGTTGAGTATCTGACATCATCAAAAACAACTTGAAGATGTCAGGTAAGTAAATTCCTACACTGCTTTGTACTCTTGCAAATGTTAGTCAGGGTACATGACAACATGTAATTGCATTTCAAATTAACAAGAAATTTATATAACAACGTGAAACCCTTTCATTACTATTTAAGGTTCACAAACAGGTTGGCCGACCTAAGAATGAACTTAAAACAATAATGAAAGTCCAATGCATGCTACCCCAGAGTTGACATTACCCGCCTTAGACGCCTGCAGTACATCTAGTCTGGAGTGGAGCACACCTCACACTCTTACGACCGAAGCAGGGGCAACTCTATCCGGATGCCATGTATGCATGATCAAGAATAATTTCAAAATGCAATGCAGACTAAACTCAAATCCAGGTAAAAAGATAATTTCATAAATAGTAAAGACCACTGTAGGGTTTACTTACAGCCCAACCAACTCAAAGTTAACCACGAAGCCTCACACAACGTTTATTCGGCCTTTACGTACTTCAACGAGTCTTATTCAGTTACAAATTTCACATTATAGAGATACAACTCTATTCAAATACTTAAATCTATATTTCAAGTCACAATTCAACTTATAATGAGTTTAAAATCCTCTAATAACTTTTATTGAATACTTGACATCTCCGAAAACACAATTTCACTTCTCTTTCCTATGTTTAACCTATAAATAGGTTCTAAACCCTTTGTTGGGTTCCAACACAAATAACAACTTACAATTTTCTCATTTTATAGACTTTTGGAACCTTTTCCTTAGCCAAAACACCTAAATATTGTAATGCAAGGTTTATATGAGTCTCTCATTCATATTTCAAGTTATTATTACCCATAAAGAAGCCGTCAATACTTAGTCAAATTATAGGTAGCGCAGATTTTTCATTAGCGAGCCCAATGTTTGACGGTAAATTTCAACCTCTAAATCTGTTTATCTCACCACAAGCCTGATTGACCATTGAAATAGGATAAACCAAGATTCAAACAAACTAATTCCCAAGCATTTTGGACATCTATAAGGTCTTTGAATCATTCGTCACACATGACTACTCGCATCTGTCCAAATTGTTTACAATTTTGGAGTGGCTCGCAGGCTACCTTTGCACCACTTTTTCACTACCAAAACAAATGATTCTAAGTTTGTACGTTTCCATTCTATAATATATGATAAATAAGGGTTAAAATAAGCTAAACCCTGCGTAATTTGGATATCGTTTGAAAATTCAACTTACCGACCCAACTTGCTTGCTCGCAAGCAGTTTTTTATACTTAGCCAAAATTTTGGACTTTTGAGCAGTGTGAAACTAGGTTCTACGCCATAATTCGAATTTCCAAAACTCCAAGCACATTCACCCCACCTTAAAACTGAAAATCCCAAATAAAAATAAATTATATGGAGTACTAATCCACCAAAGATCATCACCAAATACCAAGAATTGAAGAAAATAACCATGACCGACTTTTCCTACCTCGACACAGTTCAAACATTAAATTTCATTGATTTCCTTCATCAAAACTCATTCGAATGGATTGTAAACTGATCTTAACTCAACTCGAATTGATCAAATCACTTTGAAAAGATACAACATATCAAGATCAATATCACCAGCACCAATTCCCCTCCCCATCGTCATCTACTGTTTCCTAACCCCCCTTAAACCATAATCAACATTTGAATAACAACACTAACAACAATTCAACAACCAAACATCAATTTTCATCAACAAAATCAACCAAGAAACTTAAAGAGCTTCCCTCCTTCAA
The DNA here is from genome assembly GCA_039657325.1 of Stephania cephalantha. Taxonomy (NCBI): domain Eukaryota; kingdom Viridiplantae; phylum Streptophyta; class Magnoliopsida; order Ranunculales; family Menispermaceae; genus Stephania; species Stephania cephalantha. Next base: position 18,604,921 of record CM077569.1, on the reverse strand, counting down.
TTACATCCTCTACTGATTTTTTTTCTTTTTCACCATAACCTCACTGAACACCACAACAGTGAGTTCGAGAGACACAGAGAGAGGCGAAACCGTGAGAGACACGAGAGTGGAAGGTCGAGAGAGAACGAAAAACAGAGAGAGACGAGAGTGGATGGTCGAGAGAGAACGAAAAACAGAGAGAGAGATGTTGAGAGAGTGAGCACAGAGAGAGCTCATGAAATCGAGAGGGATAGAGAGAGTATCGAAGAGGAGAAGACGATAAGCAAGGGGAAGGGGATGAAGGGTTTGATCGAACCTTCCCTTTCCCTATTTTGTTTGTTGTTTTTTTTTAATGTCAAATGACCAAATCACCCCTCAATACTTATCCTCATTAATATAAATCAAATGCCCTTTTGTGTCTTTTGCATTTCATTTTATTTCATGTTTATCTCCTTTATTTTATACCCAAATTAAACTCCGAAAAATACCTCAATTTCCTCAAAAATCAACGAAAATACTATCGCACTCCGAAACATACGAACATCATGTCTAAACCTTATCTGGACCCTATTTCGCGTCGAATATAATATATTACATCAATTAGTCATGCAACACACAAAAATAATATTTAATTTACGATCTCCAATGCATGGGTCCCACCTCGGATATCCAAAACTCTCATTAAATTCCACAAATCCCTAATTAGTAGTTAATTAAGTTTATGAAATGCTAGGATTTAACAATGTCATACGATATGGAAGATACTAAGCAAAAACTTACTTTTATGCAAGCCAATAAAAATATCACAGCTTACGAACCTATGTGTATTGCTTTTCCCTTGGATTTTCTCGATTTTGAGTTAAAATCAACATTCATCAATTATTTACCTTACTTTCAAGGTAAAAGTGATGAAGATCCTCAACAATTTATTAAAAAATACACGCATATATTAAGTGTGATAAAACCCAAAAATATAGAGTTAGAATATGTCATGCTAAGGGCTTTCCCTTCTTTTTTGAAAGGTGAAGCTCAAGATTGGATATTTTATCTCCCTGAAAATTCCATAATTACATGGTCCGAAATGTTAGAAATCATCTTAGATCAATACATTCCAACATGTAAAATTATTTTGGATAGGAAATGAATTAGTAATGCTAGGATGGAGACCGATGAGACTTTTGGTGAGTTTTGGGATAAATACCAAAGATTAATATCATTATGTCCACAACATGGATTTTCAGAAAATACTTTATTAGAATACTTTTACGAAGGACTAAATAACTTAAAACAAAGATTCCTAGAAACAGTATAAGGAAGATCTTTATTCGACATAATGCCAGCATTAGCAAAAAACACTATTACAAAAATGGTGAAACAATCAAAACAATATTGCAAGAAAAACAAATTTATGATAACCCAATCTTATGAAACTAATAGGAATATAGTCTACACATTAGATGATAAATTTGATGAACAAAAAAGTATAATTGAGTAACTATTAAAAGATAGGTAAGTCCAAAGTAAAATTTGTGTTTTTTGCAATGATGTCAGTCTTCTATACAATGAATGTCCATTAGTGCAACAAAATCAAATCAAAGATGCTAACATTATGATGAATCATTACAATAATCCTAATCAACCTACTTACACTACTAGTAACATTGCAATTTACCAAAGACCCAACGTAGGTAATGGTTTAGACAATTGAAATTTCAAAAGTTATAGAACACTTGCATTACCCGATAAAACAAAAGCACTAGAAAATTCAAATACAAAAAAAGTTCAAATGATTGAAGCCTTACAAGATGATATAGTTGAATTAAATAACCATTTAAGTCAAATGGAAATGCAAATGAGTTCATGGTTAAAGAAGGAAAGTTACTGTTTCAACCTTACCCTATTTCGTATGCAAAAGCGAAAACTTTTTTGAGAAGGGTTAAATAAATGGAAGAACCAAAAATGCTAGAACAACTGGTTCCTCAATGAGAATTAGTGGCAGAATTAGAAACATAAATAAAACTTAATGATAATAAAATTCAAAAGGATAGCAATTGTGAATTCGAAAAGAATAAACCTAGTAAGACCACCATTTCCCCATCGTTTAGAAAACAATAAGAACATCAAGAAATTACAAGAAGATAACGAAATCTCAAACACTTTAAAGAAAGTGGTAGTAAACATACCTTTTATTCGAAGTCATGTAAAACGTACCTAAATATCCAAAATTTATAATTGACTTATGCACTAATAAAATTAAACCTAATGAAATATTAAGCCTAAGAGAACATGTGTCAGCAATACAAACAACAACAACAACAACAACATAGCCTCAGTCCCAAATTAATTGGGGTCGGCTACATGGATCAAACTTTTCCATTGTGCTCGATTAAGTTCAATTGATGGTGAGCTTTCTAAACCATTCAAATCCCTCCTAATTAATGCATCCCATGCTAACTTTGATCTGCCCCTACCTCGTCAAATTTCTACAGTTTCTATTGAGTCAAGTTTTCTAGTTGGGGCATTTGTAGGCCGTCTTTGCAGGTGACCAAACCACCGCAACCGCCCTTCCCTAATCTTTGTATCAATTGGTGCTACTCCTACTTGTCTTTGAATTTCTATATTTCTTATTCTATCTTTACGAGTTTTACCACGCATCCACCTAAGCATCCTCATTTCTGCTACGTTCATTTTATGTAATTGTTGTTGCTTTACCGCCCAACATTCACTTCCATAGAGCATAACCGGCCTAATTGCGGTCTATAAAATTTTCCTTTTAACTTAGTAGGAACATTTCGATCACAAATCACCCTTGTTGCACTCCGCCATTTCTTCCATCCAGCTTGAATTCTATGTGTGACATCATTCTCAATGTTACCATCATTTTGTATGATTGATCCTAGGTACCTAAAGTGGTTTACCTTAGGAACTTCTACTTCTCCTAATTTTACCACTCCGTCATCTCGATGTCTAGTGTTTCTAAACTCACAGTGCATGTATTCGGTTTTCGTCCTACTCAACTTAAAGCCTTTAGATTCTAATGTATTCCTCTAGAGTTCTAATTTCTTATTCACTCCATCTTTAGTTTCATCCACTAAGACAATATCATCTGCAAATAGCATACACCATGGTATATCCTCTTGAATATGTCTAGTTAGTTCATCTATAACTAAAGTAAATAGATATGGGCTTAAAGCCGGTCCTTAATGTAGTCCTATCGTAATGGGAAATTCTTTTGTAGCTCCTCCAAATGCCTTTATACTCGTTACTACTCCATCATACATATCCTTAATAGTGTCTATGTATCTAGCATGCACTCTTTTTCTTTCTAGAACCCACCAAAGAACATCTCTAAGGACCCTATCATATGCTTTTTCTAAATCTACGAATACCATATGAAGATCTTTTTTCTTTTCTCTATATTTTTCTAACAATCGTCTTACAAGGAAAATCGCCTCCATAGTTGACGTCCCAGGCATGAAACCAAATTGGTTCTCTGATATTGTTGTTTATCTCCTTAGCCTATTGTCAATTACCCTCTCCCAAAGTTTCATAGTGTGACTCATAAGTTTAATTCCCCGATAGTTTAAGCAACTTTGAATGTCTCCTTTGTTTTTGAAGATTGGCACAAGCGTGCTTCTTCTCCAATCCATTGGCATCCGTTTTGATTTTAAAACTTTATTGAAAAGTTTTGTTAACCAAGTCAATACAATTTCTCCTAAGCATTTCCAAACCTCTATGGGTATTTCATATGGGCCACATGCTTTCCCTATTTTCATTCTTTTCAATGCCTCTTTAACTTCTACAATTCTAATATTGCGTGTATAGTTGACATTTCTTTCTTGGTGTGGGTTTTCATCTATTATAGTATCAACTTGACCATCATTAAATAAATTATCGAAGTAACTTCTCCATCTCTCCTTAATATCCTCCTCGCGCGTTAAAACATTTTGATTTTCGTCCTTAATACATCTTACATGACTTAGGTCTTGTTTCTTTTTATCTCTTAATTTGGCTGGCCTATATATATATTTTTTGCCATCTCTATTACCTAACCTTGTATATAGATCTTCCATGAAATTTGTTTTAGCTTGACTAACTACTTTTTTAGCTTGTTTTCTAGCTTCTCTATATTGATTGTACACATCTTCATCTTGACACTTAGGTATTTTCCTATACATCTCTCTTTTAGTCTTAATTGCTCGTTGGACATCCTCATTCCACCACCATGTTTCCTTCTTTGGTGGTCTCAAGCCTTTAGATATATATAATACGTTTGATCTCACTCTCCTTATTCAACTACTCATTTCTAGCCACATTGTATTAGCATCTAAGTCAAGATTCCAAATATTTTCCTTTCGTAGTTTTTCTCTAAACTCTACTTGTTTACTATGTTTTAGGTTCCACCACTTTATTCTAGGGTCGCTAACTCTTTTATTTATATTATGTCGTCGTGTTAGCTTAATATCAAGTACTACTAACTTATGTTGGGTAGTAAGTGCTTCACTAGGTATTACTTTTTGCGTCTCTACATATTTTTCTATCTATTTTTCTTGTTAAAAGAAAATCTATTTGACTCTTGTTATGACCACTACTAAAAGTAATTATATGCGACTCCCTCTTCCTAAAACTAGTATTTGCTAAGACAAGATCGTATGCTGAAGCAAATTCTAAGATTGATTCTCCTTCTTCATTTCTATTACCGTAACCAAAACCTCCATGAACTCTCTCAAACCTATCGTTACTTGCCCCGACATGCCCATTTAAATCTCCTCCAATAAAAACCTTTTCGTCTAATGGTATACTTTGCATAAATCCATCCATATCGTCCCAAAACTTGCGTTTGATGCTCTCGTTTAATCCTACTTGTGGTGCATAGGCGCTAAGTATGTTAATTTTTTCATCTCCAATAATTAATTTAACTAGAATCAATATATCCCCTATTCTTTTAACCTCTACGACCTTATCCTTATAATCATTATCCACCACAATTCCTACTCCATTGTATTTTCTATCTATACCAGTGTACCACAGTTTAAACCCTGTGCTTCCTATTTCTCTACTCTTTTCTCCTACCCATTTTGTCTCTTGGAGGCAAGCAATATTGACTCTCCTTCTAATCATGGTATCTACCTGTTCTATTGACTTCCTCGTAAGTGTTCCTATGTTCCATGTTCCTAAACGAATTTTTTCTCCCCTTTGTATTTGTTTTCCTTTTCTATTTCTATTTTGTCTAAAAGATCTAGTGTCCGTATCTATGATTTTGTTTTTGTTTTCGTGTTAGCAATAATCTAAAAGAAATTACCCCATAAATGTTTAAAGCCTGGAATGTTTTTCGTTCCATGCACAATAGAAAACATAGGGATATCCAGAGCATTATGTGATGTAGAAACCTCAATTAACATTATGTCTTTGTCAATATTTTTTGCAAATGACAAACCTACCCTTTATAAGAAACTGGTATAGTAGTACAATTAGCAGATAGATCTACCATTATACTTGTAGGAGTATTAGAGGATGTACAGATTAGGGTTAATGACTTACTTTTCCCAGCCAACTTTAATATCATAGACATGAAAGAAGACCACTTCTCTAATAAAACTTCTCTTATCCTTGGACAACCATTCTTAAAAATAGCAAAAGCCAAAATAGATGTTTCCAATGGAACTCTAACAATGGAATTAGATAATAAAACGGTAAAGTTTAACATCCATGATGTTATGAAATATGTTTTAGATGTTTTATCAGTATGCACCATAGATATGTTTGATCGTATAATAGATAAAACTTTAAGAAATGATAAGTCAGACATACTTCAAAAAGTTATAAATGATTTAAATGAGGACGATGATATAGATGACAAGACAAGAAAGATAATTAATGCCTCTGAATCTTGTAATACATTCCCTGAATTTTCTTATTGTATGGACCTACCAATAAATCATTCAAAACTTTTACCCACTATACTAAAAGCTCCTGATTTACTCTTAAAAGTTCTACCTGATCATTTAAAACACACGTACTTAGAAAGTAACAACACCTTACCAATTAAAATCACTGTTAAATTATCAAATTTAGAAGTGAAAAATCTAGTGAATGTTCTTAAAGAATTTAAGAAAGTAATAGGATGGACAAAAGCCGATATTAAAGGGATAAGTCTAGCCACATGCATGCATAGAACTAATTTTGAAGCGGACACAAAACGTTATTGACAAGCTCGACATAGATTGAATCCACCAACGATGGAAGTAGTAAAAAAAAATATTGAAATTACTAGACGCAATAATGATATTCCCAAAAGTAGATAGTAATTGGGTCAGCCCGATACAAGTAGTCCTAAAAATGGCAAGGATCACAATTATAACAAATGAACATGAAGAACTCGTACTAACTAGAATCCAAAATATTTGGAGAGTTTGCACTGATTATAAGAAGCTATATGCCGCAACTAGAAAAGATCACTATCCATTTCCGTTTATAGATCAAATGTTAAAAAGACTAGATGGACCAACGCATTACCGTTGCTTGGATAGATACTCAGGATTCAATTAGATTTTTGTAGCTCTGGAAAATCAAGAAAAGATCACTTTTACTTGCCGTTTCGGTACATTTGCTTACAGGCGTATTCCTTTCGGCTTATGTAACGCACCCACTACATTCCAAAGATGTATGATTAGTATTTTCTCATACCATCTAAGTAGACTAGAAAATGGTGAACCCTTATTACCATTGTAAGATGAATTTCCAGATGAACACTAACATGAGATTGTTATTACTAGCCCATGGAATGCAGATACAATTAACTACCTTACTTATAATAAGTTATCACCTCATTTAATAAGAGCTCAAAAGAATAAGGTTAAACACAATTCTAAACATTATTTATGGGATGATCCTTACTTATGAAAATTTTGTTCAGATCACACCATTCGAAATTGTATTCTACAAATAAAAACACAATCCAATATAGCTCATTGCCATACTTATGCTTGTGGAGGACGTTTTGGTTCACGTCGTACAACTCGTAAATTATTAGACTCAGGATTCTCTTGGCCTACTATATTCCACGATCGTTATGTTTACACAAAAGATTATCCAAACTGTCAAAGAACTGAGAAGTTAGGTCGTACAAATCAAATGCGCTTATGTCATATTCTGTTTTGCGAAGCATTTGTGTTCAGGGAATATATTTTTTGGGACATTTTCCACCATCTAATTGAAATATTTACATTTTATTAACCTTAGACAATGCGTCTAAATGGGTAGAAGCTATAGGCACCAAATATATTGATTCTAAAATAGTAGTTAATTTCTTAAAATTAAGGATCTTTACTATTTTTATAGCACCTAGAACATTGATTAGCGATAGAGGTTCACACTTTTGTAATAGAGTTGTTGCCACTCTACTTCACAAATATAATGTTACACATAGAACATCTACCACATTTCACCCACAAACTAGTGGACAAATTGAAACCTCAAATAGAGAAATGAAATGAATTTTAGAAAAGACGGTATGTCCAACACTAAAAAATCGGATTCTTCATTTAGAAGATGCATTATGGGCATATAGAGCTGCATTTAAAACACCTATAGGTATAGCACCTTATATATTAGTTTTCGGTAAAGCATGTCATTTGTCGGTGGAGTTGGAACATGAGGCATATTGGGCACTCAAAACTTGTAATATGAATTATGATAATGCAAGAAAGCAACGTAAACTAAGTATTTAAAGGTTATAAGAATTGAGAAATGGTGCATATGAAAGTGTTTCTGTTTATAAAAATAAAACAAAAGCATTTCAGGAAAATAAATTGAATATTAAGAATTTTGAAGTAGGACTAAAAGTTTTACTTCACATCTTAAATTATTTACCAGAAAACTCCATTCAAAAGGGACATGACCTTTTGTAGCCACACACGTATTTCCCCATGATGATGTAGAGATAGAAAGTAGAGAAACATAGATAACCTTTACAGTTAATGGTCATAAACTAAAATATTATTATGAAATTTTTTTCTCACATGATATGGAGATCATTAACTTTGAACTAGTGGACAACTCACTAGATAAATTGAACCCCATGGAGGAGAATTTCATAAGCATTAATTCCAATGAAACAATGAAGCTATTGATAGTTAAAATACCAAGAAGGAATAAGAATAAGAAATCACAAAATGAGAAACAACCGTAGAGGACATATTTGACGCTGTGGGAAAGAACTTTGCGACGATATGGAAGAAGGGATATTTAATGTTCGTAATTAATAAGTACTTAATTAAACTTATATATTGAGCTAGTTTAGTTGTATAATTGGTCTAAATATCCGGAATGAGCTCTAATTAATTATATTTATGTATTTTTCAGGTCTATAGGGCATGAAAGAGATAAAAGAGTGATTTCATGATGAAATCAGTAGAAAAAAGCACAAAACTAGAGTTGGCACCGTGGAGGACACATTCGACGATGTGGGAAATGAAAAGAAGGTGTGGAGAAGGAATGAAGATAAAAGAATGAGGTTCAGTAGCAGTGACGCTGTGCATGTAAAATTGGCGCTATAAACTTAACACAGACGACATCGAGCAGTTGTATATGCAACATCAAGACAACTAAAATGAGAAATACATATGAAAAGTTACCACAGCGCAGTAACTTTACACAGGGAGCGTGGATCACTTATAAACAGCGCCAAGACAGAAAAACAAAAAGTCTTGGACTTCTATTTTGTTTGGAATTGTTATTTAAGGTTTGTAATTGTACTTTTAGGAGTCTAAGGGGTACAAATAGGTATTAGGACATGGTAAACTAAGCAACCACGATACATTACAATAGAATACAATCAATCACTTTAGTATGGCATAGTTTTACATAAGTTTTGAGTTTTAGGTAGTTTATTTGAGTATTGAGAAGAGCTTTTGAAGTAGATACATTGAAAACTCCAATTATGGTGATTAATTATTGTTCTTTAATTTAATTCAAGTTTATTTGATTTAATCTCTAATTGCAATGAATACCCTGGTTTGTGTGTTTATGATAATGATGAGTGAGTAGTCTATTTATCTTAGGGATCAACTGATTTTATGGTATGAATACTATGTGAAGTTATAAATTGATTATAATATTTTAGATGTGCAATGATTAGAATCTGTGCTTGATTCTATGCATAATGCTATGAACATCTTGATCACATATTTGTTGATTAAGGGTTTTAGAAGTTACCATGGCCTTGAAGCTTTTAATCTGAATATATACAACACAAGCGTAAAATATATAAAATCGATAGATAGTTGTTTATTAGAGAGACATTGATAGTAAACTTAATTGTTTGAGTCTAAAGATTTGGTACTTAATGCTTTATGAGGCTTACGTTATTCCAACCGATAAGTGATCACGTGTTGCGCGTGTAAAATATAACCTGTATAACATTCGCAATCCTGCTGGAATGTAGTAGAGGTCGAATCCTTTTGATTCAGTCAAACTACGTTCAACAAACAGACAAGTAAATTTGAGGGGTTTTTGAAAGAGTTTCATCCTAAAGGTATACTAAAAAAGAAATCATATAATTAAAAATTAAGAATAATAAGAACATACCTAAGTCATGGAATCCACAATCTAGCCCATGTTGTTTCCATGTCTTGCATTTTCAGTTTTGAAAGATGTGTTTAAAAATAGTTTTCCTATATATGCTATAAGTGTTGGGGTCACCAACACCCTAGTTCACATATTCTCGATAGATAGGGCATTTGCTCTCTAAATACTTCCCTTAATCCACTGTCCAACCTTGGGCAACAGCTCTCAAGATTTAGAACGTGAGCAGCGTTAATTGCTTTGTGGGAACACCTACTCCAAGATAACATTAGGCAACCACTCTCAAGATTTTACCTAGTTCTTAATGTTAATCACCAAGAATAACAATGGTGTCAGGTTTCTTGTTCTAGGTGATTGACATTTCTTAAGTCTGTAGGTATCACAGACTCAACATGATTAATAATAGGTCAATGGTTTACCTCTAGAGATTCGCAATGAACTTGCAAACTCTAAACAACTATTAAGAAATCTTTAGAAACTATAACATAAAGATAAAATAAAATAAAATACTATTATTAAAGAAAACCTCAATAAGACATGAAACCAAACTTACTAGTGGCTAAAGAGATTCATCCCCGACCTAGGTATTAAAGAACTTAGCCAGACATGGCTACTCTACTTTGCCTTAGTCTTAAATCACTCTAAATTACAATGTGTTTTCGTTCATAAAGGTCCCTCTTTTATATAGGTGAGCTTGGGTACAAGAATAGAAATTCTAGGGAAATAATAACCTTTTAAAAAATCTAAACTTATATTATGCGAATCTAGCACCGTTAGTGGAGCCGTGGTTATTAATGGACGCCACCAAGTCACGGCATGGCATAATAATAGAAAGTCTTGAATAGCAAGTCGGTCTGGAGTTTCTATTTTTTATCTTGGCGCCATGAGTGACGCCATCTATTCATTTTTGACGTCGTTCCTTGTTCTACCTTGATGCCCTGCTTGGCGCTGTGGCTTTTCCATGACGTCAGCAGTTCATTCTCGAGGCGTCAAGCTTGTTGGTTTTTGACCGAACTTTATTTCTTTCCCAAATTTGTCTAATTCACTCAAAAATACTTAAATATCTTGTAAATCTCCAAAGTAAACATAAAGAGCCAAAAAATATGACCTTGAACTTGATAAATAATGACTCATTAAATACCCCAAAACTTAGAACTTTGCACGTCCTGAGCAAAGGGTTATTTGACTATAACGACTAAATACATTGTGACGAAATTGAGTGATGCTTTTCTAAAGACTTTATTTCAACTATGCAAAAAATTAAAGTCTTTACAATCGAAATTTGGTCAATCTGTTTAACAAGAGACTTGGAATTTTCGAAGGCTGGTCAAACATGGTCACCTTTCAACACAACACTTTTTCAAGACTTGAAGCATTTAAAAGCCATAACCTTCAGCTTACTCATAGGTTTTTTGGGTCTCTTCATCAAAAGAGTAGATTTAAATTGATTTCCTTATTAAATAAATTCTTTTAAATGGACTTTATCACCACTTTTCGCTTATTTGCAGATTTTAACACATTTACGAGTCCATATGACTTATTTAAAGGCTATTATTTGGTTCATGGCATTGGAAAAACTCACTTAACTTAGCTACAAGCACTCAAGCTAAATCTTTATATCTTAATAGGAGTATCTTTTTACAAAATTTTGCCTTTTATTCATCTAGAGATCTTTATTTTTTTCCTCTATATGTACGGTCCCTGCTCAATTTCTTGTGGAACTGATTTTTTATTATTTTCCAACCATCAAGTTCCCTGCTCCATTTCATGCGGATCTTGTCGAACTTTCTATTTTTTATTAGAAATTAGTTGTTAGCACTTCTCACTTTCGCAAAAGTCAAGTTAGTTCTCTAATGTAGAATCATCAAGCCCATATTTTATTGTAGTAAATAATCCTACTTCTTCCTCTTACAAGTGATAGGTCTTTAACAATTATACTCTAAGTGGATTAGTCCTAGTTTTAGAATCCTAGAGATTTAGAATTATTTTGCAAAGTTTATTCGCCACCTACCCACGTTAGTCTCAAGTTATTGCTCATCCCTACTCCAAGTTTTTCTTAATGTGGTCAAGTAGGTGTAGAAGCTCTTCTTTTTTTTTCTAAGTCTGAAGGTAAACAATTCGACCAAATTTTTACTCGAAAAAATTGAAAGCAAAATTTTACTCGTAGGTAAGGCTCTATAAAATAGTAAATATACTAAACTATCTAATCATGCATGCATTATTGTATTCAATTCTAGGTGAGATGAAAGAAATGGAAAATAAGAAATAGAATGAAAAGGAAAACATACTACCACGAATCCACTGATGTTGTAAAAATTTGAAAATTTTCTTTTAAGATCATACTTTGGAGTCTTCAACCAAAATTTATGTCCAATGGTCCACTTACCAAAACACCACCAAACTTATTTTGAACCTTGTCCTCAAGGTTCAAAATTAAGTTTGCAAACATCAATAGAAAAATGATGGAAATAGATGGATAATATATAAAGAAAAATTTAATTCAATACTTGAATGCATAGTTAGGAAAATAAGAAAAACAAAAACAAGAATAAACTAATTTTTAAGTACAAAATTGTTCATGGACTACCTCCCGGTAGCACTTTTGTCTAACATTGTTGGCTCCATGAATTTACCTATTACTTACCATAATCTGGTGCGTGGAGCATATCAACTTCCACATACTAGAGTGGAAAGACTTTGGAATATGGTTTCAATCTATGCCCATTCACTTTAAATGTTAAGACGAGATTGAAATAAAAGTACATTTTGTCCCATACGAAACTCTTTTCGAGAGAAGTTCTAATCATGAAATCTTTTGGTCTTTTCCTTACAGATATGATCATTCCCGTATGCGTCGTTTTGTATCTCCTCGAATTCTTGCAAGTCCAGTTTCCTTTCTTTCCATGTTTCATCAAGTTGCATAATAAGCTTTATGATAGCCTAGTAAGACTTGTGCTCCAACTCAACCAGTAAATGGCAAGTTTTTCCAAAAAAGGTGATATGGTGTTATCCCGATCAGTTTTTGTATGCTGTTCAATATGGACATATGACATCTTCCAGCCGTGATTTTCAATCATTTTTAGAGGGATTCACTGTCTTTTCTAGAATAGAGTTAATCTCCTTATTAGAAATTTATGCTTGGCCATTAGTCTATGGGTTGTATGTTATTGAGTCCTGTGAGTGACATTATATTTCCATATGAGGCTTCAAATCTCCTGATTGCATAAATGAGTTCCCCTGTTACTTATTAGGGCTCGTGGAGTTCTAAAATTAGTGAAGATTATTAACTTTAAGAATTTACAAACCACATTTGCATCATTGGTGGTAGCATTAGCTTCCATCCATTTGGATAAATTATCCATTTCAAGAAGGATGTAAACATTCCTAAAAGATGTTGGAAAGGGTCCCATGAAATCAATCCCCCATACATCAAAGATTTGACATATATGTAGTGAGTTAAGTGGCATTTGATCTCAATGGCCTAGATTACCCGATTTTTGACAGTCAAGATAAGATTTGGTAAACAAGTATGAATCATGAAAAATAGATGGCCAATAAAACCTATTTTCCAAAACTTTCCGGGCTATACGTCGGGCACTGAAATGCCCCCATAAGCATTAAAATGATAGAATGCCAATAGAGACGGGCTTTATACATGGGACACATATCTTCGTATTACTTGATCGTTGTAAAACTTCCATAAATACAAATCATCCCATGTATAATGTCTTGCATCATTACTAAGATTCTTTTTATGCCCTAGTGAGGTGTAAAGAAAACATGCCAGTTGTAATGAAGTTTACAAAATCTACATACCAAGGAGCATCATCCACTATTGAATAAAGGTACTAATCGAGAAATTTTATCTTTAAGGGGGTCGGGTAGTTCACTGCCTTTCTCCATCTTGTTAAAATGATCTGCAACCAAGTTCACTGCCTTTCTCTATCATGTCAACACCCTTTTTATTTACAAGATGTCATAACATCGCATGATACAAGTACACTATGACCTTAGTTCCCAAGATATATGAATGAAACTTCTCTAGTGCAAACATTAATGCAAAAAGTTCTTTTTCTGTAGTGGTGTAGTTCTTTTGTACCAGATCAAGTGTACGGGAGGCATAATAAATTACATGGGAAGCTTTTGACTCTCTGTCCTAAAACTGCACCGACTGCATGGTTACTAGCATTGTACGTAATTTCAAAAGGGAGTTCCCAATTGGGAGCCTGAATAACGGGCGTGCTAGTGACCGAATCTTTGAGTTTGTTAAATGCATATTTACATACTTTATCAAACTCAAAGTTCATTACTTTTTAAAAGAGGTGACATAGGGGTTGCGCAATTTTTGAGAAGTCATTGATAAATCGTCGGCAAAAACCTGCATGGCCAAGGAAAGAACTGATCTCTTGTATGTTAGTCGGATATGATAGTTTCTTTATGACCTCAATTTTGGCTTGGTCTACCTTTACCCTCCTGATGGAGACTATGTGCACTAGAATAAAACCTTCATCTACCATGAAATGACATTTTTCAAAGTTTAAGACCAAGTTTTTTTCAAGCATTTGTTAAGTACTTTTGTCAAATTTGCAAGGCAATTATCAAATAAGTCCCCGTAGAAAATAAAATCATCCACAAACACTTCGATGAACTGTTCCACAAAATTCAAGAAGCTACTTATCATGCACCTTTGGAAAGTAGCTGGTGCATTTCACAATCTAAAAGGCATGCCACTGTAGGCGAAAATCCTGAGTGGTTGAGTGAAAGTTGTATTTTCCTAATCTTCGGGTGCCACTGGTATTTGGTGAAGGTCGAGTATCTGTCTAGACGAAAATAATGGGAACGATTAGCTAATCTTTCCAACATTTGATCTATGAACGGGAGAGGGAAATGCTCCTTTCTGGTGGCGGTGTTGAGCTTATGTAGTCAATGCACACTTGCCACTATTCTGGATGCGGGTGGGGACTAGCTTGCTGTGCGAGTTAGTGACCACTGTGACTCCTATTTTCTTGGGGACTACTTGAATAAGGCTCACCCACTTACTAACAAAAATAGGGTAGATCATCTCGGTATCTAGCAGCTTCACGATTTCCTTCTTGATGACCTCCATCATAAGCAGGTATAGTTTCCATTGAGCTTATCTGGTTGGTTTTGCCCCATCTTCTATGTGTACATAATGCATGCAAGTATTGGGGTTCAGGCTCTTGAAGTCTGCTATCTTCCATCCAATGGCTCGCTTGTATTCATGGAGTACCCTGATGAGCTTCCCTTCTTCTAATAAAGTAAGTTTGGCTGAGATGATCACGGGTAATGTATTATTCTCACCCTAAAATACATACTTCAAGTGTTCAGGTGATGGTTTGAGCTCGGCATTCTCTAGTAATGGAAGAGGTTTGGTGTCGGAAATAGGAAGATCTAAATAACACACGTTAGGTGTCGATTCAAATGAATCTAACTCAGATATGGCTTCTTCTAGTTTAGCGTCGAAGGATGTGCCTTCTTTGTAGAGTGACATGTTATCCAAATGATTCTTCAAGACGATATGAGTTTTATATTTATTGCCTATGAGTAAGGTATGCTGAACAAAGAGATCCACATCATTTATTTCATACACTGGCATAGGCTCATCCATCGAATGTCGCATGGCCTCATATATGTCGAATTTGATAACTTCCCGTCGAGTTCCATGGTTAATAATCAGCTGTGTACATTTACCTAGGTTCTAGCGGTCTTCAAGAATGATCGTCTAAGGAGCACCGATAATGATTTAGACAGGTCTTCCCTTATCATATCCACTAAGTAGAAGTCTAATGGGAACACAAAATAATTTACTCAAACTAATAAATTTTAAAATACGCCCACATATTCGATCACCGATCAATCTGCTAACTAGATCATGATCCATGTCTCTTCAGGAGGTCCTGCTTTAAGTGTCTCATAAATGGATAATGACCTCACATTTATGAAGGGACAAAGATTGCACATTGCTTTGGGGATACTGACATCCCCTATAGTGCAAGGTAGGGAGAATGTCTTAGGGTCCTTACATTTAGGGGGAAGTTTATTTTACAGGATTGTCGTAACAGTTTCTCCTACTTGAATCTTTTCGTTGCCCTTCAATCTCCCTTTCTTAGTGCAAAGCTCCAAGCTCCTTAAGGAATTTCGCATACAAGGAAACCTATTTTAATGCATCAAGAAACGAAATGCTAATTTATATTCTCCTAAAGGCCTCGAGAATCTATTTCTCTTCCTCCCTTTCTCTATCTATCATCAAGCGTTGGGAAAAGGAAGGTTTGACTTTATAAACATGAGGAGTTTCCTTTTGGGGAACTTCCATCAGTTTAGGGATTGGTCATAGGATTTTTACTTAATCCTCCTCCTCATTGGATAGTTCTTTTAAGGTGGCTGGTTTATCTAGGTATTTGGGTCCCTTGTATCATCTGCCGCTACATTGTGTAATAGCATAGGCATTCACATTTGGACTTAGGCAAGGTTGCATGAGAAACTTACATTTTTCCTCTAATCTTTCCAGTTGTTGTGCAATTTGGCCAACTTAGACCTCCAAATTGCGAAAAGCTTTCTTAGTGTTCACCTGGAACTAGGTGACATCTCTAGCAAACTAGCTTTTTTGAGCCGCTAGATATTTAATTATGTCCTCTAGGGAGGAATGATGGATATTGGTTCAGGCAACAATCGTCCTCTATGGAAAAAAAAGAATAGTTTTAGTTTTGGGCCCGTAACTAAAGTTTGGGTTATTCGTCATTGTTGCTTGATTGTGTTGGATTTTGGGGTTCATACGCAGCAGAAAAATTAAAATAATATTTGAAGAACCCAAACAGAATAAAAAATAAGTTCCATTGAACTAGATTTATAAAAGTAAACCACACTTTAATCTATGATTTCTTTTTCTAATTGTTCGATCTCCAAGATGTTCAAACGCACGTCCTATATCGGAAATTTATACATGAACGGTGACCAAGATTTGGAGTGCTAGCCCTAAGAGAGATTTAAAACATTTTTCTTTATTTCCCAAAATCCATAGAACTCGAAAATAGTAAGAACGAACATCAAATCACGTTTTAGGGTTTCGACATCTATTTATATGTGTAGATAAACTCAAAAAAATATATTCGTAATATAACTATTGTATTTCGGCAATTCAAGCAAATTACACATACGCCCCTATTGATAAGTTATTATATAAAAAATCGTAATGGCTTTTATGTCATGAATTTTATCATATAAAATTCATAACTGTAGACTAATTGAAATTGCGCAAAGCCATTCTTTGTATGCGACTCAATAGGTTCATGCGACGTTGGCAGTTAATCAAAACCCTTTTGGTACATAAACCATAAGCGGTCTCTAACAAGGAATTATGACTACCTAAGTAGCACGAATACCAAAGTCGATACAACCTAATGAATAACATATATCATATCATTTTTTGTGCGACATCATTTGAATAAACATAAAGCATGGAAAGTCACCCATAATGTTCAATCGTACTAGTCTTGATCTTTAAATACACTAAAAACATCCAAATGACATTGATCATATCAATTCACTTGGATTTGGCCATTTAACAGTCTAACATATTGAGGTATCCACTGAATTCTCTCTACACGAGAGGGACAAATTCTATTTGGAGTACAAACATTCACATATTTTTCACATGGTAATCAATCACAATCTTTATAATCGTCCGGTTAAAAGACAACGTTTGATTGTGTCAAATTATCATGCTTATAAAATCAAAGTCTATGGTAATCTCAAGTCGAAGGACTAAGTGATATACCTATCATGAGTAACACCTATGACTTAATCTATGTAGTGTTCTCATAGCGGGTCGGTTCGGTACATTGTTCCCTAATAAGTACTTATGATCTCGATTCGTATCCTTATACGGATGATCATCACATGATCATCAATTAAGATTCACACTAGTCTCAACTCATTATAGTTCCAGTATAATGACCAACTAGGGACATTTAGGATATTTCAACAAATACCCATGGATCTTATAATAAGGTAAACATGCAATCAATTATAGTAAAAAATTAAACAAAAACCTCTATTTTATTAACTAAAATTATAAGATAAATAATGTTTATAGATTGGCCTAGGGCACATACCCCAACGTCCACTTGTACCAAGGCCAATCATTCATATATCCAATACCTAATGACCTAACATGACTATCATGCTTCGCTTGTGGAAGAGCCTTCATCAAAGGATCTACAACATTGTCTTCTATAAGAACTATGCAATTCTTCACTTCTCCCCTCTCAATGATTTCTTGAATGAGATGAAAACGTCTAAGTATATGTTTGGATCGGTGGTGCGATCTTGGTTCCTTGGCCAATACTACCGCCCCGTTGTCACAAACAAAAAAACTTGGTAAGCTATACTCGGAACCACACCAAATTCAGAGATGAACTTTTTTATCCAAACTGCCTCCTTAGCTGCATCGAACAATGCAATATACTCAGTTTTTGTTGTAGAATTTGCCATAGTTTCTTGCTTCAAATTTTCCAACTCGCTCGCCTCCATTCAAAGTAAACACATATCCAAATTGCGATCTGAAGTCATCTATATCAGTTTGAAAACTTGCATCTGTGTAACCATTTACAACAAGCTCACCTTCTAAACTTCCATAGACCAAGAACACTTCTTTAGTCCTTCTCAAGTACTTAAGAATGTTCTTCACTGCTATTTAGTAACTCTCACCAGGATCAAACTGATATCTGCTCGTTGCACTCAAAGCATATGATACATCAGGTCACGTGCATAACATGACATACATAATAGATCTAATAGTTGATGGATATGGAATCGTATTCATGCACTCTCGCTCATTATTAGTTTTCGGGCATTAAGTCTTGCTAAGATTTATACCAAGAGACATTGGCAACGACCCTATTTAAGAGTCTTGAATACTGAACCTATTCAGTACCTTGTCGATATAAGCACCCTGAATTAGATCGATCACCATTTAAGATCTATCCCTTTAGATCTTAATCGCAAGGATGTAGGTTGCATCTCCTAAGTCCACTGGGAAACAACTCTCTAACCAAGATTTGACACTATGTAAGGTTGGGATGTCATTTCCAATGAGTAATATATCATCAATACACAGTACCAAGGAAACAACCATGCTTCCACTGACCTTCTTGTATACACAAGGCTCATTTTCATTTTTAATGAGACAAAATTCCTTAATTGCTTCATCAAAAAAAAATTTCCAACTCCGAGAAGCTTGCTTTAATCCATAAATAGATCTTAGAAGCTTGCGCACCTTCCTAAGATTCTAAAGTTGAACAAACTCTTCAAGCTATATCATATATACGTCCTTAAATAACTTTCCATTTAGAAAAGTTGTTTTGACATCTATTTGCCATATCTCAGAGTTATAATTTGCGGCTATGGCTGTTAAAATTCTAATGGATTTTAGCATGGCTACATGAGAAAAAATCTCATCATAATCAACACCTTGAGTCTGTTTGAAACCTTTTGCTACTAGTCGTGCTTTATAAGTATGCACATTGCCATCCATGTCAATTTTCTTCTTGAAAACCCATTTATATAAATGGTCTTACCACCTTCAAGTAAGTCAACTAAGTTCCAAACTTGGTTATCATATATGGATTGCATCTTAGAATTCATGGCACTAAGCCATTTATCTGCCTCAAGGCTAGACACAGCCTCCTGATAAGTAGTAGCCTCATTTAAATCCATGAGCGACCTAACAATAATATTAGTAATAAGTCTTGGGATGATGTCTTACCCTATTAGACCTACGTGAGCCTTGTGATACCTGTGCAAGTTCAACTAATTCAAGACTTTGTTGATCTCCCATTAGTGGTTAAGTGTTTATTTGTGGTTCTTGAACTTCTTTAAGACTTACTTTATTCCCATTGTTGTCATTTGAAATAAACTCTTTTTCGATAAAGACACCATTCTGAGCAACAAAAATTTTGTTCTTAGTAGGATTATAAAAGTTGTATCCTTTAGTTTCTTTAGGATAACCAACAAATACACACTTGGTAGATTTGGCTAATAATTCTTCTAAGATTTGTCGTCGTAAGAAAACCTCACAGCCCCAAATCTTAAGGAAAGACAAATTTGGCCTTTTCTTAAACCACATCTTCTACGGTGTTTTATCAACCGCTTTAGAAGGTACACAATTCAATGTAAACGCAGCAGTTTCTAAGGCATAGCCCCAATAGGAAATAGGAAGATTGAATGACTCATCATAGATTAAACTATATCCAATAAAGTCTGATTTCTTCTCTCAAAAATACCATTCCATTGTGCAGTTGCTGGAGGAGTTAACTGTGAGACAATCCTACAATTTTTAAGATGATCATCAAACTTTTGGCTCAAATATTCACCACCTCGATCTGATCGAAATGCTTTAATAGTTTTACCAAGTTTATGTTGTACTTTCATTCTGAAATGTTTGAAACATCTCAAAAGATTCACCTTTATGTTTAATGAGATACAAGTAACCATATCCTCTAAAATAATCGGTGAAATTAATGAAATCCTAATAACTACCTCTAGCCATTGTGTTTACAGGATCGCATACATCAGTATGTATTAGACCTAATAAATCACTTGCCTTTCACTGTGTCCAGTAAAAAGACTCTTTGTCATCTTGCCTAGTAAACAAGACACACATGTTTCATATGATTCAAAATTGAATGAATCTAAAAGTCCATCTTTATGGAGTTTAAAAATGTGTTTCTCATTTATGTGGCCAAAATGACAATGCCAAACGTAGGTTTAATTCAAATCATTTGATCTAAATCTGTGACGGCCCCAACTACTAAATATGGTACCGCCCGGCCTAATCCTGTACTCAAGCCTTAATCCACATGATCTAAGACTTCAATAAGTATTAGTCAGCCTATCGTCCCTATATCCTCCAAATCTCCATGTATTATTATATTATCACATTGACAGGTAATTCAAAAGCGGAAGCATTGGTAATTCAACATTCCTTTATTAAGCGGGAGCATTAATTCTCCAAAACATTCCTAAGTATGGAAAATCAGGAAAAGACATCATTTCATGCATGTACGTATAGATATGAAACTATTCACTCAACCCAATGTACAACCCAAAATGACATAATTAATAATAATACAACAAAAGTCGAGACGTACAAAATGAGTGAGGACAGTCGCTGAACTGCTCAGAGGAAGTCACCGATCTTCTCCTTCCCCGATCTGCTGCTGCTCGACGGACCTACACCTACCGTCACAAACTAGACGCTGAGTATAGTGATATTTAAGTACTAACTGGAGAATTCTATGTCACATTTCCAAAATAAATGAATGGTATTTCAAACCATGAAGTAGCGAAATAAATTGATGAAACAAGAAATGCATGTAAATACCAGAGTTAAAGATAAAGAGACAGACACAGGCTAAGTCGAGATGATCTACGTCCGATCGGCGGTGAGACCTTTCACCTAACCTTTCCCACAACTATATGGAGCAGCGCTCAACATATTTAACTCAAATAGCGGAGCTACGCTCTACGCTTTCGAACATCAATCTCATGTTTGCCGACCACCCCGAGTCCCATACCTCGTGTGCCGCGCAAGTGTAGTGGTGAGTGCCGAAACCCTGGTAGACCCATGTCCCCATGAACCGCGCATCTCTCGTGCAATGGACACTAGATAATCCCTATTTTATTTTCAAAGATAAATATTTTCCAAAATTCTAGGATACCAAGATAAATTCGGCTACAAAGCCCAAAGGAAATCGAATACAAGTCCGCTTAAATCCACATTATTCCATTAGCATGTTTTTTATCAATTTTGCTCAAGAATGACATCAAGTGTAGGTATCAAAGTCAATGAAACAAGTCACAAGGCATCATGTCACAATATCCACTCATGAATAGATACAAGAACAACATGATGTGCGAGTTCAAGTAGCAATGTCTACCAATAGACTAAGAAAGCAATAAAAGAATGAAATGAAATATAAAATTCTCACAATTGTACTTACAAGTCACACGCTTGTCCTAGTCTATCTGATCATTCGTTAAGTCGAAGTGCGTGCCCAAACGCCAGAGGTCTCCCTTTAGTTTCCTACCATGGGATAATATAACATTTTAGACCATTTTGTTTTATTTTCGGCCAATCGACCCATTTCGCGTTTTTCGAGGTAAAACCCCGTATAACATCTCAACCGACTTCCGAATTCTTCACTTTCTATGGAAATCTCAAATTTCTATTGATTTGGGTCACAAATATATTTTCCCTATTTTTCTGGAATTTTCCTGAATTTTTTCCATGTTTTTCTCTATTTTCTGATATTTATTTATTAAAAATCAGTTTAATTAATTTAACTAATTAAATATATATATATATATATTATTTTTATTAGGGTGGGTCCGGGTTAACCCGACCCGGTCCAGCCGGATCCTGGTCGACTCGACCCGGTCCCAGTCTGATCAGGGTCCGGCCCGGCCCGGCCTACCCGGGCCCAGGTCGGCCCGACCCGACTCACACCCATCTTCTTCCTCCTGTGCGAACCAGAGCTGCTGCTGTTTTTTTTTTCACTAGGGTTGGGCGTTCATCCCCAACCCTAAATAGGGTTTGTGCAGGGGAGGCGACTCCCCTGCCGTCCCTCGAGCTCGGATAAACTGCCAGGGCAGTTCAGCTGAGTCTCCAACCTCGGACCAACAACACCGAACACAACAACAACGAACACAACAACAACGACAACACAACAACAACCGAAATCAACAACTCACCTTAGAGCTCGGTCTCTCTCTCCAGGTCTCTCTCTCTCTCTCTCTCTCTCTCTCTCTCTCTCTCTCTCTCTCTCTCTCTCTCTCTCCTCTCTCTCCTTCTTGTTCCTCTCGGCCTTTTTCCTCCTCTTCTCTATTTTTTTTTTTGGAAGTGTGGATAAACCCCACATTATCCTTTTATATATATATAAGATTAACTCTAGCCACTTTTTTTTCATTTTTTTTATTTAACTCAAATACATTAAGCGTACCCCATATGTCGCTACCTCGGTCCCACGTCGACACGTGACTCGAGGCGCGTCCCCCGCTCGTCTCGGTATCTGCATACCCGTAAATGACTTAGTAGTCTACACATGTACAGTACACTAGTCAAACAACACAACAAATATAATATTTACCTCGGCCACCGTGCCTCGGTATTGACACGTATCTCGCTGCGGGTCCCACGTCACAGGTAATTTTGTCCTGATTAACGAAGTAAACGTGTATTAGTTATTTGGGCCTTGACAATACTTCCCAACTATTAGGAAGTTTGTCCTCGAACTTAAACTAAATGAATTTAAAATACTTGACTCGAAAAGGTACAGAAATCTGTCTCGCATATAGTCTTCCCATTCCCAAGTGAGTTCTGAATCTCCATGAAACTGCCACTTGACTAACACCTTCGGGATAGACTTGCTTCTTAACTGCTGTAAGCTTCGGTCAATAATCTGAACTGGTTGCTCTTCATATGAGATATCTTCACTCAAATCAATCTGACTCAAATCCACTGCCGGTCTCTCGCCTACCCTTGACTTGGCTAGTCGAAGCATCGAAATATGAAACACTGGATGAATTCCCGACATCTGTGGAGGTAATTCTAGCTCATATGCAACCTTTCCAACCTGTTTCTTTATCTTGAAAGGTCCGATGAATCTTGGTGCTAATTTGCCTTTCAAACCTAATCGTTGATGGCCCTTACGAGGATAAACCTTAAGATACACTAAAGCTCCCTCATCGTACTTGAGATCGTTGCAATACATGTGCACATACTTCTTCTACCGATCCTCGGCTCCATTGAGTCTCTGACGAATCAGTTGTACCTTCTCCGTATGATCGACAACAATCTCAGGCCCCACGGTTTCCAGGTCCTCTGGCTCAGCCCAACACGATGGTGAGCGACATGGTCTACCATACAAAGCCTCAAAAGGTGCCATCTCAATACTGGCCTGATAACTGTTATATGCAAACTCACATAACAGTAGGTATTCCTCCCATGATCCGCCAAACTCTAAGACGCACGCCCGTAACATATCCTCGAGAACCTGTATCAATCTTTCAGTCTGCCCGTCATTCTGAGGATGAAAAGTCGTACTAAACTATAGGCGTGTACCATACTACTCCTGCATACTCCGCCACATCCTGGACGTATACAAAGCATCTCTCTCTGACGTAATAGTCACTGGTACCCCATGCAGTCTAATAATCTCTCGCTCAAACAAGATACTCAACTGATCAAACGTATAATGTGCAGCCACTGGTAGAAAATGAACAAACTTTGTCAGTCGATCAACAATAACCCAGATGGAATCATGGCTCCGGGCGGTTCTCGGCAATCCTCTCACAAAATCCATAGCAATGTCTTCCCACTTCCACCGTGGAATGGGAAGAGGCTATAGCAACCTTCTAGGTCTGCGATGTTCAGCCTTCACTTGCTGACGAGATCCCACAGTTCCGGATAAACTCTGATATGTCCGCTTTCATCCCAGGCCACCAAAAATGTCTCTTCACATCATGGTACATTTTGGTCCTTCTTGGATGAACAGTGAACCGGGAACGATGTGAGTCCTGAAGAATTTCATCTCCTAGCTCTGGTATTGACGGGATCCACAGTCTGCTCCTGAAGCGTAAACATTGTTCCGACGTCTTTGTCTTATCAACACAATCTGCACTCTACGCTAACTCACTGACACTGGAGTACAACCTGTCGGTCCTTTGACCCTCTGACACTCTTTGTGTAGATACGGTCTGTACTCTAATCTGTACACAAATCTCAACTCGAGTGTCAGTAGGAACCTCCGCATCTATGATAGGTATCCTACTCAGCGCATCAGCGACTACATTCACTTTTCCCGGATGATATTCCAAGGAAAAGTCGTAATCTTTCATAACTTCTAACCATCTGCGTTGCCGCATATTCAAATCCTTTTGTGTGAAAAGATATTTCAAACTCTTATGATCAATAAAGAGTGTAAACGTCTCTCCATACAGATATTGTCTCAATATGTTCAACGCAAACACTACTGCTGCCAGCTCTAAGTCATGCGTAGGATAAGTCTTCTCATGTACCTTTAACTGTCTGGATGCAAATGCTACTCTACCGGTACCCTGCATCAACACACATCCCTGACCTTTATGAGAAGCATCAGTATAGACTGAGAATCCCTGTCCAACCTATGGTAACACTAATACTGGTGCAGTAGTCAATAACCTCTTCAGCTGAGCGAATACCTCCTCACATTCCTCAGACCAATGAAATCTCACATCTTTCTGAGTCAATTTAGTAATTGGTGAAGCAATTTTTGAAAAATCCTTCACGAATCGGCGATAATACCCTGCTAAACCCAGAAAACTTCTTATCTCAGTCACTGAAGTCGGTGCTGGTCAATCCATAATCGCCTGAATCTTGGATGGATCCACTGATATCCATGCAGCTCCGACAACATGCCCTAGAAATTTGACCTCTGACAGCCGGAATTCATATTTACTGAATTTGGCGTATAGTCTATGCTCCCTCAAAGTCTGGAACGTCTCTCTGAGGTGTTGTTCATGATCCTCTCTCGTCTTCGAGTATACCAGTATATCATCGATGAAGACTATCACGAATCGGTCAAGAAACGATCTAAAAACACGATGCATCAAATCCATAAACACTGCTGGAGCATTGGTCAACCCAAACGGCATGATTGTGAACTGAAAAATGTCTATATCTAGTGCTGAAAGTTGTAATGGACATATCCTCGTTCCTGATCCTAAGCTGATGGTACCCTGATCGCAGGTCTATGTTGGAGAAAAATTATGCTCTTTTCAGCAAATCAAATAATTCATCTATCCTCGGGAGTTGATATTTGTTCCTAATTGTGACTTTGTTCGACTGTCTATAGTCGATACAAAGTCTCAACGTACCATCATTTTTCTTCACAAAAAGGATGGGTGCTCCCCATGGCGACATGGAAGGTGTGATGAATCCTTTCTGTACCAAATCCTGGAGCTGAGTCTTCAACTCTTATAGCTCTCGTGGTGCCATCCGGTATGGTGGTATAGAAATCGGTTTCGTACCTGGTACCAACTCAATAATGAAATCGATATCTCGCGGCGGCGGTAAACCAGGTAAATCCTCTGGAAACACATCAAGAAACTCCCTCACAATCGGTATATTTTCCACCCTAGGTCCTTGCCTCTCTAGTACAGTGTACAGTGAAATCAACGCTTCCATCTCCTCACTAGTCGCAGGTCGACCTCTCGTTCCTACAGTCCTCGCTGTACTACCTTTATAAATGAATGGCGGACGCCCTGGGATCTCAAATATCAATATCTTGTTGAAACAGTTGATATGAGCGTGGTATGCCGCTAACCAGTCCATCCCCAAAATCGAATCGAACGCCAAACATTCGAGGACTCTAAATCAGCCGGTAGCTCTACTCCAGCTATCGCGACGAGACATTTCTCAACAATACTATGAGGGTAGACTCTATCCCCGGCTGCAGTACTTAATATCAAATGTATGCTAAGTTGAACGGATTTCAACCCTAGGACGTCTATCATGCGACCAGCAATAAACGATACAGAGGAGCCAGAATCAAATAAAACATATAAAGCGTGATCACAAATAGAAACCGTACCCTCAATAAGACCTCGTGTAGCGTCGGCGTCTGGCTGGACTACCATGTGAAATTCCTAGCAGGTCTGCTGTGCGTAAACTGCTGCATGATGTGGGCATTCTCTCCCGATGTGTCCGACATGTCCACATCTGTAACATGTCAATTGTCTGCGCTGACCCTGAGTCTGAGACTGGCCCTGTGCCTTATACTGACCCTGTCTCTACACCTGTTCCGGTCACTGTCTCGTATCTCGGCCTCTGCCTCTGCCTCGACCTCTACCACCCTGCGGCTGCTACAGTGAAGCTTGTGGGGCGGGAAGTGCAGGAACTATAGGAGCTGGTAAGGCTGGTCTAATGGGAGGTGGCAAGGGAAGTCTGCCCACTGTGCTCTGTGCTGAAGCAATGGATGATATAGGAGGCACATCCAGTGGGGGTGTAGCTTGCCTCGAACCTTGGGATCCTCGGTTCCATCCCCTTGCTCCCTTACCCCTCTGTCTCCTCCTCTCATACTCTGAGGCCTGCTCTGCAGACAAAATTGGACCAGGTGCTCTGCCATCAGCAACTCGGCCCAAATAGTATGTCTCATGCGCTAGGGCTCGCTCATAGATCTCGGTGCATGTTCTCGCGCCTGAACTGACGACGTAATATCCAATATCGGGCCTGAGTCCATCACCAAAGTGATATACATCCTCGGACTCATCTCTCACTAAATCCCCAGCAAACTGGCGCAAATAATCATATCGATCCATGTAGTGCATCACAGTCTCCTCTGGCCCCTATCTCAAATCCATGAACTCTCGTCTCAATCGCTTCATGACTGAAGGCGAAAAATACTGCTGATAGAACTTCAGCTTAAAAGCATCCCATGTCTTGAACTCTCCGTGAGTGGCCACTGTCATTCGCCACCACACGTCATCGTCTCGCTCGAGTGTATATGATGAAATCTCTGCCCGAAGTCTATCCTCAATCCTCAAGACCCGATGAAGCTTCTCTTGAGACAGGATCCATTTCTAAATCTTCTGAAAATCCCTGACTCCATCGAAATAAGCTGGTTTGAGTCTGATGAAGTCCTTCACTAACAAAACTTCCACTGAAGTGCTAGAAGATGCGGGCGTGGGAGACGGTACGGCGTCCACTGTCTCCACTACTGGTTCGGTCACGTCTATCGACGCTGCTAAAGCTGCAGCAAGAAGTGTTGGCGCCTGGACAGTCGGTGTAGCAGTCGTAGGAGTTGATGTCGATGCTGGTGCAGCAAAACGCGCGGTCATCATCGCGATGAAATCAGTCAACTGCTGGCCCTGATCTGTCACTCGATCAGACAGTCGTTGTAAATCCTCCGCTATCGTAGGAGGCAAACTGTCGCTAGGCTTTGGATCTCCTCCCCCGCGTGTATCAGCCATTGGGGTCTGCAATGGATAGCGAACGCGAATCAGCTTCGACTTGTTGTAGCGCATAAGTACGTATATATATATATAGCAATTAACAAGTACATAGCCGAAATCCCCTATCTCACTGTCACTAACTTCCCAACTAATGGTGTCTAGGCAATGAGTATATGGTTTCCACAACTAAGGTTTGTATTTGATGCATTGTGGTCTCTAAACCTATTCTTTAATACCAACTATGACGGCCCCAACTACTAAACAGGGCACCGCCCGGCCTAATCCTGTACTCAAGCCTTAATCCACATGATCTAAGACTTCAATACGTATTAGTCAGCCTATCGTCCCTATATCCTTCAAATCTCCATGTATTGTTATATTATCACATTGACATGTAATTCAAATGTCAAACGGAAGCATTGGTAATTCAACATTCATATATTAAGCGGAAGCGTTAATTCTCCGAAACATTCCTAAGTGTGGAAAACCAGGAAGGACAACATTTCATGCATGTATAGATATGAAACTATTTACTCAACCCAATGTACAACCCAAAATGACATAATTAATAATAATACAACAAAAGTCGAGACGTACAAAATGAGTGAGGAGAGTCGCCAAACTGCTCAGAGGAAGTCGTCGATCTTCTCCTTCCCCGATCTGTTGCTGTTCGACGAACCTACACCCACCGTCACAAACTAGACGGTGAGTATAGTGATATTTAAGTACTAACTGGAGAATTCTATGTCACATTTCCAAAATAAACGAATGGTATTTAAAAGCACAAAGTAGCGAAATAAATTGATGAAACAAGAAATGCAAGTAAATACCAGAGTTAAAGATAGAGAGACAGACACAGGCTAAGTCGAGATGATCTACGTCCGATCGGCGGTGAGACCTTTCACCTAACCTTTCCCACTACTATATGGAGCAGCGCTCAACATATTTCACTCAAATAGCGGAGCTAGGCTCTACGCTTTCCAACATCAATCTCATGCTTGCCGACCACCCCGAGTCCCATACCTCGTGTGTCGCGCAAGTGTATTGGTGAGTGCCGGAACCCCGGTAGACCCATGTCCCCGTGAACCGCGCATCTCTCGTGCAATGGACATTAGATAATCCCTACTTTATTTTCAAAGATAAATACTTTCCGAAATTCTAGGATACCAAGATAAATTCGGCTACAAAGCCCAAAGGAAATCGAATACAAGTCCACTTAAATCCACATTATTCCATTAGCATGCTTTTTATCAATTTTGTTCACGAATGACATCAAGTGTAGGAATCAGAGTCAATGAAACAAGTCACAAGGCATCATGTCACA
Organism: Stephania cephalantha; assembly: GCA_039657325.1. Classification (NCBI taxonomy): domain Eukaryota; kingdom Viridiplantae; phylum Streptophyta; class Magnoliopsida; order Ranunculales; family Menispermaceae; genus Stephania; species Stephania cephalantha. Next base: position 18,576,024 of record CM077569.1, on the reverse strand, counting down.
ATATTCACTCATGAATAGATACAAGAACAACATGATGCGCGAGTTCAAGTAGCAATGTCTACCAATAGACCAAGAAAGCAATAAAAGAATGAAATGAAATATAAATTCTCACAATTGTACTTACAAGTCACACGCTTGTCCTAGTCTATCCGATCCTTCGATAAGTCGAAGTGCATGCCCAAACACCGGAGGTCTCCATTTAGTTTCCTACCATGGGATAATATAACATTTTAGTTCATTTTGTTTTATTTTCGGTCAATCGGCCCATTTCACATTTTTCGAGGTAAAACCTCCGTATAACGTCTCAACCGACTTCTGAATTCTTCACTTTTTATGGAAATCTCAAATTTCTATTGATTCAGGTCACAAATATATTTTTCCTTATTTTTCTAGAATTTTCCTGAATTTTTTCCATATTTTTCTCTATTTTCTCATATTTATTTATTAAAAATCAGTTTAATTAATTTAACTAATTAAATATATATATATATATATATTATTAATAAAAAAATAGTTTTAATTGAAAAAAATCAAATAAAATCCCTAAAAATTAGAAAATGATGATAAAAGGGATTTTTTGATAATTAATGTTAATTGGGGTTTTTATGAAAAATGAGGATTTTGGGATTTTATCAAGGATTTATATCGCGGATTTCGCATCGTACGTGTTTTGATACTCGAAAATGTTTGAAATTTGAAAAATTGTTTTAAAGCCGAGTCTATCGTAGTTTTCAATTTCAGACCACAATTTGCAGTCAAAATCGAGATCTGGACATCTAAGGATTTGATTTCGACGGATATCAAAGTTTTTGAGTCAATACGAGACAAATTAAAATAAACAAATTGAAGAAAAATTGTGGAACGATTGTAAAATCTTGTCGAACTTGAAAAATAATTTTAGGAATGCAATTAGATCCCTATGTGGAATATTTTGCGGACACGGGGTGTAAAAAGTGACGGTATCACGTTTGTAAGGTTAAGTAAATCTTATAGTAACATTTACATTGTACTATTATAATTTCGTATGAATTGCATTAATCCTTGATATTACATTTTTTTATTGTACATGCATGCATGGGTAGGGAGGATAATGTCGATTCGAGTCTCCTTATAGTGTCTACCTGACTGTGTTTATAGGGTTTACTTATATAGTATCTACCTGACTGTCTGTACATGATAGAACTATACTATGCTTGAGCGGCTTGAGTCACTGATACTTTGTATCACATGGTTATCATGAGATCACGTTTAATCATATCATACTTCGATAGACTCGATAAACAAGACTCGTATGGTTATCCTCTCTTACCATGAGTCCTTACTACTATTTACTTACCACTTTCGAAGAACGTTATCTGATAGTGGTCGGATAACAGAAACGGGATAGATTCACGATTGGATTTAAATTCGTTAGATTACATTTTTCGTTTTATCTTTCAATGATTATGCATTTGATTATTACAGGTGTACTGGATAGTGTGGGATTTACTTATCAGACATTATCGAAATTTATAACTGGGTAATGAAGGGTTCGAGCGACGACAAAGGAAAGGGAAAGCTATCAGATTTTTTGTGACTTCATTGGTTCCTTTTTCTCTATGTATGTATTGTTTTTGAACATTATATATTGGATAAATGGGTTTTTGGGTTTGTGTGCGATTAGGACTTATTTTGGAGTTGTTGTTATTGTTTTCGAACAATGCGGAATTAAGGTAGTAGCGGTTTAATGTGTTTGAAAACTTGAAATAGGTTAGAATGAATGTATAGTTTTTATGATTGCGATATATATTGTTAAGGGAGGATTGTGAGTCCTTCTGCATTTCTACCAAGATGAACAGGTTTTGTTGAAGATTTTTTAGGCCAGGCTTTCCGTTGTAGGCTTAAAAATAGAGAATGTGCTGTCAAATTTTTTTATGGAATTTTGAGTATAAATTAATCAATCTAAATGAATTTATGAACTTTGAGATTTAAGATTTACTTTTAGAATTCATTGTTGTTGATAAAGTTTCATATTTGATGATTACGATATATTAATTTTATTTATTTATTGATGGTGAAAATTAAGGCTGCTACATTATTAGGGGAATTAAGGTAATCTAGGCCGGTCAGATGCCCTAATTAGGTGGGGTATGACACCTTAATCATACAATTAACTATATGTCTTGAAATACTTTCCATTTTAATCCTTAGTAAAACTCCAAAACTAGATTTATATCCTCAACGAAACTCACTACTCGTTTTACTTAATTGGAGAAAATTAGTTAATCATACGGATTATCATCCGTACTCTTACAAAAATTTTGGCAGCACCTCCTCTAAAAATGGCTTGCTTGAAAACTTTCACCTAATAGATAGTAGAATTAGAGAGAGGCCTAAAAGGACTCACAACTCCCCGCACTTCACAATATATATCAAATTCAAACTTAAAATACTAACTTAGAGTATCCGATCACTTAGTTAGAACTTTATAATCCCAATATAAATTAAAATTGAATCATAAACCTCGTAACATATTGTAAATTAATTTAGGAGACTTTCATAACCTATTCATAAATATTTCACGACTTAGACTCACCCCAAAGCCCAAAACAATATATATAAAGTGATTACAACAAGAAAATTAAACTTTTAAACTTAAAACATTCACAAAAGATCTTTGAGCTTTTCCCGTTCTGTCTGGTCTTCAAAGAAAAAATTACATCATCAAAAACAACTCGAAGATGTCAGGTAAGTAAACTCCAACATTGCTTTATACTCCTGCAAATGTTAGTCCGAATACATGGAAACATGTAACTGCATTTCCAAATAAGAAGAAATTTATATAGTAATGTGGAACCCTCATTTTCTGTTCTAAGCTCATAACAAGCAGGCCCACTCACGATAAACCTAGAACAATCTTATGAGTTCAATCCAAGCTACCCCTGAGTTGACATTACCCACCTTAGACGCCTGTAGTATGTCTAGTTTGGAGTGGAGCACCTCAAACTATTATGACCGAAGCATGGGAATCTCTATTCGGATGCCATGTATACATGACCAAGAATGATGCAAAATGTAATGCAGACTAAACACAAATGTAGGTACGAAGATAAATTTCATAAATAGTGAAGACCACTGTAGGGTTTACTTACAACCAACCAACTTTGAGCTAAACTCTTGAAGCTCTCGGAGCGTCGGATCACCTTAAAAATTATTTCAATAACTTCCTTGCATACCCAATTATATTATGGGTCAAGCTTCAAGTGAACGAAATAAAGAAACCTAATGAAAACTGCGACCGAAGTATGCTTGAGAACAGTTTCCAAAAATATTAATTTATATAACTGTTTCAACTAGCTTTCAACTAGCCAATTTCAGGTAACTTTTTATTCTTGAAAACCTCAATATTTGTCATGATGACCTAAAAAGAACTTGTAGTACTAATGTTCTACTTTCCATAAAATCTAAGAATACTAAAATCAGATCACCAAAAGAGAAGTTATGAATTTTCCAATATGGCATGTCAACTAGGCAAACTTTATTTATTTTGAACTGAAAAACTTCTCCAAATCAATATTTTCGCAATTAAGTCTTAATGACTCAACAAGAAACACCACAAAATCACTCAACACCAATATCAAAATATACCCACAACGCGTGGAGTAAAATTTGACCAAAACCAATAATTGATTCTTCCAGAAATCCAATGTAAATAAATACCAACTATAAAACATCTTCAAAATAGTTATCAACTTAATCACATTAGTTCAATTCATCAAAACCCTAACCCACGCCAGTGAGACTTATTTCAAATTGGTGCAAATCAATCAAATATACCAATTCAAACAATTCCTACCAATTTATATCAAAACCCTGCAAAAGAAATTGATAAAATGCGAGAATTCAAATTAAATTTAGAAAAAAATGCCATGAATTGAAAATTTATCAAATTTCAAGCCGAATACCTCGTTTTCGACGCAGAAACTTAGCTCGAATTGACCATCTCGCGATGCTCTACAGTTTTGCGGAAATAAATTGGACGAAAATTGAACATTGGGAGTTCGCGAAGCAAAAAAACGAGTTAACAGGGTTAGAGAATTCGTTCCCTGTTTAAATAAAAAGAAACATTCATTTCATATTTGAAATTTTTGTCTAGTTTATATATAAACTCTCAGCTGCTTGTTAGCAGCTTAATTTCTTTTTATTTATTAATTCCTGAAATCTTTATTTTAACGTGTTTTGATATTCGGTGCTCGTTTTGGATTCGATTTTTCACCAAATTGAGCTAACCTTTTGACAAAATAGTCTAACTTCATAAAATGTTCATAACATTAGTTTGGTCACGCCAAAACCTCATAAATCTTAACTTTGTCGACAACATACAAAACCCTTATAGACTAATTCTCTTGCCATACTAAACCAAACTTACACTAATTTGTACTCAATCTCAACCTCGACTACCGCCAACCAACATAAAGCTCGATGTAAGGTCTTGCACCAACTTCGTTCTCATTCTATAATACCATTGATCCTGACTTGCACGCAAATCGAGGTAAAATCTTCATGTTATACTTGACACTTGTTCACTAGTTTTTGAGCAACCAATAATTTTATTGCAGTTGTGCCCTTTAGACACATACTAACAACCCCGATTATGACAAATTGAGGATACACCTCGACACACCCCGACTTCACGACAAAATACCACATAATACACACACTAGGGATTCATAATTAAAAAAATAATATTTTACTTTTTAATCTTCGATTTGTAATGCGTGGGTCCCACCTTGAATAGATAAACTCCGATTAAAATCCGAAAATACTTAATTAGTCACCTAATCAAGTTTATGAAATTCTCTGATTTTACAATTCTTCCCAAATAATTAAGAATTTCGTCCTCGAAATTTCAACGTACAGGTTACTGAACCAAAAGAGATATGAGAATTTGATCCTTCATATACAACTCTTTAAATCCAAATTTGTAAAAACCATTTCCAAGGCGAAACCACTAAGTAGACCCAATCACTTTCATTGTAATCAACAACTCAGTGGTAAAGATCATAAACATTTCAACTTGTCATTTCCATCTTTTTGGCCTAATGAAAAGTCATATCAACTACTCTGAAAATCTTGACATTTTGTGAACTTCTAATGAGTTAAACTATCAGCTTTGTGAAATATCCAATAGCATTACTTTTCTTCACTACTCATTTCATGCCTTGAATCCCATTCAAGCATCAATATTTAGCATGATCTAGCCTATCTTGCTTTTCAATAAAACCATTTTCAATTCTTAATTGATAACAATCCCACAAACCATTGATAATTCTTTCCATATCCACTAAACTCTGGTACATATCCCAGCTTACTTTCTCATCACTGATTATCTTTTAATTTATATTGTTTGCTGATCAATTCTTAGACCGTCATAAGTCTAAATTTCAAAGTGATGCTAACAATATTTGAGCACACCATTAGATACAAAAGTAGAGTTGCGCGTTTATATGATCCATAACCATTTCAGCATTTCTTAACAGAAACTTGGAATCACACAAGTCATCCTATTACTATAGATATCTAATAACATCTGTCATCCCATGATAAGAGATTTCAGATTTCAATCTGATCAAGAAATGCAACCTGACACGACATGCAACTCTCACTCATTATCTAAATGCCTACTCACAATATCATTTATATTTGTGGATAAGAAAGCAAATACAAATTCCAACTCGTCAGCCATTTCACTTAAATTTTTCTTTAACTTGTTAGAAATTTAATGACTTTTCTAACTTCTTCAAATCATTTTCTATTCACGAGTTCACAATAAACCTCATTCTTTCACTTAACAACCAATCACTTCCAGATTTCCTTGATCACCACTCCGATTTCCTAATTTTCATGTTACCAACGTATTCACATTAGTTTTTATTATTTCTCTAATTTATGAGATTTCCCATCATCTCGATCTTAATCACTAATTGTTTGCTAGACTTCTTTCCTTACTTGAATAGAGATAATTATCCTTAACTTAACTAGATATACATTTCTAAATAAATATATCGACATATTTCATGATTATACTCTCACAGTATGACTTTTAACTTATATTTCATAAAAGTTATAAATATGATATCTCTTTTTTCCTCGACTTAATACATATATTTGGCTCTACTCAATTTACTCTTGAATAATATTCAAATCCTCAAACATATTAAGCCAGACTTACTATCATTTATTCAGTATTTTCAACCAATATGGATAATATTGACTAACAGAGTTGTAAGTAATACATATATTTTCATTTTCATTTGTATCTTCACCATCACACATGGTGTAGCACTACATTTGAACCAATATACAACATATTTAGTGATATCAGTTGTATACTGCTTTGGTTCAACATTTTCAACTTTTGGAGTTTAATTCCAAGTAAGATCCATGTGAAGATATATTAAGTTCCTTTAAACTTATATTTTGATATAATAATTCTTATCGGGACTTGTTCACCTAAAATCCCCCTTTCCATACTTATGTGAGAATGTATTGATCATTTAGTTGTTTATACTTCAGCTTCCAATTAACTCTAACAAAACTTCATAGACTCTTTTATCCTAAATATCATCAATTCATTTAATTATTCAAAGACAGGTGTCGTCACAGCGGTCTTCTATGGTGTGACTGAATTAAGATTACGATACGGAGTTACTTAAAATTTTGGTCATGCACAGCTACTCCAGTGTCTTACATTGACTAAAGGAGTCCATTTGTGTCACTTCCAGTAATTACAAGTCATCTCTACATCTCATTTTATTTTGTACACAAAGTCTATTCCATTTTGTTTTTATCAATCTTAGTTATTCTCACATTTGTCTCATTCTTGGTCCATTTTTTCAACACTTAGTCCACTTAGAGCTTCTTAGTCTTGATTTACAATAGTGATTTACATCTCTTCTCTTTTCGAAAACTTAGCTAAGGACGATGCGACTTTTATTATCATTCAATCTATTGAAGTCTTCCTTAGCTAACCTTTATTCAAAAAAGAGAAATTTTGTGACAAAAATAGTTGAAGTATTTGTTATTGCCTTAAGTTGTTTACATTAGTCTTGAATTTCTTGACATTTCTTTTTCTTAAAAAGAAATTCTGTACTTTTCAAGAAACTATGTAAGATAACTAAATTTCTTAATAATCATCAATTCCATTTTTATGAATTCACCTATTTGTTATAGTTCATTTGAAAAGATAGAATAATTTGAATTTCCAAACTCTTATTAACTTGACATCTAATCAAACTCTTAAAGGATGATATTTCGATCATCAATTCCATTTTTATGAACTCACTTATTTGTTATTGTTCATTTGAAATGATATAATAATTTGAATTTCCAAACTCTTATTAACTTGACATCTAATAAAACTCTTAAAGGATGATATTTCAATCATTTAAGTCCAATAAATGGAAATTCTTACTGTATAGGAGCTCTTACTGGCTTCTTATAAAAATCATTTATCGATATTCCATTAATACATCTATCTCTTCCTTTGTTACATTTTAAGTCATAGTGATAGGCATCATAAATTAATTTGGTTAGAAGTGATTATTGGGTACTTTAAATTTCAAGACGCAACTACTTATGTTTTATTTAATAGCTAATCCGCGCTATTTTCATACCATTTCCCCAAATCTCAACTTCTAACACACTGATCTTGTCATTACACCTTTCATTTTTAGTTAGATAGTTGATCTTTGTTTCGTAACAAAACCTAATCTAGTGTTACTAAATATTACTTCTAACTAGTATATTTCCCTTCATTTTACCATTACTTTATTTGATTCATAGAAGCATTGTACTCAACGTCACTTATAATTAAGCAATTTAAGTAAGAAACAATCCAAAACGTTCAATACTTCTAATTATACGTCATTTGATTGTTTCAAGCCATGGTTTTATTACATATTCCAATTTGTGTTTGTTTTGGAAAGAAAACAATACTTCGTTTCAAAGTATTATATTTTTGTAGAAATCGACTTAGATAACTTAACTAATCCAATTACAATGCCATTGTGATTTTTGGTGAAAACTCAGTTTATCAAATCAATTTACATTTTTGAAAACTCATGTCTCCTTTTATTCTCGTTAAGACTGTTTTCGAAGGCAACTCTTTAATTGGTTATGAATTCAACAAATACTTCTTAGAATAAGTATTCCTGAGTTACTAGTTCAACTGGAAATAACCTCATTCTAAAATACAAGATATCCATATCTTGTGCTTTTTAAAAGTCTCAATCTCATTTTACGTTTTCTAAACGATTTTTTATCATTTGAGAATTAATTTAAGTCTATTTTGGCACTTTCCTGAGTGTTTCACAATTGTAATAGTTTGATACCTTTACTTTTAAAGGAGTCCATTTTCAGTACTTGCATTCCTGAATCAGTTAGACTTCTTGCTCAACCAGTTTCTTATTGGTTTTATAACTGATAAGTTTTATCAGTTATATTGGTACTAAACTACTTACAATAACCTTGTGAATTCAAACTTCACAAGTCTATTTCACATCCATGTACACTCAGTTTCTTTTCACAGGTCTATTCTCTATTTTATTATCGGTTCCTATTCTAATTGTCACATCTCAAGAGTTATGTATCGAACTGACAATGAGAATAAACTTCCTATCTCATATCTAGCGATAATATAACAATATTCAGTAAACATATCACAATAACAATGTATCCCAACTCACAGTCACTTCCCAACTAATCGATACTTCATTATTGAGCCTTGTTCCTCAAGACCATCATTTAAGTTCATGTAACTTAATGCAATCCAAGAGCTTTAACCCAAACTTCCCGATTGACTCAATCCTAAACTCAACATCATTTTCATTTTTAACATTTCCTAAATTGAGCTTAACCATAGCTCTGATACCAACTCTGTCAGGACCCGTCTCACTAAGTCCTAACTTAGTCTAATTACTCTAATTAGGCACCTAAACTATACAATTAACTATATGCCTAAAAAACTTTCCGTTTTAATCCTTAGTAAAGATTCAAAACAATATTTTTATATCCTCATCGAAACTCATTACTTGTTTGACTTAATTGGAGAAAATTAAGGAATCATACGGATTATCATCCGTATTTTTGTAAAAAAATTTGGCAGCACCTCCCCTAAAAATGGCATGTCAGAAAACTTTCACCCAATAGATAATAGAATTTCGGATAAGCCTAACAGTACTTACAATCCCTGCAGTTCACAATATATATCAAATTCAAACATTAAATACGAACTTAGTGTCTCTGATACCGTAGTTAGAACTTTATAATCCCGAAATAAACTAAAATTGAATCATAAGCCTTGTAACATACTGTAAATTAATTTAGGAGACTCTCATAACCTATTTATAAATATTTCATGAGCTACACTCACCCCAAAAGCCCAAAACAATGTATATAAAGTGATTACAACGAGAAAATTAGACTTTAAAAATTTAAACATTCACTAAAGATCTTTAAGTTTTTCCCGTTATGTCTAGTCTTCACAGAGAACCTGACATCATCAAGAAGATGTTAGGTAAGTAAACTTCTACACTGCTTTGTACACCAGCAAATGTTTGTCTGAATACATGGAGACATGTAATTGCATTTCCAAATAACAAGAAATTTATATAACAACGTAGAACCCTCATTTCCTTTTCTAAGCTCATAACAAGCGGGCATACTCACGATGAACCTAGAACAGTCCTATAAGTTCAATGCATGCTACCTCGGAGTCGACATTACCTGCCTTAGACGCTGTAATACGTCTAGTCTAGAGTGGAGCACCTCACACTCTTACGACCGAAGTAGGGGCAACTCTATACGGATGTCATGTATGCATGACCAAGAATGATGCGAAATGTAATGCAGATTAAACATGAATGCAGGTATAAAGATTAATTCCATAAATAGTAAAAACCACAGTAGGGTTTACTTACAACCAACCAACATTTAGCTAAATTCTCTGGGTTCTCAGAGCGTCAGATCACCTTGAAAATGATTTCAATACCTTCCCTGCATACCCAATTATATCATGGGTCAAGCTTCTATTGGACTAAGTGGTTAGTCTCTTACACTCCACCTGGGATTTTGAAGGCAACAAACAAAGTGAAAGGATTCTAACAAGTTTGTTAAGTGTATTTCAAAATGTCCAACTTGGTTATGAATCAAAAACTCAAAAGGAAAAATTAAACTCTCACGTGCTCAAGTCAAATATAGCCGGTAAAGCTCAAGATTCGGCTCACAGAAGGAAACAAGGACGGAAAGCCTACACTACAAGTTGTACAAACTATGTAAAATATATAAGTCCAATTACACAAACCAAATGAATCAGTTTCATGCATACCATGTTTTTTTCACCCTTTCCAAAGTTTCAAGTATCCAATTTAGTATCAACTAAATTTTATAACTTGAAAAGATTTTATAGTGTTTTGTACTATGAAAAATCATTTTTACATATGCATCAAATTTAGAAAACTATTGTGACTATTTTTGAAAGAACCAAACTCGATTTGAAAGGCTTTTAAAAAGAAAAAGAAAAATATTTACATAAAGCCCCTATATGTTTCTTGAAACAGAGATTTCCAATTTTCGGGATTTGTGAAATCATCTGTGTCATCCAAACGGGTCCAATGACTTACAATAAACATGTTTACTATGTTTCTAGAGGTTTAGTTGAGTTGTAGGTGTTTTAAGGGGTCGCTAACATGAGACCATAAATTATTTAATTTCAGATCCCTACTGGTTAGCGCGTTAATGGGACTCATTAGCGCGCTACATGCAGATTAGCGAGCTAATGATATCACCTAGCACGCTAACCTGATCCTTGATAACTTTTTTAAAAGCTTACTACTTTTGCTTTATTTTGAATCATTTATTGAATATGGGCCCTTGGATTGAGATAGCGGCTACAAATAGTCAAATAGGGTTGGAAACCACTCAAAAACCACCTAGAACATTCTTTTGTCCTTTTAAGCTCAAAAACTCACAAGTGCTCAAGTTTTCACATCAAATAGTATTGATTTTCATGCTCAACCACTCAGAATCTTTTGAGGCAACCGAATCATCCTCAAAGCTGGTGTAACCGAGGTGTTCTAAGGCTTGCAACCACTTCTCCAGATTTTATTTTACTTTCGCTCATTTTCGGGTTGTAAGAAAGTTTGGTTTCCTAGCTTATTTGTGCTTAAACTACATCTTTTGATGTGCTTGGCGTGTGGAAATTATTTGTAATGTTCTCGAAAACATTTGCCTTGGGTTTTGCACTTAAACTTGATTTTATAAACCCTAGGACTTATTTGAACAAGATTTAGGGCTTAAACTTAATTTTTATCAAACTACTAGTTCATTTGATTTGAAACCGGATTTATTCTTGTCGATTTGGTTTAATCGATTTGTTATTTGAGATTTGCGCAAAACCAGTGACATATTTACGCATCTCATTCATATTAATACTTGCATGCTTAGAGGCTTGCTTGTAATTGAACTTATTGCCGCGTTTTTCCAGTATTAACTTAATTTCTTTATTCGACATTTTAGCTTGTCCACTAGTTTATGGGTGATATGCAGTAGATGTCCTATTTGTGACGTTGTACTTAGCAAGTAGGATAGCAATTGATCAATTACAAAAAGGTATACCTCTATCACTAATAAGTGCTCTAGGTGCTCAGAAAATTGTAAAAAAAATTTATCAAAGGAAATTGACTACTATTATTTAATATTTAGTTTTAGTAGCTTTTGCTTCTATCCACTTAGACACATAATCTACAGTAATTAAAATATAAACATAGCCATTTGATGGTAAAAAATTTTACATGAGATCTATACCCTATATATTAAACATTTCACAAAAAAGAATAGGAATTAAAGGCATTTGATTTCTACGTTCAAAGTTTCCAGTTCATTGTTAATTTGGACAAGATTTTGTATAAAGGAAACAATCATGAAATAGAGTGGGCCAAAAGAATCCGGAATCTAAAATTTTACGAGTAGCTCTACGTGGACCAAAATGTCCTCCACATCCATAAGTATGGCAATAAGTTATAATTGATTGTACTTCTGAATGTCGTATGCATCTACTAAATATTAGGTCAGTCCAAAATTTTCCATAAATAGGGATCATCCCATAATAATGTTTAGAATCTTTTTTTATTTTATTCTCTTGAGCTCTCGTCAAGTAAAGTGATACCCTATTGGTGTTAAGAGATTTGACTATATCGACATACCATGGGCCATCATTCTTTATAGTAAGGTCGAGTTCATGTAGAAGTAGTATTCATCTTATTAGTCTAGGTTTTGCATCTTATTTTGTCATTAAGTATTGCAATGCTGCATGACCTAAATAAACTATTACTTTTGTTCCTAATAAAGATGGTCTAAGTTTTTCTAAGGCAAACACTATTGCTAAGAGATCCTTTTTAGTAGTGGTGTAATTTTGTTGGGCTGGATCAAGTTTCCTAGAGCATAATATATAACGTGAGATTATTTTCCTACTTTTTAACCTAAACAAGTCCAACTCCATAGTTACTTGCATCATACATTATTTCAAAGGAATGACCAATCTGGCGATATAATCATAGGTGTGGTTATTAAACAAGCACTTCATTTATCAAACGCTATCCTGCAATCATTGGTAAATCCAAAAGGAACGTCATTTTGTAAAAGTTTGCATAAAAGTTGTGTAATTTTAGAAAAATCTTTTATAAATCTTCTATAGAATCCTGCATGGCCAAGAAATGAATGTATTTCTCTTACCATAGTGGCATAAGGTAAAGCTTTGATTACTTGAATTTTTGTTGGATCTAGTTCTATTCCTTTATGTGACACCATATGTCTTCATATAAGTCCTTGATCTACCATGAAATGACATTGTTTAGAATTTAATACTAAATTATTTTCTATGCATCTCTTAAGTACTTTAGTTAATTAACTAAACACTCATTGAAAGAATTACCATAAACAGTAAAGTCATTTATGAAAACTTATAAATTTTTTCCCCATAATCAAATAAAATACTAAGCATACACCTATGAATAGTTGCAAGTGCATTACATATACCAAAGGACATACATCTATAAGCAAATTTAGTAAAAGGGCAAGTAAAAGTTGTTTTTTTCTAGATCTTCTGAGCTACATGTATTTAATGAAAACTTGAATAACCATCTAGAATGCAGTAATGTGTTTTTCTTGCGAATCTTTCTAATATTTGATCTATAAACGATAGTAGATAATGGTCTTTCCTAGTTGAGGCATTCAATTTCCTATAATCTATACATACCCTCCAACCGTTTTGGATTCTAACTGGTACTAACTTTCCATGCTCATTTGTTATTACTGTAATTACTGTCTTTTTAGGGACTACTTGGACTTGTCTTACCCAATTGCTATCAGCTATTGGAAATATCATTCTTGGGTCTGATAGTTTTCATATTTCAGCTTTTACTATGTCCATCATAGGGGGTTTTAATCTAGGTTGAGGTTATCTAGAAGCTTTTATGTCAATTTCTACATTTATCCTATGTATACACGTAGTTAGACTTATTCCTTTAATATCAGCAATGGTCTATCCTATTGCTTCTTTAAATTCTTTCAATACATTTATTAGTTTATTTTCTTTTAGACTTGTCAACTTATTAGATATTATTACTGGTAACTTATCATAGTCCCATAGATAAACATATTTCAAATGATCTGGTAATAGTTTTAGATCTAATTCAGAGCTTTAACTATAAAAGATAAAAGTTTTGAATGAGATGTAGATAAGTCTAAGTAATAAGTAAGATTCGGTAGTTCATTCTATGATTTTAAAGTACTTATCATCTCATTTTAGTTTCCTCATCTCTATCATCATCTTCTTGTTAACCTTCTATTACCAATTCCAATTTATCTATTTTACTTTTTCTAAAATATTTTTCTATTAATGGATCTATCATATCTACTGTGCATATTGAAGAAACATCCATTTGGTATTTCATTGCGTCATATATATTAAAATTCATTGTATCATCATCTACTTCAATTGTTAATGTTCTATTTGAAACATCAATCTTTGATTTTGCTATTTTCAAAAAGGGCATTCCTAAGATTAGAGAAGTCCTACCAGAGAAATTATCTTCAGTCATATCTAAAACATAGAAATATACTAGGAAGACTAAATCATTAGCCATGACTAGTACATCTTCTAGTAAACCTACCGGTTTAATAGTGGATCTATTTGCCAATTGTACCATTATAACAGTTTTTTCTAAATGTACATCTATAATTTGTAAATAAATAGATAAAGGCATAACATTTATGGAGGCTCCCAAGTTATACAATGATTTAGAAATTCCTATATTCTCAAGTGTACATGGGATAAAAAACATTTATGAGGTAATTTCTTTTGAATTATTGCAGATACATGTTCTCTTAGACTCACCTTTTCATTAGCCTTAATTTTATTAGTGCATAAATCTTTTATAAATTTTCGATACTTATGTATATTTTGAATGACTTCAAATAGAGGTATATTAACTACTATATTTTGTAATGTATCATATATTTGTTTTTCTTCATATAATTTGTTAGCATTTTTATTATCTTCCAAACGATGAGGGAATGGTGGTTTTATATTAATTGGTCAGTTTTTATAAGGTTCATCACCTATTTCGTTGGGAATCTTATTACTTGTTACTTCAATTTCTTTCCCTAATTCTGCTTCTATTTCTTTTCTAGAAACTAATTTGTCCGGCATTTTATACCCATCGATTTTTAAGCGAATCATGTACACTCAGAATGGCTACACATATCAGTTTAGAATAAGTATTACCAAATATACTATAAATATAAACCCAAGACCACGAAATTAGGAGCTTTATGATAGTTTTACGCTTTTTGCTTTAGTTTGGAGACCATTCTTTATTGTTTTGCTTTTGAAGATTGAAGATTCAAGTTATCATTAAGGTATTTCAATTATGTTTTTTAATTCTAGTGTTATAGCAATATTTCTTATCATGAGTAAGTAGTTTGTTAATGTAAAGAAAAGTCCAAACATGAACTAGATCCATTTAGTAATGTAGTCATGATGAGATGAATTTGTACTTAATTCTTTAAACCAATCATATTCTTTGATTCACTATTTTTATAAATTTTTATTAACGGATTGAAATCATGAATTTAAGTGCTATGTGCAAAATGGCCACTATGTATGTGAGGTTTTTATTCATTATCTAATTAAAGTAGGAACTAGGATTGTTTGAAATGTTGACCATTTAGACATCGTAAGTGAGTTTGAGATATAAATTTAATGTTGAAGTAGCTTTCTGAAGATGTTTAATTTAGTAGTTTGAAGTTTTCATAAAGTGTAACGCGATTTTATTGCATGAATATATTGTTTCTCATTTGAAGTAGGAAATGGTCCCATGAAATCTATTCGCCAGATGTCGAAGAGTTCAACGTCACGAAATGTGGTTTGTGGAAACTCTTGCCTTTTAGAAATATTTCCTGTTTGTTGGCATTCATTGCAAGTTTTCACAAAAATATATGAGTCCTTAAATAGATTTGGCCAGTAGAACCTGCATTGCAACACTTTATATGTCGTTCTTTGTGCTTCAAAGTGTCCCTCATATGGTGATGAATGACATCTTCCAATAATGCCTACAAATTCCTCCTCTGCTACATATCATCGAATCAATCCATCATTGCATCTTTTAAAAAAACATCGCTTATCCCAGATATATGACTCACGTCACTTAGGAATTTCTTTCATGCTGCATTTGTTAAATTTGGAGGAAATACTATGTATGCCAAGTAGTTAACATAGTCCGCGAACCATGGTGCCTCTTTCTGAACCTCAACCTTTTGCTCTTTTTCTGAATTTTTGGCTTATGCATTTTTTCATGCTTGTATATTACTTGGTCTTGTCTTGGCTTATTAGTTGTTGTAGTGCTCATCATGCAAATGACACTCACGTTCTCCTTGGGATTGATGACAGTGTAGCTAGGAAACTATCTTTCTTTCCTCGAGTTCAAGGCTATAACAAGTTGACCAATTTGCCTATCTAGATTCTTGATGGATTTTGATTGCTATTATCCATCCTTTTTATGGCTTGCTTTATTCCTTTCAACTATTTCTTGTGCTTCTCATGGCGCTCCCTATCTCTCACTTATATGGCTTGCAAGTACTTCTCAATTGACTTAGTGAAGTCAACTCTTCGTTCTAACCCGGCTTCCCCTATTGGACTTGTTATTAGAAGCCTTGAGGTAACTTCAGTGCATTATCAAGATTTTCATAAGAAAATATCCGGTTTTTGTTGTTTTATCCTCGATAAAACAATCGACGAGCCACTCTTCTCGGCCTGAAGTTGTTCCCGTAGCCTTAGTTGTTCATGAAGTTGATGTTTTCACGCTCCATTCCCTATTTTATATCCATCTGGTTAATCTCCATGCCTTGGTGATTCATGGGTTGTTGTGCTACATGTGGACCATGGTGTCCCATCTGAAGTTTTGCTATCTAACTGCGTAGAGTTTATAGATATGCCATAAGTGTCGTTTTCGAGTCAATCTCATAGACGCCAGTTGGTTTCATTATTATGGAAGGATTACCGGTGATACAATTTTAAGACATGAGATCAAGGAGATCCAGTGCTCCATCCTCATCCTTTGTACGTAGAGAGCTACCTAACACAACATCTACTAGCGTTCTCGTGTCGTGGTTCATCCCATAGTAGAAAATATGAAGTTGTGCCATTTAACATATCCGTGTCCCAAACTTTTCCTCAGCATCTCTTTGAATCTTTCCCTATCCTTGCCAAGAGACTAAGTGTCTTCCTCCTTGAACTGGTTAATTTCAATTTTCCTTTTGCTGACCTTCACTCGGGAAATAATTTATGGAGAAATCTTTCGTTGATTTTCGCCCATGAAGTCATACTCCCTGCATTCAGCCCTTGGAACCAGGATTTGGTTTTTCCACCAAATGAGAATTGAAAAAGTAGCATCCTGATTACTTCTTTCGTAACTCAAGTGAAGTGCATGGTGTCACATTTCTCCAAGAAATTCTCAACATGTGCAACTGGATCTTTGTTGGATAGCCATCTGAACAGACTATTTTGCACCATATTTATTAGAAATAGTCTCAGCTCAACCTCGGTAGTGTTGGCTGGAAGCCTCGTCACTCCATTTTATGTCTCTTGAACTTCTGGCTTGAAGTAGTCATGAAGGCATATCTGTCCTTGCACTCTCACTACCTGATCAGTTATGGGTTGGTTATTCCTGCGACCCTACTGTTGGTTTCTAGCTTGCTTCTTAGCCATCTTGACTCCTTTCTTTTCCTTTCATTTGTTTATTCTCTCAATCTCTGGGTCGTTAGGCATTAGGTCATTCTCTCCCTTGCTATGCATGCACTAAGTATCCCTGAAAAGAAAACAAAAAGATTAAGTGAAGTAAGTCAATATGAAACTTCAGCCTATTTTTTGTTATTTTATTATGAACTTAAAAGTATAGTACTGAAAATAAAGCTTAGCCACTTTTCAAGCTAAGTAATACTAATAGCTATCAATCCCTGTAATGAAGTAATTGTGCAATCAAATTACGTTGATCATTGATATCATCCTTAAGGAAAGGTTTTTGAACTAGTTGTATATTACGTACTTAACTTGAATTATTGCTAAGGGATTCACTTTTAATTGATTTTATATTATTCTAAACTATTCTAATAAATCACTTTAAACATTAGTTGACTTCTTATATTAAGGGTATCTTAGTTCACAACTTCACCAAGGTGATTTAATACTATGCTTTGTCTTCATGTTTATATCTCAATATGTTTTATGCAATGCCTAATTAAAATATATAGATTTCCTTAAAATCCACTTCACCCTACTGTCATAACGGAGAAGATTCTAATGTGTAAACTAGAACTCCGCCATCAGTGTGAATAACGTAAGTTCCATATTGCTTTAAGTCTCAAATCATTAGATTCATAATTAATTAAGTTTACTATCCGTTTCTCCCTAATCAACACCTATCTCTCGATGTTGTGTTTTTACGATTGTACCGTTCATGTTTGGATTAGAAGCTTTAATGGCCATGATAACTCCTTATTGGGTTTTGGGGTTCATAGGCAGTGAAAATTCAAAACAATTTTGAAAAAAAAAACCCAATAGGATCAAAAATAAGTTCCATTAAACAAGATCTATAAAAGTTAACCATACCTTAATCCGTGATTTCTTTCTCTGATTGTTCGATCTCCAAGACGTTCAAGCGCGTGTCCTCTATCGAAAATCCACACATGAACGGTGAACACAATTTGGAGTGTTAGCCCCAACAAAGATAGAAAACGTTTTTCTTTCTCTCCCAAAATCCTGAAAGCTTGAAAAATAGCAAAAATAAAAATCTTATTTCATTTTAGGGTTTCATCGTTTATTTATATGTGTAGATAAGCCCTGACTTGAAATCATATTCGTAATATAACTATTGAATTTAGGCAATTCAAGAAAATTACACATATGCCCCTATTAATAAGGTGTCATATTACAAATCATAAGGGCTTTAATTTCATGAAATTTATTATATAAAATTCATTACCTTGTACCAATTAAAATTGCGCAAAGTCATTCTTTGTGTGCAATCCAATAGGTTCATGCGATGTTGGTAGTGAACCAAAACCATTTTGTTACAGAAGTCATAGTCGGTCCCTAGCAAGGCATTATGACTACCTAAGTAGCATGAATATCAAAATCAATACAACCTAATGAATAACATATATCATATCCTTTTGTCGTGCTATATCCTTTGATTAAACATAAGACATGGAAAGTCACCATTAATGTTCAATCGTACAAGTCTCGATCTTTAGGTAAGTTGAAAACATCCAAGTGGCATTGATCATTTCAATTCACATGGACTTAGCCATTATCAGTCTATCGTATCGAAGGATCCACTGATATCTCTCTTTATAAGAGAGTGACAAATTCTAACTTGATTACACATCATCATATATTATTCACATGGTAACCAATCACAATCTTTATAATTATTTGGTTATAGACAACGTTTGATTGTGTCAAATTACCATGCTCTTAATATTAAAGATTATGATAATCTCAAGTCGAAGGACTAAATGATATACCTATCATGAGTAACACCTATGACTTAATCCATATGGTGTTCTCATAGCGGGTCAGTTTAGTACCTGTTCCCTAACAAGTACTCGTGATCTCGATTTGTATCCCTATACGCATAATTTTCACATGACCATTAATCTATATTCACACTAGTCATAATTCATTATAGTTCCAAATATAATGATCTATTGGGGCATGTGCCCTAGGTCAATTAATAGACATTGTTTATCTTATAATTTTAGTTAATAAAATTGATGTTTTTATTTTCTTTTTTATTATAAGTGATTGCATGTTTACCTTATAGTAAGATCCATGGTTATTTGATGAAATATCCTAAATGTCACTAGTCGATCATTGTACTGCGAATTATAATGAATTAAGACGAGTGTGAATTTTGATTGATGGTCATGTGATTATCATGCATGTAGGGATACGAATCGAGATCATGAGTACTTGTTAGGGAACATGGTACTGGACCAACTCGCTATGAAAACACCTCATGAATTAAGGCATAGGTGTTACTCATGAAATGTATATAATTTAGTCATTCGATTTAAGATTATCATATACTGCAATGTTAGGAGCATGGTAATTTGACACAATCAAATTTTATCTTTAACCAAACGATTATAAATATTGTGATTGGTTACCATGTGAATAATATGAGAAAGTATGTAATTAAGATAGAATTTCTCACTCTCGTATAGAGAGAGATATATGTGGATCCCTCGATATGATAGACTGATAATGGCCATGTCCATGTGAGTTGATATGATCAATGTCACTTAGATATTTTCAGTTTACCTAAAGATCAAGACTAGTACAATTGAAAAAGGTTGAGTTTCCATGCTTTATGTTTAGTCAAAGGATTTCGCTCGACAAAAGAATATGATATATATGTTATTCATTAGGTTGTATTGATTTTGATATTCATGCTTATTGGGTAGTATAATTTCTTGCTTGAATCCACTTATGACTTGTGTACCAAAAACATTTTGGTTCATTGCTAATATCGCATGAACCTATTGGGTCACACACGAAGAACAGTTTTGCTCAATTTCGATTGGTCCAGAGTAATGAATGTTAGATGATAAAACTCATGACATAAAAGCCCTTACAATTTGAAATATGATGACTTATTAATAGGGGCATATGTGTAATTTGCTTAAACTGCCTAAATACAATAGTTGTATTACGAATAGGATTTTAAGCGAGGGCTTATCTACACATAAATAAATGGTGAAACCTAAAATGAAATATGATTTTGGTTTTTGCAAATTTTGAGTTCTCTGAATTTTAGGAGAAAACGAAAAATGTTTTCAATCTCTCTTTGGGCTAGCACTCTAAATTGTGGTCACCATTCGTGTGTGGATTTCCTATAGAGGACGCACACTTGAACGTCTAGGAAATCGAAAAATAACTGAAGAAAATCACTAATTAAGATATGGTTTTCCTTTTAGATCTAGTGTAACGAAACCTATTTTCGATCCTATTGAGATTTTTTAAAAATTGTTTTAAATTTTTCCGCTGCGTATGAACCCTACAAACCCAACCGTGGTATCAGAGCCTTAGGTTCAGTTCTATTAAACGTTTGCATGTTTTATCTGATGTATATATGATATATGTGTATAAACATGATCTTGATTTATGTATATGTATGATATACATATAGATTCTGTGATAATTGTTTTCAAGATTTAGTTTAAAACATGTTGTTAATTCATGTAAATTGATACATACACATGATTTGATTCAATAATAGTATTAATGTTTTTAATATTGAACGATGCGAGTTTGTATGTTCATAATACAAGTCATGTTTAGGTTAGTGTGATTCTAGTGTTGAATACATATTTCATTTTTGTTCAATAATTATGTATGTCACAATGATAAAAATCATGATTAGGTGAATATAATTAATCTAATATGATTCTAGTTTTGAATGCATAATTAAAATTTTGTTATTGATTCTGATAATATATCTTATTATGGTTATCCTTACTGTATTCCAATTAGATAAGAGATAAACTTGTAATTGGATAAGAATTAAAAATCCTATAAGATAGGTGAGATATATAACAAATTCTAATTGGATGGGGATTTAAAGTATCTAAAATTCTAATTAGATAAGGATTCAAAGTAGCTTAAATCCAAATTGGGTCAGGATAAGACACTAAGTTAAAGGTGGGCCCGAGTTAATATTAGTAAAATTTCCTAACTTGTTTAGTGATTGTTTATGCATTGTAATATATGATATTTATCTTATTCAAATTATGATCATTGAAACAAATCAAATCCCTATTCCAAATTTTAAGTCAAGTGCCATCCTTTTTCAAACACTTGTCGAGGCTTCGATCACATTAATATGGGTCTGCATGCGCAAAGTGTATTGTGTTATCTTGGTCAGGCACAATGAGTAATGGTTACTCTACTTTTTGAAATTGTGAGACTTGATAAAGCTATCAAAATGGCTTTGAGCTTTAGGCACTAGATGAGATAAAATATGTTAAGACATAAGATTTCATAATCTCATAAAAACAACTAAAAGTCACATATGATGTAATTGGTAATTGGTACCTACCTAAATAGCCTAATTCAAGGTGTCATGCCTTAGATGTCTTGGAATTAGGTGAAACGTTGATATTAGTCCCTTAAATTAATCCCTTGTAATTGCAATCCATCATTAAGAAAGATATGTTGTCCAAGACAAACTTTCTTGACTGGTTCAGAAACTTGAGAATTGTTCTTAAGCATGAATGCAAGTTGTATGTCCTGGATAATCCTATTTCTGAGGAACCATCGGCCATTACTTTAAGAGCCATGAAGGATGCGCATACTAAGCATGTCAATGACTCATATGATGTCGCATGCATTATATTGGCAACCATAGTCATTGAACTTCAGAAGGAAATGGAACACTTGGGAGCTTACGACATGGCTACGATGCTAAAGGAATTGTTCCAAAGGAATAGTAGGCTAGGTAAGAAAGGTTCGAGAAAGTCAAGAACCTTTATTCTTGCAAAATGGCAGAGGGTGCATTTGTTAGTCCTTAAGTCTTGAAAATGAAGGGCTATATTGACCATCTTGACAAACTAGGATTTCCTATAAGGCAAGAGTTGGCTACGGATTTGATCATGAATTCATTGCTTGATAGTTATTCACAAATTGTAATGAACTATAACATGAATAATATGGAGAGGACTATCTCAGAGTTGCATTTGATGCTTAAAACTACTAAGCAGAATGTCAAGAAACCCATTAGTAATGTGTTGACGGTTCATAAAGGAAATGCTTTGATAAAAAAGGGGCAAAAGCAAGGCTAAAGTTACCAAGGCTGTTATGACTGTCACAAAGTCTATGGAACAAGTCAATCCTCATGTTGCTTCTACTTCACAGTCATATAAGGGAAAAAAAAAAGGAAAGAGATCGTCATTTCTGCCATGCACCCGCATTAGTTCAGAAATAGCAAGTTTTATCTTGAAGATCTAAAAGAAAAAAACTATTGTGACTACTGCTTCGGGTATTTAAGTTATTGAAGTTAACTTATTTAGTTTTAAATAATTTTTATTATGTCCCTGCCTTAAGCAGAAACATCATTTCAGTTTCATGTTTGGATTTGGATTATTTTAATTTCATTTTTGCGAATAACAAATGTTCCATTTCTCGTAAAGACGTTTTTATGCGATGTTGATTTATGTGATGGTCTATATATTCTAAACATGAAAAGGTCTGTCGATACTCATATTCTTAACATAAATACAAAGAGGTTCAAGTCAAATCATTTGAGTTAAACCTACCTTTGACATTGTCGCCTTGGCCAATAAATGAGAAACACATTTCTAAACTCCATAAAAATGGACTTTTAGATTCATTTGATTTTTGAATCATATGAAGCATGTGTACCTTGTTTACTAGGCAAGATGATAAAGAGCCCCTTTACCAAACACAGTGAAAGGGCAAGTGATTTATTGAGTCTAATACATGCAGATGTATGCGGTCTTATAAACATAATGGCTAGAGATGGTTATCAATACTTCATTACATTCACTGATGATTTTAGTAGATATGGTTATTGTATCTCATAAAACATAAAGGTGAATCTTTTGAGATGTTTCAAACATTTCAAAATGAAGTGCAAAACCAACTCGGTAAACTATTAAAGCACTTCAATCATATCTAAGTGGTGAATATTTGAGCCAAGAGTTGGATGATCATCTCATAAACTGAAAGATTCTCTCACAGTTAACTCCCCCAAAAACTCCACAATAGAATGGTGTTTCTGAGAGGAGAAATCGAACTTTATTGGATATGGTTTGATCTATAATGAGTCATGCAAATCTTCTTATTTCCTTTTGGGGATATGCCTTAAAAACTGCTACGTTTACACTTAATCGCGTTCCTTCTAAAGCGGATGATAAAACACCGCATGAGATATGGTTTGGGAAAAGACTAAGTTTGTCTTTCCTTAGGATTTGAGGCTATAAGGTTTTTGTACGACGAAAAATCTTAGAAGAATTATCAGCCAAATCTTCCAAGTGTGTATTTGTTGGTTATCTTAAAGAAACTAAAGGAGACTAGTTTTATAATCCCACTGAGAACAAAGTGTTTGTGGCTTATAATGGTGTCTTTATGGAAAATGAGTTTATTTCAAAAGATAACAATAAGAATAAAATAAGTTTTGAAGAAGTTCAAGAACCACAAATAAACACTCAACAGCCAGTGGGAGATCAACAAAGTCTTAAACCAGTTGAACCTCTACAGGTATAACAAGGCCCACAAAGGTATGATAGAGTAAGACATCAGCTTGAGAGATTTTGGTTTCTTGTTACTCATAGTAGTTAGGTTTTGCTTATAGATCACAATGAACCTACTACTTATCAGGTGGCTATGTCTAGCCTTGAAGTGTTGGGTTTCGGGGATCATGCGCAACGGAAGTTTTCGAAACCTTTACTAACATCCCCGAACCAAGATCCAATTGATTCCATTAAATTGATGTGCCAATAAAAAAAATCATACATTAGCAAGAATAACTTCATGTTTGCCTTGTTTGGTGTTGATTGATTCCTTTAAGACTTTGCGAGAGATGAACGTCCTCTATCAGAAATCCACACACAAACAAACGATCACGATCCGGAGTGCTAGCCCCAAAAACCCTAGGACAAAAATTTTCACAAAAATTCTTTAGGAAAAATCTCTCTCGGGAATTCACTCTCGAGAAAAATCACACCACAACTGTGACCCTAATGTCTTATTTATAGTACACTAGGTCGAGTTGTAAAAGAACTCCATCTCCTAGTCACACTCCAAATAGAGTCCTAGATAAAGTTCAACTCTAAAAAGGATAGAGTCATAGAGAATCTACAATTACTAATCCAATAAGAGTTGTAATTTATCTAAAACTCAAATAAGAATTAAAGTCATACTATAATTTCAATTAGATTCCTATTCAAAATATGATTTACTAAGAGACAAAATTTCTAGTCATATTAGAAATGTATGGGAATCTTAAATCCTAGTCAAACTAGGACATTTAATGAGAATCTTCAAAATAAATTTTATCAAATAAGATTCATTAACCCAAACAATATTAAATCGTGCAAATTCGTTCCTTGTGTGCGACCCAATAGGTTCATACAACGATGGTAGTGAACCAAAACCATTTTTGTACACAAGTCACAAGCGGCCTCTAGCGAGGCATTATGACTACCCAAGTAGCATGAAGATGAATAAATCGATACAACCTAATAGACAGTGTATATCATATCCCTTTGTCACGCGATATCTTTTTATTTAACATAAGACATGGAATGTCACCCTTATATTTCAATCTACTAGTTTCGATCTCTGAGTAGACTAAAATTGTTAAGTGACATTGACCAAATCAATTCACTAGACATGGCCATTTATCAGTCTAACATATCGAGGGGCCCAATAGATATCTCTCTCTAAAAGAGAGGGACAAGTTCTATCTTGATCACACAACATCCACACATTAGTCGAACAATGAGCAATCACAATCTTTATAATCATCTGGTTAAAGAAAATAGTTGATTGTATCAAATCATTGTGCTCCTAATGTTGGAATCTCTGGTGATCTCAAGTCAAAAGATAAATGATATAACTCTCATACGAATCACTTATGACATTGACCATGTACCGTTCTCATAGCGGGTAGTCTAGCATCTGTTCCCAACAGATACCTATTATCTTGATCTGTATCCATATTCGCATAATCATCACATGATTACCAATCAAGACTCATACTAGTCTTAATTTATTATTGTTCCCATAATAATAACTGACTAGGGACATTTATAATAATACAATAATTATCCATGGATATTATTATAAAAGAAACATGCATATACTTAAACAACGTTTACAGAATTGGCGAAGGACACATACCCCAACCTTTCTCACTTGCACTAGGTCCAATCCTACACGTATCCAATACTGAGTAACCTTAATGCATTCTTAGTGGAAGAAGTTTGTTTATGTATCTGCTACATTTTTTGTTATTGATGTTCTGCAAATCTTTACGTTCTCTCTTTTATGAGACAAAATGTTCAGGTGATTATTTAGATATATAGTGTAATTTAGGTGTCATAACCTAAATTTGTCCATTGGTTTTACAATAGAAGCCAACATTATTTCCAAAACTTGGAACCACACCTTATTCAATCATGAACCTTTTGATGTAAACACTTTCTTTGGCTGCACCAAATGCTGCTAAAAACTCATTTTATGTTATAGAACTTGGTAGAGTGAGTTTAGAACATTTCCAACTCATTCCTACGAAGTTAACACATATCCATATTGTGATCATTAATCTTTTATATTAATTTGAAAGTTTGCATTGTGTAACCATTTACAAGAATCATATCTTTCAAACATCTGCGTATCTAGTAACATCTCTCAAGTGCTTCTGAAAAATTTAAGAATGGTATCAATAAATATCCAGTGACCTTCACTGGAATCTATGATATGTATATTTTGCCCAAAACATATGACATCAAGTTGAATGCAAATATAACACATGTGATGATTTTCATAGCTTATGCGTATGAAATCTTATTCACATTGTCTCGCTCATCATTTGTCTTAAAACATTGAGTCTTGCAGAGACTTATGTTATAAGACATAAGTACGAATCCTTTTAAGAATCTCGTACACTGAAACCTTTTAAGTTATTTGTCTATATAAGCACTCTTATTTAAAGCAATTAGCATCTTAGATCTATCTCCATAGATCTATATCACAAGGATATAGGCCTAATAAGCTAAGAATCTCATTGAGAAACCTTCCTTAACCAAAACTTCACATTCTGCAGGGTTAAGACGTCATTTCCAATGAATAATATATCATTAAAATACAGTTTCAGAAAGATAATGGCGCTCCCACTAACATTTATGTATACATAAGGTTTATCTTCGATTCAATGAATGTAATTCATTAATTATTTCATCAAAACAATGATCCCAACTCAGATAAGCTTACTATGATTCATAAATGGATCCTTTAAGCTTGCATACCTTCCTCAAATTCTCAAGATAATAAAAAACCTTTAAATTTTGTCGTCTCATACACATCTTTAAGGAGCATAGAGCAACGCTATTTTAGACATCCATTTGTCATATCTTATAGTCAAACTATGAAGTAATGACAATAGAATTCTACAAGTTGAGCTTAGCTAATAGTGAAAAATCTTATCATAATCAACACTTTGATTCATATTGGAATTTTCGATAAGCCGTGCTTTTAAGTATGCATCTTTTCCTTTTTTCATGTCACTTTAACTCATTTACATCCAATGGTCATACCAACTTCAAGTAAATAATTCAAGTTCCAAACTTGGATAACGTACATGAATTAAAAAACAGAGTTCATAACACTTAGTCTTTTCATCCAATCTAGATGAGACATGTCCATTGATAAGTAGTGATTCATTCTGATCCAGTATCGAAACTACATCATAACTATTACTAATAAGAAATTCCAAACTTCTTTGGCCAATTTCTTATTATTCTAGATTTTTAAGAGATATATGTTACTTATGTATACTCAACTAGTTCAAAACTTTGTTGATTTTCCTAAAGTGGTTCGGTTCTCATTTGTGGCACTTGAAAATTTCGAGATTTATTTTATTCCCAATAGTGTCTTTAAAATAAACTATTTACTTAGAAAGACATCATTTTGAGCAACAACTAATTTGTTCTCAATTGTATAAAATAGTATCATAGTGTTCAACTACAATTAGACATAAAAGATTTAGGCATCTTACTTTATGTGACTTAACGTGTTACGCAAGTCTCGCTGCCTCAAATCTAAAAAACAAAAAACAAACTAGGTATTTTTATTCCATATCATATATGGAGTTTTATCAACAACTTTGAGGAAGATAAGGTTTAGTGCGAGTGCCTTGGTTTCTAATGTATAGCCTCAATAAGACATCATAGAAAAGTATGTGTGACAAATCATAAATCAAATTGTTTCATATATTGTTCAATTTATCCTCTTAAAACATCATTTCTCAAATGACGTTCCTAGTGGAGTTAATTGCAAGACAATCTCACAATTTCAAAGATGGTCACCTAAACTCTTGGCTCAAATATTATCCACCTTGATCTCATCAAAGTATGTTAATAGTTTGTCAAGTGATTTTTTTATACTCATTTTGAAATGTTCGTAACAATTCAAAATTATGTCTTCTTGATAGGATTTGTAATTCATTATAAAATTAGCAATTTCATTCTATGAAAAACAAAATCCGTTCTTTAAAGCTTTCTTTCGAACTCGGTAAAGTCTAGCTCACAACTAAGGTTTTTGTGTCCGACACAAGCACCTTTTGTAGCTTATACCTTCCCTTTATCTTTCTTTATTAAATTCATTTATGTTACGAACCATCAAATATATATCTAAGACCCCTTTTATTATTATATCTTACAATTTTAAACATCATATGCAACTATAAACAGTGTTCTCCATGTCTTTCAAATTATGTAGTTTAAAACTATTTTGATGAATTATAGATCAAATCTACTGCCAACTTTTGGCACATGAAGATTCAAGCCTTTTGAGATAATTAATATAGTTCTTTCATGTTCCAAACATAAAGACATATTAATAGGTTCTCAACCATTTTAGAAGAATATATGAATTTTCCAATCTTATGCCCTTCCCGTGTGACTTACTGTTGGAACATTTCCTTCAGTGTCACTGTCATGTCATTAGTTTTCACGGCCCGAATCTTTCCTAAAGTCCGGGTTTATATTTGCTAACATGACATTTAATCCTTGTACTAATAGATGGTAGTTTAAAGGAATCATTAATCTAAGACATACACCCTTATTTTATGGTTGATAACATTTATAAATTCTCTAATCAAAACAGGGAAATTACTCTTAGAAATTATTTTATCCTTCTCAATGATTGATCGCAGTTGCTATGAATTAGTGTTATTAGGAGTTTAACATCTACACTTAGAAGATTATGTAGAATAATTTATTAGTGAGTAATTAAACTCCCACTAAATTAATAACCCTCGTAAATATTAATTTAGTTGTCTAAGATCCATATTTCACTTAATTTTGAGACAGTTAAGGCATGACACTCAAAATTAAGTTTTTTAGGAAGGTAACCATTACCAATTGCATCATATGCAACTCTTAGGTTCTTTATCAGACTTAGACATCATATGTCACAACATGTTACGTCTCATCTATGCCTAAAGCCCAAGACTTTTTGATTGCTTTATTAAGTTAAACCAATTTAAAACATCTAGGTAATCGTTACCCAGCTTGCCTCACCAAGATAACACAATACACCCTGTGAAGGCAGGCCTATATTAATTTGATCGAGGCCTTGATAAGTGTTTAAAATGGGTGGCATTAACTTAAAATTCTAATCAAGGGATTTTTATCAAGTTTTATGATCCATGTAGTGTTTTACAATGACTAATTCTAGCATCTATTTAATTATGGAATATCATATATATACCTAATATGCATAGAATAAAGATCATTAAAATAAAACAAGAATAAACATCTTCATATATCAACAAGGCATCATAAAACAAATCAAGGATATTAAATATCTTAAAATTTTCCAAGTGCATGAAAGATTATATTTTCATTAATCTCATTAATTAAATATATCTCAAGTAATATAAATAGAGTTGTAATCCCATTACAACTTGGAATGGATAGCCTAGATGGCTAAGTCATTGCAATGAGTCAGTGGATGAGGGATCAAATCATACTCTCAACAAAAGTTCCTTTATTGTATATTGTAATCCTATTACAATCAGATTTGTACTTTAATTTTTATTTGTAATCCTATTACAACTTGGAATGCTTGCTAGGATGGCTAAGGCATTCCAACGGGTTTGAAGACTAGGGATTAAATACTACTATGAACAAAAGTCTTCCTTTTATTCTTTTTTGTAATCCTATTACAAATAGATTTGTACTTTAATTTTGATTTGTAATCCTATTACAACTTGGAATGCTTGCTAGGATGGTTAAGGCATTCCATGCTAAGATGGTTAAGGCATTCCAACGGGTTGGAAGACTAGGGATCAAATCCTACTATGAACAAAAGTCCTCCTTTTATTCTATTTTGTAATCCTATTACAAATAGATTTGCATTTTAATTTTATTTTATAATCTTGTTACAAATTGAATTGCTAGCTAGGATAGCTAAAGCATTCCAAAAATAGTTGAATGGCTAGGGATCGAATCCTATTTTAGCCAAAATCTTTTTACTTTTTTTTATCAATATCACGGCTTTCATATCCCATACAACCACCAACATATTAAATTACACGTATCTATGCACACAAATAGTGAGATCTTATCCGTCAAATTTGATGCGCATCTGTTTTGTGCATGTATTTACGTGACGGTGCGACTACATCAACAACACCATGCCGATACTTTCACACTTTTGCATATAGATTAATTCTATTAAACGCAATGATGCAACCATATATAAAATATCAAGATTGACTTATATAAATATCATGTATATCAAAAATAAGGGAACATTACAATTTAATTAAATCTTGCTTACTAGCTCTGATACCACTGTTGGGTTTCGGGGATAATGTGCAGCTGAAGTTTTCGAAACCTTTTCGAACATCCCTGAACTAAGATCCAATTGATTCCATTAAATTGATGTGCCAATAAAAAATCATACCTTAGCAACGATAGAGGAACGTCCTCTATCAGAAATCCACACACGAACGGACGATCAGGATCCGGGGTGCTAGCCCCATAAATCCTAGGACAAAATTTGTCACAAAAATTCTATAGGAAAAATCTCTCTCGGGAATTCTCTCTCGAGAAAAATTACACTACAACTGTGACCCTAATTTCTTATTTATAGTGCACTAGGTCGAGTTGTAAAAGAACTCCATCTTCTAGTCACACTCCTAATAGAGCCCTAGATAAAGCCCAACTCTAAAAAGGATAGAGTCATAGAGAATCTACAATTACTAATCCAATAAGAGTTTTAATATATCTAAAACTCGAATAAGAATTAAAGTCATACTATAATTCCAATTAGAGTCCTATTCAAAATAGGATTTACTAAGAGACAATTTCTAGTCATACTAGAAATGTATGAGAATCTTGAATCCTATTCAAACTAGGACATTTAATGAGAATCTTCAAAATGAATTTTATCAAATAAAATTCATTAACCCAGACAATATTAAATTGCGCAAGTCTGTTCTTTGTGTGAGACCCAATAGGTTCATACAACATTGGCAGTGAACCAACACCATTTTGGTACACACGTCATAAGCGGTCTCTAGCAAAACATTATGACTACCCAAGTAGCATGAAGATCAATAAATCGATACA
The DNA here is from genome assembly GCA_039657325.1 of Stephania cephalantha. Classification (NCBI taxonomy): domain Eukaryota; kingdom Viridiplantae; phylum Streptophyta; class Magnoliopsida; order Ranunculales; family Menispermaceae; genus Stephania; species Stephania cephalantha. The sequence continues at coordinate 18,545,043 of CM077569.1, read as the reverse complement.
ACCTAATAGACAGTGTATATCATATCCATTTGTCACGCGATATCTTTTGATTGAACATAAGACATGGAATGTAACCCTTATATTTCAATCTACTAGTCTCGATCTCTAAGTATACTGAAATTGTCAAGTGACATTGATCTAATCAATTCACTAGACATGGCCATTTATCAGTCTAACATATCGAGGGGCCCAATAGATATCTCTCTCTAAAAGAGAAGGACAAATTATATCTTGATCACACAACATCCACACATTAATCAAACTTTGACCAATCACAATCTTTATAATCATCCGATTAAAGACAATGGTAGATTGTATCAAACCATTGTGCTTATAATGTTGGAGTCTCTAGTGATCTCAAGTCAAATGACTAAATGATATAACTCTCATGAGAATCACTTATGAGATTGACCATGTAGTGTTCTCATAGCGGGTCAGCCCAGCATTTGTTCCCAACAGATACTCATTATCTTGATTCGTATCCATATACGCATAATCGTCACATAATTATCAATCAAGACTCATACTAGTCTTAATTTATTATTGTTCCCACAATAATAACTGACTATGGACATTTAGAATAATACAATATTTATCCATGGATACTATTATAAAAGAAACATGCATCTACTTATAATAGTTAAACAACGTTTACAGAATTGGCGTAGGGGACATATCCCAACATGAAGCAAATAAATGGCTTACCGCCATGAATTCTGAGATACAATCCATGTATGATAACCAAGTTTGTAACCTGGTTGATTTACCTGAAGGTGGTAAGACCATTAGATGTAAATGGATTTTCAAGAAGAAAACTGACATGGATGGCAATGTGCATACTTATAAAGCACGGCTAGTAGCAAAAGGTTTCAAACAGGCTCAAGATGTTAATTATGATGAGACTTTTTCTCCTGTAGTCATGCTTAAATCCATTAGAATTTTAATTTCCATAGCCGCATATTATAACTATGAGATATGACAAATGCATGTCAAAATAGCTTTCCTAAATGGAAATTTACTTGAGGACGTGTATATGATACAGCCTGAAGATTTTGTTCATCCTGAGAATTCTAGGAAGGTGTGAAAGCTTCAAAGATCTATTTATGGATTAAAACAAGCTTATCGGAGTTAGAATCTTTGTTTTGAAAAAACAATTAAGGAATTTGGTTTCATTAAAAATGAAGATGAGCCTTGTGTATACAAGAAGGTATGTGGGAGCGTAACTTTTTTCCTAGTACTATATGTTGATGATATATTACTTATTGGAAATGACATCACAACCTTGCAGAGTATCAAGTTTTGGTTAGGGAAGTGTTTCTCAATGAAGGGCTTCGGAGATGCAACATACATCATTGGGGTTAAGATCTATAGGGATAGATCTAAAAGGCTTATCGGTTTAAGTCAGAGTGCTTACATAGACAATGTACTAAGTAGGTTAAGTATGCAAGACTCTAAAAGATGGTCGTTGCCAATGTCTCTTGGTACAAGTCTCAGCAAGACTCATAGTCCAAAGACTAATGATGAGCAAGAACGCATGAATACAATTCCATATGCTTTAGCTATTGGATATATCATGTATGTCATGTTATGCACCCTACCCAATGTATTATAAGCTTTAAGCACAACAAGCAAACATCAGTCTGATCCTAATAAAAGTCATTTGATAACAGTAAAGAACATTCTTAAGTACTTGAAAAGGAATAAAAAAATGTTCTTGGGACTATGGAAGTTTGGAAGACGAGCTTGTTGTAAATGGTTACACAGATGCAAGTTTTCAAATTGATATAGATGACTTAAGATCGCTGTTTGATATGTGTTTACTTTGAATGGAAGTGCAGTGAGCTGGGAAAGTATGAAGCAAGAAACTATGGCAGATTCTATAACAAAAGTTGAGTATATTGCAGCGTCTGATGCAGCTAAGGAAGTAGTTTGGGTTAAAAAAGTCCATATCTGAATTTGGTGTGGTTCCTATTATAGCTAAACCTTTTTGCTTGTATTACGACAACAATGGCGCGATAGCATATGCCAAGAAACTAAGATCACACCAATGATCCAAACATATACTTAGATGTTTTCATCTCACTCGAGAAATCATTAAGAGGGGAGAGGTGAAGATTTGTAGAGTTCCTACAAAAGATAATGTTGGAGATCCATTATGAAGGCTCTTCCACAAGCGAAACATGATGGTCATTTTAGGTCATTAGGTATTAGATACAAGAACGATTGGCCCTAGTGCAAGTAGGAGATGTTGGGGCACGTGCCCTAAGTCTATCTACAAACATTATTTATATTATAATTTTCGTTAATAAAATTGAGGTTTTCATTTGTTGTTTTATTATAAGTGATTGCATGTTTACCTTATAGTAAGATCTATGGGTATTTGTTGAAATATCATAAATGTCCCTAGTCGATCATTATACTGGGAACTATAATGAATTGAGACTAGTGTGAATTTTGATTGATGGTCATGTGATGATCATGCATATAGGGATACGAATCGAGATCGTGAGTACTTGTTAGGGAACAAGGTACTAGACCAACCAGCTATAAGAAGACCATATGGATTAAGTAATAGGTGTTACTCATGATAGGTATACCATTTAGTCCTTCAACTTGAGATTACCATAGACTTCAATATTAGGAGCATGGTAATTTGACACAATCAAACGTTGCCTTTAACTAGACGATTATAAAGATTGTGATTGGTTACCATGTGAATAATATGTGAATTAGCCAATCTCGTATAGTGAGAGATATCAGTGGATCCTTCGATATGATAGACTGATAATGACCAAGTCCATGTGAATTGACATGATCAGTGTCACTTGGATATTTTTAGTTTACCTAAACATCCATTAAGGGATACTTTCATTGCCTTATGTTTAGTCAAAGGATATAGCATGACAAAAGGATATGATATATGTTATTCATTAGGTTTTACGGATTTTAATATTCGTGCTACTTGGGTAGTAAAAATGCCTTGCTAGAGATCGCTTATGACAAGTGTACCAAAATGGTTTTGGTTCATTACCAATGTCACATGAACCTATCGGGTCGCACACAAAGAATGGCTTTTCACAATTTCAATTGGTCCTGAGTAATTAATTTTATATGATAAGATTTATGATATAAAAGCCCTTACTATTTGTTATATGATAACTTATTAATAGGGGCGTATGTGGAATTTGCTTAAACTGCCTAAATACAATAGTTGTATTATGAATAGAATTTTAAGCGATGGCTTATCTATACATATAAATAAAAGGTGAAACCCTAAAATTAAATATGATTTTTGTTTTTGCAATTATCGAGTTCTCTGAATTTTGAAAGAGAAAGAAAAACGTTTTCAATTTCTCTTAGGGCTAGAACTCCAAATTGTGGTCATCATTTGTGTGTGGGTTTCAGATAGAGGAGGTGCGCTTGAACATCTTGGAGTTTGAACAATCATGGATTCAAGTATGGTTTACCTTTTAGATCTAGTTTGATGGAACCTATTTTCGATCCTATTGGGGTTTTTCAAAAATTGTTTTGAATTTTTTTGTTGCGTATGAACCCCAAAAACCCAACATAATCGACTAGGAACATTTAGGATGTTTCAACAAATACCTATGGATCTTACTATAAGGTAAACATGTAATCAATTACAATATAACAACAAATGAAAAACTTAAATTTTATTCACTTAAATTGTAAGATAAACAATGTTTTTAGATTGACAATGGGTACATGCCCTAACATCTCCCACTTGCACTAGGGCCAATCATTCATGTATCTAATATCTAATGACCTAACATGACCATTATGTTTTGCTTGTGGCAGAGCCTTTGTCAAAGGATATGCAACATTGTCATCTTTTAGAACTCTACAAATATTCACATCTCCCATCTCAATAATTTCTCAAATAAGATGAAAATGTATAAGTATATGTTTTGATTGGTGGTGTGATCTTAGTTCCTTGGCTCGTGCTATCGGCCTCTTACTGTCACAATACAAGCAAATGAGGTTAGTAATATTTAGAACCACACCAAGTTCAGAGATGAGCTTTTTGATCCAAACTGTCTCCTTAGCTGCATCGGACGCAATAATATACTCAACTTCTGTTGTAGAATCTGTCACAGTTTCTTGCTTCGAACTTTTCAAGTTCTTTGTGCCTCCATTCAAAGTAAACACATATCTAGACTGTGATCTGAAGTCATCTACATCAGTCTAGTGTAACCATTTACGACAAGCTCGTCTTGCAAACTTTCATTGACCAAGAACACTTCCTTTGTCCTTCTCAAGTACTTAAAATGTTCTTTACTGCTATCCAGTGACTCTCACTGGGATTGGACTAATATTTGCTTGTTGCGCTCAAAGCATATGATACATCAGCTTGGGTTTATAACATGACATACATGATAGATCTAATAGTTTATGCATATGGAATCGTATTCATGCACTCTCGCTCATCATTAGTCTTCGGACATTGAGTCTTGTTGAGATTTATACAATGCGACATTGGTAATGACCTTTTTTTAGAGTCTTGCATACTGAACCTATTCAGTAACTTGTCTATATATGCTCTCTGACTTAGACCGATCAGCCTTTTAGATCTATCCCTATAGATCTTAATCACATGGATGTAGAATGCATCTCCTATGTCCTTCAGGGAGAAACACTTCCCCAACAAAGACTTGACACTCTTAAGGGTTGGGATGTCATTTCCAATGAGTAATATATCATCAACATACAGTACCAAGAAAACAACCACGTTCCCACTGATCTTCTTGTATACACAAGACTCATTTTCATTTTTAATGAATCCAAATTCCTTAATTGCTTCATCAAAATGAAGATTCCAACTCCAAGAAGCTTGTTTTAATCAATAAACAGATATTTGAAGCTTCCAAACCTACCAAGAATTCTCAAGATGAACAAACCCTTAAGGTTGTATCATATACACGTCCTCAAGTAACTTTCATTTAGAAAATTTGTTTTGACATTCATTCGCCATATCTCATAGTCATAATATTGGGCTATGGAAATTAGAATTCCAATGGATTTAAGCATGACTATAAGAGAAAAAAACTCATCATAATCAACACCTTGAGTCTATCTGAAACTATTTGCTACTAGCCTTGCTTTATAAGTTTGTACATTTCCATCCATGCCAATTTTCTTCTTGAAAACTCATTTACATCCAATAGTCTTACTACCTTCGGGAAAATAACCAGGCTCCAAACTTAGTTATCATACATGGATTGCATCTTAGAATTCATGACACTAAGCCATTTATTTGCCTCAGGGCTAGCACAGCCTCCTTATTTGTAGGCTCATTTTGATCCACAACTAACACCTCACTAGTTTCAGTAATAAGAAACCTAAATATCTCAGGCTAATGTCTACGCTGAGCTTGATATACCTATGGAGGTTAAACTAGTTCAAGACTTTTTTGATCCCCTACTAGCATTTAAATGTTATTTACGGTTCTTGAGCTTCTTCAAGACTTACTTTATTCCTATTCTTGTTATTTGAAATAAACTCTTTTTCCATAAAGACGTCATTTCACGCAACAAACATTTTTTTCTTAGAGGGATTATAAAAATAGTATCCTCTAGTTTCTTTAGGATGACCAACAAATACACACTTGATAGATTTGGCTGATAATTTTTCTCAGATTTATTGTCGTACGAAACCTCATAACCTCAAATCTTAAGGAATGAAAAACTTGGCCTTTTCCTGAACCACATTTCTTATGGTGTTTTATCAATCGTTTTATAAGGAACACAATTTAGAGAAAACACAACAGTTTCTAAGGTATAACCCCAAAAGGAAATAGTAAATCTGCATGACTCATCATAGATCAAACCAAATCTAATAAAGTAAGATTTATCCTCTTGTAAACACCATTCCATTGTAGAGTTGTTGAGGGAGTTAATTGTGAGATAATCCCATAGTTTCTAAGATGATCATTAAACTCTTAGCTCAAATATTTACCACCTTTATCTAATCAAAGTTCTCTAATAGTTTTACCAAGTAGATTTTGCACTTCATTCTGAAATGTTTGAAACATTTCAAAAGATTCACCTTTATGTTTCATGAGATACACATATCCGTATTTGTTAAAATCATCAGTAAATGTAATGAAGTACTAATAACCACTTCGAGCCATTGTGTTTATAGCACTGCATACATCAGTATCCCAATGAATCACTTTCCCTTTCAATGAGTCTAGTAAATGGACTCTTTGTCATTTTCCTAGTAAACAAGATACACATGTTTCATACAATTCAAAATCAAACGAATCTAAAATTCGATCTTTATGGATTTTAGAAATATGTTTCTCATTTAAGTGGCTAAGATGACAATGCCAAATGTAGGTTTTATTCAAATCATTTGACTTAAATCTCTTTGTATTGACATAAAGAATATGAGTATCTGTGGACATTTTCATGTTTAGAATATAAAGACAATCACACAAATCAACATTCACATGGAAAACGTCTTTACGAGAAGTAAAGCATTTATTATTCGCAATAATAAATTTAAACCCTTCCAAATCCAAACATGAAACTAAAATGATGTTTATGCTCAATGCAAGGACATAATAACAATTATTTAAAACTAAAACAAGTCCACTATGTGAAATTAACTCATAGCATCCTAAACCCAATGCAACAACCTTTACTCTATTTCCAACTAGTATGATGACTTCTTTCTTTTTTTAGCTTTCTACTTTTTGTGAGACCCTGCACATTAATACAAATGTGAGATCCACATTCAGTATCCAATACCCAGGAATCACTAGTAGACAAGTTAACTTCAATAACGTAAATACTTGAAGAAGTAGTGCACTACTCTTCTTTTTCTTTAGATCTTCAAGATAAAGCTTTCATTTCTGAATCAATACCCAGGTGCATAGTGGAAATGACAATTTCTTTTTTTTTTCTTTTTCTTTCTAGGACTTTGAAGTAGAAGTAGCATGAGGCTTAACTTGTTCCATAGCATTTGTGATAGTCACAACTGCCTTGGCAACTTTAGCCTTACCTTTGCCTTTTTTCTTCAGAGCCATTCCATTCAGAACCATCAACACATTAGCAATGGGTTTCTTGACATTTTGCTCTGCAGTTTTAACCATCAAATGCAACTCTGAGATAGACTTCTCCATGTTATTCATGTTTTAGTTCATCACAAATTATGAATAACTATCAGGGAATGAATTCAGGATCAAATCTGAAGCTAACTCTTGGCTTATGTGAAATCCAAGTATGTCAATATGGTCAATATAGCTCTTCATTTTCAGAACACAAGGACTAACCGACGCGACCTCAGCCATTTTGCAAGAATAAAGGTTCTTGATTGTCTCGAACCTTTCTTGCCTAGCCTACTGTTGGAATATTTCCTTCAACATCGTAGCCATGTCGTAAGTTTCCATGTGTTCCATGTCCTTCTGAAGATCAGGAACCATGGTTGCCAACATAATGCATGCACCATTAGTTGAATCGTTGACATGTTTAGTATGTGCATCCTTCACAACTCTTAAAGCATTGGCTGGTGGTTCCTTAAGAATAAAATCATTTAGGACGTACAACTTTCATTCATGCTTAAGAATGATTCTCAAGTTTCTGAACCATTCAAGAAAGATTGTCCTGAACAACTTATCATTCTCAAGGATGGATCGCAGTGATGAGGGATTAGTGTGATTTGAAAAGGAGATAGATCTACAACAAAGATTATTCCAAATTTTATTTTAGTATAGGAGAATAGACTCCTAATAAATAAATAACTATCCTTAAAAACGTTACGTTAATTTAAGGGACTAAGATCTATGTTTCACCTAATTCCAAGATAGCTAAGGCATGACATTTTGAATTAGGTTAGTTAGGTAGGTACCTTTTACCAATTACATCATATATATCTTTTAGTTGGTTTTTATGAGATTATGACATCTTGTGCCTTAGCATGTTACTTAATTTGCCTCACTAAGATAACACAACACACACTGCGGAGGCAGTCCAATATTGATGTGATCGAAACCTTAACAAGTGTTTGAGAATGGATGACACTTGACTTAAAATTTGGAAGAGAGATTTTTATTTGTTTTAGTGATGATAATTTAAACAAGATAAATATCATATATTAAAATGCATAAAAATCAATAAAAAAGTTAAGAAATTCTACTAATATTGACTATTATACGAATTTCCTTGCACTACAAACAGTTAACGACACTCCTGCTGGCTGGTAAGTGGGCGTTGGTTCTAACGAATTTCAATTTTGAAAATTGAAAATCGCCTAAAATTTCTCATTATTTTAGTCAATCCAATTAATAAAACAATGCCCCTTATTTTAATTCCAAAAAATAATAATTAAGACATTTTTAATTAACATGGGCCCACCATTAACTAAATATCTTATCCTAATCGTAGTCTAATTAGAATTTAAGATACTTTGAATCCTTATCGAATATGAATTTGTTATATATCTCACATATCTTATATGATTTAAAATTTTTATCCAATTAAAAGTTATCTTCTATCTAATAGGAACATACTTAAGGATAACCATAATGAGATATATGATCAAAACCATTAAAATTCTTATCAATAAAATATAGGCAATTGAATCAAGAAACGAAATATTAATCATGCATTCAACACCAGAATCATATTAAAATAATAATATTAACCTAAGAATGATTTCTATCATGGAGATCATTGGGACATACATAATTATTGAAAAAACGAACAATGCATTCAACACCAGAATCACATTAACCTAAACATGACTTCTACCATGTGAATACACAAAATTTGAATTGTTCAATATTAAGCATATCTTAATCGAAATATTCTAAATATAAATTCTATCATTAAATCAAATCATGCGTATATATCAAATACATGAACCAACAACATGCTTTAAAACCAATTATTGATAACAATTTTCATAGAAACTATATGTACATCATATATACATTAATCAAGATTATGTTTTCACACATATATGTACAATTATCACAAAACCTATATGTACAATTATCACATACCTAAGGCCTGATTCCACTGTTGGGTTTTAGGGTTCATAAGGAGCAAAAAATTCAAAACAATTTTAAAAAATCCTACAGGATCGAAAATAAGTTCCATTAAACTAGATCTATAAAAGTAAACCATACCTTAATTTGTGATCTTCTTATCAGATTGTTCAATCTTCAAGACGTTCAAGCGCGCGTCCTCTATCTAAAATCCACACACGAATGATGACCACAATTTAGAGTGCTAGCCCCAAAATAGATAGAAAATGTTTTTCATTCTCTCCCAAAATTCAGAGAACTCAAAAAATAGCAAAAAAGAAAATCTTATTTTCGTTTTAGGCTTTCACCCTTTATTTATGTGGGTTGATAAGTCATTATTTAAAATTATATTCGTAATACAACTATTGTATTTAGCCAGTTTAAACAAATTACTCATACACCCTATCAATAAGTTATCATATAACAAATCCTAAGGGTTTTGATGTCATGAATTTTATCATATAAAATTCATTACTATGGATTAATTAAAATTGCGCAAAGCCATTCTTTGTTGCGACCTAGTAGGTTCATGCGACGTTGGCAATAAACCAACACCATTTTGGTACAGAAGTCATAAGCAGTCTCTAGCAAGGCACTACGACTACCCAAGTTGCATGAATATCAAAATTGATACAACCTAATGAATAACATATATCATATCCTTTTATCATGCAATATCCTTTGATTAAACATAAGGCATGGAAAAATGACCCTTAATGTTCAATCGTACTAGTCACGATCTTTAGGTAAACAGAAAACATCCAAGTGACATTAATCATATCAATTCACATGGACTTGGCCATTATCAATCTATCATATCGAGGGAGACGCTGATATCCTCTTTATACAAGAGTGACAAATTCTATCTTGATTACACATCGTCACATATTATTCACATGGTAACCAATCACAATCTTTATAATCATCCAGTTAAAAATAACATATGATTGTGTCAAATTATCATGCTCTTAATATTGAATTCTAAGGTAATCTCAATTCAAAGGACTAAGTGATATATTTATCATGAGTAACACCTATGACTTAAACTATTATTGGTGCCTTCGACGGGGCACAAAATAATGGGAAATGGAGCAATGTACTATGACTTGGTTGTTTTATATAAATTGTTTGAAGTGGACTTGATAAGGCAGATCCGAATTGGGTGATGAAGAGATTCACCAGGAATGATTTCTGGCCTATATCCTTAGTGCCATTGAGTTTCCGTAATTACGCACAATCCTGTTAGAGTTGGTACCTCAGTTATGCTTGAATCCACTGACGAAATCGTAGTTCAGCCAACGTTTAGATTTTGTGGTCAATATTCTTGAGTAATATGAGAGTATTATTTTGGTTATGACAACTAAATTACAAGTCACGAGTACAGTTGCGACTTACTGATTAACTTGCATTTAGTTTTTTTTTTATTTATTTTTTGTAAACTTGCATTTAGTTATATATTATTTATATTGATCCAATGCATCAAATATATATTGTTGGATTCATAACGTTATTCATTGAATCATTGATTATTAGTTGATAATTGATGTGTTTATGAGTATCGCTTACTTAGCAAGTTGGAGCGCCCATCCCAATTTAATATTTTAGCTAATCAGCCCAGTGCTTCAAACAAAGGGAAAGGGAAGTCCTTTTGTATATTATATATTGTTTGAATTACAATTTTGTAATATCACGGTGATTAGGATATGGTTTTGAAACTGAGATTTATTACGGTTTACTCTAATTTTAGTATATATCGTATAAATATGGAAAAGTTTTTAATTTCCTCTGCATTTACATTTTATTATTTCAATATGAAAGATACACAAGTTATGTTTATCAAGTATTGAAGACATGCTATTGTTACTCTACTTAAGTATGGCCGGTGTGCCATGGCTTAATTATGGTTTCAGGTTGGGTATCACCCTAATAGGGATAGTGGATGCTACACTCATGATATTGATTCATATCCTTATACAAATAATCATCACATGACCATCAATAAAGACTAACAATAGTCTTAGTTCATTATAGTACCTTGTATAATGAACGACTTGGTAAATTTTGGATATTTCAGTAAACATCCATTGATCCTATTGTAATGTAAACATACAAACTAAATATAATAATTAATAACAAATGAAATCCTCTATTTTATTAATTAAAATATTAATAGAAAAAATATTTATAAGTTTAACTTAAGGCACATACCCCAACACCTAATTCTACAATCTGGGTTACCTAAAACTTTTTTTGGAGATGATGTTTTGGTTTCGACTTCCTACCAAACTCCTTGGGAGTCTCCATATGATGCTTTCTTTCAAAGAATTTTTAATTACTCTTTCTTAAAATCTTTTGGTTGTTTATGCTTCTCAACCAACACCTCTCCTCAAAAGGACAAACTTGATTCTCGTTCTGTCAAGTCCATCTTTCTTGGTTATTGTATTGGACAAAAGACCTATAAAATGTACATTATACTCACTTGTTCAACTTTTATTTCAAAATATATAATCTTTAATGTGAAAGTTTTCCTTTATAAAAATGTCTCCTCTACTTCTTCTTCTCTTGTTTTTCCTTTGCCAGCTGAGGATTTTTCGGATTGTTCAAATGATTGTAATTCTAGTTCTTCTATTATTCCTGTGTATGTTCCTTTTTAGCTTGTTCCTAATTCACCTCCACCAGCTCCTCCTCCTGTTGTGTCAAAGAAAAGCCAAGGAATTATCAAACCACCTATTTGGATTAATGATTATGTAGCATCCCCTAATCTGATTAGGGCAATACCTTGCTTGAAACCCTAATTAAGCCTAGATTACCCTTACCAGACTTAACTAGAGCCAACAGCCTTACCACCTACACCCGATAAACACTACTGTATATCGATTATTGAAATAAAACAAATCATATACGCAACGAAAATTTAAAACCTTTTTGATAACAAAAACAAGATATATAGTATTAAAAACAAACCATAATATACTTTAGTTATATAATCACCCATCCAATGTGACATTACAAAACTGTAATTTAATACAAATATATAAGACCAAAGAAAGTCATTACATCGAAGATAAGTTCAAGAATCATATAATTTCTCCATCCTATAGTCGTAGCGCTCGTCGGATCTACTTGTAATGTTAATTGGGGTGAGCGCACCAACTTACTCAGTAAGTAGGGATTCACACTAATCATCAACATTCCATATAATATTCAAGGATACCATGCAATAACAACATGCACGAATGATATCTAATAGGAATATGGAAGGCATATAGATTTAATTCATTATCAGATGTAAAGCAAGTAATTTGGACTATTACACTGTAATTAACATTTATTTTATAAAACTAGGGTCGATTACCCACCGACGCCATTAATAGGAATGCTAGACCAACATATTGGCCGATATGCTCTTTGGCCCATCTATGCGAAACCCTCTAATGTGTATGTAATCCATACAACCTATTGAATTGAGTAGGAGTTATATATAGGCAAGGAAGGGAACCCATCTCCTATAAATCTATTCTCAAAACCAAGAGTTATATCATGCTCACATTACACACCGTTTTTCATTTTTGAAATCCATCACAGTGTACATAATCTCCCATTTCATTCTAACAACTATATGAGTTATATATACTAAATAGCCAGGCAATATTGATAAAAAAGTGAATCCATACTTACCTCAATTTAAGTCTCAGTTTCTCAAACTCCCTAATTTTATGGTCATCTCACTCTTCCTCGATGTTCCTCAACCTATCACCAATCATTTGGGATCAATATAGTTTCATTATACTACATTTATAACCCCTAGACCTGTGCCTAAGTATCTTGAAAAAACAACCAACTCCAAATCAGTTTTGCACTAATCTTGGTGTGGGTAGCGCGCTACTTGCATGTCAGTTCATCCTCCTAGTACGCATAGCGAGCTATGGCCATAGCCTAGCGCTCTATACCCACCAGACCTGTATCAGCAACATCATTCTGCTCATCCAAATCGATCCAAAACACCTCCAATCTCAGCAATTACACTCCCAAATGATCTGGGAGGACCTCTAATGAGGTTATAAACTCATTCTAATCATCAAACCGCATAATTAACTAAATTCCTAGCATCACAATCGAATTAAACATCAACAAACATAAGAACAAATCATACCTAAAAGTTAATCTCGTGTTGTTGATTCGATTAAGCTCCTCAACTTGATTGAATTCGGCTCCCTAAACGACCTCCTTTGATCTGGAATCGAACCAACCGAACCCACTCTCTCGCGTATTCTCGAATGAGCTGAGGATATTACTGAATTTTTGTTTATTTATATGTATTTTCCTCAAGATACGCGTCGCTCTATCTCAAGACTGATAGCGTGGTTGATGGGTTAAAGTGACACATCTTAAAGTGACACAAAATTTGACACATCAAGCACTTACGCTTCGTTTGAGACGATCCGATAATCCATATATTTCTACTATTTTTTATTATCCAATATATATTTTTATTTATTTAAAAACATATAAATATATATATATCGCATATTATTCACCAATATTCTCACTGGACATGCCTACAAATGTGCTTGAGCGTGCACATTCGTGCCACGACTCCCTCATCACTTAGTGTCCCGGTAAACCATAGTTTATTAGGTATTTTTCGTTTTAGATGCTTGTGTATAATTTCCATATTATACGACAACTTATATATAAATTAATTTAACAATTCAAACAAACACCATACATCATGCAAACGCACGCACACTCTAATCGAGGTTTGTCGAACTTAATCACAAGCCTAATCGAGGTAAGTTAGGATTTGGATTAGTACTAATCACCAACTTAAGGTAACGGGTCGTTACAATCTCCCCAATTAAAAGCAATTTCGTCCTCGAAATTAAATTAATCTGAAATTACCTGCAGTTTTGAAAACAAATGGAGACTATTGCTCGTACTTCCGTTCTCAGGTTAGTTCCTCATCTTTGTGAAACCCCTATTTCACTATAACCAAAGAAATCTCTTTAGTTCTCAGCTTTTTAATTCTTACAATCAAGTAATACCCTTGACTGCTTTTTGTAAGATAAGTCTTCATTTTTACATAACATCCACATGTGGAAAACATTAAGAACTCCAACCTAGCTGAGGAGGCAACTTTAACCTGTAAGGAATAAGACCAATTCTTTTCTATATCCTGTACAACTCAATATACTTTAAAGCTCACATACCTCACAATCCAAACTTACACAACTCCTCTCATAAGTGAGACTTTAAATAAACGTATTTGTCCTTTGAAAGCTCCAATCACCTTTGATATTTATCGGCGTATCTCTTTTGTTTTAGTTGTATTGTAGTTAAATGCTGGCGACTCTGCTACATCTCCTTTGTATAGTTCTAAATCAATTCTGCCTCCGATAAATGTACATCTCAACCCCTGTCAAGACACTCCGGTGAATGACATGGTTAACCATACAAATGTCAAAGGAGCATTCCATTCTAGCTTGATAGCTGTTTTTTACAAATGAACTCACATAAAGAAAAATATCTCTTCCAGTCATTATTAAACTTCAAGACACAAGCTCGAAGTATATCCTTTAGCACCAAAACTTATTACTCCAGCTACCCATCGGTCTGGCAATAGTATACCATACTGAGGTTAAGACCAGTTCCACAGTTGTCGCAGCAATTCACTCCATCCTCTAGATGTGAATCTCGAATCTCTATCTAAAATAGTCAACACTGAAGCACCTTAAATCTACCACCTCATGTAATTATACTTTATAAATAGTCAAGAGGATTTCACATAGAAACTGACAAGAAATGTGCATACTCCATCAACTGTTAACTCCAATTTTTATTGTATTGTGCTTACGCAAACTCAGAGATAAAATGGAAACAAAATCCACCAATCTATGTTCCCATTTCCATTCAAGAGTAGGCAGCAAATGCAATAAACCTTCGGGTTTCTTATACTCAGCCCTCACTTGCTGACATATCGCATATCACTTTATTATCCCCACATCATCTTTTTTTTCATCCCAGATTAACAATAAATAAAGGTGCCTCATTTCTTGATATTCCTTATTGTTATCTGGATGAATGCAGCAAAGATATTTATGAGATTTCCATTGCACTTCGTGCCTCACTTGACCCTAAATTGGAATCTATAATCTATCCCTGAATCGTAATGCACCATTATCAGAAACTAAGTAATCAGGATAATCTACACTAGGTGTTAACCTCTAACGCTCTATATAATCCTGATTCACTTTCTGATAACTAATCACTACTGAATATTCTCTAATTCAGTTCGAATCTGAACTCAAGAGATCAGGTTAGTATCTATGTAATTAGCTCTCTCAGTTGATGATGTGTCATTTAAACTCACATAAATCATCATCACCATCATTTCCTCATGAAGTCTAAACTGATAAGTTTTATTAATAGCTACATTTTCTCCATATACGTAAGTTACAATAGTATACTGACAGTCTGATAACACCTTTCTATGTAGTTATAAATTACTCAGGCTTTAAAAAATTTGTATCATTACTTCTCGTCCCACACCGTTCAACGACGAAGTAAAGCATATATTTTTTTAAGGTAAATACCTCAACTTTATATATAGCCTGCTAAAATCAATACTAGAGAACTCACACAGTAAATATTTCTTCCAGTAACTCATACTTTCCAAGTCATAAGCTCAGAAATTATAGGATTTAGAAAGGTCCCTCCCTGTTATTATACATCTCTACCCCCCTGAGAAGTAGATTTTCGGTTCCTTACCGAAATAATAATACAGGTCCTCCACAACTCTCAACTCTTCCACACACATACTTCTCACTTACTTTTCCACGAGGATTTAAACCACAGTACTGGCAAGAAATTTCCAAATTTGTTAGTTTTACAATTATATCAATAACCTTCAGTTGTCACCACAACTTAGGATAATTCATCATGAATTTCTTAGCATGAAATATCATTCATATAAGTAAGAACAACAGAGCCTTCCTGATTATATTACTTAGCTTCCTCTTGCCGATATATCTCATATTTCTTTATAAAATCGACACGGTCAATTTTTTTTTCATTTCAGGTCACCAAATTTTCATTTTCATCACAATGAATTTTGGACTTCACCTGAATAAATGTATTAAAAAATCAATGAGATTCTTTCAACATTCTTGCCTCGCTCTTTATTTCAAGTTCTAAGAGCTTTCCTTACATGCTTAATGTTTTGATATGTGATAATCCTTTCCAACATCAATAATTAGTAGTCATCCTTGACCTAATTGATAATCTCAATCAATCTTCTTCAATAATACATCACACATTTCAATCGTAATTAGCTCAACTCCAATCTGAGCTCTAAAGAACAAACTTATAGTTAATGATCCAGACAACTCAGCTGATTATGTGCCTACGCAGAACTTCCATTTGGTCATCAATAAATATCTCACCTAAGAGATGTTACTAAGCAACTTATATTATAATTATAACCTCTGTCCCTTTCTTTTATTCAAGGTATTGTCAACACAATCACGTTGATGAGTGATGTTTCAGAGTGAATTCATAATACTTAGGAAATTTTTAAGGTAACTTTCTTACCTTCTATTTCTATCACTCTAATAATTTCCATTTTTCAAACTTATAACTATCACATACTTGAGTTAAGTGAATGAATTACACAACGATATCACAGATCCCCGGATCAATCTTCTGTAATATTCAATTGTTTCAAGTTTACTTTCCTCTTTTTACCATTGTATTGAATATAGGACAACCTCATATTGTCTCAATCATAGTAAAATCCCCTGATTTACTGTTAATATTCAACACTCTTACCATTTATTATCCTTTGAAACATAGCACTAGCATTTACAGAAATCTGGTCTAAACCAACTTACCGTTAACAATTTACAATTCTATATGGTAATTGCTCGTGCCTTTTCTAAGTCTTCAAAGATTCCATGTTATTATTGATAACACAATAACAACTTCATTACAATAGGGTTTTCCCTCACTTGACACTCTTAATTTATGAAAATAGCACAAGTTCTAGTAAGTTCTAGTAGTGTCCACCATCTACTTAAAATGATCTAACACCCGTCTGGAGTCATCTTATAAAGATATATATCCTTAGCTCTGATCATTTCACTGTGAAAGTCAAATCTCAACTACCGCTTGAGAACGGTTGATTTCACTTATTTTCAGAAGGAGTTGTCAATTCTGAGTAGTTAATACTCATTTCGACTACTACACATTAATCCTCGGATTCACTGACAATTCATTCTCCCCAATTTAGATTATATCAGTCTAATAGATCAGACTATGATATCTTACTAACTTAGGGCAATACCCAGCCTAAAACCCTAATTAAGCCCAAATTACCCTTACCAGACTTAACTAAAGCCAACATCCTTACCACTTACACCTGATAAACACTATTGTATGTCGATTATCGAAATAAAACAATTCATATACGCAACAAAAATTTTAAAACTTTTTCGATAACCAAAATAAGATATATAGTATTAAAAACAAACCGAAATAAATTTCAGTTATATAATCACCCATCCCATGTGACATTACAAAACTATAATTCAATACAAATATATAAGACCAGAGAAAGTCATTACATCGAAGAGAAGTTCAAGACTCCTATAACTTCTCCATCCGGTAGTCGTAGCGCTCGTCAGATCTACCTGTAATGTTAATTGGGGTGAGTGCTCCAACTTGCTCAGTAAGTAATATTTAAGGATACCATGCAATAACAACATGCACTAATGATATCTAATAAGAATATGGAAAACATATAGATTCAATACATAATCAGATGCAAAGCAAGTAATTTGGACTATTACACTGTGATTCCCATTTATTTTATAATACTAGGGTCGATTACCCACCGACACCATTAATACGATTGCTAAACCAACATATTGGCCGATATGCTCTCTAGCCCATCCATTAATCCCGAGTGGTTCTATCCGAAACCCTCTAATGTGTATGTAATCCATACAACCTATTAAATTGAGCAATAGTTATATATAGGCCAATAAGGGAACCCATCTCCTATAAACCTATTTTCATAACCAGGAGTTATAACATGCTCACATTACACATCGTTTTCCATTTATTGAAATCCATCATAGTGTACATAATCCACCATTTCATTCTAACAACTATATGAGCTATATAGACCTAATTGTTAGGCAATATTGATAAATAAGCGAATCCGTACTAACCTCGGTCTAAGCCTTTGTTTCTTAAACTCCCTAAATCTTCGGTCATCTCACTCTTCCTCAGTTTTCCTCAACCTATCACCAATCATTTGGGATCAATATAGGTTCATTATACTACATTTATAACCCCTAGACCAGTCCCTAAGTATCTTGACAAAGCAACAAACTCCAAATCAATTTTGCACTGATCTTGGTGTGGGTAGCACGCTACCAGACATGGATAGTGCGCTACCCGCATGTCAGTTCATCCTCTCAGTACGCATAGCGTGCTATGGCAACAGCCTAGCGCGTTTTGTGCACCAGACCTACATCAGCAACACCATTCTACTCATCCAAATCGATCCAAAACACCTCCAAACTCAATCATTACACTCCCAAATGATTTAGGAGGATCTCTAATGATGTTATAAACCCATTCTAATCATCAAACCGAATAACTAACTAAATTCATAGCATCACCATCGAATTGAACTTCAACAAACACAAGAACAAATCATACCTAAAAGAAAAAGTTGATCTCATGTTGTTGATTCGATTAAGCTCCTCAACTTGATTGAATTCGGCTCCTGGAACGGCGTCCTTTGATCTGAAATCGAACCAACCGAACCCCCTCTTTCGCGAATTCTCGAATGATCTGAGGATAAGAATAAATTTTTGTTTATATATATGGATTTTCCTCGAGATAGTGTCGGGCTATATTGAGACCGATCGCATTGTTGATGCGTTAAAGTGACACATCTTAAAGTGACACAAAATTTGACACATCAAGCACTTATGCTTTGTTCGACATGATCCAATAATTCATATATTTCTAATATTCTTTTATTTTCCAATATATATTTATATATTTAAAAACATATATATATATATATATATATATATCATGTATTATTCACCAATAAACTCATCGAACATGCCTAGAAGTGTCCTTGAGCGTGCACATTCGTGCCACGAGTCCCTCGGCACACTTGGTGTCCCGGTAAACCAAGTTTATTTTTCGTTTTATAGGCTTGTGTATAATTTCCATATTATATGAAAACCTATATATAAATTGATTTAACAATTCAAACAAACACCATACATCATGCAAACACACGCACACACTAATCGAGGTACATCAAACTTAACCACGAGCCTTACTCAGGTAAATTAAGATTTGGATTAGTACTAATCACTAGCTCAAGGTAACGGTTCGTTACAAATTATGTGTCATCTACTGTCACTACAGCTAACATCATCCAATTTTTTTACTTATTATAATACTTCCCTTACTCATCCTACCTATTCTTACCTTGATTCACCTAACATGACTAATCAGTACTATCATTTATGCACAAACATAGCAGGACTTTATGGGTCGAGGCTAGTGGTACTCTGAAGCTTATTCATTTTCCTAAAGGGAAAAAGGCTATTAGTTCTAAGTGGGTATACAAGGTTAAGCTTAAACTAGATGGCTCTTTGGATAAGTGTAAAACACGATTGGTGGTTAAATAGTATAATCAACCTGAGGGAGTGGATTATTTAGATGTGTTATTCTCTATTTGCGAAATTGGTTATAGTCTGGATGTATCTTTCCATATCAGTGGCTAAGCATTAGTCTCTATTACAGTTGGATGTTAAATACACCTTTCTTCATGGCTACATTACTAAGGATCTTTATATGAAATCACCATAAGGATACAGTTGTATCTAATCAAGTCATAAAAGTAAATTGGTCCGTAAATCGACTTAAACAATCCTCAAGACAATGAAATCATTAGTTTTCTTTGAAACTTCTCAGCTATGGTTTCACTCAATCTACATTTGACCCTTGCCTTTTCATTTTTCATTCATGATGAAGATTTTTGCTCTTTTGGTCTACGCAGATGATGTTCTTCTCACCAGTATTTATCTTTACCTTCCCTTCAAGCTATGAAGGATTATTTGGACAAGGAGTTCACTATAAAAGAACATGATAGACTCATTATTTCTTTGGTTTGGAATTAATTCATTCTTATTTGGTTTTTTATGTTCATCAATGGAATTATGTTCTTGATTTGCTCTTGTTAGAGCTGGTCTCACAACATGTAAAAATGTTGCTACTCCTCTGCTACGAGACTGCAAGTTTAACGATGTTGATTCTCCTTTGCTACTTGACCCTAATAAGTTTCATAGATTGATTAGAAGGACTTTATATTTGGGGTTTGATAAGTCGGTATTTATAGGTTTTTAGTAGTCTATTTTAATGTATTTAATGTAGAAAGTCTCTAAAATATATGTTTAATTATATTTATTGATCATTTTTAGGTGAAACGGAGTGCTCGGTTGAATTCGGGGTGAAAAAATACTCAAAATAAAGTATTTAAATGCAGTGATCAGAGGCCAAAAAATTTACCTCGAGTTATGTACTGCGCAGATGGAGGAGTAGTGACCAGCAGGCCAAGTAACGCCCCAGGGTAACTCACTTAAGTCACGCAGTCATCAGTATCTGTACAATTGCCTCGACATGCGTGTGATTTTGCTCCCAAAAGTACGCACATCTAGTGCTTTCTCTTTGACTAGCTAGTGCCACGTGTCAGCTTTCGATTCATCTATCACACCAAATCACTTCCACGGATCGAGCCATGACTCACCATGGTGTCATTAACAGCTGTTTCCTCCATTCAAGCTGCGACACGTCAGCATTTCCAACAGCTCCACCAACCAGTGCTTGAAACGTGTACAGGAATGAAATTAAACGCCTTAGCTACTCTCGATCATCCTTAGGATCTGTGCTAGTGCACTCTCCCACGTTTTTGTGCGAGTCTTTGAGCGAGCAACGTGCCCCATGAAACGTGTGCCATGTGTCGCGCTCTCCGTTGTCCACCACGTCATGTAGTAGTTCTTCAACTAACCGAAACGTGCCACGTCAACATTTTCAACTCTCTCGCCCAATCGGTTATTGACACGTATCACAGGCAGTGCAGAAATTGCCCAGCAGCTCTTAGATCCTCCTCGGCGCACGAGTTACTCCACCAACCCCCAAAATTAGTTTCTTTCATCTCCTTATTTTTAAACATCGAATTTAATATTATTTGGAGATCGAATTTTTTATTTTTAGACATCGTAGTCCGACTAAATAAATCCTTGCCTAGGTCAGAGGGGAAACAAGTTGGGGTTCTTTATTCATGACATAACTTGTGAGATCTTTTATTTTATTATTTAATTTGATTTAATTTCTCTTATTTTATTGTTGTTGCTTTTAAAGTATATGGATTAGATCTACGGTATGTATGTGGCTAGTGCATGCTTTTAGGTGGACAATCTATAGTTATTTGGACCGATAGTATATGTGTAATTATACTTTTGGACCAATAAAGTGACGAACACTCATTCGTTTGCCGTAAAAACCTTTCGGTTCTTGAGTGTGCAACAATTGAATCTAGGTTAAATCATAAGCGGACACGATTCGGTTATCTAAGATTAGTATTCCCACGGATCCTTATTATTGTGGTTAGTGTGTTAAATCAAATTGGCACATGTCTAGGGTTATGCATTAATTAGGGAAGTAGTAAGTGGCAGACGTCCTGGCTATCGATATTAAGGGAATGAGGAATTTCTGACGGATGTCGATTTTCTAAAGCTTATCTAGGAGAACTTAAATTAATAACTTATTGGGAAGGATTGAAGACTATGATGTGCCATTGAATCTTGATCATAATTTGTGGAACCATAAACCTAGGTGTTAATTAAGTACCCATTAATTGTTCTAAAAGTTATTTTCATTATTTTATTCATTTAGTTTATTTTAGATTAGTTAGTTAAATTAATTTATTTAAAAACCCCCGATTTCCTTTTCTTTGTTTTTAACCATAGAAAGACTACCAATCTCTGTGAGGTCAACCCTTTGCCACTATTCTACAAAATAGTTGGTTTATGAACTTTGTTTTATTGACGCGTTCGACGCGCGTCAATTTTTGCGCTGTTGTCAAGGATTGGTTTTCTTTCTTTGGTGTTTTATTTATTTATTTATTGATTATTTTTATCGTTTATTTATTTATTTATTTTAATAATTTGAGAACCCCTGGGTTTTGCTAGGTTTGACTATGGATTATATTTTTTTTTAGCATAATGTGAGCATTTTTTTTTTGGTATTAACATGTTTATAGGATTTTAGGTGTTTTGAGACTTCGTTGGGACACATCCAACTTAAGTCGCCGCATTAGTGGCGGGACTTTGAGTAGTTCCAAAACCCTAAACTTCATTCCATTATCTTGTTGATTTCACCCTTAGTTGACAAACTTCGGGCTCGCAAGATTTTATAGGAATCTTTTTAGTTAACTTCTATGTTTACTAGTTCTTGCTCATGTTATGATTGTTCTTTCATAATTTCCTTAGTCACCTAGACACGAGAGATTTCGTGCATTCACTAGTTTTTAGAGACTTTTGTTATGCATGCATTTGTATCATCTTCTTATTTATTTATCCATGATCTTTTTTACCACTATCTTTTCTTGTTTCATGGATTCCTCGACTTGTTTTAAACCTTGAGGACAAGCTTCAGAATAAGTTAGGGGGTACTTTAGGGATTGTGGATTGAGTTGGATGGATTCTTTTGCGAAAAACCGCAAGTGAGATCGTTTAATTTTTTTATGCGGTTATATGTGGTTATCGGATGGTAATGGTGGTGTTACATATCATTTATTCCATTTCTTTCATTTCTTGTCCCTTCATATTTCTTTCTCATTTCATTAGGATTTGATACACTTTCATGCATGTATTTAGTATAGTTTTATTTTCTTTTAGTTATTTAGAGTCACTTGAAACTTTGTTCATGTCTTTGGTTGTTGATGAGTAAATTACAGTTGCCTTTTTGACTTGAAACTTAAGGAAAGCTAGGAGAAACACTCAATCGAGTACGTAGCCCACCATTTTTATGATTTCATGATTAGGGACTTAGTCGATGGTTAAGCTTTGTGCTAGATAACGAAAATGAGCAGATGGTCAAAATTGTGCAAGTGATATTATTTTAACCCATATTAGGGAATTTGTTTTATTATAGTGGAAGTGAGAAGGGCTAACAAAAGTTTTCTTAATATAGAGAGTCCCACATGTTTCCATAAGAAATGGAGCAGGGAAACTTGTGGTTGGAAAAAAAATGAGAAAATCGGTCCATAGGAAATGGAGAAGGGATCATATTTTTTGAAAAAAAAAATAAGAAAAAATAGAGAATAAAAAAAATTTGAATAAAGGCGAAAGTTGTGAAAATTCCTCAAATAAAAGATTTAGCTCGAGTGCTTTCACTAAATTAAGTGAGATTTCAAACTTGCGTGCTTGAATGTATAGACCAAGAAAACTCTTAAGTAGTTGATAGCCTTTATTTTGACCAAATCTATGTCTTCAAAATGTGATCCTAATTGTATTTGGGTTGCGAGTCCTGACATATCATAACTCCGAAATTTATTGAGTGGGCTATGTAAACAAAAGGAACTCCATAAATTTTGAGCCGGGTATAGGATTAGTTGAGTGAGTGCATATTTATATTAGGAGTCTCGTTTAGTTTGTGTTGTCATTTACACATTTGTTCGAGACGTGCAAAGTCATAAGTTTGGGGGTATTTGATAAGTCGGTATTTATAGGTTTTTAGTAGTCTATTTTAATGTATTTAATATAGAAAGTCTCTAAAATATATATTTAATTATATTTATTGATCGTTTTCAGGTGAAACGGAGTGCGCGGTTGACTCCGGGGCAGAAAAATACTCAAAAAAGAGTATTTACATGCAGTGATCAGATACCAAAAAATTTCCTCGAGTTACGTATTGCGCAGATGGTAAAGTTGTGACCAGTAGGCCAAGTAAGGCCCCAGGGTAACTTATATAAGTTACGTAATCATCAGCAGCCGTATGATTGCCTCGAGATGCGTGTATGTTTACTCCCAAAAGTACGCACGTCTAGTGCTTTCTCTTTGACTAGCTAGTGCCACGTGGCATCTTACGATTCGTCTATCACACCAAAGCAACTCCACATGTCGAGCCATGAATCACCACGGTGTCATCAACAACTATTTACTCCATTCACGCCGCAACACGTCAGCGTTTCCGACAGCTCCACCAACCACTACTTGACACGTGTCCAGGACCGAAATTAAACGCCTCAGCTGCTCTTGATCATCCTCGGGATCTGTTCTATTGCACTCTCCCACATTTTTGTGCGAGTCTTTGAGCAAACAACGCGCCCCATAAACCGTGTGCCGCGTGTCGCGCTCCCTTGTCCACCACGTCATGTAGCAGTTCTTCAACCAGCCAGAACGTGCCACATCAACATTTTCAACTCTCTCACCCAATCGGTAGTTGACACGTGTCCCAAGCAGTGCAGAAAATGCCCAGCAGCTATCGGATCCTCTTCAGCGCACAAGTCATTCCACCATCCCCCAAAATTAGTTTATCTCACCTCTCGAAATCAAATTTTAGTGGTTTTATATATTAAGAACTTTGATTTTATTATTAAGCATCTACTTTTATATTATTTGGAGATTGACTTTTATATTTTTAGGCGTCGAAGTCCGGCTAAATAAATCCTTGGCTAGGTCCGAGGGGAAACAAGTCGGGATTCTTGATTCATGGCATAACTTGTGAGATCTTTATTTTATTATTTAATTTGATTTAATTTCTCTTATTTCATTGTTGTTGCTTTTAAAGTATATGATTTAGATCAGGGGTATGTATGTGGCCAGTGCATGCTTTTAGTTGGACAATCTATAGTTAATTGGACCGATAGTATCTGTGTAATTATACTTTTGGACCAATAAAGTGATGAACACTCACCCATTTATCGTAAAAACCTTTCAGTTATTGAGTGTGCATCAATTGAATCAAGGTTAAATCAGAAGCGGACACGATTCGATTATCTAGGATTAGTATTTCCACATATCCTTATTATTGCGGTTAATGTGATAAACTCAATTGACGGATGTCTAGGGTTATGCATTAATTAGGGAAGTAGTTTGCGGCAGACGTCCTGGCTATCGAGATTAGGGGAATGATGAATTTCTGGCGGATGTCGATTTTCTATAGCTAATCTAGGAGAACTTAAATTAATAACTTTTTGGGAAGGATTGAAAACCATGATGTGCCATTGAATCTTGATCTTGATTCGTGGAACCGTAGACCTG
This sequence comes from Stephania cephalantha, assembly GCA_039657325.1. Taxonomy (NCBI): domain Eukaryota; kingdom Viridiplantae; phylum Streptophyta; class Magnoliopsida; order Ranunculales; family Menispermaceae; genus Stephania; species Stephania cephalantha. The sequence goes on along the minus strand of CM077569.1, from coordinate 18,519,633 downwards.
GGTGTTACTTAGGTACCCATTAATGTTTTTGAAAGTTATTTTCATTATTTTATTTATTTAGTTTATTTTAGTTTAGTTAGTTAAATTTATTTATTTTAGTACCCCCGATTTCCTTTTGTTGTTTTTAACCATAGAACGACTATCAATCTCTGTGTGATCGACCATTTGCCACTATTCTACAAAATAGTTGGTTTATGAACTTTATTTTATTGACGCGTTCGACGTACGTCAGGGTTCTATAAACTTGACAATACCTATGCAACACTACAGTTCAGTAAATTTTTGAACTCCCCTACTTAGTTGCAGTGGTATGGAGCTTTGGATATTATCAAGTATCTGAAGAAGTGTCCTTCCAAAGGCTTGTTCTTCTCTTCACATAATTACTTTCTTCTTACTAGTTATTGTGACGCTGACTAGGCTGGATGCCCTATCTTATGTCTATCTCTTACAAGGTACTACATTTTTCTTAGGAACTTTTTAAATTCGTGAAAGATAAAGAAGCAAACCTAAGTCTCAAAATCTTTAGCAAAGGCTAAATACCATATCCATTATACTATTGTTTTTTTAACTTCAATGGGTTTATTACATCCTTTATGATTTCTACATTAATGTTCATCTTCCTATCCCTCTTTGATGTGAGAATCAAACTTCTATACTTAATATAGCCAACCAAGTATTTCATGAATAGACTAATCATCTTGACATAGACTGTCATCTTGTTCATGATCTGTTCAAGCGTGGATTTGTCGTGCCCCAATTCATCCAGTCTAAATAATAGCTAGCTGACATGTTTACAACGACCCTCTCGACGATACTTTTCCTTTTATTGTTGTCAAAGATTAGCTTGTGTGATTGGCATCATCAAGCTTCATCTTAAGAAGAGGATAAAGGTTTATTTGTGTCGTATGTATGTTGTTGTATTAGATACAAGGTAATACATGGGATTATGACAGAGCAGGGATTTTGACTGGGCTGAGTGAACTATGTGGATGTTGTATTTTATATTGTCACGTGACTTAAGCGTGGACTTAACAAAACACATGAGTTCGTTGTGTGTAGAGTTCCTCTATATATAAGGGATGTAATCTAACAGTGTGTTTTATTAGAATAAGAGAAAGTAAGCTCTGTTTTGAGTTTTGAGAGAAGTTGATCATTGTGTCATGTATGTGAGTGCAGTGAGCGAATGTGTTCACCAAGTAAGTGAAGTAGGGTTTTTCTTTGAGAATCAAATCTTTAACCTCTTACATAAAAATAAAATGGAGATATTTCCAATTGTTTAACTGAACAATTGAGAAAAGTTATAAAATCTCTTATTCAATCAAAGACTGATTACATAATAAGAGTATGATGCGTTAATTATATAGGAAAAGCCTAAAAAATAACCAAAAAAAGAAAAATTTTTAAAAAACTTTAAAAATAAATTAAACTAGAAATTAGAGGAGAAGTAAAAGAAAAGACTACAAATGGTATCAAAATCGAAAACTTCTAGTCAAAAGTATGGCAATTACAAAATTACTAAAAATACAAAAATCATAAAAATAGAAGCTTAAAAGACATAATTCGACCCAAAAACAACATTTATCCATACAAAAACGACTACAAACCGACAATGTCAGCCCATTTTGCGATAATATAAACTCTTAAAACTTGCTTACAATGAATCCATTGATTTCTGCTGCTTCGTTAATTGGTGTTGGATTGGCTTTAGGACTTGCTTCTATTGGACCTGGGTTGGTCAAGTACTACTATGGGCCAAGCCGATTTGATAAGAAGTTTGAGTTAGTGATGGAAAAACTTCATTTCCTAGATCTTGATTCGTGTACAAATTCAGGAATTGCGATACTAGTTAGTTGAGAAGAATAGACACTGATTCAGATGGGTATTGATATTATATATTTAATTAGCATAGGTACCACAAAGCCTTTGATTTTTTCTGAATTAATCAAATTAAGATTAAAATTTTTATTAAATGTATATGTAGGGGATATAATCTCTTAATAAATCTTAAAAATTTAATATATTTCACCTACTAATAGGTCCCACTTCACTTATGGCCTGTTCGCTTCACATTTTAGGTAGTCCTAAGGTCATGGGATTAATTTGTGATGGGACTAACACATGGGTTTAATGGTTTAGTCCCATTTGTGTATCTTGTTTGGTTGGGAGTTTTAAGGTTGTGAGTAAATGTGGTTGTAATGGTACATTTACCAAAATACCCTTTCATAAGTTACATCTCCTGACCTCATTTTCACATCTTCATCCCCTTCTTCACTTTTGGATCTCACGCATCGACCAACCAGATTCGCCATTCGTAGATCCATTTCCTTGTTGATCACACAGCAATGTCGACCGATCCGCACAGAGGTTACGACACGATCCCCATCACGAACGCCGAAAGTTCGAGCTCTGGCATCGAATTCATCTCACGAACCAGATTGTGCTGTTCATACTGTTCTTGAGTTTGCTGCGGCATCCAGTATCGATGATTGTGTTCTTGATTGTGTTTGTTGGATGGTTTTTCCTCTACTTCTTCCGTGAAGAATCGCTTGTCGTCTTCAATAGGACGTTTAACGAAACCCTAAAAAGCGTACGAGAGAGAGAGAGGAGTGATTCGAGTGTATTGAAGACACAAGGATGAGGGTTCGATTGGGGAAGGAGAGGCAAATCTGTTTGATCGAATGGGGAGGGAGAAGGTGAGTTTGTGAAATATGTGAGGGGTAAATTGGTAATATGCGATAACCAACCATTGGGATTAGTTAATCCCACAAAAATTGGTGGTTTTGTTTAGTCCCCTATATTGCCCATTAACTAATCCCATGACCTAGTTAATCCGTGAAGCGAACACCGGCTTAGCCAGTCCAATGGAATTAATCCACCCTAAGACTGTGAAGCGAACATACCATTAGGAATCAACACAACAAAAACTCAATTGTATTTGAAATAGCCCCTTTTCCTTATTAGGATCACACTTTATTTGTTAGGTTATGAGCGAGCACTTTACCAGTGGTTTTTATTGTGTATCATCAAATCGTTTCCCATTAATACAACACCGACATTAATCCAATAATTAAGTGTTTTACAAGCGAATATTGATTCATTTAATTTTTGTTTCATTCATTCCATGACTTTTCAGAATAAACGAATTGTTTTTTGGTCCATTCCGCCATCCCACTAAATGAATCATTTGAATCGATTTCAATAGAATCTTCCGCTCTTATACACATCTAATTTAAAGTCGTGATCTAACATGAAGAAAAAAAAATTATGATTCGCAAAATTGCGACCCTTTGTCTCAGTCATTGTAGCATTTGTATAGATCAGGGCGGTAGGAATGGGTTTTGCTTTAGTGCTCAAAAATAATATTCAAAAGCTTTTGTATGTTCTCTGTTGCTTGTGTGAGTGAATGGAGTTCTTCGATCCTATTCATTGGCACCTGTCATGCATAATGGTAAGGGTGTCTACCTTTTTTTGTTCCAACTCACGATCTAAACGAGTCAAACATACGCCCAGCTGGTTAGAGTAGTACATAGGGACTGTAATGAAAGCAGACAAAATCAATCATATAGAAGAGAAAGGACGACGAATTGAAAGAATGGTTTGGAAAAAATAAATAAAAGAACTATAGTTAAAGCTATCAATTGTTTTTTTAGATCAGAATATTTAAAAGTGATTTATGGACTCATAACATTCATTATCGATGGGCTCTAACTTCTTCCTCTAATTCTTTAAATTCTACCAATGAATCATTTAAATAAATTTCAAATTTGGATTGTCTAATTTCTTTCTGATAGCGCAACTCAATCATGTATGATGGAATCATCAAGTTGGATTTGACCTTTTCAAACTCTATTTGTAACTCACTAGAGGTTTGAGAAACAAAGAGATGATGTTTATGAACGAGGTATCCAGTAACAAGAAGAAATAAAAAAAATTGAATAAAAGAACTCCAAGAATTTGGTAATCTCCGATGTGCCCAAATCAATAGAATTGGTACATAGTTGAAAATCTTTACATTATTTACCACTTTCAACAGTTATTAGTTATACATTTGGCTACCCAATTAATGTTCACCATGGCTGACGGATTTCAGCCCAAGACCCGTATTGGAAATATTTTTATACTAGAATACTTTTGCAATTATTTTTTCCACTGTCTTGAAAAATGGGTTGATTACATCTGCAACCAAAATGAAAACCAAGTGTTTCGCCATCAGTACTAATATTAATTAGGATGTCAGGAGCGATGAAAGAAGATTTTTAATAGGCCCAAATCACTAATTGTGATTTACCATTAATTTAAGATCATTGACCCGTTACATGGCGCCTGTTGGCGAGGACAGAATGTTGCAGTCGGCATGGAGACCAAGGTATATTTTGTTTTGGAGTGATGAATGTTTAGTACAATGTATACGTGTTTATTATCATCAGTGGTGCATTTGATGTTATTGTTGATCTTCGAGTGAGGCATTGCCTTGAAATACATGCAAACACGAGGATTGGGTAACTAAATTTGTCTTGAAAAAATTCACTGATGATTTGTTGAGTTGAGTTTATTTAACCATGATTTAAATTATCAAGTATACAAGGTTCAGTGGTGCATTTGATGTTATCGTTGATCTTCCAGTGAGGCATTGCCTTGAGATACCTGCAAACATGGGGATTCGGTAATTAAAGTTGTCTTGATAAAATACACTAATGATGTGGTGAGTTGAATTTATTTAACCATGATTTAAATTATCAAATATACTAGGTTAAACAAATCAAATTAATTAAATTTGGCCTAAGGTCAAGGATAATTGATAAGCCAAAGATCATCCTAGTGAAAAGCGTTAAGAGAATCCTAGGAGATTAAAATGATAGTTAGTGCGTTCATAGTGAAAAATGATGTGATTGATACTCTTGTCACATGAAAAACTAATTAAATTACCGGTGGTTCATGTTGTAAATATAATGGAAAGTAATGACATATATTAAGTAATAGGACATAGGTTGCATTGTAAATTCCTTGAAGTCCTAACAAAAAAATAGGCATTTGACCCTTTTGAGTGACACTTGTCACCATGAGAACAAAAATGGATGACTTTAAATTGATCACTAAACTTGATTAAAGTATTTAATCATCATTATCTCTTCAATATTGGTCCATTTATATATGAAAATGAATTGCGACTTAGCCATTTCTAGCTAAGTCTTGTGATCTTGCAAAAGAAAGAAGAAAACGACCATTAATGTAGAGAAGTAAAACTTGGATCAAGAAGGATTACCCATGGTCTCAAGGCAACTACTACTTTTTTTCTTTTTTCATACCATCTCCTAGGTTGTCTTTGTTCCATGATATATTTATTTTTAATCTATGGATTGAAACTTTATAGACTTATTGTTAGAAGATCGTCATAAGTATTTAAAGGAACTTCTTTTACATAATTAATTTAGTTCCTTCTTCTGCCTTAATTATTTTTCTTGATAGCTTGTATGTCTTTGATTTCTCTTATTTTTCAAGCTAACTTGTTTCTTGATAAATTCCGAAATCTTAGAAACTTATTGAATTTCTCTTCAGTCTTGAATCCAATTTAGCAAAAAAAGAAAAAGAAAAAGAAAAGAAAGGTCTCTACAATGTGTAGGTGACTTTGTGCAAATTAGGATATGCAATCAAGTTTAAAAGAGATTTATGGTGGAGATGGATGATCCTAATTATGTGACTTGATATACATTCATATTAGTGTGCGACAAAATTGGTTAATTACATACCATGTGCTAGAAAATATGGTCATTAATTTGCTAATCTAGGTAGTTGTGGTAGAATTTAAAATATCATGGCTGAATATATTGTTGGGGTTTTTGAGGTCAAAACGCAGCAAAAATTTTAAAATTTTATTTCGAAACCTCAACATGATCAAATCAAAATTCCGTTAAAGTGATTAACAAAAGTAAACCATACCTAAAACGTTAGTTTCCTTATCTGTGTTGATTGATGTTTAAGATGTTATCTGAGACTAACGTCCTCTATCAGAAATACACACACGAACGAAAGTCTATAATTCGATTGCTTGCCTAAAATAGAACACGAAGAAAATTTTCTATTCTCCCTCTAAACTCTAAAACGGCAGAGAAACCTAACTCATTTTTTAAAAACGAAAATTAGATTCCAACTTTAATTTCTCCTTTAATGTGAATACATTTAACATGCCTATTTATACAACCGTCGTATAAAGCCAAGTAAGTGAAATACTATTATATCCCTACTTAAAGTGGTATTAATGTATTAATATGCCACATCATAAGGAAATTTTATATTACGAAAGTTATCATATTAAATTCATTGTTCCAAATCATTTAAAATTTTGCAAAACCATTCTTTGTGTGCGACGAAATAGGTTCATGCAGATTTCGCAGTTAGCCGAAACCATTTTGGTGCACGAGTCATAAGCGTTCCCTAGCAAGACATTATGACTACCCAAGATACATGAAGATCAAAATCAATACAATCTAATAAATAGTGTATATCATGTTCTTTTGTCATACGATATCATTTGATTAAACATAAGGCATGAAAAAGTCAGCATTAATGTTTAATCGTACTAGTTTCGATCTATAGGTATACTGAAAATATCTAAGTGATATTGAACATATCAATTCAGTTGGACTTTGCCATTTTTAGTCTAGCATATTGAGGGATCCACTGATATATCTCTCTAAACAAGAATGACTAATTCTATATCGATTACACATTCACACATTATTCACATAGTAAACAATAGCATCCTTTATAATCATCCGGTTAAAGACATCGTTTGATTGTGTCAAATAACAATGATCCTAATGTTGAAGTCTTTGGTAATCTCAAGTCTGAGGACGAAATGATAGACTATCATGAGTAACATCTATAACTTAATCCATGTGGTGTTCTCATAACGGGTCAGTCCGGTACTTTGTTCTTTAACAAGTAGTCATGATCTTAATTCGTATCCTTATATGCATGATCATCATATGACCATCAATCAAGACTCACACTAATCTTAATTCATTGTAGTTCCTAGTATAATGACCATTAGGGATATTTACGATGTTTCAGTAAGCAACCAGTGATACTATTATAATGTGAGCATGTCAACTAATTATAACAATGGACATCATATGAAATCCTTTATTTTATTAAGTGAAACAGTAATGGGAACAATGTTCATAAGATTGACCAATATCACATCGCTCAGCATCTCACACTTGCAATAAGGCCAATCATTCATGTATCTATTATCAATCATTTATATATATATAATACGTAATGACTTAACATGACCATCATGTTTAGCTTGTAGAAAAGCTTTCATCAATTGATTTACGAAATTGTCTTCTACAGGAACCTAGCAAATCTTCACGTCTGCCCCTAATGATTTCTTTAATAAGATGAAAGTGTTGGAGTATATGTTTGGATCTACGGTGTGACATTGGTTCCTTAGCTTGTACTATTGCCCTATTATTGTTACAATATAAGCAAATGGAGTTAGCAATACTTGGAACACACCTAGTTCAGATATGAACTTTTTGATCCAAACTACCTCTTTAGCTACATCAGACGCTGCAATGTACTCAGCTTGTATTATAGAATACGCCACAACCTCTTGCTTCAAAAATTTTCAGCTCACTACGCCTCCATTGAAGGTAAACATATATCTCGACTGCGATCTTAAGTCATTTATGTCAGTTTGAAAACTTGCATGCTTGTAACCATTTACAACAAGTTCGTCTTCCAAACTTCCATAGACCAAGAACTATTCTTTAGTCTTTCTTAAGTACTTAAGAATGTTCTTTACCACTATCACTAACTCTTACTTAGATTTGACTGATATGTACTTGTTGCGCTCAAAGCATATGATGCATCAGGTTGATTGCATAACATGAAATACATGACGGATCCAATAGCTGATGCATATGGAATTGCATTCATTATTCTTAGGACACTGAGTCTTGTTGAGACATATTGACAAGTGTCGAGGGCGCACAATAGTTACTGTATTTCCTATTATTTGTAGTAGTGGTAAGTGAGATATTGTCTCTACATTGATTTTGCAAAATTCTAACGAGAGTGTTTTTTGTTTAGTTTTTCTTAATTTAGTTAATCTAATTAAACGAGAATTGAAATACTAAATAACTAAAAAATATGACCACTAACTTAATTAACCAAATTAACAAATCTAATTCGAACAATTCAATGCAAACTTAATTAAAAGAAATTCAAATTCAATATAATGTAAATATCTAAACAAACATCTACACAAACCCCCACTAAATAATCTAATATACTTAGATTTCATTCAAACACCATAACATAACACTACCTTGTAACCTACTTATAATTATATCACATGGCATCATGGAATCATTAAATCCTAATTCATAATATGATATTAGCTTTTAGCAAGCTATCGATTTTCATATATTCAATAGAAAATAGCCATATCGTTATCATTAGAAATCTACCTATTGGATAAAATGCAATAAAATCGAAATACGATACCATCAACACTTAATGAAAATCATGTCTAATATAAACCAAATAATAATAAGAATATAGCAATCAATAACTAACTTTGAACACAATCACCTTGAATATCCACTCGGGTAATTTGGCCTTAGAGATTAATCCTAATTACTTCTTTTATAATTGTTTTCAATAATCATAGACATTGATTCAGAAAATCGAATATCACAATACATATTGCGCACTATGCATACAACATCAATCTTCATTAGTTATAATACGCATAAACAACTTATTAAAACCATGATTGTTGTCTATGAATATATTTAAAGCCTTAAGTATAAGATTCTTTAATTATAACTATATAGCAATCCAACGTATATACATGTCTACGGTTTTTCAGATTAATAAACTACTCACTCATGTTGGAAATCGACAACGCAATAATATAATTGAATGCATAATTAAATAATTAGCTCTTATTTAAATAAACGAATCTCCAATGTTGCTTCAAACATAAACTCAATAAAAAATTAACTTACGGCTCTCACAAACTTATTAAGAGAAAATAGGGCCCCTTAATTTCGAAGCCCTAAGGTCTTATTTATAGTTTCCTAAGCTATACAAATCATAGATAAACTCAAATTCTTCGTAGTAACCCAAAAAACACGTCACCGACCTCTGCGATTTGTCAGCGAATCCTATGTTGTTCACAAATCACTTAGTTAATCATTGGAAATATCTTAATGTGCTCCACCAATTCATCTAGTGATTCCTTTGGAAATCCTAATTCACTGGCTAATCACTGGCTGTTCTCTGCTTTCAATTTAGGCGGTGATTCCTATGTAATATCATAACACTGGCTATTTGCTGGCTTTTCTTCTGTTGGCTTTTTTGCTTTTCTTCATCTTTTTCTTCCATTTCTTCATTTTTCGTAATTAAATCCTTAAATCACAAAAACAAGAGAATACACAGTGTAATATCATCATTTATATCTAAAATTAACCTTAATTACAGTATAAAAAATATCTAATTATTGACTAGTCACTTATACCATGAGACATTGACAATGACCTTCTTTTCAAGTCTTGCATATTTAACATATTTAACGCCTTGTCTTCATAACCACTTTGACTTAGACCGATCAACTTCTTAGATCTATCCCTATAGTTCTTAATCAAAAGGATATATGTTACATTTCCTAAGTGTTTCATTAACAAACACTTCCCTAATCAAGACTTAACATTCTGCGAATTTGAGATGTCATTTCTAATGACTAATATATCAATAACATACAGTACCAACACATGTCGGACTTGTATAATAATTTCCCCTTTTTATTATAGTTTAAGTATTTTGTAGTAGTAATAAGTTGGAATCGTCTCCATATTTATTTGTGAAACATCATTACGGAAAATGACTTTTTAAAGGTTTTTATTAATTCTTTATTTTTATTTTATTAAATAATAGTAATTAAACTAACTAATAATTTACTATAATATAATAGTACTTAACTTAGCTTATCTTAGCTAACACAATGCAAATTCACAATAAATCAAATAGATTCAATTCAATAATTAATAAATATTTAAACAAACATCCAGAACAATGAAAGATCAACCCATTTTGAATTCCAAACATGTAACTCCGACCATATGGTTATGAGCGTACTTAATAAAGTAACACATATCATCAAACTTTGATCATGAGTAAGTAAACAACTTTTAGCCAACCATTAGTTCTCCTTATATCAGTGGAAAAGCTATGTTCTAATTCTATTAAGCTAACCATTTTATTCACATAAAGAAATTAACTTCATGCAATAGAACCGCAATAAACATTATGAGAACTTCAAACTACTAAATCTAACATCTTTGAAAAGCACTTCAACACTAGATTTAGATCTAAAATTCATGCACCTAGGACATTTAAACGGAGTTTGTCTTCAAAGAATCCAAGTTACTACTTCACATAGATAATGAAACCATATATCATAATACACATTCTCGACTATGCATTCAACACAAATATCATTTTTATAATCAATAGATAATAATCTATTAAATTAGTGAATAAAAAAATACAATTACTTTAAAGCATTATGCACATATTCATCTCATCATAACTACATTGCAAAACAGATCTAGTTCATGTTCGGACTTTGATTAAATCAAACAAACTACTCACTCATAATCATAAATAACATTGCAATAATATAAATATAAGACATAATTGAAAACGCCTATGAATTAAAATACTTTAAATCTTTAGTCTTCTCCAAAAGAAGTAAAAAATTAAAATAATAGACAATAACTCTAAAGGCAATGGAATTTTTATCTATGTACTCAATGGCAACAACTTTTGTAACCCTAGGGTACTATTTATAGTTTTCTAAGGAGTAAACATCTCAAGCTAACTCAAACAACTCGTAGTTATCTACAACAACAACAACAACAACAACAACAACAACAACATAGCTTTAGTTCCAAATTAATTTGGGTTAGCTACATGGATCAAACTTTTCCATTGTGTTCGATTAAGTGTTGCAGCGCATCGCTAGGTGGGAACGCCCCAACGTTTATATATGTTTGATCCATTTCATGAATAGTAACTCCAGTAATTCATGAAAATTCATGAAATCTTACCCAGTGATTCCTTGCAATATGTGTGAGTGAGGAATCAATGGAAAAATATAGAAAATTGAGCTCTTTCATCTTTTCTTGTATCCACCAATTTGGCCAACGATTTAGGAGCATCAGGGAGTCATTGAGAATTGCTAGTGTAAAAGTCTAGTTCTTTTTTGCTTCCTTAGTGTTAATTAATTGTATAGTTCATCCATTTGATTAATTCCTTTCTAATATTTCCCTTTTCATTCATTTCTTCATATTATCCATTCATTACTTAAAATATCAAAAACAAGAGAAACTCATGTAATACAATATTTTACATCTAAAATCATCCTAAAATGAACTATAAAACATGTCTATTTATTAACTTATCAAATACCCCTAACCTCAGCACTTTGTCGTCCCGAGCAAAAGAATATTCTTAGTCATATTCTCTTTTCTTCCCTCATTTCGAATTCATAAATATATACTCTTATTCTTAAATAGAAATGATCTTAAAATAAAAACATATTACCTTTATAAAAATATGAATCATGATATAGTAGAAAGAACTAAAGAACAACCCCTTTATATAATATTTCAACTTCCTAATTGTGCAATACACCTTAGAATTAAAAGTTAAACCAACCTCTAAGGTCAAGGCATTAAATAGGTTTTCTCAATCTCCATTGACAAACATAAAGCTTACGATAATTAATATAAAATCTCAAGATACAAAAATAATTAAATCAATCTCATTTTTCAAACAATACTTAAAATATCACCACAATAAAAGTCGATAGAAACTTTTATTCCCTAATAATTATCATTTCATTTTTATTTGTTGAAATAAAAAGATATACTTCACTTAACTTAACTAAAAGCACTCGAGCTAAATCATTTAATTGAAGAGTTTTTTCTTAAACTTCCTTCCATTTTCTTATTCAATTATATAGATTAATTTTCTTTTTTATATTATATTCCTACAGTTCCCTACTCCACTTCCCCTATAATCTGTTATTCATTTTATAGGAATTATTCCTCTCATTTTTCTACCACTAGATTCCTTGCTCCATTTTCTATGGAATCTGTTGTCTCTTTATTTTTTTTATTTAAAAACTCTTATTAATTGTTCTAACTTTCACTATGATCAAGGAAGCATTCTTTCCAACTAAGTAAAGTTTATTGGCTATTACCTATTTTTCTCCTCAATTGTGGCATAAACTCTTTTAATACGTATATTTGTATATATAATACTTGATCAATAACTTTTGTATAACAAGATTCTTAGAGATTTTTCTTATTTATATTACACTATCGTTTCGATCTTCTACCCATTATAGTGGCTAACACAAAGTAAGCAATCCCCTCTAAACTCCTATAATGTATACACGATCTAGGTGAATTCAAATAGTGTATAACAATTCCTTTGCATCATAATTTTTTTTTTCATGGGTAATAATAATATATAATTTCCAAACCTATTCAAATTATAATCATATTCATATTCATAACTAAATAAAGTAAATTGAAATGAGAAAATATTACCTGTATTGTGGAAAATTTCAAAAAATTAAGTCTACTTGAATAAATAAATGGATTCTACACCTCGTTTCTTCCATATTTCACATCTTCATACTTCACTTCACCTAATACCCCCAAACTCATCCCAAACCTTGTCATCAAGGTTTAAAAATTAAGTTAAGTTTCCAACAAAAATAAAAATACCTTTTGAAGCATAAACGAAGAAATTAAATAATTAACTAACATAACATAAGAAAGAATTGAATAAGTATAGAGAATTTGAACATATCCAAGCATAATTGCATAGAATAGAACATATCAAACCATTTCATTTTATCAAATTGTGAAATCATACCGAAGCACATGTATCAAAGTTTGAACATACACTGCATCAATCAAAGCATAATATTACAAACATAGACCTCACAAGAACAACACTCAAGATAATATTACACAGAGAAGAAAAAATCTTCGAATCGCCATCGTGACATCGCATCATCACCATCATCCCCATGATCAGGCTCTTGGGACTAGTAGTTCTCCTCATTAAAATATAAGGTGTCGTCTACTCCCTCCACCGTGCTATATTTGATAAAGACTCCCTGGTTAGGCATCCTTAACTGGAGTGATGGAATATGAATGTTGGCTTCCTCGCCTTAAGTCCTCTTGGTCCTACGTCACTCTGAACCATAGTTGTTTCGAGCAATCTCATGTTGGTTTTTGGAACATGAACTCTTCATGTCTCAGAGTTCTCATCTCATTACGCAAGATTGTCTACATCATGGCCATTCTTGTGTCTTCCGTATCTATGCTAATGAAGTCCTATTCAGGTGGATTTGTGCATTGGTTTGTCTACTCATGGTACGCAGAAGTATGAGTTTTCTCTAAATTTCTTTTATTATCTGTCCTTACGCTTCTTCTTTTTGTGGTTTCTCTCGTTCCTCTTCCTAGTCAACATATCCCGGTACCTTTTTACTTTTCTCAATGACATTGTTAGTGATGGTCCTGTATAGGAATCCATCGAATTTTACTCCTTTTATCGAACCTCAGTCTTGCTTGCAGAACTTTGTAATCATCAAGGGAAAAGGCAGTCTTCCTTTTTTCTAAGTGGTCATGACATCCTAATCGATTCATAGATTATTCGTCCAATGTCAATGTACGCAATTCCTTGGAATATGAGGTATAGGAGATTCGTCTTATAGTTACTATGTTGTAATGTTGTAAACTAGGCTGTAGGCTCGCGTTCAAGAAAAACTCTAAGCTCTGGTTGTTTTCCTATAATTTTTAGCTCATATGTGTTTCGGTAACCCATGTGAATCAAAATGGAAACCATCCCTTAGAATAGCTTCAAAACCGTTCCTAATGATCTCGTGGAGAAATCTATCTATACATGTATGCGGGTTTAGGTTTTATTTTATGTTGCCTCAAATGAAATTTCGGTAAAGCATAATATCGGTTTATTTTTTGAGTGAGTAGTCCACTAGTCTTCCTCAGACTATGGCCATTATTTTATTTTCATCTTCATTTTTGTTGTGATAGAATTCTCTCACTAGTATGGCACATACCTTTTCAGCTGAGGATCCCACGTCGTTATCACCGTAGCGATCCCTAGTCAATAACACCAGTTCCTTTCCCTTATTATGTTTAAAATCCTAGGCCCGTACTTAACTTCATTTTTTATGTTGAAACCCCTATTCGATATAATATTTTTTTAAAAAACAAATGTCGCTATGCATCTTACCAAGGTCTTTGGCGTTTATAAGGTTATGGGCATGGAAAGAAATGGTGGGTGTCTCCTCAATATAGTTCTCTCACTCTGAATCATATTCAAAACTTAAGGGTGGAGAAGGTTGTTTAGGTGCACTAGTTCGAGGGTTATTAATTGAAATTCCCATTGGCCTAATTAGTTTTGTGGAGATTTAGATTTTTGTTTGGGTTTTTCAACAAGTTATGCCTTTCGCTTCTCCACTCGAGAACTTCTACTTTTTCCTCCTTCAGCCATTGTTTCGAATTTCAAAATTCACAAGTTCAAAAATTATAGAAACCTGTAAATCACAGAAACAACTTTGTTGAAAATAGTTCAGTAAAACTCAAGACTTATTTTAAGAGGAGAAATCTATTTGGAATGCTAGTTTGAAATTCTTCGTAAGTTTAAAGTGAAATCGGCATCGTCGTGATAAGTAAAATATAAACTTGAAAATTTATTTTGTAAAGATCGTAAACTAATTTGGTGACAAATTATAAGTTTTTTTTTTCAAAATCATAGCAACTTAAATTGAAATAAAAATATAACTGTACCTTCAAACTCACATTTGTAAACCATTTGCAAATTTGCATTAAAATAGCAGAAAATCCAAAATTGTTGAATTTGCAAATCGAAAATCAATGTGATCAATATTCTTATTCTGTTGGAATTAATAAAACTATTTGTGCAATACGATTGAATATATCCCAACAAATAAATTTCAAGAAATATTGAAAAATCTGCAAAAATACTCGAATCTAAAATTTGTTAAAGTAAAGAGCTAGGGTTTATGTAATTTACTTCTTGAGAGTAAATCTCTTAAAATTGAAGTTCTTGAACTCCTCTAGGTCTTCCTTTCAAGCTCTTAGTCGAAACATCCTATAACCCTAGTTTGGCTCAAAACCCCCAAAATCAAAATTTTTGGTTTGAATGAGACTACATTGAGGTTGGAATCACGTAAATACTATGGGATTGTGCATATAATGGTTGAATCTTGGCAAGAAATTTGGATTTAGGTGAAGAGGTGCAATGGCTTACAAGTTTGAAAGGTGTAAGTGTTTGACGATTTGGGGTTTTTAATTTTTAAAACCAAAAATCGTGCCCAACGATTCCTATTTATGTGGAATCGCTGGGAATCGCAAAGTGCATCAAAAATAAGTGAGCTGCTGGAAAATGTAATAACCTACTGATTTAACCAGTGTTTTCTATTTAAGTGGAATCGTTAGGAATTGCTAAGCTTGTTTTACTATTTTCTCAAGTCAACTTGTAATTAACTTATTCCTCATTACAATTACTCATATTAAGGTATAATTGATTGAAAATTCAAAAGATTGAGTGGGACATGTAACTAATTAAATAATTTTACTAACTAAAATAAATAAATAAACATATAAGGTGTAAAGTGTAAGACAATTTTGGGTTTTTGGTTTTTAAAACAAAAAATCCTGCCTAGCGATCCCTATTTATGTAGAATCGCTGGGAGTCGCAGCGTGCATCAAAAATAAGTGAGATGGTGGAAAATGTAATGACCTATTGATTAGCGTTTTCTACTTAAATGGAATCGTTATGAATCGCTTGGCTTTTTTTACAATTTTCTCAAGTCAACTTGTAATTAACTTATTTCTTATTATAATCACTTATATGAAGTTAGAATTGACTGAAAATGCAAAAGATCGAGTGGGATATATAACTAATTAAATAATTTTATTAATTAAAAAAATAAATAAACATATAAGAAAGTAAATGCGACTTACATAAAGGACATATAAGGAGAAAAACATGATCACACCTCTTCAATAGAAATCAGCTCGAGGTTGAAATCTCGAAAATATTTCTAATACAATAGTCCAAAATTGAGTGAATAAAATATACTAAGCTAAACTAAACTAAGTTCCTAATAAAACTAAACAAACATAAAATAAATATAGAATATGAGATGCCTCCCATATAGCGCTTTTTGTTTATCGTTGTTGGCTCGACTTAACCCCTCCATAATTAGTTTGGATCTCTAAAGTTGAATTTTGGGTTTTCCACTCTAGTATCATTCCAGAGAGTGAGTGCTCGACCGTTGATTGTTAGAGTAATTGTTTTGTTCATAATATTTATAATAGCATGATTAGTATCTAAGAAAGATCGTCCAAATATTAAAGGAGGATCTTTATTGATAAAGTGTGGCATCACCAAGAAGTCTGTAGGTACGGTATTGTTGTCCACTTGAACTAGCACATTCGCGACCGCTCTTATTGGTTGAATTGAAGTTCAATATGCTAAAGATAATCGTTCAGAAGCAAGTGAATTCAACTCCAATTGAGTGTTATAAAGAAATGTATGGGCATGAAAGTTGCATTGGAGTTTGTATCACACTGAGCTTTGTAGTTCCAAGCCCTTTTGATTTTAATGTGCAAGTGTATGCCTCCAGGATCATTAAGCTCTATCGGATTCAAGTCCGGCTTTTTTTTATTGTACTTGGACTTAGAAACTTCCATCTTGTTAATAATTTTTCCATTCCTCGGTTGTCTTACTTTCCATTCTTGAGTTACATTCTTTTCTTTTGATGTGTCTTCAACTATTTCTTTCTTTTGGTTCCCACTATCAGTTACCATTGTTACTGCATTAATAGCATAAATTTCAGCATTAAAATTATCATAATAGTTTAAGTCTGAAAATTCATTATCATTTATTTCATTATCAAATAATTCATTATATTCTTCATAAGTGTCATAGTTATGTTCATTATTAATCTTAAATTTAACAATCTTATCTTCAAGTCCCAATGACATTGTTCATTCGAAAATATCTAACATAGTTTTACCCATCTTTAAAAAAAGTCTGCCTAATAGAATAGGCAATGGATTAGGTTATGCAGAATCTCCCATTTCCATGACAAAAAAATCAGCTAGAAATATTAAATCGTGTACTCGTACTAGGATGTCTTCTAAAAACCTATACGATGTAATAATAGTATTATCTGCTAAAGTGAGATTAATAGGCGTATTAGTTAATGATCCTATTTTCAAAGATTCATAAAGTTTAAGTGACATAACATTAATTGATGCACTGAGATCAGGCATTGCAAATTCAAAAGAAGAATTGCCTATTGTGATTGGTATGACAAACATTCTTGGGTCAAAATAATTCTTAGGTATTTATGTTAAAGATAAAATCTTTTGTTTTAAGTTTTCATTAATTTCTAATTTCCTAAATTGTTTATATATGTCTTCTTTAGTTTTTTCCACTTAGCAGTTGCTAATTGTTGTGGAATGGTAGAATTAAAATGCATATCTTCATTCGACTCATAAATATTGTTTACTATGTCTTGTTTAATTAATTACAAATTTTGTAAAGATTTTTTGTAGGCTTCTAATTTGGCTATGTACCATGAGTATAGTCTTTCAAAAAAAGTGTATATTTTAATTGCTCAGCCATCCATTCCCTAGTAGGAATGACAATTGCCATCATCTTTTTTTTTTCTTCTCCTTCTTATTTTTCTTCTTTTTCTATTGTCTCAGATACTTTAGTTTTCTTTTTTACTTTTTTTGGTGTTTTTTATTGCGTATTCGTTTCTTTTCATTTTTACGAAATAAAGTGTTAACTTGAGGTTGATTAGTAGCGTTTGTAGGTTGAGTAGTTGCTTTAGTTCGATTGGTTAACTTGTTGATTTGTAGAGTCGGTTTACTTAAATGATTTTTCAACTCGTTAATAGATGTATCGGTTTTAATTTGATTTCAAGAAATTTGCGTAAAATTTTGAAGACTTAGGGGCATAAAGTTATGTAATATTTGTTCTAGATTTGGCTACATAGGTTGAATAATTTTTTGAGGTTGTTGCATTGATGTAGGTGGTGTAGGTGCTCTTGGCCTGTAAGTGGTATAATTTTGATTTTTTGGATCATACCTAAAATTTGAATTTGGTTACTCGGTGTAATAATTGTTGTTATCAATTTGGTTTCGATGCAGAGTTGAATATTAGTTCATAACTGCGTTGAATTCTTCATTATTTTCTTTTTGTATAGTAGGATATGCATCCGTATGATGTGTAACTTCATTACAAAATGCACATGGTTTAACTTGATGTGATCTATCTTTTACTAGTAATTTAACCATCTTAAATAATTCATGAACTTTTTTGTCAAATTTATTACTTGATCTATTATAAATATTATAAACTTTCTTTCTTGATGTATCGGTCTTTTCACTAAATTAGTAGATTGTTGGGCCATCTATTTAATAGCTTCTTTCGCTAGAGTTGGTGTAACATCAAATAATGATCCACCACATACGGTATCTAATAGTCTTTGTTTAAAATTATTTAGTCATTCATAGGAGTATTCTAATAAAGCTCTTCGAGTGTATCCATGTTGTGGGAAAGATGATATTAGTCTTTGAAGTCTATCCCAAAATACATTAAAGTTTTCATCGTCTTTCATCTTCATGGCTGTGATTTGTTTTCTATAAATACTAATTTTTATTGCAAGCATATATTAATCTAGGAAAGCTTCTAACATTAGAGCCTTTGTGGTTATCGAATCTTAAGGAAGATAAAACAACCAATCTTATGCTTCATCTTTCAGTACGAAAGGAAAAGCCTTAAGTTTGACTTGTTCTAACGTGCAGTCTTTAGGTTTCATCCCATTAACTTTATGTTGAAATTCCCTTATGTTGTGTTTTGGGATCCATACGAAGCGAAAAATTCAAAACCATTTTTGAAAAACCCATACAGGATCGAAAATAAGTTCCATTAAATTTTATCTACAAAAGTAAACCATACCTTAATAAGTGATTTCCTTCTCTAATTGAACGATCTCCAAGACATTCAAGCACGCGTCCTCTATCAAAAATCCACACACGAACAGTGACCATAATTTGGAATGCTAGCCCCAAAAGAGATAGAAAATGTTTTTCTTTCTCTCTAAAAATCTAGAGAACTCAAAAATAGCAAACTCAAAAAATCTTATTTCGTTTTAAGGTTTCAACCTCAATTTATATGTGTAGATTATTGGGTTTCGGGGATCATGAGCAGCGGAAGTTTTCAAAACCTTTTCGAACATCCCCGAACCAAGATCCAATTGATTCCATTAAATTGATGTGCCAATAAAAAATTCATACCTTAGCAAGAATAACTCCATGTCTGCCTTGTTTGGTGTTGATCGATTCCTTTAAGACGCTGCGAGAGACGAACGTCCTCTATCAGAAATCCACACACGAACGGACGATCACGATCAAGAGTGCTAGCCCCAAAAAATTCTAGGACAAAGATTCTCACAAAAATTCTTTAGGAAAAATCTCTCTCGGGAATTCCCTCTCGAGAAAAATCACATAACAATTGTGACCCTAATGTCTTATTTATAGTACACTAGGTCGAGTTGTAAAATAATTCTATCTCCTAGTGACACTCTAAATAGAGTACTAGATAAAGTCCAACTCTAAAAAGGATAGAGTCATTGATAATCCACAATTACTAATCCAACAAGAGTTTAAATTTATCTAAAACTCAAATAAGAATTAAGGTCATACTATAATTCCAATTAGAGTCATATTCCAAATAGAATTTACTAAGAGATAAAATTTATAATCACACTAGAAATGTAGGAGAATCTTGAATCCTAGTCAAACTAGGACATTTAATGAGAATCTTCAAAATGAATTTTATCAAATAAAATTCATTAACCCATACAATATTAAATCGAGCAAATTTGTCATTAGTGTGCGACCCAATAGGTTCATACAACGTTGGCAGTGAACCAAAATCATTTTGGTACACGAGTCATAAGCGGTCTCTAGCAAGGCATTATGACTACCCAAGTAGAATAAAGATCAATAAATCGATACAACCTAATAGATAGTGTATATCATATCCCTCTGTCACGCGATATCTTTTGATTGAACATAAGACATGGAATGTCACCCTTATAGTTCAATCTACTAGTCTCGATCTCCGAGTAGATTGAAATTGTCAAGTGACATTGATCCAATCAATTCACTAGACATGACCATTTATCAGTCTTACATATCGAGGGGCCCAATAGATATCTCTCTCTAAAAGAAAGGTGCAAATTCTATTTTGATCACACAACATCCACACATTAGTCGAACAATGACCAATCACAATCTTTATAATCATCCGGTTAAAGACAATGGTTGATTATATCAAATCATTGTGCTTCTAATGTTGGAGTCTCTCGTGATCTCAAGTCAAAGGACTAAATGATGTAACTCTCATGAGAATCACTTATGAAATTGACCATGTAGTGTTCTCATAGCGGGTCAGTCAAGCATCTGTTCCAAAAAATACCCATTATCTTGATCTGTATCCATATATGCATAATCATCACATTATTATCATTCAAGACCCATACTAGTCTTAATTATTATTATTCCCACAATAATAACTGACTAGGGACATTTAGAATAATACAATAACTATCCATGGATATTATTATAAAAAAAATATGCATCTACTTATAATAGTTTAACAACGTTTAGAGAATTGTCCCAGGGCACATACCCCAACATAGATAAGCTATCACTTAAAATCCTATTCGTAATACAACTATTGTATTTAGGCAGTTTAAAAAAATTACACATATGCCCCTATAATTTATCACATAAAAAATCATAAAGGCTTTTATGTCATGAGTTTTATCATATAAAACTCATTACTTTAGACCTATTAAAACTGCACAAAGCCATTCTTTATATGCAACCCAATAGGTTCGTGTGATGTTGGCAATGAACTAAAACCATTTTGGTACACAAGTTGTAAGTGGTTTATAGCAAGGCATTATGACTATCCAAGTAGCATGAATATCAAAATCGATACAATCTAATAAATAACATATATCATATCCTTTTGTCGTGCGATATCATTTGATTAAATTTAAGGCATGGAAAGTCACCCTTAATGTTCAATCATACTAGTTTTGATCTTTAGGTAAACTGAAAACATCAAAGTGACATTAATCATATCAACTCACATGGATTTGGCTATTATATATTAATCAAATCGAGATATCCATTGATATCTCTGTCTATAAGAGAGTGAGAAAATTTATCTTGATTACACACGTTCACATATTATTCACATGGTAACAAATCACAATCTTTATAATCATCCGATTAAAGATAACGTTTAATTGTGTCAAACTACCATGCTTCTAATATTGAAGTCTATGGTAACCTCAAGTCGAAAAACTAAATGATATACCTATAATGAGTAACACCTATGACTTAATCCATTTGGTGTTCTCATAGCGGGTCAGTACAATACCTTTTTCCTTAAAAGGTACTCATGATCTTAATTCGTATCCCTATATGCATGATCATCACATGACCATCAAAACAAATTAACACTAGTCTTAATTCATTATAGTTCCCAGTATAATGATTGTTTAAGGACATTAGGATATTTCAACAAATACCTAGGGATCTTACTATAAGGTAAACATACAATCACTTATAATAAAACTACATGTGAAATCCTAAATTTAGCTAATTAAAATCATAAAATAAATAATGTTTATAGGTTGACCTAGGGCACATGCCCCAACATCTCCCACTTGCACTAAGGGCAATAATTCATGTACCTAATACGTAATGACTTAACATGATCATCATGTTTCGCTTATGGAAGAGCCTTCGTCAAAGGATCTACAACATTGTCTTTTGTTTACACAAAGACTTTAATTTCACACAATAGAACCACATTAAACTTTATGACAACTTTAAACTACTAAATCCAACATCTTCGGAAAGGCACTTCAACACAAGATTTAGATCTTAAATTCACCTCAGACATTTAAATGGTATTTTCCTCTCAAACAATCCTAGTAACTACTTCAAATAGATAATGAAACCATATATCACAATACACATTATAGACTATGCATACAATACAAAGCTCATGATTAAAATCAATTGATAATAACCTATTCAATTAGTGAATCAAAGAATACAATTGGTTTACAGAATTAAGCACATATTCATCTCAATATAACTACATCGCAAAATGGATCTAGTTCATGTTCAAACTTTGTTTAGATCAAACAAACTACTCACTCATAATCATAAATAACATTGTCATAATATAAATAAAAGACATAATTGAAAATACCTCTAAATTAAAATACTTAAAATCTACAATCTTGTCCAAAAGCAATAAAATAAGAAAATAATAGGCAATGGCCCCAAGGGCAATGGAATTTCGATCTACGTACTCAAGGGCAACTACTTTCACATCCCTAATCTAGTATTTGTAGTATTTTAAGCAGAAAACATCCCAAACCAACTCAAACAACTTGGATTTATCTAAAATTCATGAAATCTTCCCAACGATTCCTACCAATTTATGTATGTAAGGAATCGTAGGAGAAATCCAGAAAATTGAGCTCTTTTATTTTTTCTTGTGTTCGCCAATTTGGCTAATGATTCAGGTGAATCTAGGAATCGCTTATACAAAAGTCCAGTTCTTCTTTGCTTTATTCGTGATAATTCTTTGTATACTTTTTCAACTTGATCATTTCCTTCATAATCTTCTCTTTTCGTTCATTTCTTCACATTATTCATTACATGAAACATCAAAAATAAGAAAAAACCTCGTGTAATATAGACTTTTACATATAAAATCATCTTAAAATGAACTATAAACATGTCTAATTATTAACTTGTCAAGTACCAGGAAAATAACTACGCTCCCACTGACCTTACAAGGCTTATCTTCATTCTTAATGAAACCAAATTCCTTAATTACTTAATCAAAATGAAGATTACAACTCTGAGAAGCTTGCTTTAATCCATAAATGGATTTTTGAAGCTTGCACATCTTCTTAGAATTCTAAGGATGGAAAGACCCTCCAGGTTGTATTATATAGATGTCCTCAAGTAGCTTTTCATTAAGAAAATATATTTTGACATCCATTTATCACATGTCATAGTCATAATATGTAGCTATGTCAATTAGAATCTTAATGCATTTAAGCATCGCTATAGGAGAAAAAACCACATAATAATCAATACCTTGAGTTTGTTTGAAACCTTTTGCTACTACCTATTCTTAATAAGTGTGCACTTTGCCATCCATGTCAATTTTCATCCGAAAAACCCATTTACATCTAATAGTCTTACCACCATTAGGTAAATCAACCAAGTTTCAAACTTGGTTACTAAAGATGGTTGACATCTCAGAGTTCATGGCACTAAGCCATTTATTTGACTCAAGGCCAGACACGGCTTCTTGATAAGTTGTAGGCTCATTTTGATTCATAAGCAATAACGAGAAATCCATATGTCTCAGGTTAATGTCTTACCCTATAAGATCTATATGGGCTTTGTGACACATTTGGAGGGTCAACTAGTTCAGAACTTTGTTGATCTCCTGCTAGCGGTTTAATGTTTATTTGTGATTGAACTTCTCCAAAACTTACTTTATTCTCATTCGTATCTTTTGAAATAAATGCTTTTTCTATAAAGAAACCATTCCGACCAACGAACTTCTTGTTCTCAGCGAGATTATAAAAGTAATATCCTATAGTTTCCTTATGATAACCCATAAAAAGACATTTGCAAGATTTGGTTTCTAGTTTTTATGAGATTTGTCGTCATATGAAAATTTGGCAGCCCCAAATGTTAAGGAAAGATAAACTAAGTCCCTTCCCAAACCATATCTCATATAGTGTTTTATCAACCACTTTAGAAGGGACATGATTCAATTTAAACGTGGCAGTTTCCACGGCATATCCCCAAAAGGAAATGAGAAGATCTGCATGAGTCATTATAGATCGAACCATATCAAATAAAGTTCAATTTCTCCTCTCAAAACACCATTCCATTATAGAGTTTCCAGTAGAGGTAACGATTAGACCATCCAACAGTTTCAAAGATGATAATTAAACTCTTGGCTGAAATATTCACCACATCAATTTGATCGAAGTGCTTTTTGTTAGACTAAGTGATTAGTTACTTTTACTCCACTCAAGATTTTGACGGAAACAAATAAAGTGAAAGTATACTAATAAGTTTATCAGGTGTATTTAAGTTAGTCAAAGTTTGTAGAATTTCACATCTCAAGTGTTCGAGCCATACAAGTTCAAGATATGGTCCATATAAGGAAACGAAGATGAAAGATCATATAACATGTTGTAACATTGATGTAATGTATACGAGTTCATTTGCGCAAGCCTAATGAATTACAATAAGCATATAATGTTTTTCAAATTTCTGTTCAAATTTCAAGTGATCATTTAGAGTCTTAAATGAAACTCACCACTTAAATCAGTCTTATAAGTTCAAACTATGTGAAACCATATTTTTATATTCCCATCGTACTTTAAAAACCATTGTGGAAGTTTTCGAAAATGAAAAACTTGTTTTGAAAGGTTTTCGAAAAGAAAAACTGTGTATTTGTAGGAAAGCCCCTATGTAAGTCATGAAGTCGGAATTTTCCATTTTCGGGATTTGTGAAAACTTTCGGACCACCTAAACAGGTTCTATGACCCTTAACGAACATGTATAACATGTTATAACAGGTTTGGTAGGGTCGCGGATATGATAAGGGGTCAATAACTCTAGGACCAAAAATATTTTTTTTGAAGCCCTTGACAGTTAGCATGCTAAAAGTGATATTAGCATGTTAATTGCAGAGTTAGTGCACTAATGTTCAGCATTAGTGCTCTAACTTAGAGGATTAGCGCGCTAGGTCCCAATATTAGCGCGCTAATTGCATTTCTGACAACTTTTTTTATAAAGCTAAAAATCACAAATTAATTTGAATAGATGATCAAATCTGAGCCTTTGGATCTCTAGAATGGTCAAAAACTGTTAGAAATGAATGTAGAATATTCTCAAACTACGTAGAACATTCTATTGTCTTGTCAAGCAAGAAAACCCTATTGTGTTCATTGTTTTAAAAGAAGAAGCTTGGATTTTTGTTTGCTTTCACTTGTAATCTTTTGAGGCAACTGAATCACTATCAAAACCATTGTTATTGAGGCATTCTAAAGCTTACAACATCCACTCCAGAACTGATTTTCAAATCACACTCTCAGGGTTGTAAGAAAGTCCAATTTCCTAGCTTTTCTTGTGCTTAAATTTCATATTTTTGTGTGCTTGACTTGTGGAAATCATTTGTTGTGTTCTTGAACACATTTGTCTTGAGTTTTACACTTAAACTTGATTTACTAAACCGTAGGACTGGTTTGAACAAGTGTTTGCACTTAAACTTGATTTTTATCAAACTTCTTATTTTGTGGATTTGAAATCTAATTTGTTTTAATCGATTCATTCGTAATGGTTTCATATTTTAGATTTGCACAAAATCAGTGATATACTTGCATTTCTCATTTGTTCTCATACTTGCATGCATTCGAGTGGTTAAGCTCTAGGAGGCTTAGTAAAGTGAATTTTATTATTTGGTGCCGCTTTACTTTGTAACATGAATTTGATTATTTTTATCTATTCTTTGTAAGTGGTTGATTGTAAGACTTAGTGGGATCTAAGTCGAAGGGAAGACTTAGTTGAGGCTAAGCTTAAACCCTAGGTGCAACTAGATAGGAAGTGCTAATTTGTGATTATGCATTATAGGCTTGTACGCTTAGGTTGTGGCACTTATTGGGGTTTGAAAATCCTAACAGGGGAGGTTAGGTAGTAGATGTAGATTATTGAATCGAACCACTATAAATCACGTGTCTATTTCCATATCTTCAATCCCATTCATTTTGCATTGCATTCACACTTGCGTTTGAGTGAACATATAGCATCTTTATTGTTGAATTATTTTAAAAAGGCGATAACTTCTCGATTCACCCAATTCACCCCCTATTGGTTGAGGTTTCAATTGGTATCAGAGCGGGTTATTTCTCAAAGTGTGACTAACGTATATTTGAGTGTTTTTGTGTAAGGATGCAAACCTTAGATTCGGCTCGCCTTAGGGAAGGCAACTCCTCGAGTAGGCCTCCGTATTCTGATGGAACCAACTATGCTCATTGGTAAGTAAGGATGAAGTTCTACTTTAGGGTGCGAATTAGACTTTTGTGGGACTCATTTGAGAACGGGTACACTCCACCGGACAAGCGTGTGAGAGAATACACCGCCGATGAGACCAAGATTGAGCTCTCAAATGATCAAGCCATAAATCATTTGTTTTGCATGCTAAGTTATAATGAATTCAACCGAGTTAGTGCTTGTACAACAGCTAAGGAAGTGTGGGAGAAGCTAGGGGTACACTATGAAGGTACACTTCAAGTGAAGAAGACAAAGTTGAGAATCCTTGAGGAGCGCTATGAGAGTTTTTGAGTTGGTTCCGATGAAGACATAGCCACCGCCATCACTCAGTTCACTAAGCTCTGGAATGAGATCAAGAATCTTGGAAAGGACTATGATTAAGAGACTTCGGTGTACAAATTTCTTAGAGGCTTGCCTAAAGAATGGGATGCCAAAACGTATGCTATCCAATCGATGCAAAACCTTGGAAAATACACTTTTGATGCCTTGTGTGGAGAGCTAATGGTCCATGAATTTGAACTAAAGAACTGAGCTAGATTAGAAGCATTGATTTCTTTGAAGGCAAATAGCCCATCGGCTCCATCGATCTAGATCATCGAAGATGAGAAATCTAGTGATGACAATGATCTTGAGGAGGAAGTAGCCATGCTCTGCAAGAAAGCTCAACAAGGCTATGTACAAGTGAGACAAGTACAAGAAGAAGTTCAAGAATGGAAGCAAGGAAGGAAAGTCAAGTGAGACCATAGGCTTCAGGTGTGGTAAATCGGGCCACATCAAGGTGGAATGCAAGTCCAAGAACGTGTTGGACAAGAAGAAAGGCAAGAAGAGCTTCAAGGCGACATGGGATGATTAATCTTCATCCAGTTCTGAATCCGAATTGGAAAGTGAGAAAGGAATACTTTTTCTCATGGCATAAAGTGGGGTAAACTCTAACGATTTCAATTTTGATGATGTTGATGATTTTGATGATGTTCCTAATGTTGATGAGCTTATGAAAGAGTTGGAAAAGGAGGTCAAAAAGGCTAAACAACTCAAAAAGAAGTTGACCATAGCAATTAGTGAGATTGAGTCACAAAATGAGACCATTAATGATCTTCAAAGTGACTTGAATGTAGTCCTAAAGGAGAGAGATGCTTTAGTCACGAAAGTAGAGGACTTGACTAGCACAGTGCACAAGTTCACCAATGGTAGAGAGATGTTTGACATGATGTAGGGAGCATAACAACGTGCACTCAACAAGAGAGGCAGAGGCTATGAAGTGAACTTGTTGAGTTACAAGAAATTACTAGATGATACCCGTAGATGCTCAAAATGCAAAAAGGTCTCATGAGGTTGAGAAATGTGCCTTATAAAAGGCCAAAATGGGTAGACTAGCATAGGTAGTTGAGAATGTTTATGATACTAACTTTCTCACACCCAAAGGTGTTTAGTACCAAAATCTATTATTTTTCTTATTGTGTAGGATGAGAGGAAGAGCACCCCATGGTACTTGGATAGTGGGTGCTTAAGACACATGACCGGAGATGGACATCAATTTATTGAATTAAAGTGGCATGATGGTAGAAAGGTCACATTTGGGGATAACAACAAAGGAAAGGTTATATGCCTTGGAATCATTGGAAACGATTTCCATTTCTAATGTTTATCTTGTTGATGGTTTGAAACATAACTTGCTTAGCATTAGTCAATTGTGTGACAAAGAATTTCATGTCATGTTTGAATCATCAAAATGCATTGTTAGGAATGAGAACCATGAGACTCTATTTGTTGCATATAGAGATAAGAATGTTTATGCCCTTAACGTTGATGAGATGCATATGCAAAATGTTTCATGTTTGAGTGCTCAAAGTGAATGTGATGCATGGTTGTGGCACCGTAGACTAGGATATTCTAGCATGGAAAACTTGTCCAAATTGACCAAGCATGATCTTGTCAAGGGTCTACCTAAATGCACTTATAAGAAAGACAAGGAATATGAACCTTGTATCCTTGGTAAGCAAGTGAAATCGTCATTTAAGATGAAAGTAACAAGTGATGTGACTAGAGCATTGAAACTTATCCATATGGATTTGTTCAGACCTACCCAAACACAAAGTCTAGAGGGTAAGTCATATTGCTTTGTCATTGTTGATATTTTACTAGGTATGCATGGGTTTGTTTTCTAGCTCATAAGTATGAAGTGTTTGTAAAATTTTGTGCTTTGGTTGAGAATGATAAGGGGTATAAAATTACCATCATTAGGAATTATCAGGGTGGTGAGTTTGTCAATAGGAACTTAGACGAGTTTTGTGCTAAACAAGGATACACATACCAACTATCTTCTTTTGGGACACAATAAAAAAATGGAGTTGTAGAAAAAAAGTATAGGACCCTCCAAGAGATGTGTAAGACCATGCTAAATGAGTACAACATAGCTAAGCACTTTTGCGTCGAAGACATTAACACGGCGTGCTATGTTTTCAATAGGGTAAATGTCCGAAAGCAAGTGAAAAAGGACTCCTTATGAACTAGGGAAAGGCCGAAAGCTCAACATAAGTTACTTCAAGGTGTTCGGTTGCACTTGCTATGTTCTAAATGATAAGGATAAATTTGATGAAGTAAATCAACGAAAACCTTAGAGGAGTTTATTCATATCAAATTTGATGAAGTAGATCCCAAAGTGAAAATGATGCATACCTTGGAAAAATTGAGGATTGATGATGATGATGATGTCACCCTAGGCCAAACATCCAATAGTCAAGAGGTTGAGGTGAGAGTGGAACCCGAACCTAGTGCACCTAAGAACTTAAGACTTCTTATAGACCATCCCTCCCAACAAATATAGGTGATCCAAACAAAGGAATAACCACTAGGTCATCATTGCATGAAGATGAGGGACACATAGCTTTTGTATCACAAACCGAGCCCACCAAGATAGATGATGCCTTAGGTGATGAGTTTTGGATCATGGCTATGCAAAAGGAACTAGGTCATTTTGTAAGGAATAAAGTATAGACACTAGTACCTAGACCTAAATATAATACTATCATAGGCACCAAATGGGTCTTCAGAAACAAAAAGAATTAAAAAGGCAATATTGTAAGGAATATGGCTAGGTTGGTTGCACAAGGCTTTAATCAAGAGGAAGGAATTGACTATGAGGAAGCCTTTGAACCGGTAGCAAGACTAGAAGCAATTCGGATGTTACTTGCTTATGCTTGCTATAATGGGTTTCTACTATACCAAATGGACGTTAAAAGTGCATTCTTAAATGACTTCATCAATGAAGAGGTACATGTAGAACAACCACCGGGTTTTGAAGACCATGATCATCCAAGTCATATCTATCGTCATCAAAAGGCCTTGTATGGATTCAGACAAGCTCCTAAAGCTCCTAGATCCTAATTTGTTCATTTTCATTAAAAAGCGTGACATGCTACTTGTTCAAATTTACGTTTGATGATATTATCTTTGGGTCATCCAATACACGCTTATGTGATGAATTCTCATCATTGATGACCATTGAATTTGAAATGAGCATGATGGGTGAACTAACATACTTCCTAGGCCTGCAAATTAAGCAATCCAAACATGGCATTTTCATAAACTAAGTGAAGTATGTGAGGGACAAGCTAAAGAAATTCAAATTTGAAATTTGAAAGCATGTGAAACTCCTAGTAGTTCCCCCGTCAAAATGGGCAAAGACCAACTACGAAAATCCATAGATCCTAAACTTACCGTGGCATGATTGGTAGTCTCCTATACTTGACCGCTAGTAGGCCTGATATTATGTTTAGTATGTATTTATGTGCTAGATTTCAATCTGAACCCAAGGAATCTCACT
Source organism: Stephania cephalantha (assembly GCA_039657325.1). Taxonomy (NCBI): domain Eukaryota; kingdom Viridiplantae; phylum Streptophyta; class Magnoliopsida; order Ranunculales; family Menispermaceae; genus Stephania; species Stephania cephalantha. The sequence goes on along the minus strand of CM077569.1, from coordinate 18,489,465 downwards.
TGAAATGTGTCAAGCGTATATTTTGTTATCTTAGTGGGATGCAAGATTTGGGATTGTGGTTCAACAAAGCCAAGAGTTTTAAACTCCGAAGCTTTGTTGATTCCGACTATGCGGGAGTCTAGTGATAGAAAAATCACTTCAGGGTTTTGTCATTTGGTAGGAAATTCACTTATATTATGGTTTCGCAAAAAAAAAAAAATTCCATTGCTTTGTATACTGCCGAAGCCGAGTATGTGGCTGTCGGAAGTTGTTGTGCACAAGTCCTGTACATGAAACAACAACTTGAGGATTACCAAATCCAAGTTGGTTGTGCTGAAATCTATTGTGATAACGTAAGTGCAATTAACATATCAAAAAATCTGGTGTTACATTCCCGCACCAACACATTTAGATTAGGCACCATTTCCTTCGCGATCACGTCCAAAAGGGCGATGTTAAACTAATCCACGTGCCCACGAAGGACCAACTAGCTAATATCTTCACCAAGCCATCGCCTAAAGACCAATTTTCTAAAATTCGGCATAAATTAGGCATGTTTCATGAATTAGACCTTCTACACAGGTTTTAGTTGTTCCAATCTTTTTTATATGTTGTTAGTGAAGTGTCCATGAAGTAGGAGGTGAATCAGAGTAGTCCGTCAAAAACTCTAAAAATTTAATTTCAAATTTCAGAGAGAAATTAGCGTGCTAGGTCTGCTAATTCGTGCACTAATTGTCTCCGATTAGCGCGCTAATTCAAGGACCTAGCGCGCTAATCGTCCCTGGCACAAATCAGTTATCCACATCATTAGCGCGTTAATTCTATCATTAGCGCGCTAATGTCGTTCGACCAGGACCAATATATAACTCTTTAGGCCACAACTATGTTAATGTTCATTTTCAGCATTTAATATCATGAATTTTTTTTTGCGTATCTCTTAGTTACTATTATGCTTTTGTTCATTGCCCTATATTGGTTGCATGTGAATGACTTTCATTGATATACCTGTTTACGTCTCGTAATTTGCATTTAGTGAGGTGGAGTCTTTCACCTACTGTGTTGTTGTTATATTTGTGGCTCATTTTCGGTTATGCTTGTTGTGAGGGGGAGCTTGGCTCAAATTTTTGATGTTATCAAAAGGGGGAGAAATGTATGCGTTAAACTTGAGATTGTTTAAGATTGCACTACAGATATGAATACACGTGAATTCCATTTTTTATTTTCTAGTTCACATTGTTTCTTATCATTAAAGAGGGGGAGATTGTTGGACTAAGTGGTTAGTCACTTTTACTTCACCCGGGATTTTGATGGAAACAAATAAAGTGAAAGTATACTAATAAGTTTATCAAGTGTGTTTCAGTTAGTCAAAGTTTGTAGAATATCACTTCTCAAGTGTTCAAGCCATACAAGTTCAAGATTCGGTCCACATTAGGAAACGAAGATGAAAGATCATATTACATGTAGTAACATTGATGCAAGGTACACATGTTCATTTATGAAACCCTAATGCATTAGTTCATGCATATCATGTTTTTCAAATCGTTGTTCAAATTTCAAGTGATCATTTGGAGTCTTAAATGAAACTCCCCAATTAAATCGAACTTTTAAGTTAAAACTATGTGAAACCATGTTTTTATATTCACATCGTACTTTAAAAACCATTGTGGAAGTTTTCAAAAATCAAAAGCTTGTTTTGAAAGGTTTTTGAAAAGAAAAACTGCGTATTTGCAGAAAAGCCCGTATGTAAGTCATGAAGTCGGGATTTTTCATTTTCAGGATTTATGAAAACATCCGAACCACCTAAATAGGTTCTATGACCTTTAACAAACATGTATAACATGTTATAAGATGTTTGGTAGGGTCTTGAATGTAATAAGGAGTCGGTAACTCTATGGCCAAAAATATTTATTTTGAGGCCCCTGACAGTTAGCACGTTAATAGTGATATTAGCATGCTAATTGCAGATTTAGTGCACTAATGTTCAGCATTAGCGCGTTAGCTTAGAGGATTAGTGCGCTAGGTTCTAATATTAGCGTGCTAATTGCCTTTCTGACAACTTTTTTATAAAGCGAAAAATCACACTTTAATTTGAATAGATGATCAAATCTGAGCCCTTGGATCTCTAGAACGATCAAAAACTTTTAAAAAGGAATGTAGAATATTCTCAAACCATCTAGAACATTCTATTGTCTTATCAAGCAAGAAAACCCTATTGTGCTCATTGTTTTAAAAGAAGAAGCTGGGGTTTTTGTGTGCTTTCACTTGTAATCTTTTGAGGCAACTGAATCACTCTCGAAACCAGCGTTATTGAGGCGTTCTAAAGCTTACAACATCTACTCCAGAACTGATTTTCGAATCAATCTCTCAGGGTTGTAAGAAAGTCCGATTTCCTACCTTTTCTTGTGCTTAAATTTCATATTTTTGTGTGCTTGACTTGTGGAAATCATTTGTTGTGTTCTTAAACACATTTATCTTGGGTTTTCCACTTCAACTTGAGTTACTAAACCCTAAGACTATTTTGGAGAAGAGTTAGCACTTAAACTTGATTTTTATCAAACTTCTTGTTCTTTGGATTTGAAACCAGATTTGTTTTAATAGATTCGTTTGAAACGATTTCATATTTGAGATTTGCACAAAATCAGTGATATACTTGCATTTCTCATTTGTTCTCATACTTGCATGCATTATAGTGGTTAGGCTTTAGGAGGCTTGCTTGTATTTGAATTTGGTGTCGCTTTACTTTGTAAAGTGAATTTGATTATTTTCATCTATTCTTTATAAGTGGCTGATTTTAAGACTTAGTGGGATTTAAGTCGAATGGAAGACCTAGTTGAGGCTAGGCATTAACCCTAGTTGCGGCTAGATAGGAAGTCCTAATTTGTGATTAGGCATTCTATGCTTGTACTCTTAGGTTGTAACAATTATTGGCAATATAAGTGGTGGTTTGAAAATCCTAACCAGGGAGGTTAGGTAGTGGATGTAGATCATTGGACTAAACCACTATAATTTGCATGTCTCTTTCCATCTCTTCTATTCCCTTCATCTTACATTGCATTGATACTTGCGTTTGAGTGAGCATATAACATATTTATTATTGAATTATTTTAAAAATGTGATAACTTCACGATACACCCAATTCACCCCCTTTTGGGTGTGGTTTCACTTTTATGGTTTTGCCATGTTGATTTTGCCTTTCAATTGTAACGTTCGAAAAATCTCAAATGATTAAGCTTTATGTTTTATAAGATACACGTAACCATATCTGATGAAATAATAGTAAATGTAATGAAGTACCGATAACCTCCTCTAGCCATTGTGTTTATGGGACCGCATACATCAATATATATTAGACCCAATAAACCACTTACTTTTTCTTTCAGTAAAGGGACTCTTAGTTATTTTTCCTAATAAAAAAGATACACAGGTTTCAAAAGATTCTAAATCAAATGAATCTAAAAGTCTATATTTATGGAGTTTAGAAATGTGTTTCTCAATTATAAGGCCAAGAGGAAAATGCCAACGATAGGTTTGATTCAAATTATTTGATTGATGTTTCTTTGTATTTATGTTAAAGATATAAGTATCTGTGAATTTCTTCATGTTTAGAATATAAAGCTTGTCACACAAATCAATATTCACATAGAAAATGCCTTTACAAGAAATGGAGCAATTATTATTTGTAATAATAAAATAAAAACCATCTAAATCCAAACATGAAACTGAAATGATGTTTCTGCTCAAAGCAGTGACATAAAAATAATTGTTTAAAACTAAAAATAACTCCACTAGATGAAGTTAACTCCTAACGTCCTACGACCAATGCAACAACCTTAGCTCTATTTCCAACTCGCAGGATAACTTCTCCTTTCTTCAACTTTCTACTTTTTATGAGTCCTTGCATATTAATACAAATGAGTAATCTACATCCAGTATCATATACCATGGAATGACTAGTAGATAAGTTACATTCAATAAAGTAATCACTTGAAGCAGTAGTTGCACTTTTTTTTTTTCTTTAGATCTTCTTGATAGAGATCACAATTTTTACACCATTGACCAGGTGTATGAAAAAAATGCCAATTTTCTTCCTTCCCCTTTTCATTCTGCAACTGTGAAGTAGGAGCACCCTTAGGTTTGAATTGTTTCATAGGCTTTGTGATTAACACAACAGCCTTAGAAACGTTAGCCTTGCCTTTGCTCTTCTTATTCATATCATTCCTTTCTAAACTATCGACACATTAGTAGAGTGTTTTTGACTTTTTTCACAATAGTCTTAAGCATCAAATGCAACTCGGAGATGGATCTCTCCATGTTATTCATATTATAGTTCATTACAAATTGCAAGTAACTATCGGGCAATGAATTCAAGATGAAATCTGTAACCAACTCTTGGTTAATTGGAAATCAAAGTTTGTTAAGATGGTCAATATAGCCATTCATCTTCAAAATAGGAGGATTCACTTACATACCCTCAACCATCTTGCAAGTACGTAGGTTCTTGACTGTCTCGAACCTTTCTTGCCTTGCCTTCTGTGGGAACATTTCCTTTAGCATCGTAGCCATGTAGTAGGCTTCCATATGTTCCATGTCCTTTTGAAGTTCATGAATCATGGTAGCCAACATACAACATGCAACATCACTTAAATTGTTGACATGCTTATTATGTAACACCCCAAATCATTATTTGCATTATTGTCTCTTTATCAAGGTTAATTTTGTAGATATAGATGTTATGCTTGTAATGGTGTAAATAATGTATGTACTATATACTATTTTGTTGACTTTGGTGTGACATTAAACCTAAGTTAGTGAAATAGACTTGGATAAAAGGTTAAATAAATCAAATAAAGAAAAAGGCAAAATGGGTAAATAAACACACATAAAGGTATTTATGTGAAATACAAGAAAAATGGACTTAATGTGGACTATAGGATCATCCCAGTACTTAAATAGACTAAGATGAGATGTGGTGTTTTGATTTGGTCAACAAAATCGTAATCTCATTAGATAAGTATTTAAACCAAAATTAGGGCTTCAAGCCATTTTTGCTTCAACTACTATGAAGATAAATTGAGGAGGAACCCTATAACATTTACTTGGTGGATTTAGTGGAGATGAAGGGACTTTCATCAAGATCTCACAAAACAAGGTAATAACTTGTTTTATCTTCTCTAATTTTCTCTATTCAATTCACGTATTCGATTTTGGAAAGAAATCATTGTTTCTCTTGGAGTTTTAAGATAGTAAATGCACCCCTATGCCTTAATTTGTGATTTGGGTCATCTCTATGTCACTTTTTTGGTTTGTTCCAATGGTTTTACAAAATCTAGGTTTTAACTGTAGATTTGTAGTTCAGATATATTCTTTAATGAATGGGAATGATCTTGTATTTTGAAATGAGTGGTTTAATATTGTTTTGATCAGATTTGAACCCTTGGGGTCGGCATGTGGAGTTAGGGAATTTGGAAATTGGATTTCGGATATGAAATTCTAAATTAGAGCCCAGAGTCGCGCTATCACCTCGTTCACTGGTGGTAAGGAGCTGGCCATGGCGCTGCATGGGTATTTAGAAAAGTTGATCTAGTGATTCCTTAGTGTCGTAGCGTATAATTTACGGCACTGGAAAATCATTAGGATTAATTTTGAGTAATCGATTCAAATCAAGTGATTTCGCCCCAACGCCTTGTAGGTAAACCCACGATGGCGCTATAGGTATTCCAGAATTTAAACCGGATCTTCTTATTTTTGAATATTTCCAATTTTTATCGAGATATATTGCTAGCACAATGATCGGGTCGTAACTGACCTTGAAAACCTTTGTCGCCACGCCAAAGGTGTGCCATTGATTCGAAAAAGGGTCATATATCACTATCATGATATTAATACGAATTGAGTAAACTCAGCTTAAACAAAACATGTTAATAATACATACATGAAACAATATTAATGTAGACACAAGGAGAACCGAATAGGAACTTCCAAGTTAGATTTGGATAGGATAGTAGCGCTTCGAGGTAAGGGAGGTTTACTTTATCTTTAATCATGCCATGCTATTAGTTATGCTAGGATTCATGGTAGTGAATTGTAGGTATCTTGCTTGGAATCAAAATAATATATCTTGTTGTTCCAGTTTATCTTTTCCTTTTGAGCTCTCTATTTATGAATGCATGTAGCACTGATATGCTTGAAATGAACAATTGTAAATTGTACCTCGGATATGAGAGCTTGATGGCCGTCATCTCCTTCTGCTATTAAATAGTACATTTGATGGCCAATATTGGTAGCAGTATGATAAGGATGCTTCGACAACAACCTATTGAGGTAGGATCATATTTGATACCTTGAAGCTAGTTGGTTGTCACATCACACAGTTTATATGTGGTTTCCACTTTGTTGACTTTATGGCATTCATGTTATCGTTGTTATCTTGTTAACTATTTTGTTAGGGTTTTGCTTTGTTGTATCTTGCATTATATATTATGCTTGTGTATATTCTCCTTTCAAGCCTGGAATGATAGTAGATTTGGTCAATTACCTTGTTCATGCTAGTTATTATGCATTAGGTATTACTTCGACGATTATGAGTAAAGCATGCTCCTGCTTTACTGAGCCCATTGAAATATTGTTGATCATCCCACTACTTTTCCCCCTCCAAGTACCTCAGCTGTTACCCAAGATAGAGGAAAGAGCAAAGTCATAGCGTATAAGCTCTTTTCATGTTTGCAAGGTTGTTTAATTATATTTATTCCATTTAGTAACATTTTAAGTAATAAATATGGGATTTTATTATTAGTATACTTGTGAAACCCATAGCCTAGTTGTTGAGCTTTTGTAAGACTTTCTATTTTATTTTCCCACCTAATAGACTTAGTAGACTTTTATCCCGCACATATTATATCTTTTAGTAGTCTATTTGTAGATTCCTTATTATATTTCATAAGTTTAAGGATTATTAGATCATCGCCCCACTCACTGGGTCATCATGAGAGATTTGGCCATGGTTTAGGCCAGGTAGCTCTAGTTGTACGAATTGGGGTTGTCACATACTATGTGCAACCTCCACAGCTTTCGAGGCATTGGCTGGTGGTTTCTCAAGAATACGATCATCCAGGAAATATGACTTGCGTTCATCCTTAAGAATAGCCCTCCTAAAATTTAATGTTTATTTAGGGGACTATAATCCATATTTCACCTAATTCCAAGACTTTTAAGGCATGACACTTTGAACTAGGTTATTTAGGTAGAATCATTATATTTTCAAGTTTGTAGAATCATAAAAAAAGTTAAGAAATACTAAAAACTATTAAATATCATATATTTTCATGTTTATAGAATCATAAAACAAGTTTGAAAGTTTTTGATAAGTCAGTATTTATATATTATTAATAGTTTATTTTAATATATTTAATTGTGGAAAATCTCTAAAATATATATTTAATTATATTTTTGGTCATTTTCAGTTGAAACGGAGTGTGCGATTGAATTCGTGGTTGAGAAATACTCGAAATGGAGTATTTACTCGCAGTGATTAGATGCCGGACAGTTTGCCTCGAGTTACGCATTGCGCGGTGGGTAGAATATGAGACATCATATTTCAACCAATTAGAAGCTGCCACGTCAGCGCATATCTTTTCTCAACCAATTACACGCTGCCACATCAGCTGTTCTCCATCACAGTAGCAACCAACATCACGTTCCAGCGCTGCCAAGTGTCGCCCTCTCACACCTCCAAGAACATCACTCATTGGTTCTCGACCAATCCCGTCTCGCCACCTCAGCATCAACAACATCCTGCAGCTCAAAACCAATTCATTCTTACGCACAGCTACCGTGAGTTTAACCTCGAGATGTGGTTGTTTAGTTCGTCCCATGCAGCATTTTTGCTCGGCCAGCGCGAACCAAAGCGAACCAGCAGCCTTTCCTCACGACACGTGTTTTTCACACACCCTTCTCCTACGTCATTGCATCGGTCTAAACAAATAGGAAAGAACCACGTGTTGCGCGATAGCACTCTCGACCAATGCGGTGCAGACACGTGGCAGGAACCAGAGTTCAGCCCAAAAACAACCATACGATGCTCTTCGGTGCAGGAGTCACCTCCCCAACACCTAAAACTAGTTTCTCTTACCTCACTTGACCAATTTTTAGTAGTTTTATATATTTGGAACCTAGGGTATTATTAGAGAACACTGACTATTATATTTTTAGCATCGACTTCTCTCGACAAAGGCCTAGGTTGGCAGGGAAACAAGTCGGGGTTATGGATTCATGGCATTTTATGTGAGATCTTTTATTTTAAAATTTAATTTAGTTTAATTATACTATTTCATTGTTATTGATTTTAAGGATTATGGTTTAAATCTAGGGTGTGTATGTGGCCGGTGCATGCTTTTAGGTGGACAACCTATAATTATTTGGACCATTAGTATCCGTGTAATTGTGCTTTTGGACCAATAAAGTGATGAACACTCACTCGTTTGCCGTCAAACCCTTTCTGTTCTTGAGTGTGGAACAATTGAGTCTAGGTTAAATCGGAAGCGGATGAGAACTGGTAATTTAGGATTAGTGTTCCCACAGATCCATATTACTGCAGTTATTGTGTTAAACCTGATTCGCGAATGTCTAGGTATATACATTAATTAGGGAAGTAGTTATTGGCTGACGTCCTGCCTATCGAGATTAGGGGAACGATAAATTTCTTGCGGATGTTGATTTTCTATAGCTTATCTGTGAGAACTTAAATTAATAACTTTTTGGGAAAGATTGAAGACCATGATTGGCATTGAATCTTGATCCTGATTAGTGGAAGTGTAGACCTAGGTGTTACTTAGGTGTTCATTAATTGTTTTCAAAGTTATTTTAGTTATTTTATTTATTTAGTTTAGTTAGACTAGTTAGTTAAGTTATTTATTTAATACCCCTGATTTTTCCTTTTTGTTGCTCTTAACCTTAGAAAGACCACCAATCTCTGTGGGATCGACTCTATGCAACTATTCTACAAAATAGTTGGTTTAGGAAATTTTATTTTGTAAACGCTTTCGGTGCGCGTCAATATTTGGCACCGTTGCTGGGGATTGGTTTTCTTTCTTTGGTATTTTTATTATTTATTTATTATTATTATTTATTTATTTATTTATTTATTTTAATAAATTGGAACACCGGTGAGTTTTGTTAGGTTTGACTATGGATTATATTTTTTTAGCATAACGTGAGCATTTTTTTAGGAACTAACATGTTTATAAAATTTTAGGTGTCTTGAGACTTGGTTGGAACATATCCAACTTAAGTCGCCGCATTAGTGGCGGGTTTTTGAGTAGACCCAATACCTTAAACTTCATTCCATGATCTTGTTGATTTCACCATTAGTTGAAAGACTTCGGGCTCGTACGACTTGATTGGAATTTTTTTGAGTTAACTCCTATGTTTACTAGTTCTTGCTCTTGTTATGATTGCTCTTTGATAGTTTCGTTGGTCACCTAGATATGAGAGATTTTGTGCATTCACTGTTTTTAGAGACTTTTTGTTATGCATGCATTTGTATCATATTCTTATCCATGTTCTTCTTCACCATTGTCTTTTTCTTTTTGTTGGATAGATACCTTGACTTGTTTTGAACCTTGAGGACAAGGTTTGGAATAAGTTTGGGGGTATTTTAGGGATTGTGGATTGAGTTTGGATGGATTCTTTGCGAAAGACTGCAGGTGAGATTGTTTAATTTTTAATTTTATGCGGTTATATGCAGTTGTGGATGGTAATGATGTTGTTTTATATTATTTCTTCCATTTCTTTCATTTATTGTCCTTTCATATTTCTTTCTCATTTTATTAGGATATGATACACTTTCATGCATGTATTTAGTATAGTTTTTTTTTTATCGTATATAGAGTCATCCGAGACTTTGTTCATGCCTTTGTTTGTAAATGAGTACATTACAGTTGCCTTTTTAACATGAAACTTAGGGAAAATGAAGAGAAACACTCAATCAAGCCCGTACCCCGCATTTTTATGATTTTATGATTAGGGACTTGGTTGATGGTAGACCTTTGTGCTAGATAACGAAAATGAGTAGACGGTCAAATTTGTGCAAGTTATATTATTTTAACCCATATTAGGGGATTTGCTTGATTATAGTTGAAGTGAGAAGGGCTAACATGAGTTTTTTTGTTAATATAGAGAGTCCCACAAGTTTTCAAAGGAAAAGGAGCAGAGAAACTTGTGGTGGGAAAAAGTGAGAAAAGCGTTCCATAAAAAATGGAGCAGGGACCGTATTATCAAAAAAAATTGGAGAAAAAAAATGAGAAAAAAATAGAGAATAAAAATTTGAATAAAGGTGAAAGCTGGAAAATTCATCAAATAAAAGATTTAGTTCGAGTGCTTTCACTATATTAAGTGAAATTTAAACTTGTGTGCTTTAATGTATAGACCATGAAAACTTATGAGTAGTTGATGGCCTTTGTTTTGACCGAGTCTTTGTCTTCAAAGTAGGATCTTAATAGTGTTTGGGTTGCGAGTCTTGACATATCATAACTCTGAAATTTCTTGAGTTTCTTGTTAACTCGGTGACTATGTAAACCAAAGGAACTCCATGAATTTTGAGTCAGGTGTAGGATTAGTGAGTAAGTGCATTATTATATTAGGAGTCTAGTTTAGTTTGTGTTGTCATTTACACCTTTGCTCGGGAGGTGCAAAGTCTTAAGTTTGAGGGTATTTGATAAGTCGGTATTTATATATTATTAGTAGTTTATTTTAATATATTTAATTGTTGAAAGTCTCTAAAATATATACTTAATTATATTTTTTTGTCGTTTTCAGGTGAAAAAGAGTGCGCGGTTGAATTTGTGGTGGAAAATACTCGAAATGGAGTATTTACTCGCAGTGATCGAATGCCGGACAGTTTGCCTCGAGTTACGCGTTGTACGGTGGGTAGAATAGGAGACAACATATTTCAACCAATTAGAAGCTGCCAAGTCAGCGCATATCTTCTCTCAACCAATCACACGCTGCCACGTCAGCGGTTCTCCATCACAGCATCAACCAACATCACGTTCCAGCAGCTGCCAAGTGTCGACCTCTCACACATCCAAGCACGTCACTTATTGGTACTTTACTTATCCCAACTCGCCACCGCAGCATCAACAAAGTCCAGCAGCTCAAAGCTAAATCATTCTCACGTACTGCTACCGTGACTTTAACCTCCAGATGCGGTTGTTTAGTTTGTCCCATGCATCATTTTCGCTCAGCCAGCGTAAACCAAAGCGAACTAGAGCATTTCCTAGTGACACGTGTCTCTCACACACCCTTCTCCCACATCATTGCAGCGGTGTAGACGAATAACAAGACACCACGTAGTGCGCGGCAACACTCTCAACCAATGTAGTGCAGACACGTGGCAGGAACCAGATTTCAGCCCAAAAATAGCCATACGATGCTCCTCGGTGCACGAGTCACCTCCCCAACACCCAAAACCAGTTTCTCTCACCACCCGTGACCAATTTTTAGTAGTTTTATATATTAGGAACGTGGGTATTTTTAGAGAACAACAACTATTATATTTTAACATCAACTTCTCTCGACGATGGCCTAGGTCGGCGGGAAACAAGTCGGGATTACGGATTCATGGAATATTATGTGAGGTCTTTTATTTTATTATTTAATTTAATTTAATTCTCCTATTTCCTTGTTGTTCATTTTAAGGATTATGGTTTAGCTCTAGGGTGTGTATGTGGCCTGTGCTTGTTTTTAGGTGGACAACCTATAATTATTTGGACCATTAGTATCCGTGTAATTATGCTTTTGGACCAATAAAGTGACGAACACTCATCCGTTTGCCGTCAAACCCTTTCAGTTCTTGAATGTGCAACAATTGAATCAAGGTTAAATCGGAAGCGGATGCGATCCGGTTATTTAGGATTAGTGTTCCCACATATCCATATTACTGTGGTTAGTGTGTTAAACCTGATTGGCGGATTTCTAGGGTTGGAAATTAATTAGGGAAGTAGTTAGTGGCGGACGTCCTGGCTATCAAGATTAGGGGAATGAGGAATTTCTAGCGGATGTCGATTTTCTATAGCTAATCTAGGAGAACTTAAATTAATAACTTTATGGGAATGATTGAAGACCATAATTACCATTGAATCTTGATCCTGAATTGTGGAACTGTAGACCTAGGTGTTACTTAGGTGTTCATTAATTGTTTTCAAAGTTATTTTAGTTATTTTATTTATTTAGTTTAGTTAGATTAGTTAGTAAAGTTATTTATTTAAAACCCCCGATTTTTCCTTTTCATTGTTTTTAACCTTAGAAATACCACCAAGCTATGTGGGATCGACTCTTTGCCACTATTCTAAAAAATAGTTGGCTTAGGAAATTTTATTTTATTGACACGTTCGGAGTGCGTCAATTTTTGGCGCCGTTGGCGGGGATTGGTTTTCTTTCTTTGGTAATTTTATTATATATATATATATATATATTTATTTATTATTATTATTTATTTTAATAAATTGGAGCATCGGTTTGTTTTGTTAGGTTTTACTATGAATTATATTTTTTTAGCATAACGTGAGCATTTTTTAGGAATTAACATATTTATAGAATTTTGGGTGTCTTGAGACTTGGTTGTAACATATCCAACTTAAGTCGCTGCATTAGTGGCGTGTTTTTGAGTAGACCCAAAACCCTAAACTTCATTCCATCATTTTGTTGATTTCACCATTAGTTGAAAGACTTCGGGCTCGCAAGACTTGATTGAAATTTTTTGGAGTTAAGTCCTATGTTTACTAGTTCTTGCTCTTGTTATGATTGTTCTTTTATAGCTTCCTTAGTCACCTAGATATGAGAGATTTTGCACGTTCACTATTTTTCAAGACTTTTTGTTATGCATGTATTTGTATTATCTTCTTATCCATGTTCTTTTTAACCACTATCTTTTTCTTTTTGTTGGATAGATACCTTGATTTGTTTGGACTCTTGAGGACAAGGTTCAGAATAAGTTTGGGGGTATTTTAAGGAATGTGGATTAAGTTTGGATGGATTCTTTGCGACAGACTGCAGGACATATATGCGGTTATATGCGGTTGTGGATAGTAATGGTGGTGTTTTATATCATTTCTTCCATTTCTTTCATTTTTGTCCTTGTATATTTCTCTCTCATTTTATTAGGATTTGATACACTTTCATGCATGTATTTACTATAGTTTTTTTTTATTGTATATAGAGTCACCCGAAACTTTGTTCATGCCTTTGGTTATGGATGAATACATTACAGTTGCATTTTTATCATGAAACCTAGGGAAAATTAGGAGATACACTCAATCAAGCCCGTACCCAGCATTTTTATGATTTCATGATTAGGGACTTAGTTGATAGTTGAGCTTTGTGCTAGATATCGAAAATGAGTAGACGATCAAATTTGTGCAAGTTATATTATTTTAACCAATATTGGGGGATTTGCTTGATTATAGTGGAAGTAAGTAGGGCTAACTGGAGTTTTTTTGTTAATAAAGAGAGTCCCACAGGTTTTCACAGGAAAAGGAGCAGAGAAACTCGTAATGGGAAAAAGTGAGAAAAGCGGTCCATAGGAAATAGAGCAGGGACCGTATTATTAAAAAAAAATTTGGAGAAGAAAAAATGAAAAAAAATAAAGAATAAAAATTTGAATAAAGGCGAAAGTTGTGAAAAGTCCTCAAATAAAAGATTTAGTTCGAGTCAGTTTTAAATACTATTTACCAATAAACAAATTTCTTTCCACTAAGATTAGTTAAATAGTGGTCTCGCTGACTGGTCAGCGGGGACCCTCTTTTTTTAGACAATGGATTACAGTTTTGAAAATTGAAATATGCCGTAAATTTATCATTATTTTAGTCAATGTAATTGAACAAAATAATCCCTTATTATTAGTTAAATGAATGAAAATGCTTTTGAGTAACTTTGGCCTACGTCTAACTAAATATCATATCCTAATCCAATTAGAATTTAAGATATTTAAAAAATCCTGACTTATCTTAGTTACAATTGAAGCCCTATCCAATAAGATTTTTATCAATTTCGAATTTGTTATATATCTTGCCTATCTTATAGACTTACCAGTATTATCTGATTAGATGTCTTTCTCCTCTCCAATAGGAATATTAAACATAAAAAAAATTAACAGATAAATACAAAGAGATATATCATAGAAAATCAATTTCAATTCCTATCTATATCAATACAAAATATGTGGTTGAATCATGAAGCAGATCTTTGCTTATTTGCGAATTCCTATGCTTAATGAGAAATCATGAGATTGCATACTTCATACTTGAGTGTTAAAACGAAACAAACTTATGAGTAGTGATGGTTTTTTGTAGAGATATACTTTAGTGGTTTGAAAGTGAAGTTATATGAGTTGTTAAAGCTACATGTCTTACAAATATAAGTTTTTGTAATGAAAAAAACCTATAGAGTGGATTGTTAACTTGAAACTTAGTAAATTAAAGGATGTTCCATGAACAATGTAAATTAAATGAGAACTAGTTATTAGGAGACTTAGTAGAATACAACTTTGCTCGGGACACACATAACTTTAAGTTTTGGGGTAATTGATAAGTGATCATTTATACATAGATATGGTTAGTTTAGTAGTATATTTAGTATAAATATCTTCAAATGGTTGCTAATCCATGGTATTATTGCATTTTAAGAGAATAAATGTGTATTGGAAGGAATCAAGGAAAACGAGAAGAAACGGAGTAAAAATCCACAAAATCAGAGTTGGCGCCATGGGAGCATGTATTGACGTTGTGGAGAGACAATGCATGGCGTGGGGATGAAAGGCATGGCGTGAGAGAAGAAGAAATAAAGAAAATCAAGTTTGGAGGTCCGACGCAGTGGCGTAGCCATGGCATATAAGGGACAACGCCGGGACACACAAATGACGATGCTGACACTTTGGGAGCTCAAAAACACATTATGAAGCATTGGTGCTTTTATAGCACCGTATCTTTACACGTACAATGCTGGGGCAGTAAGTGACATCGCCAACCTCGAAGAAATTAGAAAATGAAGCTTTAATTCAGATTAAATATTAATTTAAGGTTTCTAATTTTTATTTTGGAATATAAATAGGTATTATGAAATGATAAACTAGGAGGACACCACCACATAAAATGATATTAGCCTCCATTAGAGTAATTTAGCATTCAATATTGAGTATTGAGGAGTTTTTGTTGGAGAAACATTATAGACTCCACATTTGCAATCAATATTTTGATTCGTTGATTAATTCAAGGTAATATTTATATTCATCTATGATTTGCGATGATTTCTATATTGAATTGTGATATGTGTGTTTCAATGATGTGTGAGTAGTCTATTTATCTTAGGGATCAATGGATCCTATGGTATGAATACTATTCTTTGAATAAGAATAAAAAGTGATAATAGAAAGTGCAAGAGTTAAAATTTGCATTGATTCTAAGCGTAATGTTTTAGACATACTGGCTACATGTTTAATGAACTAATGTTTTAGAAGTTATCATGGCCATTGATACTTCTAATCTGAACTTGAACGGTACAACCGTACGATACACAAAATCAAGAGATAGTTGTTGATTATGGAGGCGCGGATATTAAACTTAATTGGTTATGTATCCAATGATTTGAGACTTAAAGTAATGTGGAACTTACTTGATTAACATCGATAAGTGGAGTTTTAGTTTGCACATTAGAATCTTCTTTGTTACTATAGTGGGTTGAAGTTGATTTGAAAGAAATCTGTATATTATAATTTGGCATTGCACATAACATAGTGAGATGTAAAGATGAATATAAAGCATAGTATAAAATTACCTAGGTGAAGTTATGAACTAAGATATCCTTAATATAAGAAATCAATTATAGTTTAAAGTGATTTGTTATATTAGTTTCGATTAGCATAAAGCCAATTAAAAATGAATCCCTAAGCAATAATTCAAGTTAAGAAGATAATATACAACTAGTGCAAAAACCTTTTCCTGAGGACGATATACGTGATAAATGTAAGTCGGTTGCACTATTACTATAAGTGAGTTGATATACTAGAGGCACACACATCAAGAAGGTAACTACATCAACCCTAGCTTTTTACTTTAACAAATTTTTGATTTGACGGATTTTCACATATTTCTCAATGCTTTTCGAAATTGTTTTGTTAGAATATAATCAATTGTCTTGGACAAATGGTTTTATTGATTTCAATAAACTAGGATTAATGATTACATTGATCATTGATTTACATATTCAACAATTTTGAGATTTTTCTATATTTAAACATATTTGCGAATAGTTTAAAATGAGTTTGGGGCTTTAATTATGGTTTTACTTCAATTTAAGTTTCTATATATTTGAAAAGACTACATATCGTCATCTAATTGCTTAACGATATTTAGAAAACCAATTTTCATGTTTTTGTTTTAAATATCGCTTTAATGCAAATTTTATTTTACATTTACAACGAATTTCAAACTAGCTTTCCAAATAGATTTCTCCTTTTAAAATAAAGTCTTGAATTTTACTGAATTATTTTCGATAAATTTTTTTCTATTATTTATATGTTTTTTTAGTTTTTGAACTTGTGAGTTTCGAAAGTGGAGACAATGGGCGAAAGTGAAGGTAGAAGCTCTCGAGAGGAGAAGGGAAAGACATAACTAGTAGTGAAACTCTAGCAAAAATCCAAAGCTCCACCCAAACCAATTAGGCCAGCAAGGATTTTGGTGAATAACCCCCAAAATGGAGCACCTACAGAACCTTCCCTACCTTTAAGTTTTACCGATAACTCGGAGGGAAAGGAAAAGATTGAGGATACACCTATTATTTCTTTTCATGCCCATAATTTCATTAATGTCAAAGCTATTGCTAGGATGAATAGCAACAAGAATATAAAGATATGGGAGAGGGATTTCAATGTGAAAAATAAAGTTAAGTACGAGGCTATGATCTTGAACATTATACGAGAAATGAACTGGGGGTTGCTAACTAGGATTACTATGCCAATAACAACGTAGAGTCCTTGGTTGAAATGTGGCGTGAAATAATAGTGAAAGAGTTTTATGCGAACGAGCATAGAAATGAAAATAAAACAATAGCAATAGTTCGAGGAAAACCAGTGGACTACTCAGCTAAAAGAACAAACCAATATTATGGTGTATCCGAATTCATTTGAGAAAGAATAACGAGTACTCAAAACCTGAATAAATGTATAGATACAGATTTTCCCACGAGACCATTAGGAATGGGTTAGAAGCTATTCCAGGAGATGGTTTCCATTTTGATTCGGACGGGTACAAAAAACACATCAAATCCAAATATTTTAGGAAAACAACCAAAGCTTGGAACTTTTTCTTGAACGTGAGCCTACAACCTAGTTTACAACACACCAACATAGTGAACTATAGGTGGTTCTTTTATAACACATAATGCAAGGGATTAGCTATATAAATGTTGGCAAGATAATCCATGACTCGATTAGGAATGCCATGAAACCAAAAAAAAGGAAAGGCTACCTTTTCTCTTGATGATTACCAAATTTTGGAAGTTAGACTTAGTACCAATTAGAGGAGTAAAGTTAGATGTTTACCCAGATAAAACCATCACCGATGAAGTCATTAAGAAAACCAATAAGGTGCCAGGATATGTAGACTTGGGGGATGAACGAGAGAGAAACACCACGCATAGGAGAGAGAACATAGAGAGAATAAGTGTACGAGAAGAAAATGAAAAAAAATTTGAAGGAAATGCAGACTGCTGCGTTTAATAAGCAAACGAAACCCGAGCGAAGATCCACGTGCAAAGGACTTTACTGCCATGTATGCAGAGGAAATAAGTTAATCTTGCTCAATCAGATAAGAACTCTTAGATATCAAGAGTTCATGTTCCAGAAGCCATGTGAGATTGCATGAAACATTTATGGTTTCAAGCAATGCCGGGACCAGGAGGATGCAAGGTGATGGAGCCAGCATTCATGTTCCATCATTCCAGCAGAGAATGCCCAACTAGGGAGTCTTTACATAAGATAACCCGGTGGCAAAAGTAGACTACAAGTTATAAGATCCTGCAGCGAGCTACTAATCTTAACAGCCCGATCATGAAGATGATGGTGATGATGCGACATCTGGACGACGATTCTGAGATTTTTATTCTTCTATGTGTAATCTTTTTCTTATTGTTATTATTAAGAGGTCTATGTCTGTAATACAATGATTTAAGTGGTGTGGTATATGTGCCGATTTGATACAATTGCTTTTGTGTGTTAAAAATTTTATACAATAGTTTGATGTGCTCAATTCAATTCAATGATGCTTGGAAATATTTAAATTTATCATGTTTTTGATTACTTATGCAATTCGTTCATATGTTAGTTACTTATTCATTTATTTTATTTGTTTATGCTTCACGAGGTATTTTATTTTGGTTGGAAAACCAGACTTAATTTTAAACCTTGAGGATAAGATTTGGAATGAGTTTGGGGGTATTAGGTGAAGCGAAGTATGAAGATGCAAAGTACTGGAAGACTTTAGAGATACAATCAAGTTGAAAATTGTTAATTTTTCAAAATTTTCCACAATACAAGCAATATATTCCCATATCATTTTACTTTATTTAGTTAGAAATTGAATATAATTTGGATTTGAATAGAAATTGAAGTAATATATTTTTATTACCCATAAAAAAGAAATTTTATGTGAAAATGAATTGTTATACTCTATTTGACTTCGCCTTGATTATGTATAGACTAGAGGAGTTTAAAGGGGATTCATTGCTTCGTGTTAGACATTATATTGGTAAAAAATAAAAAAAGGTTCAAGATAAACAAGAAATTTTTTTAAGAATCTTGTTATACAAAGATTATTGATCAAATATTTTATATTTATAGGTAACGAAAAGAGCTTATGCCATAATTGAAGAGAAAAATAGGAAATAGTCAATAAACTTTACAAAGTTGGAAAGAGTACTTCCTTGGCTATAGTTAAAGTGCGAAGAGCTAACATGAGTTTTAAAAGAAAAAAATAAATAGACTTACAAATTCTAAAAGAAAAGGAGCATTGAATCTAGTGGTGGGAAAAAAATGAAAGGAATAATTTCTATAAAAAAAGAATAATGGATTCAAAAGGAAATGGAGCAAGGAACCATATGAATACAATATAAAGAAGGAAAAAATATTAATATAATTGAAGAAGAAAGAAAGATAAAAAAATAAAGGAAAATTTATGAAAGCTCTTCAAATAAAAGATTTAGCTCGAGTGCTTTTAGTTAAGTTAAGTGAATTATATCTTTTCATTCCAACAAATGAATTTGAAAGGATGATTATTAGTGAATAAAAGCTCTTCTCAACTTTGATTGTGGTGATATTTTAAGTAATTGTTTGAAAAATGAGATTGATTTAGTGATTTTTGTATCTTGAGATTCTATATTAATTATCGTAAGCTTGATGCATGTCAATGGATATTTAGAAACTTATATAGTGCATTGACCTTAGTGATTGGTATGACTTTGAATTCTGAGGTGTATTGCACATTTAAGAGGTTGAAATGTCAAAAAAGGGTTGTTCTTTAGTTATTTCTATTTTATCATGATTCTTATTTCTATGAAGGTAATATTTTTTTTTTTATTTTTAAGATCATTTCTGTTTAAGATTAGGAGTATATAATTATGAAATGACAAGGAGGAAAGAAAAAAGAATATGATTAAGAGTATTCCTTTGCTCGCGATAGTAAAGTGCTGAGTTTGTGGGTATTTGACAAGTCAATAATTAAACATTTTTTATAGTTCATTTTAGGATGATTTTAGATGTAAAAGACTATATTACATGGGTTCTCTTGTTTTTGTTATTTCATGTAATAAATAGAGAATATGAAAAAATTAATGAAAAAGGGAAGATCTTGAAGGAATTAATCAAGTTGAAAGAGTAAGGAAAGAATCATCACCAAAGAATCGATGAAGAACTGTGTTTTTACACCAGTGATTTCCAGTGATTCCTAAGGACACAAAATCACCAGCTATATCGGTGAAAATAGGGACTCAAGAATTATAGATTTACCCATTGATTTCATTTACACATAAATCGCTAGGAATCACTGCAGTAGTTTTCGTCAATTTAAGACAACTACAAGTTGTTTGAGTTAGTTTGAGATGTTTACTAGCTAGAATACTATAAATATAACCCTAGGGTTACAAAATTAGTTGCCCTTGATCACTTATATCAATATTTCATTGCTCTAAGAGCCATTCTTTAATTTTTATATTATTGCATTATTGTTCTTTTTGTTGGAGAAGATTTGAAGATTTAAAGTATTTATTCTAGAGGTATTTATCTAAGTGTTTTATTTATATTAATGCACTATTATTTATGATTATGAATGAGTAGTTAGTTGATCTAAATAAAGTCTAAATGTGAACTAGATCCATTTTGCTATGTAGTTATGTTGAGAAGATTATGTGTTTAACGCTTTAAACCTTTCGTATTCTTTGATTCACTGATTTAATAGGTTATTATGTATTGATTTTAATCATGATCATTGTATTGCATGCATATTCTAGAATGTTTATTGTGATATTTGGATTCATTATCTATTTGAAGTAGCAACTAGGATCGTTTGAAATATTTGATCGTTTAGATGTCCTAGGTGAATTTAAGATCTAAATCTAATGTTGAAGTGGCTTTTCCGAAAGTGCTAGATTTAGTAGTTCAAATTTCTTATAAAGCGTAATGCGGTTTTATTGTATGAAGACAATGTCTGTGTGTATTCAAAGCGGTTAGTTCAATAAAATTAGAATGTAGCTTTTCCACCAGTATAAGTAGAACAAATGGTTGGTTATGGATGTTTACTTACTTATGATTAGATTTTAATGATCTATGATACTTTATAAAGTATGCTCATAACTATATTGATTGGACTAACATGTTTGGAATGCAAACGGGTTTATGTTTCATTGTTCTGGATGTCTATTTTTATATTTATTTATTATTGAATTGAATCTATTTGATTGACTGTGAATTTGGATTGTGTCAGTTATGTTAATAAAATTATTTAATTATTATATTATAGTTAATTATTAGTTAGTTTAATTACTATTTTAATTAATTAATGAAAAGTAAAAATAATAAAACCTTTAAAAGTCCTTTTTCCTAGAGAAGTTTGATAAATCCTTGTAGAAACAATTCCAACTTGCCATTACTACAAAATATTGAAAGTATAATATAAAGTGAAAATTATTGTACACACTCTACAAGGTCGGCGAATCCTATTATATTCTTGATTTGCTGTTGATTCGTTGGCAGGGAATGCTAGCTCATTTCCTTATTTTTTCTTGATTCATTGTGCATTTTCTCTGCTTGACCGATTTTTTTACTTATCTCTGTTTTTCTTCCATTTCTTCACATAACCTTAATATAACCTTAATTCACAAAAACAAGTGAAAAATCAGTGTAATATAACCTTTTACATTTAAAATCACCATAAAATATATATTATAAAACACTGTCTAATTATTGAATTGTCAAATATAAAGGCACATATCATCTAAACACAAAAACGATAAGAAAGGCAAGCACCACGAAATGGTCTATCGACTTTCGTTGACTAACCCCAAATTAGAGACTTAGCTCTGATACCATGTCAATTTCTAAAAGGGATAAACATTATTATGTATATTTCTTAAGTACAAACCACTTATTTATATAGGTAATTAACAATTACAATCACAATATCTTTTGGTTACAACCAAATGATCCCAAATCTTAACATCAAATCTTAACAAAATTGTAGAGTATTTTAAGAGCATGTCTCAAATAGTTTAATTACCTTTCCTTTTTAATAGGAACGAAGCTTTATTCGATAATAGCCCCAAAAAAAGTACAAATGGGCTAAAAACAATGCGTTTCTTCAAATAAAGCTAAAAAAAACCTTACCAGTGTAGGAGAAAAACATGTACATCATCGCTATAATAAAGGCACCCATTCTGTACTCTAAAACAAAATCATCAACTAGGATGAACTGTCCCTTTGTGGCATCATATTCACATTGAATTAGCTAGGATAAACCCACATAGATTTGATGGGTAATTAAAAAGTGTAACTAAATATTACAAAGGACATCGTGCCCATACAAAAGATATTTAATAAATTTTCTTTTGAATACTCAAAAATTTAATTACTTAAGTAATTATATGTAATGATCTTATTATCTTACAATATCACTAATTGAATCATAATTGTTCATGTGAATCAATGTATGACTGATACATTGTAAAATAACGTCACTTTAAAAAGAAATGTTAAACTTATTTATCTTCTAATATATATTAATAGTAACATGTTGAAGTTTTTGTATTATTGTTTTAAATAAGAAAGAAACCAACTCTTCTTGCCTCCCATATGACTTGAACTATCATCCTCTTACAACAATATCAAATACCAAAATATTGGGTCACCCACTTGGTTCAAAATTTTGTATTATTTGATATTAGATTATATTGTATAACTTTCTTTGGCACATTATATCATTTTTTACAGAACATATATATGCTCCATAAAATTTATAAGATATAAATGTGTGTGCAACCAAAGCAATTTCCTTTTTTCGTCTTATATATTAATATATATTGTAAAGCTAAGTTGTGAGCTATAAGTCATATTTGACGAAGAAATAATAATAAAAGGCTAATTAATGATAAAAAATATCCCAATACCTTTACAATTAGGTTGTATATGTTGTAAATTGGATGACCCTAAAATCGAGAATGTGTAACATCTCCATATGTATCACTTGTACGTCTCCATGTTGCTTATATCCCCTCACTTTATACATCCACAATTGATTATGTATATGTTTTCTAAGTAACTTGTAACTCTTTCATATTGTATATGTTATCTCAATGCATTATCCACATTGTATACACAATATATATCTGGACCTTGCACACTTTAGATTACCTGTAAGTTATGTTCAAGTACATGTATTCATGGATATTAAGATCCTATATAAAAGGGTTCATTCACTTGTAAAATACACACCAATGTTGGAATGAAAATCTCTAGATTTCTCAACTTTAGCTCTCTTCTCTACTTGTTGTTGTAGTCATTAGTTCATGTTTTTCATACTTTAGTTCTACATGTTGCAATTGGCTTACAACTTAGTTTAAAACAAGTTATCAATACGAAATTGCTCTACAAGAGGAGGTATTGAAGATCAAGAAGCTTTTCAAGGAGACAAATCTAAGAAGGAATAATTTTTGTTAATTTAATTAAGTTTAATTTATTTCCATGTTATCATCGTTAATTTTTTTACATGCATTATTTATGTATATGTACTTAATTCTAACATTACGCATTGTAATGTCACCGACTACGAAAGTATGCTCTATAGTTGCGTCATTGACGATCTTCCACATCTAAAATCAAAAGTCAATATGACATAAATATTTTATTTCTCTATACTATAAATGATTAGTAATGCTCTATTCTTGATTTCATAATGCAAAAAGTACTATGAATTTTGGTTGATACTGAGTAAGCCTTGTCCCAAGTAAAGCTAAGCATTGAAAAAGAGACGGGTTATCCCGTTTAAGGAGGCATGGTATTAAGTAGACTTTGTCTCGCCACCCGACCTTGATGTTGTCCCACCAACTCATATGAATAGTACATTTTGTTTATTAATGAATCAAGTTGTGAACATATATTTAATTATATGTTATGTTTTTTACATAAAAAGGATTAAACTATTTTATACTACCAATATTTTAAAAATATTATTCAACCATAGTTGAAGTTGTTACCTTATTATATTACTGACAAGAATTACTTGTCATGACAATTAGATATTGCAATTTAACAATAAAGGATCTATGAAAGACCGTGTGTTATACACAATCATTCATCACTATCTCTTTAGAGATTTAAGAAGTGAATATTTACTTTATATATCTATATAAATACAAAAAAGAGCAATGAACCAAACAAGCTCAAAATGAACGGTTGGGCCTCAAGCTACAAAATTCAATCAATCAAATATTTGTTATAATTTTGCAATTTTAATTACCTCTATGTTTAGGCTATGCAAAAATATGTCTGATGAGATAATAATAAGAAGGTCACGTGGTCCGCTTCGATTTATCACTGCAATAAATATCGAGTGCGCATGTCAATCCAATAAATATTAAGGATTTATTTCTTGTTTCATGGTAGTTAAGTAAAGTAATAAGATATTATAAATATAATATCGCTCATGTCCAATTGGTTCAACTTCAAATTAAGAAGCATATGTTGCATATAATGATCATGTTCACAATAAGAAATTTATGGACATGGAAAATGTGAAAAGATATGTTCAAAATTGTGACAAACTTTGTCACATTTAAAATAAAAATTGGTCAAAATATGGTCAAGCCCAAATATTTTCGATACCTTTACCATGCCTTCAAAATAAAAGGGAAAATTATGAATTTTATCATTGAAAATGGCTCAAAAAAATTGACATATATAGATGTGTTCAAATCATGAGCTAAATATAACCGATGAATTTATGTCTTGTGTATTGTGCTACTTGCATGTACATTACAGTATCAAAGAGAATATTTCTCAAATTTGAACTTAGCGGAGTCTAACGTTCAGGTAATATCTACTACAACAATTATATTGTTAATGCCTTGTTCAGAATAAGTTTACTCAAAATAATAGAGAATTCCTCTATATGATTATGATTTAATCTAGGAATAAAATTCTCGGCTTTAACTTCTGAAATATATATATCTACATATATACCTTAAAACGAATGACATCATAAATCAAATGATCTAATGACATTCATAAAGTAGAATGATTTTTTGATCATCCACAATAATCAATAATGCGAAAATATTGTAAATTTGCATGGACATCCTTTATGGTACCGCATTTTTTATTAGCTGGTGATTTTCTCAAGGCGAATCAATAGCAGACTTATATTGATTTAACTCTTCATTAATCATATTACAAGATGTCTTAGGTCCCTAACAGGAAATTTATTTATAGCAAGTTTTGCCAATTGTCACTTTAATGAAACAATTTTTCCATCATTAGGGAGAGATATAAGCCAATTTAAAAGGAATGACGTGAAAGTGCTTGTAACGCATCAAAATTGCATCAAATTTATTATATTATGATCTATTTATAAAATAATATGAAATTTAGGTTTAAAGGATCATTCATTAGAAACAAGTTATAAATCAATTACGTGATGGAAGTACTATATATCAAAGAATGGCAAAATCATTTGTTTCAGCATTAAAAGTTCATAAAGAAAATGATGTTCTTGTGCAACAAAATGCACAAGAACCAGCCAAATGCTTAAGGTGTAAAAGATAAGATATTATTTTTTTAAGTTACTTGCAATAATTTGTTACAATGTAATGTAAGATGTCTCACCCATGTGAACATGAGGGGAGAATCAAAAGGAGTTATTGATTATTGCATTGCACATTGTTTGACTTAGCTAAGGTTTTATATCAGTGGTTTTTCCTTGAAAGGTTTTTAATGAGGCAATCCTAACAATATTAAAACTCCATAGCAAAATTGATTAGTGTATTGCACTCATTTTCTCTTTGCTATGCTTTTATCCCATTGAGTTTTCCTAGCAAGTTTTTTAATAAGGCAATCATAACAATATTATACTTCATATAAAAAATTAATGAGAGCAGTCTACTCTTTTTCATATACTAGATTTTTCTCCCATAGGGTTTTTCTAGTAGAAGTTTTAATGAGGTATATATATTCTCTAAAGGTGTATTAATGTATTGTACTCTTTTTCTTAGCTATGGTTTTATCCCACTAGGTTTTCCTAGCAAGGTTTTTAATAAGATAATCAACAATATTGTACTACAAAGAAAGATTGACGAGAACATTATACTATTTTTCCTCTACTAGATTTTTTCCATACAATTTTTTCTAGTAAAGATTTTAACGAAGCATATTCTCTCATCAAGTGTCATCCAATGGGGAGTTTGTAAATTGGATGACCGTAATATCAAACATGTGTAACATAAACACATGTGTGACTTGTACATCTCCATGTTGCTTGTATCCCCTCACTTTGTACATCCATAACTGATTATGTATGTGTTGTTTAAGTAACTTATAATTCTTTCATATTGTACATGTTATGTCAATGTATTGTCCACTTTGTATACACAATATATGCTTGTAACTTGCATACATTTAAATATTTGTATGTTATGTTCAAGTGCATGTATTCATGATTATTAAGGACCTATATAAAGGGCGCCTTCAATTGTAAAATACACCCTAATTTTGGAATGGATACTTCTAGATTTCTCAACTCTAGCTCTTTTCTCTACTTGTTCTTATGGTCTTTAGTTCAAGTTTTACATACTTTAGTTCTACAAGTTCCAGTTGGCATACAACCTAATTTACAACAGTATTAATTATGTCCTATCAAGATACAATCTCAATAAGATAGATTTTAAAAAAGACAGTGTAAAACTCAACAATCAAGAAAATGAGGAAAACAAAGAAGACCCTAATAAGGGAACACTTCTACCGGAAGCATCATAGAAATTCTTTTCATTAATTACTGATAACAACTTATAGCTCTTTATACAGTGTACACATAGGAGTTAGTTAGACTAAACTAACTCTCTAACTAACTTAACCATACAACCCTACATAACTAATCATGGTTACCATACTGTTAACCAGGATCAATAGGAAGACACTTAACACTGTCTAACATCCCCCCTCTAATTGTACTTGGGTGAAGAACAAAAGTGCAATTTGTTACAGAGAATGGTAAACAAAGAGGGAGCCTTCATTTTGGTGAAGACATCTGCAACTTGATGAAGTGTAGGGCCATAATAGAGATCAAAGACACCAGCAGCAAGCTTGTCACGCACAACATGAACATTAATCTCAATGTTCTTTATACGAGCATGAATGATAGGATTGGAGGCTAAAGCATAAGCACCAGTATTGTCACACCAAAGTAGAGGTCGAGAGGAGAGCTTCAGACCCAACTCTAATAAAAGTGAAGTATTCCAGAGAATATCAGATACACCAAGGGTAAGAGCCCTGTACTTAGTCTTAGAAGAAGAACAAGTAAGAAACAAACAATAACCACTTGTAAAACGTCGATCATCTAAGTCACTTGCCTAGTCAGCATCATTAAACACCTCCAGTTGACGAGAAGGAGAAGGAAAAAAACATAAACCAAAGGACATAGTGCCTTTAAGGTATCGAAGAACACGCTTACAAGCATGCCAGTGAACATTAGTTGGACCTGAAGAAACTGGTTGAGCTTATTCACAATGAAACTAATATCAGACATAGTATATGAGAGATATTGAAGAGCTCCAATAATATTGAGATAAAGAGCTGGATATGTAAATTGATTACCCTAAAGTGCTGATAACTTTTGACTTTATAGAAAGGAGTGGAGACAGGCTTGGAATCAAGAAGACCAGTCTTTTGAAGAAGCTGTAAAAATACTTCTGTTGATTCAGAAACAGACCTGAAGAGTCTCGAAACACTTTAAAACCAAGGAAGCAATCCACATTTCATAAATATTTTAAAGAAAATTGAGTATCCCAACAATAAATTAACTTTTGGATATGAGAAGAATGAGATCTAGTGATGAGAATATCATCAACATACACAAGTAAGATTAAGAGGGAATCAATAGACATCTGATAAAAAAGAAAGATATCAGAAGTGGAGTTGGTGAAACCCCACTATAATAAGGCTGTTTTCAACTTAGAAAACCAAGCTCGAGGAGCCTACTTGAGACCATAAAAGGCTTTGTTCAATCTGCAAACATAATGAGAAAAAACTTGTTAACAAAATCCTCTGGTTGTTGCATATAAACCTCTTTAGAGAGATCACCATTTAAGAATGCATTATTCACATTAATCTAATGAATAGGCCAATTAAAGGACATTGCTAAAGTAAACATAATTTTGATGGAAGATGGGTTCATAACAGGGGAATATGTATCAATAAAATCCAACCCTAGAATTAGGTGAAACCTCTTAGCAACAATCCTCGCTTCGTACCGCTAAATCTCACCAGTAAGAGTGGCTTTGTGATTGAAAATCCATTTACAACCAACAAGACTCATAGAAGATATTGGAGGAATAAGAGTCCATGTGTGATACTTATTTAAAGCACTTAACTCATTTACCATGGCTTTGTACCAATTACTATCTTCTAATGCATGTTTCACAATCCTTGGTTCTAATTCAGTAACAATGAGAGCATGAGGTGAAGAAACAACTAAAGCTTTAGTCTCCACAATATCATTCTTACGCCTTATCTGTATAGGATGAACATTAAAAATAGCAGGGGTAGGAGATGGTGTAGGTGTTGCAGAAACTATAGGTGCTGAAGGAGCTAGTGAAGCGAAGGTAGTGTAGGTACTGATGAAGGATGAAACACAGTAGGTGGTGAGACATTGAAGGATGGTGGTGAAGATGACAAGAAGTGTGATGGAAGAGGTAATGGAGGAATAACATGAGAGGATGTGATGATGTTATGAACAGATGGAGGAAACAAGGTGTGAAATGGAAACTCTAATTCATTAAATACAACATCCCTTGAGATATAAACTCGACCCTTCTAACACTTATAGCCATGATGACGAGGACTGAAGCCAATGAACAAGCATTTATTGGACTTGAAGTTGAATTTATGTTTCGAATATGATGTAAGACTGGGAAAACATGTACACCAAAAGGTACGAAGAAAGTGATAATAAGGCTTCTTATGAAAACACACTTCATAAGGACTGAGAAACTGAAGTATTAAGGATGGCAGAAGTTAAAGGAAATTTGTGCAATTTCCTAATCTTACAAGAATCACAAAACTGTGTATTCGACTTATGTTATGATACATGACAAGAATGTATAGCTTTATTCAATACATCAAATGATGGATGCCCTAGTCTTACATGCCAATCAATGTCATTATTCACTGCAGTAGACACATTCAAGTTCAAAGGAGTAGAAGCATTACAATCAACTATTTCAGATCTCATACAAGTATTAAAATCAACAGGATGAGGAAGAGAAGTCTGTGGAAGACAATATAGACCATCTTTAAGCTTGCCTTAGAGTAAATTTTTCCTCGAATCCTTATCCTTGACAAAGAATGATTCAGAGGAAAATTCAGTAACAACATTATTATCTTGTGAGAGCTTAGAAACACTAACAAGATTCTTAGCTAAGTGAGGAACATGTAACACATGTTTTAACTCAAGATTCTTAGAAGGCAAAGTATTAGAAGATAATAGTGTATTACCAATAGAAAAAATAGCTTATTGTTCACCATTCCCTACTGTAACCAACTGATTACCTTTGTAGGCAAACTTATTCATCAAGGAAGAGTAATCATATGTCATATGACTTGAAGCCCCTGAATCCATATACCAACTATGATCTACAACTGTCTCTGGTAAAGCAATCATTCCTTGAATTTGATGAAATTTTGCTGAGGTGAAGGAAGCTGATGAGCAAAGGGAAAACCCTGAGACTGATAAGTCTGTCCAAATTGTTTAGGTTTCTTGAAAATACCAATGCCATTACTGATGCCACTTCCATTTCCATTAGGACCTTGAAAATTAGGATCATATATTTGATAGCATTACAGTGCCATGTCCTTGTTTGTAAGAAATTTGATGATACACCTTGTTACCTCCTCTACCACCAGTACATCCTCCTTTGTTTTGAATACCACCTCTATTACCACCATTTCCATTATAGCCTCCATTGCCATTATTTCGATTTACATTTTGAGAAAAACAAAATTTTCCTTCTTGTTGAAACCTCTTATCACCACTATTTGCAGCAAAATTGGTTGAAACTGAGGAAAGATCTAGTTGTGAACTAGAATTAAGAGAAGCAATTATTGCCTCATGCATCATCAACAAGTATTGTACATCTTGCAGTGTAATAGTCTATTATTGTGAAGTAACAACAACCACAATAGATTCAAACTCATGACCTAAGCCATTCAACACAAAATGAATCAAATCAGACTCCGTAACAGTCTGTCCTATTAATTTCAACTCAAAACCAATGTTCTTGACAATCAACACAAACTCAAAAATCAAAGAAGAACCTTTCTTCATATTATTCAGTTGTTGTTTCAACAGTAAAGCCCTAGCCATAGACGATTGGGCATAAAGTTTCTCAAGAACACTCCAAATTTCATATGAAGTCTCACAATCAGCAATGTTTCCTATTAGATATTTAATGATATTGGAATAAAACCAGCACATCAAATAACTATCAACACGTTTCCATACCTCTTTAAGAAGCTCTGCATCATCTAAATCAGATGAAGAAGCAAAACAAGATTCACTGATTAGTCACTCCAAGCCAACACCACAAATTGCAGCTTTTACTTGCATTTTCTAGTAGTTGTAATTCGTCTCATCAAGCTTGATTGACAAGCTGAAGTTCAAAGCCTTCGCAATTGCAGTTACATATGCAAGATAGCTCAATCCAACAATCGAAAAAGACAAGCCAGGCAATAAATATGAATTCGCTATGTGCTCTAATACCATGTCAAGATACAATCTCAACAAGATTGATTTGAGAAGAGACAATGTAAAACTCAACAATCAAGAAAATGAGGAAGACGAAGAAGACCCTAACAAGGGAACACTTCTTCCAGAAGCTTCACAAAAATCCTCTTCATTAATTACTGACAACAACTTACAGCTCTTTTTATAGTGTACACCAAGGAGTTAGTTAGACTAAACTAACTCTCTAACTAACTCAACCACACAACCATGCATAACTAACCATGGTTACCATACTATTAACCATGATCAATAGGAAGACACTAAACACTATGTATGACATATCCTAAACTTTAGAATTTATCAGTTATAAATATCCTAACCTTTTTATTTTGTATCAAGTCTATGCTCAATCAATTTGGGGCATTTTACTTCAAAACAAACTCAATCTTTTAACTTTTCTTTCTTGATCTTCACATTGATCAATGGATATCCAAATCCTAATTTTAAATTTCATGAAGTTTATGATGACTCATAGCAAATAATAATTTATAAAAAATACATGAATACTCTAATTTAAATTTAGTTATTCATCGATCACTAATCGTAAGTTGAAAAATAATGTGTACGGTCTTCAGGTTTTTTCGCTAAAAAAAAATCATTGTGCATAAACACATAAAATGGATCATATATATAGAAGGTTATGTATAGTTATTTTATTTGACAAAAGCACTTTATAAATAAATTATGTATGAAATTGAATAGCCATATGTAAACACAACTATGTGCTAGCCTTTGTAGAGGGGCCTAATGGGCGACTGTCATGAGCCTTCGATTTGAAGAAGGCCCAATTTTGAGCATAAAGTAAAAGGTGGTTATGTAATCTTCCATGTTATTTTTTAAATTTCAAAAAAAAAATGTGTACTTCCCATGCACGCACTATTGTATCTACCAACATGTCCTTTCTCCTTATTATCTTTATCTCTGGTCTCGCTAAATAACAAGAAATAATTCATAAAAAAAAGTTGCAAATAGACTTGCAAAAAATAATAATCTCATAATTCTCCTCTTTAAAACAAAATCTTTTCATAATATCTCTCACATCCCTCCTTCTCGGCTATTCAATATACTACATCTCTAATATCAAACTTTTTTGGCGATTTCATACACTACATCTTTGTTTTTTCTTTTCTATTTCATTATAATATTTTTCTATATCAACAAGTCCTTTCTTTTTACTTTAAAGGGAGTCAAAACCCATG
This sequence comes from Stephania cephalantha, assembly GCA_039657325.1. Classification (NCBI taxonomy): domain Eukaryota; kingdom Viridiplantae; phylum Streptophyta; class Magnoliopsida; order Ranunculales; family Menispermaceae; genus Stephania; species Stephania cephalantha. Next base: position 18,457,703 of record CM077569.1, on the reverse strand, counting down.
ACTTCCCTAAACATTGAATTTCATCATCCGGATGTGAAGAAAAATGAGCAAGGGTTCCCACATAGAGGACGGGTGGGTAAAGAAGCTAGTTCAAAACAAAGATGAAAAAAAAAAACAAAATCATAGATACGGATACTAGATCTTTTAGACAAAATAGAAATAGAAAAGGAAAACAAACATAAAGGGGATAAAAAATTCGTTTAGGAACATGGAACATAGGAACACTTACAGGGAAGTCAATAAAACTAGTAGATACTTTGATTAGAAGAAGAGTCAATATTGCTTGCCTCCAAGAGACAAAATGGGTAGGAGAAAAGAGTAGAGAAATAAGAAGCACAGAACTGGTATATATAGAAAATGCAATGGAGTAGGAATTCTGGTGGATAATGATTATAAGGATAAGGTCGTAGAGGTTAAGAGAATGAGGGATAAATTGATTCTAATTAAATTAATTATTGGAGATGAAAAGATTAACATACTTAGTGCCTATGCACTACAAGTAAGATTAAATGAAATCATCAAATGCAAATTTTGGGATAATATGAATGGATTTATGCAAATTATAAAATTAGATGAAATGGTTTTTGTTGGAGGAGATTTAAATGGGCATGAAGGCAAGTAATGATGGGTTTTAGAGAGTTCATAGAGGTTTTGGTTACGGTAATATGAAGAAGGATAATCAATCTTAGAATTTGTTTCAGTATACGATCTTGTCTTAGCAAATACTATTTTTAGGAAAAGGGAGTCGCACATAATTACTTTTAATAGTGGTCATAATAAGAGTCAAAAAGATTTTCTTTTAACAAGAAAAATAGATAGCAAAATATGTAGAGACTGCACAGTAATACCTGTTGAAGCACTTACTACCCAACATAAGTTAGTAATACTTGATATTAAAATAAAACGACAACTTAATAGGAATAAAAGAGTCAGCAACCCTAGAATAAAATGGTGGAACCTAAAAAATTGTAAACAAGTAGAGCTTAGAGAAAAACTACTAAAGGAAAATATTTGGAATCTTGACTTAGATGCTAATACAATGTGGCTAGAAAAGTAGTTGCATAAGGAGAGTAGGATCAAACGTATTAGGTATATCTGAAGGCTTGAGACCACCAAAAAAGGAAACATGGTGGTGGAATGAGGATGTCCAACGAGCAATTAAGACTAAAAGAGAGATGTATAGAAAAATACCTAAGTGTCAAGATGAAGATGCGTACAATCAATATAGAGAAGCTAGAAAACAAGCTAAAAAAGTAGTTAGTCATGCTAAAACAAATTTCATGGAAGATCTATATATAAGGTTAGGTAATAGAGATGGCGAAATATATATATATATATGCTAGCCAAATTAATAGATAAAAAGAATTAAGACCTAAGTCATGTAAGATGTATTAAGGACAAAAATCAAAATGTTTTAACGCGCGAGGATGAGCTTAAGGAGAGATAGAGAAGTTACTTCGATAGTTTATTTAATGATGGCCAAGTTGATACTATAGTAGATGAAAACCCACACCAAGAAATAAATGTAAACTATACACACAATATTAGAATTCTAGAAGTTAACAAAACTTTTTAATAAAATTCTAAAATTTATACGAATGCGACTGGATTGGAAAAGAAGCACGCTTGTGCCAATCTTCAAAGACAAAGGAGGCATTCAAAGTTGCTCAAACTACCAGGGAATTAAACTTATGTGTCACACTATGAAACTTTAAGAGAAGATAATTGACAATAAGCTAAGGAGAGAAACAACAATATCAGAATACCAATTTGGCTTCATGGCTCGGAGTTCAACTATGGAGGCGATTTTCCTTGTAACATAATTGTTAGAAAAATATAGAGAAAAGAAAAAAAATCTTCATATGGTATTCGTAGATTTAGAAAAGCATATGATAGGGTTCCTAGATATGTTCTTTGGTGGGTTCTAGAAAGAAAAGGAGTGCATGCTAGATACACCGACACTATTAAGGATATGTATGATGGAGTAGTAACGAGTATAAAGACATTTGGAGGAGCTATAAAAGAATTTCTCATTACGATAGGACTACATCAAGAATCGGCTTTAAGCCAATATCTATTTACTTTAGTTATGGATGAACTAATTAGGCATATTCAAGAGGATATACCATGGTATATGCTATATGCAGATGATATTATCTTAATGGATGAAACAAAAGATGGAATGAATATGAAATTAGAACTCTAGAGGAATAAAGTAGAATCTAAAGGCTTTAAGTTGAGTAGGACAAAGACTGAATACATGCACTATGAGTTTAGAAACACTAGACATGGAAATTATGGAGTGGTAAAATTTGGGGAAGTAGAAGTTCCTAAGGTGAATCACTTTAGATACCTAGGATCAGTCATACATAATGATGGTAATATTGAGAATGATGTCACACATAGAATTCAAGATGGATGAAAGAAATGAAGAAGTGCAGCAAGAGTGATTTATGATCGAAATGTTCCTACTAAGTTAAAAGGGAAATTTTATAGGACTGCAATTAGGCCAGCTATGCTCTATGAAAGTGAATGTCGGGCGGTAAAGCAACAACAATTACATAAAATTAACATAGCAGAAATGAGGAGGCTTAGGTAGATGTGTGGTAAAACTCGTAAAGATAGAATAAAAAATATAAAAGTTTAAAGACAAGTAGGAGTAGCACCAATCGATACAAAAATTAGAGAAGGGCGGTTGCGGTGGTTTAGTCACCTGTAAAGAGGGCCTACAAATGCCCCCACTAGAAAATTTGACTCAATAGAAACTATAGAAATTCGACGAGGTAAGGGTAGACCAAAATTAACATGGGATGCATTAGTTAGGAGGGATTCGAATGGTTTGGAAAGCTCACCATCAATTGTACTTAATCGAGCATAATGGAAAAGTTTGATCCATGTAGCCGACCCCGATTAAGTTGGGACCGAGGCTATGTTGTTGTTGTATACCTCATCCATCTCATTTGAGATGATTTGACTACAAGCTATAATGTATTATTGCAAAGGTTCCAAAAGAATTTGAGTTATGTACTTACGCACAATTGTTGGTTGAATTTTTTTATTTAAATTTCCTTACACCGAAAGGACCTTAATATCAATTTTTTAAAAGGTGGCTTCAAATAAGCTTCAATTGTTTTCTTTAAATTAATATTTATTGTTTGTGCAGGAAATATATTACCTAAAAAATATCCTTTAATTAAGTTATAATAAAAAAAAACTTCAGTAATTAGTCTTGAACTAACTTTTTTGATTATTTTTATTTTGATGCTCATTACGTTTTTTGTTTGTGCGTGTTTTTTTTTGTAATTAATGTCTCTTTTTTTTCTACGCTATTATTTGTTGCTTTTTTGTCACCTCATGTCTTCCTTTTGCTATTAAATGTTTTTTTACCCCGCCAATAATAAGTGTTATATTTTTCATTGTTGGTCTCAAATTTGAAAACATGAAGGAGAAGGTCTAAAAAGATCTTAATTAGATGATTTTAAGTCTAATGCATGCTATTTATAATTTGTTGACTTTAATTTCAATGCATGTCATTTATATTTGGTTGATTGCCCTAAACTACCACAGCTATAAAGCAATGGATCCCACCACTAATTAAACATAAACCAAACTCAAAACACTTGATTCCCCATTTCATATCGTACTCATATCTCCTATAGCAGGCCTTAGATCCTTTCATTACCCTCATTTTTTCCTCAGTTTGGCAAGATTTGGGTTATTTTGGTTAGGTTTATGTGTTTTCAAGTTCGGTGGAAGGTTTTTGGGATTTAACGATCTGGTTTTTGCGGGGTAGTGGTTTTGACATTGAAAGAGGTTAACTTTGCGCCTTTCAGTTTGAATATCATTTAAACTAGTTCTTAAATTCCTGACATATACAACCATATAGAGCTGAGATGTGTGAAGTGGTCTCGATTAACCATAATCGAGATCAGTGTCTAAGAGTCGTTTGAAAGAAACGAATGTGTAAAATTGATGGTCATTACTCTATACTATCGAATACCTTCGAGACAATGCATTTGGTCTTGGTGACCTTTGACCAAGACATTGTCCCATGTCGCAATTGAAAGAAGCAAAGTTTTATAGTGAGATTTGTATACGTTTTAGTTCGGTGGGTACCCACCAAGAGTCACTTTGTAGATCTCGGTTATAGGATACCAAAACAAGGCCTTTAGTCTCAGTCCTGTACCACAAAGACCAGTGAAATTGTGGCTTTTGTGTTTGTTTACTCATATTTTCGTACACTTTGCTTACCTTGTCTTTCCTTTTTAGACATGGCTCGGGGCAAGGCTACTATGTCTAAGGAGGAGGCTTGTGGTGAGCCTACACGAGCACAAAGAGCGACGACATCTATTCAGAGTAGCCTTGATGGCTAGAGATCCTAAACAACATCTTGCTGGAACTAGAAACAAAACATTAAGGCTAAGGGTAAGGCTAAGGGTAAATGCACAAGGAGAGCTATGATGGATGATGTAATGGAGGAGGCATCTCACATTCAGGAGTTTCGAGAAAAGACCTAGTCATTGCGCGTGCTGAAACGGGGGACAAGGCATTTGAGTCTAGTTATGAGTCATGCGAAGATGAAGAAAAAAAAAAACCACCAAAGCACAAGGCCATATGGCTGGGAGTAGCAGTGGTGGAGCTGACCAAAATTAAAAGGAGATAGAAAATGATCCAACTTTACCTCTCCTAGGTGGTTTGTCCGACCAAACCTTGTTGAAGTGCTTTAAAGATCATATTGCCACAACAATTTAGGACTATGAGGTATGAAATTTTGCAATCCCCAAAGTCCATTTCTATAAATTTACTATGCATTCCATGATACATATCATTCCAAGTCTGCAGTTTATGATGTAACTTTCTTTTTTGGGTACAACATCGCCTATTTATGAAATGCGTAAACCACGTGGCTCAAGTACTTTAGTTGGATTTTCAATCTTACCTCCCCGACACTGAAGGCCTATAGAGGATCACCAACGATCTGGGTTGAGTCCATTCATGAACTACTTATATTGCAAGGGCAACAAAGAGCTGATTGCTGCAATTATAGAGAGGTGCCATCCCGTGATGAATACATTTCACATACTATTCGATAAAATGTCCATTTCTCTGACAATTTCAGCTATCTATTGAAGATCTCAATGACTGATGAAGTGGTTGAAGTCGACCATTTTGCGAGGTACAAAGAAGACTCTTACAAAGAGGTGAATCAGATAGTTTGAAAGTTGATTGGGGTTAGCCAAGAAGATGTCAATAAATAGATTAACATTACTAGGGACCTCACTACGAGGAAGTGTTGGGTTAAGAGTTGATGGTGCCCTAAACCAAAGTCATCTACTTCTACTTTTCCCAAGGAGGAATGCACTGTACTTGCATGCTTATTATACTAACTCTCCCACACTATTTTCACCCATAAGAGTGGGTCATAGGTCTCAATCGCATTGTTGAATCTTCTTGAGGATTTGGATGAGGTGGGTAGTTAATCATGGGGCACAACCGCTTTTGCATATTCTTATAGTCATATTAGCTCAGCAACCAAGGTAAATATTTCACATGTTGTTGGTTATCTAAATTTTCTTGAGGTTCGTATTTGTTATTAGGTGTTTTTTACTCGTGTTTTGTTATTTTGACATTTTTAGTTATTGGTGTGTTTCCGTTACTTACCTTTCTCTATTGTCAGAGATGAGTGTACAAGCACCTCAAACTTTACCTTGCAGCATCAAACTGTTAAGAAAATAAAAAGGACAATGACACACTACAGAAGCTTTTTCAAATGAGTGTACATTCATTAATGTAGGACTACATATAAATAGCTACAATTCTCAACAAACAGAGAGAAAATCTCGGATAGATATACTACCCACTGCATTAGTACTACCTAGTCAATATGAGAACTACGTTAGACTAAATCAACAACTCATTTATTATTGAAACAAATTCATTACGGACTACCTAGTCAACTATGAATCACATTTCAACAGCCTCCCTTGATTCAAAGTTGGACACACCAAGCAATTTTCTGAAGTAGCTGAACTTCTCATGCGACAAGGCCTTTGTAAGTATGTCTGCCAATTGCTCATCTGTGCTGCAGTACTTCAAAGCTATCTCCTCCTTTGTAACAAGATCACGAATGAAATGATGACGCAACTCAATATGCTTTGTTTTGCTGTGAAATGTTGGATTCTTTGTCATGGAGATAGTTGCTTTGTTGTCACAAAATATCTCTGTTGGCCCATTTTGTTCTTGTAGAAGATCTGCCAAGACTCTCCTTAACCAAATAGCCTGACAAGCTGCTGAAGTAGCTGACATGTACTCTGCTTCCGAGGTTGATAATGCCACTGTTGCTTGCTTCTTTGAGCTCCAAGTGATCACCCCAGATCCAAGGGTGAAAACATTAGCTGAGATGTTTTTTCTGTCATCCAACGAACCTGCCCAATCACTGTCGGTGAAACCACACAATCTAAAATTCACAACTTTAGTGTACCAAATACCATACTCCATGGTTCCAGCAACATAGCGCAAGATCCGTTTTGTTGCCCCAAAATGAATCTTTGAAGGTTCTTGCATAAACCTGGAAATAACACCAACTGAAAAAGCAATATCTGGTCGAGTATTGGTTAAGTAAATCAAACCTCCAACCAAGCTTCTGAATAGCTTAGCATCTGCCATTTCTGCACCATCTTGAAGCTGCAATTTCTCATTTAAATTCATGGGTGTAGCTGCAGGCTTGCAATTTGACATGCCAAATTTATTGAGAAGATCATTGGCATATTTCCTTTGTGAAAGAAAAACTCCATCTTCAACTTGAGAAACTTCAAGACCAAGAAAATAGTGCAACAACCCCATATCTGACATCTCAAACTCGTGCATCATTTGAGACTTAAACTTATTCAAAAGAGAACTAGATGAACTAGTGTAGATGATATCATCAACATAAAGGCAGATAATGATGAGATCAGATTTACCTTCCTTTTTGACATACAAGGTAGGCTCATTCTCGCTCCTCGTATACCCATTTTTACGAAGATACCCATCAATCTTACTATACCAAGCCCGTGGCGCTTGCTTTAAGCCATACAAAGCCTTTCTCAACTTGTACACTTTTGTTTCATTGCCTTTTTCAAAACCTTCGGGTTGTGCTACATAGACTTCCTCATGTAACTCACCATTAAGGAACGCCGACTTGACATCGAACCGATACACCATCCATTGTAATTGTGTCTTGCCAATGCTAGGATAAGCCGCACTGTTTCAAATCGAGCCACCGGAGAGAAAGTTTCTTCAAAATTAATGCCATATTGTTGTGCATATCCCTTCGCCACCAACCGAGCTTTGTGCTTCAATATGCTACCATCAGCTGCAAACTTTGTCTTGAACACCCATTTCAAGCCAATTGCATTTTTACCTTCTGGAAAATCAGTAATTTCCCATGTCTCATTCTTCTCAATAGCTTTCATTTCCTCTTCCATTGCTTTTCTCCACTCTTCCTTTTCAGTCGCCTCTCCATAATTAATAGGATCTGAAACAGTGAGCACAAACTGACAAGAAGCATAAATGTCAGTTAGTGATCTATACCTTGCTGGTGGTGTCTCATTTGATGATTCTTCAAGAGTGGTAGAAGAGTTTCTGCTAGGTGTTGATGTGCTTGTTGAAGGAGTAGTGGCAGAGCTTGAAAGAGTTGGCTCATGTTCTTCATTTGCAAAGATTCAGCAGCTAAGGGTGCAAGAATGTTGTGTTGGACTTGGTCTTCACTCCACTTCCAGCATGTGTTTTCATCAAACACTACATCCCTTCTAATTACAATCTGCCCACTAAGAGGGTTATACAATCTATATGCTTTGGATTGATTACAATATCCAACAAAAATACATTTTTCAGATTTTTCATCAAGCTTTTGACGAACTTGAGAATTAACCAAAGCATAGGAAATACAACAAAAAACTCTTAAATGACTTACAGAGGGTCTCTTTCCACACCAAGCTTCATATGGAGTTTGATTCATGACGGCTCTGGTTGGGGAGATGTTTAATAAGTAGATAGAAGTCGCGACTGCTTCGTGCAATCTCTACAACGGTTCGATTCTTCCGCTCAGCAACACCATTTTGCTCGGGAGTGTAAGGAGTTGTCAACTCCCTTTTGATGCCATTCTTTTCACAAAACTGATTGAATTCTTTCGATACAAACTCCCCTCCTCTATCTGTACGAAGAGTTTTGATATGGCAGCCGCTCTGCTTCTCCACCAAGGCTTTGAACTTTTGAAACCTTTCAAAAGTCTCAGATTTGCTTTCTAGAAAATACACCCAGCTCATTCTACTAAAATCATCAGTGAATAACAAAAAATATCGACTCCCACCCAAGGTCTTAGTTTGCATATGGCCACATAAATCAGCATGAATTAATTCTAAACATTTTGAAGCTCTCCAAGCTTTTCCTGAAGGGAAAGACTTTCTAGTTTGTTTGCAATAAACACACCCTTCACATAACTCAATATAATTAATTCTAGGCAACCCATGAACCATACCTTTGTCACTTAGCAGCTTTAAGCCCTTGACATTGAGATGCCCATATCGTAAATGCCAAAGCTTGGAGTCATCATCTACTTTTGCAGCAAGAGCAAAATTTTGGATGTTAGAGACATCCAAGGGAAACATCTTGTTTGAAGCCATACCAATACGAACCTCCTTCCCCAATTTCTTGTTTGTAATAACACAAGCTTTGTCATCAAACACTATGGAGTAACCGCTCGCCATTAGTTGTCCAACGCTCAATAAATTGTACCCAAGATCAGGCACAAATTGAACATTTTCCAACACCCTTACTCTGCCTTGAAGAGTGTCAACGCCTACTGAGCCGCTTCCTTCAACTTGCATTTCCTTCTTGTTGCCTAACTGTACCTTAATTTTTTGAGTTTCATCAAGCTCCTCGAACATCGATCTGTTGCCGATCATATGATTTGAACACCCGCTGTCTATGAACCATAGATCACTTGCTCTCTGGCCATCATCAAAACAAGCCATGAAAAGCTTATTTTCTTCTTCAGGTTCTGCTACAAAATTGATTTGTTGGTCTTTGTACCAACAGTCAGCTTTGATGTGCCCATACTTCTTGACGTGGTAACATTGAACACCATTCTTTGTGTTTCCTTGCTCGTTGTTTTGTCGTTGACCAGCATTCCTTCCTCTCGCTCTCGCCATAGCCACGACTACGCCACGAAATCATTCTCTTCCTCGACCTCTGCTGCCGGTTGCATGGTCATTTCCTCCATGTTTGTTGGCTGGTTCTTTCACTTGAAAGGCCTTCTCTTCATTCTTTTCAAGTGATCGGTTGATTCTTGACTCATGTGCTTGAAGAGACCCAAGCAACTCATCAATGGAAAGGACCGTTAGATCCTTAGATTCTTCAATGGCAGCAACCACATGGTCAAACTTTGGAGTCAAGCTTTTCAGTAGCTTTGTAACAATCGTCGCATCGGAAATCTGTTCTCCGTATGAACGCATGTGACTGACGACTCCCATTGCCCTTGACAAGAAATCAGCCACAAATTCGCCATTTTTCATCAACAAGGTTTCAAAGTCACGCCTTAGAGATTGCAATCTCACTGCGATGACCTTTGAATCACCTTGAAACTCCTCTCGCAAAATAGACCACGCTTGCTTTGACGTTGTTTGCCGCAATCCGTGAGAAGATGGACTCATGGACGACTTGTTGAAGAATGAACAATGCTTCAACATCTTTCTTTCTTATTTTCTTCAATCGTCCTCTTCTTCTTCAAAGTGGGATCTAGAACATCAACAAACCCATACTCCACCGAGATCCCACAACTCCTTTGAGATGAGTAGAGTTTTTACTTTGATGCTCCAAAACTCATATTTCTCTCCATTGAAGATGGGTAGCAAACCGAGAAGAGGAAAAACCGCAAATGGTTGTGAAGAAGAAAACCCCACTCCTGCCATAATAATGACTCTTTGTCTCTCACTTTTTCAAAAAACGAGATGACAATTAAAGCTTCTGACTTTTTCACACTCAAAAGACAAGGTGTCATGCGATTGCCCAATGGATCATAGCCAAGGCTCTGATACCAAATTTGTTGAGAAAATAAAAAGGACAATGACATACTACAGAAGCTTTTTCAAATGAGTGTACATTCATTAATGTAGGACTACATATAAATAGCTACAATTCTCAACAAACAGAGAGAAAATCTCGGATAGATATACTACCCACTACATTAGTACTACCTAGTCAATATGAGAACTACCCACTACTTATTAGACTAAATCAACAACTCATTTATTATTGAAACAAATTCATTACGGACTACCTAGTCAACTATGAATCACATTTCAACACAAACGACAAGTACATGGACCAGAATATACCTATGCCTCGATGTAGTTCCAAAAACATAAGACAGTAAGGAACGCAGACAAGCTTGGTTCTATTTGCCGGACATTAGATAGGTTGCGAACGAGTGAGGTGTGATGGTTGGTATAATAAATGAGTTTGAAAATCATTGTGCTTGCTTATGTGGTACTAATAACTCGTTTACTTCATTGGTGTAGGTGACTTGGAACCTGCACGTTTAAATCTGACCCATTGGTATAATGCAACTGATGGCTTTTTACAAAGGCATGTCGAAGTACGTAACATTGTGGAGCCCTACCATCTAGAGAGGTTCTTATCTCAGCTTGGACATATGCAAGGAGTACCTGACTCTTCGTAGCACCTTCCAGAAGCATTCTAAGGTGCTTTTGCACTTTAATGTTCCGTCAAGTACGAATTCCAACAACAATTAGGCATAAAAGCATTGTATGAGTTCATGGCTACACCGCAATATATTCCTTAGTTTTTGCAAGTTTTACTTTTGGTAATCGAGAACCCGGCTAACAGCGACACTGCTGACAATATTATCATTGATAATGATTAGATGTACGTTATTTGGTAGGTTTTATTGGTGATTCTATACAACTATTATCATGTTTGGATGTTTGGATGTTTGTCATTTGTTTTGAATAGCTGAATAGACAAGTTGGACACTGTATTGGAGCGGGTAAAGTTGCCAGAGGTGTGGCTACTGTGGAGTCTGCAATGAAATTGAGAAGTAATGTCGTGAACTTCTTGATGGTGACGTGTCTTGGCATGGGTTCCACAACCACCATGACAATGATCCTAAACCCACCTACTAGGGATTTCCAGCACGACATCACCACAATCCAATCCATGTCCATCCCAACTGATGCTTGCCCCCTAAGCGCATACAGAGTAAAACATTTTAGCATTAAAAAAAGCAAGAGTTGAGATTCTTCCACAAATGACGCAATTGAACCAAAATCTCCAAAATGTGTTATTGAATCATAGTGAAGGCGTCCACCAAGTTTCGTGATTTTTCGGTATGTCTATCTCACATTTCAAATCGCTCTCCAACTATGAATTCAATATTTATAAGGACTTGCAATTGCACTTAAAGTTGCAAATTTGTTTTTCAAAATTTTAAATGAGCTTTGACTACTCAAAAACCTTGGTCTCAAGTACTTGGACTCACAAAACCAAACTCGAAAATTTTGGAAATTTCTAGTCAATTTAATCCATTTTCAAGTTAAAGGAAAACTAACTTTCAAATATTTATTTTGAGGTTCCTAGGGAACAATTTTGCAAACTAGTGTTGTGGACCTACTTGAAATAATTTATTATAATTTTAATTAGTTCAATACCACTAAAAAATAATGGTTTAAATGTGTTGAACAATATTAAGCAAGTTCAGACACTTTTGGCTGAGCTAAGCACCTAATGAGGACTTCAAATAAATAAAATGAACCATTAGACACCAAATTAACTTGGAATGGATTGTAAGACTCTTCAAAAGAATATTTAGCACAAATATGTCAAGTTACATTGCTCACAAAATAACAACCCTTAGTAGCCAAATACTAAGATCAAAATGGTAGCTAAGTTATACGTAGTGAAGTTAGATTACAATTGAACTATATTAGAAACAATGATGGTAAATGCAACTTATAGATTCTAGAACGTATATAACAGATCGAATGGGACACCAGGTACCTAGCTTATGAAATCTTAGAATTTCATAAACTTAATAAGACGACTAATAATTAATTTCAGATTTTATTTGGAGTTTAAGGATCCGAGGTGGGACCACTAGTTTTGGACCAGAGATCATAAGGTATATATTTTTTTGTGTGCTATGTGCTTAGTATGCGTATTATATGTTATTTTGTCGCAAAGTCGACGGTGTTAAAATGTGTCATCATTTTGTCATACTCGGGGTTGCAAGTGCGTATATGAAGTGGACGAGTGAAAATTAATTATTAGTTGCTCGAAAACTAATTAACAAAGTATTAATCCTCACATAAGGATTTTTGACTCAATTTGCGTGCAAGTCATGTTCATTGCTATCGTAAAATGAGAATGAAGTTAGTGAAAGGCCTTACCTCAAGCTTTATGTTGGTTGGCAGTGGTCAAGGTTAAGATTGGGTCCGAATTGGCGTAAGTTTGGTTTAATATGGCAAGAGAATTGGTCCATAAGAGTTCCGTAAGTCGTAGACAATGTTATGATATTAGGGGTTTTAGTGTGACCAAAACCAGTGTCATGGACATTTTATGAAGATAGACTGTTTGGTCGAGAGTTTGGTTCAATTTGATGAAAAATCGGATAAAAAATAAGTGCCGAAAGTCAAAACACACCAAAATAGGGATTTCGAGGGTTAATAAATAAAAAAGAAATTAAGCTGCTTACAAGCAGCTGAGGTATATAAATATATAAAAAATCAAATGAAATCAATCTCAGTAGAAACACTCAACAAAACATTTCATTCCTTCGATACCTCACCCTATCAATTCGTTCTTTTGCTCCGCGATCTTTCGACGTCCGATTTTCACTCGGTTTCTCTCGATAAAACCGTAAAGTATTGCAAGAAGATCAGTTTGAGCTAAGTTTCCATGGTGGAAACAATGTATTCAACCCATAATTTGGTAAACACTCAATTCAGGGCATTTTTCTCAATTCAATTTAAATTCTCGCGATTTCTCGATATATTTTGTAGAGTTTTGATAGAAATTTGCAGGGATTGTTGTGAATTGGTATATTTCTTTGACATACGCCAATCTGAAGTAAATCCCACTTGCGTAGGTTAGGATTTTGATGAATTGAACTAATGTGATTCAATTTAAAACTATTTTGGAGATGTTTTTATAGGTTATTAATTTACATTGGGTTTTCGGATGAAACGATTATTGGTTTTGATCAATTTGACTCCACGGGTTGTGAAAATATTTCGATGTTGGTATCAAGTGATTTTGTGGTGTTTGTTGTCGTGTTTTATGGATTTAATTGTAAAAATATTGATTTGCAGAAATTTTTCAGTTCAAAATAAATAAAGTTTGCCAAGTTGACAAGCAATATTGAAAAATTTATAACTTCTCTGTCTGTGATCTGATTTGAGACTTCATAGAGTCTATGTGAAGTAGGACATGAGTACTACAAGTTCCTTTTAGGTCGTCATGACAAATATTTTTGTTTTCAAGGTTAAATAGTTACCCAAGTTGGCTAGTTGAAAGCCAGTTGAAACTGTTATATAAATTAATATTTTTGGAAAATGTTCTCGAGCGTACTTTGGCCATAGTTTTCATAGGGTTTTGTGATTTGGTTTTCTTTGATGATTGACCCACAATATAATCTGTTATGCAGGGAAGCTATTGGAACCATTCTTTAGTTGATCCGACGCTTCAAGAACCCTGAGAACTATGCTCAAAGTTTGTTGGTTATAAGTAAACCCAACTATTTATGGAATTTATCTTTGTTCCTGCATTTGTATTTAGACTTTATTGCATTTCGAATCATTCTTGGTCATGCATTCATGTCATTTTGGGCGATGGCTTGTTAGTGCCATGACTCACGAGTGGGACTCGGCGCTAGGTTTCCTGACTAGATAGAATGGAATACCAAATACCTAAGGCACGTAAGTTTTTTGGCGAGCGTGCATTGATGGAAATAGATGTGGTTGGACTGTAGTCGGCTATTTCCCTACGCTAGTAGTAGCTGCACTTAGCATCAATTTCCTTAACTTTTATAGTAGATGCAGATAACTTAGCTAACACATCTGGCTTGGAAATTCACTCCGACACATTGCCTTACATTTCATGAACTCTTAGTTCCGTTTATGTAGTATACTTAGAAGTTGATGTCCAAGTATAGTTAGGTAACAGGAAGAGAGGGATTCACGTTGTTATATAAATTCCTTGTTATTTGGAAATGCAATTACATATCTCTATGTATTTGGACTAACATTTACATGAGTACAGAGCAGTGTAGGAGTTTACTGACTTGACACCTTCTAGTTATTTTTGATGATGTCAGATTTTCAATGAAGACAAGGAAGAACGGAAACGACTCGAAGATTATGGTAATTGTTTCTTTAATTAAAAAGGTTAATTTTGTTGTAAATCATTTATATATACTGTTTTGGGCTTTAAGGTAAGTGTAGTAGTGAAATACTCTTGAAGAGGTTATGAAAGTTTCCTAAGTTAGTTAAGAATAAGTTCAGAGGTTTATGATTCAGATTTTGGTCTAATTTGATATTGTCAAGTTGTTAAAAAGATACTGAAGACCTTAAGTTAGTTTAAATTATTTAAATTGATAAATATTGTGAACTCCAGAGAGTTATGAGACTTCTAGGCTTCTCCCCATTCTGCTGTTTATTAGGTGAATTTTTCGGGTGGCCACTTTTAGAGGAGGTGCCACCGAGATTTTTATGAAATGCGAAAGATATTCCATATGGTTTCCTAATTTGCTCCAATAAAATAAAACAAGAATAAAGTTTCATTGAGGATGTAAATTAGGATTCGGAGCATTATTAATGATTGAAATAAAAAATATTGGAGGTTAAAGTTAATTAAATGGATTAGGTGCCTAATTAGGGGAAATTAGTATATGTCAAGACTTAGTGAGATGGGTCCTAACAAACATGGTTTCATAGCTGTGGTTATGCCTAATCAAAGAAACGTTAAATATGATAATGACGTTACGTTTAGGATTGAGTTGATCGGGAAGTTTAGGTTAAGACTCTTGGATAACATTAAGTTACATGAACTTAAGTGATAGTCTTGAGGAACTAGGCTCTGTAATAGACTCCTCGACTGAGCTGTGGTGCAAAAGGGATGCCACCGAGAATGTAGTGACAACACCGAGGCACCAGGGAGTCAAGAGAAACACATGTAGTGGTGAAGCAATGACGGCGCCGTAGCTTAACACACACGACACCGAAACATTACTGATAGCGCCAGACATGCAGAAAATAGAAAGTTGAAATTTATTTCGAGTTAAATTGTAAATTAAGGTTTCTATTTGTTATTAGGAAGTATAAATAGGTATTAGAGCATGGTAAACATACAATATACCAACTATTAGTTACCATTAGAGTAATTTAGCATATGTTTTACTTTGAGTTTGAGTATTATAGAGTTTGTGTAAAGAAAACATTGAAGACTTCACGTTTGCAATTCAAATTTGGTTTCATTTATTAAATTCAAGGTAATATTTAGATTTATTTTTGGTTTACAATGATTTCCATTATGAATTATGTATGTGTGTTTTAATGAAGTGTGAGTAGTCTATTTATCGTAGGGATCAATGGATCATATGGTATGAATGCTATGCTTTGAATATGAATAAAAAGTAATTATAAAAAGTGAAATAGTTAAAATTTGTAATGATTCTAAGTGTAATGCTTTAGTCATCTTGATCACGTGTTCATTGAACTTAGGTTTTAAGAGTTATCATGGCCATTGAAGCTTTTAATCGTGACATAAACGATACAACCATAAAATAAACAACATTGAGTGATAGTTGTTGATTAGGGAGGCACGGATAGTAAACTTAGTTGGTTATGAATCCAATGATTTGGGACTTAAAGCAATGTGGAGCTTACATTATTCACACTGATAGGTGGAGTTGTAGTTTGCACATTAGAATTTTTTTCGTCACAAAAGTGGGTTGAAGTGAAATTGAAGGAAATCTATCTATTCTAATTAGGCATTGCATGCAAAATATTAAGATGTAAAAGTAGTTACAAAGCATAGTATTAAATTACCTAGGTGAATTTGCGAACTAAGATATCCTTAATATAAGAGTTCAAGTAAAATTTTCACATTGGTTATTTAGATTAGTTTAGTTAGTATAAAACCAAATAATTTTTTTTTCTTTAGCAATAGTTTAAAGTTGAATAGGTAAACCACTAGTGCACAAACCTTTCCTTGAGGACGATATTTATGATCAACGTCAGTTGATTGCACTATTACTACAAGTGAGCTATTATACTTGCAGGACGCATGTCGTAGATCTATTGGCTTTCCAGCAGCACCGAACTACATGTTTGATCCCGACATACTGCAGAACAGAAGGGTAAAGCATCGCTCAACACCATCCTATGCTGGAGCTTATGATGATGATGCATAGTCATAAAGTATGAGTGTTTAGATTTCTCTAGACCTTGGCAAGATGAAAGATACATTCATACTAATTATTTTTAATTTGGGATATCATCTCACTTTAATAGTTTAAGTTTTATATTTATGCATTTTTTATGTTTAGTTCTCAAATTATAGTATATATTTTTGTGTGTTAGTGTTTTTATGTTTTAGGCTTATTTTTAAACTTTGAGGACAACGTTTGATTTAATTTTGGGGGCATCAACACTTTGGGAAGTTGTAAGAAAGAATGAAATAAGGAAAAACAAAAAATGTATGAATGTAAAATTTTATTTTTGAAGCAGTTAAAGAGGATGAATTGTAGTGTATCTATTTCATGTACTTATTATCAAAATGTGTATAATAGTAAATATTAGGTTATATATAGTGATATAGTAACGAATAAGTAAATCATTTGCAAGATTCGTGCCTATAACTGAGGATTAGTAAGAATACAAGTATCTTGTTGATATGAAACTGAAGAGTGTATGATAATGTTTTGAAGAAAATAAGAATTATAGCAAACAAAGGTATAAATTCATGATTAGAAAATTAGAGTAAAGGAAGAACATGATCTTGAAACAAAAGCCTGAAGATTACTAGAGCACTTCTTATGGAAAAAGTTTGATCTATATGGAATTCAATAATGTTGCTTTCAAAGTAAAATAAAGACTATGTAAAAAAAGGGGGAAGAGATAGGTATGGTTTTTAATTAAAAGTTCGAGTTACCGTTTGCTTGATAGGGTGAAAGTGAGAAGTGCTAACAAGATTTTTAAAATAAAATTAGAGAGTCCCACAAGTTCTACAGGAAAAGGAGCAGAAAACTTGATGGTTAGAAAAAGTATGAAAAAATTGAATCTAGAGGTAAAATAGAAGGGTTATTAACTTGAACTTGAACTTGATCGTTCTCTTGAGTGGATTTTTAAATTGAACTTATTTGAATTAAAGTTTACTCCATGTACTATGTAAAATAAGTATGGTTTATAAGTAGTAGTAGCAGTAAGAGTACATAGTAGGATAAAATTTTGTTCGGGATATGCAAAATCTTAAGTTTGGGGATATTTGATAAATGCTTAATTAGACTAATATATAGGGTTAGTTTAGTATTATAATTAGACTAATTATCTCAGAATGAGCTCTAATTGAAGAAATTTATGTATTTTCAAGTAAACAAGGTATAAAGGAGACAAAAGAGCGATTTCATGATGAAATGAGGAGAAAAAGCATAAAAGTATGTTTGACGTCATGGCACATGAAGGCTTAACGCCGTGGGAAGAAAGCACAAGGTGTGGGAACAGAGTGCAAGGCGTGGAGAAGACTTGAAGACCAATAAATAGACACAAGAGAGGTGACGTAGAGGCGGCGCCGTGGGGTTGTACACACGACATCAGGACATATTACACAGGGCACCGAGCCTATTGTGAGGATAAAATAAACACACAAAGATCGGTGCTGTGGCACTACACACACGACATGGATCATTTATGGACATCACTGGGAAATAAAAATAGAAAGTTTGAGAGTTCTAGTTCGTATAGAATTATTAATTAGGGTTTCTAATCGTATTCTTTGGATTCTTAGAAGTATAAATAGTTATTATAACTTGGTAAACTCACCGATTATAACCAAATACCATAGATTATCATAGAATAACATAGTCTTGGATTGTTCTTGAGTATCGAGAAGAGATTTAAAAAAAACATTAAAGAATCCACTTGTGGTTTGTGGTATTGTTTCTTTAATTTAATTGAAGTTATATGATTTTATCTTTGGTTACAATGAATACAATGATGTCTATGTTGATTTCAATGAAGAGCGAGTAGTTTATTTATCTTAGGGATCAATGGATCTTATGGCATGAATGCTATGCTAAAGGAAATTTGAATAGATTATAAAGTTAATAAGTGCAATGCTTAGGATTTGTAGTGATTCTATATCTAATTATATGAATATATTTATCACGTGTTTATTGATTTGAGATTTTAGTAGTTTCCATTGCCATTTCAACTTTTAAGCTGAATATGAACAATGCAACAGTAAAGTATATAACATCGATAGATAGTTATTAATTAGGGAGGCACGTAAAGTAAACTTAAGTGGTTATGAGTCTAATGATTTGGAACTTATAGCTATGTGAAACTTACATTATTTAAACCTATAGGTGGAGTTCTAGTTTGCGGATTGTGACCTTTTCCACCACGATAGTGGGTTGAAGTGAATCTTAATTAAATCAGTCTATTCTAATTGACCATTGCACACACATAATGAAGATGAAAAATTTGAAATATGAAAGCACAGTAATTCGTTACCTAGGTGAAGTTGTGAACTAAGGTTCTTCTAAATATAAGAGTACAAGTCAATTTACATTGACTTGATAAGATAAAGTAGTTTAGTTAAAACCAAATAAAAAGAAATCTTCTTTATAGTAGAGTGAACTTTACTAAGTGAATTGTGTCCAGATAAACCTTTCCTAAAGGATGATATCCATAATCATCCTTTGTTTATTGCATTATTACAACAATTGAACCGTTATACCTTTGGTTACGATCATGGCATTCGACAGATCAAAAGATATATAGTTCCGGATTTGGTGTATTCGCAAGATTTCTATAATCCAGTTTGTTTTATTTCGTTTCCCTATAAATAGCTAGGGTTGAAACATTCAAAACATCCCTATATGTACACTTCTTTTTCTACTTTGGTTACATTTTTTAAATCTAGAGAGTTACGAGAGTTCTTGATTCTAATAAAAGGCACTATTTTGCTTATTTTCATTATCTTAATTAATTTGTATAAGTAGTAATTACTAAGTCCTCTCTAGATCGATGGTTTTTCACACTTGCAAACTTTATTTATGAGGTTTTGGTTCTTGGAGTGATAACTTTATGTGGTTTGTTTTTGTAAATTCGAATGCATTGATTATAAATCTAATCTTTACACTAGGTTATATTAATCACGTTCGTCATATGTATTGGCAAATCCATCTATAAGTGTAGGAGTTCTTTGCAAGTGATCTTACCGCCGCTCGGTAAGGGGTATTACTTTAGGTGAGGAATATAGCCTTATTTGTTGGCAATCGATGTGCTCTTGTGCGTTTAAAATATAAGGAGGGTAGCAGTTCATGATATTTATCACTTAGGGCAAGTGTTTTCATAAAGTTTAAAGGTGCTAGTCGATTGAAAATATGCAAAGCCCTTGAGGTTTTGTGAGTCTAGTTAGTATGTGGTTTTGTCGCACGTTCATGCCACTAACCATGGTAAACTGAGTGATCTCACCTAAGCTTGTCTATATGAATTCAATAAATAGAAAATGTTTTTTTAATGACCAATTTTTAATTCAAATGTTTGCAAGGTACGAAAGTATTCTCAATCCGGGTTTGCTTAATATTGTTCAAGTTATTATTTCTATTTTTATGCATGTTTTAGTTATCTTAGGATAGATTGTTAATTACATTCATCTTAGGATAAGCTCGTTAGAAAATCCCATATTTCCCTTCAGCTTATAGCCTATGTATTCTTCACAATCTATGTGAGTTCGACTTTGTACTCGCCTCACTACAAATCTATAGCAGCCAATGAATTTGAGACTACTATTGGTGCCTTCGCCTCAAAAACATATTTTTATTGGGTTTAAGGGTTCATACGCAACAGAAAATTCAAAATAATTTTCAAAAAAACCTCAACAGGATCGAAAATAAGTTCCATTAAACAAAAACTAAAAAAGTAAACCATACTTTAATCAGTGATTTCCTTATCTGATTGTTCGATTTTCAAGACGTTCAATTGTGCATCCTCTATCGGAAATCCAAACACGAACAGTTACCAAAATTTGGAGCGCTAGCCCCAAGAGAGATTGAAAACTTTTTTTTCTCTCCCAAAATCTAGAGAACTCGAAAATAGTAAAAAAGAAATCTTATTTTGTTTTAGGGTTTCAACCTCTATTTATATGTGTAGAAAAGCTCACTCAAAAAACCTAGTCTTAATATAACTATTATATTTAGGCAATTCAAAGCAAATCACAAATATGCCCCAATTAATAAGTTATTATATAACAAATCCTAAGGGCTTTATGTCATGAATTTTATAAAATTCATTACTCTGGATCAATTGAAATTGTGGAAAACCATTCTTTGTATGCGACCCAAAAGGTTCATGTAACGTTGGTAGTGAACCTAAACCATTTTGGTACACAAGCCATAAGCGGTCTCTACCAAGGTATTATAACTACCCAAGAAGCATGAATATCAATATCGATACAATATAATGATTAACATATATCATATCCTTTTGTCGTGCACTATCCTTTGATTAAACATAAGGCACGGAAAGTCACCATTAATGTTCAATCGTACTAGTTTGGATCTTTACATAGACTGAAAGCATCCAAATGACTTTGATCATATCAATTCACTTGGAATTGGCCATTTAAAAGTCAAACATATTGAGGGACCCATAGATACATATCTCTATATGAGAGGTACAAATTCTATTTTGATTACACACCTTCACGTAGTATTCACATGGTAACCTATCATAATCTTTATAATCTTCTGGTTAAAGACAACGTTTGAATTTATCAAATCACCATGCTCTTAATATTTAAGTCTATGATAATCTTAAGTCAAATGACTAAATGATATACCTATAATGAGTAACACCTATGACTTAATCCATATGGTGTTCTCATAGCAGGTCGGTCTAGTACCTTGTTCCCTAACAAGTACTCATGATCTCGATTCATATCTCTATACGCATGATCATCACGTGGCCATCAATCAAGATTCATACTAGTCTTAACTCATTATAGTTCCCAGTATAATGGCTGACTAGAGACATTTAGGATATTTCAACAAATATATATGGATCTTATTATAAGATAAACACGCAATCACTTATAATAAAATAGCAAACAAAAACCTCTATTTTATTAACTAAAATTGTAAGATAAACATTGTTTGTAGATTAACCTAGGGCACATGCCCCAACATTTTTGACATTGTTGCGAAGGGCTCGTCAAAGGATTTCCTACGTAAACATAAAAAATGAAAATGATGTGCCAAAAAAAAGAGTACTTTTAAGGAAACCAAAAAATCTCAAGAAGGGTTTCAACCTCTCTATATAGAATCCCTACCAAACTCGGAGAGTTCATGTTAAAACTTGGACTTATCCAAAAACTTCCAATATTTTTTAGAAAAGGCAACGAGGACCCGCATAGATTTCTAGGGGAATTCGAATGGGTAGCAGTGGATATAAAACCTATTTTCATTAAAAATGATATGGTTAAGTTGAAGTCTTTTTCATTTTTTCTAAAAGGCAATGCTCAGGATTAGTTGTTCCACTTAACATCTAGATATATCCAATTTTCTAATGATCTAACCTCAAGTTTCAAGAACACTATATGCCTATGAGTGAGATCGCCTTCATTAAAAAATAAATCTCCAATATTTAGATGAAGAAAGAAGAATCTTTCTATGAGTAGTGGGAGAGATTCAAAAGACTCTGTCATATTTTTCCACAACATAGTTTCTCGAAAAAATCATTCCTAGAGAACTTCAATAAAGGGTTAACTAAAGATGTGAAGCGACGGGTGGACATATTATGCAATGGAAATATTACGAAAGTTGCACCCTTTGAAGCAAAAAGAAACATTGAAAAATTTACAAATCAATCTAGGCAACACAGTGTAACATACAATACTTATCGAAGTCGTGCTAGTGTCAATTCACGAGACGGTAGGATGGAAAGTTAAATGTCATAATTGAAATTAATGATGAAGAAATTTTTACAAGGATCAAGAAAAGTTAAAGTTTGTGGAATATGTTCAGAGTACGTGCACGTTACAAATGAATGTCCTTCATGTTTGAGGGGGGAAACATCAAGTCAACGTAGCTTAGCAATTTGCAGGACCACTTCAAGAGAGATATTCAAGTCCATTAAAAGGTTCCGTGAATCGTAAGAGAGGTTAAGAGGATCAGAGCAAGGATTTCCACTGTAATAATCACCAATTAGCCATACTAAAAGAGCAACAATCACCCCCACAAGAGAAGGCAACTACTTACAAGAAGATTTAGAAGTTATTTGAGTCTTATACCCAAAATTGTGATCCGAGGTCCAGCGAGATGGCAAACCATATTGAGCAAGTTAAGTCCAAGAATGACATGTGTCGAGCGTCCACAATAATTTTCCATATTTTACTATTAACTTGTAGTAGTGGTAAATGGGATATCGTCTCTATGTGGATTTTTGAAATCTCAAAGGAAAGTAATTTTTTATGTTTTTATTAATTTAGTTAATCTAATTAAATGAGAAATAAAATATTAAATGACTAACAACTATGATTACTAACTTAAACAACCAACTAACTCAATTAATCTGAACAATTCAAATTTAAACTAAACTAACCAATACTCAAATTCAATTCAGTATAAATAAACAAACATCTAAACAAATGTCCACTAAACAATATAATATATATTTGGATTACTTTCAAACACTAGAACGTAATATCAATTCATACTATAGTTATAATCATAAAACATGGAATCTTGGAATTATTAAACCCTACTTCATAATATGTTGATAGCTTTTAGCCAGCCATCGATTTTCCTCAATTAAATGGAAATGCCACATTCTTATCATTGTAAATCTACCCATTGAATAAAATGCAACACCATAAAAATACGATAGTATTAAGTTCAATAAAAATCATGCATAATCTAAGCCAATATTACCAAAGCCGCATATACAATCACCTAGAACATCCACTTGGGAAGTGTCTTATCGATTAATCCTATTTACTACTTCTATAATTGTTATAAATAACTATAGATATAGATTTAGAATCACAATACCAAATAACACATTTGCAACTATGCATGCAATACTAGTCTCCTTTAGTTTTAATAAGCAAAAATAACTTGTTAATTTTATAATTGACGTTTATGAATAGATTTAAAGCATTAAGCATATGATTCCTTAATTATAACTATGTAGCAATCCAAAAAATATTACATTATCTAAGGTTTGTTTAGATTTATAGACTACTCACTCATGCTAGAAATAAACAGTGCATAAATATAATTAAAAGACATAATGAATAAATAAATGCCTTAATATAAATCAAAGCACCAAAGTATCTTCAAACAAAGAAAACAAAACTAATATAGAGCAAAAGGAAAGAAAAAAAGAAAGAATTATGAGAGTTCTTTCGAAGGTCTCTGCCATTTTTTATAGTCTCCCTACGTATACATATCTTAGATAAACTCAAATTCTTCATACTAATCTAAAGAGCTCATAATCGACCTCAACGATTTCTCTTCGATTCCTAACTTATACAGAAATCGTTGAGTAAATCAATGAGTTTAGCTCTCATGCTCCACCGATTCAGTTAGTGATTTATAGTTCATTCTCCAATTCACTGTCGATTCGCTGGCCTTCTTCTGCTGGTGATTTAGATGGCGATTCCTAATGTTATTTCAAATCGCTGGCTAATCGCTAGCGTGTTTTTCCAGTGGACTTTTTTGCTTTTCCTTTATTTTTCTTCCAATTTTTTCATTTTCCTATTTAAAACTTAAACTCACAAAAACATGAGAATACCTAGTGTAATATCATCGTTTATGCCTAAAATCAACATAAATTACACTATAAAATGTGTCTTATTATTAACTTTTAAAATACCTCCAAACTAAGCATTTTGTTGTCATGAGCAAAGGAATATTCTTAATCATATTCTCTTTTCATTCTTTATAAACTTATTTCAATCTAATTCACCTTAACTTCAAATAATATGAATTTTAAAATAGAGGTGATTTTCACCACAAGTAAATGAATGTGATGATAAAATAGAATGATTTAGTCAAATTAAAATATCTCTTAATGATAATTCAACCGCCCAATGTAACACTCTTTAGAATTTAAAGTTCATGACCAAGGTTAGTGCATAATATAAGTTTTCCCAATCTCCACTATCAAGCATCAAGCTTATGATAACTAATATAGAATTTCAAAACACAAAAATCACTAGATTAATCTTAAGTGTAGAAAATACTTTATAATAGTACAACAATCAAAAATCAATAGGAATTTTGTCTACATAGCAATGAATATGTCTTTTAAAACATGATAGATTAAGAAATACTTCATTCAACTCTAGCTTCAAGTACTCGAGCTACATCTTTTCTTTTGAAGAGTTTAAATACATCCCTCTTTTTCAACTCTCATTATTTTTTTTTCTACTCCTTTCTAATTATTTCTTCTTAACATGTTTTTTTTAGTTTTGCTTTTGTGTCCCTGCTCCATTTCCTTTGGACATTTTCACCTTTTTCCCACTATAGATTCCCTGCTCCGTTTCTTTTGGAATCTATAAGACTCTCTATAGATTTTTTTATAAATTCTTGTTAACACTTCTCACTGTCCACTAAAATCGAAGAAAAAATTCTTTCTATATTATAAAAACTCATCTATTTCTAACCCATTTCTTCTTTCAATTGTGCCATAATAACATCTTTATATATATATTGTAAAAATACTTAATCAATAACCTTTGTATCACAAGATTCATAAAAATCTATCTTGTTCTTCTTACACTATTGTTTCGATCTTCTACCCATTATCATGACTGACACAAGGCATTAAATTTAGCATTCACATCAAGTAGTAAAGTCAATCGAAAAAGGTATAAAAACTTTTTGATTCCTTCTATAAAAAAATTCACTTGGATGATAAAAATATCACTTCAATTCAAGATATATTGTATATATATTTATATTCATTCTAATTCTTTTCCTAATTAAAAATAATGAAAATTAAATTCATACTTACTTGATTTTGAAAGAAATTGGAAAAATTTATCGCCTTACTTGAATATCAGATTAAAAGTAATTCTGAACTTTTCTTCTACCTTTCTTTCCTTTCATTTCCATCAATGTCATACTTCACCTAAAATACCTTAAACTGACTCTAAACCTTGTCCTCAAGGTTTAAAAATGAAGTTCGATTTTCAACATAACAAATATACCACGTGAAGTATAAAGAAATTGGTAAAATCATAAATTTGACAATCAAGAAATGAAGTTAATTTAAAAGTATACTAAGATGGGGTGCATAAAAATGTAATGAATAAACATCACCATTATGTAAAAAATTTTAATAAATATCATAACCAAACACTAAATGGAATGTTCCACATAGTATACCACCATTAACACATAGTATCATCAAGAAACATAAAATATATGACCACTATATGCATTACATAGACCTATTCTCACAGTATCACTCAGAGACAGAGAAAGTAAAATGGAATAAGAGAACCAATGTCAGCATCAAAAAGTCGTGTTGTCGTCATCCTCCACTAGATCAACCCTTTTGGAATGGCAGCTCATGGCGGGGTCGAAGAGATAATATTCCTTATTTGGCAATATCAGAACATCAAGATTACTGCTAAATGGTAATCTCATTTGTATTGATGGTACGGGAGCCTCTGTGCCTCGTTGACGTTTGTTTCTTCTAGACATCATATATTCCATTCTGTGAATGCTCCTTGTTAAAGCTCCCTGGTTCTCAAACACCAGCACTTGATTACGAAGAGTGGTCATCTGACTGCGCAAAATTACACCAATGAAAGCCAACTCTGATTCTTCCATGTATTATCCGTCATAATCCCTAGCAGGCTGCTCCGTATTCGGATCATTTCAAGCTTCTGAAATCTCTTCAAAGATTCTTGTTGTGTCATCTCTAATTTTCCTTCTATACTCAATTTCTCTTATAGCTATCTCAACCCTTTCTCTATCATCCTCTATGTCTTTATAACCATTCACTCTTCCATATCTCTTTATAACCTCATCGGTGATGGTCATCTCTGGTAAAACATCCATGTCGAAGCTTGCCATGTTGACTTGGTCTATCCAATAAAAAGTTGTAATCATCAAGGGGAAAGGAAGTCCATCGTTCTTCTGGTTAATGATGACACTCCTAATTGATTTATACATGATTTTCCAACATCTAATTAACTTATTCATATAACAATTTGGTAAAGTAGGGCGACCTTGTAATTCACTATCTCATAATACTTCAGGCTCGGCTATAAGCTGGCGTTGATGAAATAACATAAAGCTTTAGTGGTCTTCTTAAAGAATTTAATGGTTATGTGTTTAGAATTCCTTTCCATATAAAAAATAAATCCATCTATATGGATTGCCTCTAAACCTCCCCATATTGTCTCGATGGGGAAATGGTACTGAATTCCATACTTGGGTTTGGGATACTCACATTTTGTTTATGGTGAAACTCCAGTAATCCAAAATATCGATTTATTCTTGCAGTGGAATAGTCCACTATCCTTCCTCGAACTCCGGACTTGGTCTTACTTTCACTTCCATATGCATTGGCGTAAAATTCTCTCACTAAGACTTCACAACCCTGTTCACTAGGAACATCCTCTAGGTCTAGCTGGTTGTAATCCCTAGTCACTAAACCCCAGTTTCTTGCCTATATGATATCTAGAATTCTAGGCCTATACTTCAATTCTTTCTTCACACTAAATCTACTCTCCGGGATTAACTTCATATCCTTAATTACATCATTCCTAAATTTTTTGTAGGCCTTCTCATTGACAAAGTTTCCTATATGGTATCTCTTTTTCAATTTCCTGTACAACCTCCTCTTCCACATAATCATCCTCAGTGTAGTAACTAAATGAAAAAGGTGGAGAAGGTTCTATTTGCGGTCAAATTCTAGGTGTGTTGAAAGATAATATAGTGGGTTGGATTTGGGAAACTTTGGATTTTGTTTTCGATTTATCTATTAACTTTCCCTTCCCTTTCTCTTCTCATGAACTTCTACCTTTACCACCTTTTACCATTTAGGATATTGTGGGTACATGAATGAACCTATAAAATTATTTGGGACCAAATTTGTCGAAAAAGTATTCAATGAAATTGAACTTATCTATCGAGAATAAGAAATCATCTGGAAAAGCAGTTTGAAATTGAGAGTTTGAAATTTATATGAAATTTGTAAATAAAATTGCATTGGAAAAAATAAACTTTATAAGTAATTCAAATCAATCGATAAATATTCACAAAAACTCCCAAACTAATTTAAAAGCGTATATAATTCAATCTACTCGCCATATATAAAAATAGTCCAAAAATTCAATAGTAATAAACAAATCATCACATCACTCCAATACTATTATTATAATAGAAATCATTCGATATCAAAACTATTTATAGAGTAAAATTTTTGAAATTGAGTTCCTATCCTAATAATCAATGCAAAACCGACTAAAAATAAAAAAAATTAATCCATAAGAGGTTAGGGTTTTAGTTGATTACCTTCTTGAAAGTGATTCATTCAATTATGGGACTCAAAACACTTCTTTATGACACTCCTCCAAGTTATTACCTTCTCTAGCTCAAGGTCTAGGTGGTTCTATACTATCAAAATTCAACATGTTTTGGGTTGAATGTGTGAAGATTTAGGTGAAAATCACTTAAATACACTAAAAATAAGCGTTGGAAGGTTGAATCTAATCTAAAATTTGTGAGTGTGAGGGTTTAAAGGTGGTAATTTGTGGTTTCTATTTTTAAAAACTCGAATTCATTCTTAGCGAATCAAAGTTTAGTGGAATTGCTGAGGAATCACTGGAAATGAGCATTAGTGGCTCAGTGATTTGTCCAGCAATTTGTAGCTGTAAACTTGATTGGATTAGAAATCACTGACTCAAATTTGCACTGAAAATTATGTGCACTGCTACCGATTTTCTCAGTTATTTTTCATACAAACTGGAATCGCTGAGAAATCACTAGCTTATTATGTTACATGTTGTGTCTTGTCGAGTTAATTGTGTCATGACCCAAACCACCACCCCTAGATACATTTCACTAAGTTATCTGTCAGGGTATGACTCGAGATAATTCAGAATCCAACTGTTCACTGGACGTTGATGTTGAAGATGTCGTAATAGAGTTATAATCTAATTAACTCCTTTCTAAAGCCCCTATCCCTATGGCTTTATCTCCTTCTGGTCCTAAACTCATGTCCTCACTTAAAAAAGTCCATAATCTTGATTGGAAAAAACTTCTCGATCACCGAAAATACAGTTACTTAGGTAAGAATGAAACCCTTACAACAATCATCTCAAGCAAGTTAAGGAAACAGGAAGAGAAGAGACTAGTGCGTATCTTAAGAAACTACAAAGAAGCTATATGATGGACACTAGATAATATCAAGGGATTGAATCCTTCCATATGTACACATACAATATATTTGGAGGTAATTACAAGCTCCTAGACAAGCCCAAAGGCGATTGAATCCGCTTATGATGGAAGTAGTCAGGAAGAAAATTCTAAAACTACTCGATGTATGGATGATATATCCTATTTCTGATAGCAAATTGGTTATTTCAGTACAAGTTTTACCCAAAAGACTAGAGGAAACTTAATGCAGCCACAAAGAAAAGATTATTTCCCTTTGCCATTCATAGATCAAATGTTTGAGTGTCTCGCTAGAAAATCTCATTATTATTATTTAGATGGTTATTCAGCGTTTCATCATATTCCTGTTGCACTAGAAGACTAGGGGAAGACTACCTTCACCTGTCCTTTTGGAAAATTTTCTTACAAGCGTAGGTCGTTTATGTAATTTAATGCACCGACAACATTTCGATAGTGCATGGTAAGCATATTATTTAACTTTGTCGAGAATTTCATTGAAATCTTCATGGATGACTTCACTGTTTATGGGGATTCTTTCGACAATTGTCTTGACAATTTGACAAAAGTGTCATCCCGATGCACTGAAAAGAACCTTGTTCTTAATTATGTGAAATGCTATTTTACGGTAAACCAACAGATCTTTTTGGGTCACATTGTTTTATCTAGAGGTTTAGAGGTCAACCCAATAAAAATGGATGCCATTCGTACCTTACCTTATCCTTCAACAGTGAGAGAAATACGTGCATTTCTAGGTCATGCTGGTTTCTATATGCTTTTTATCAAGAATCTTACCAAGATTGCTAGACTTATGTGTTTGTTACTTCAGAAAGATATTCCATTTTTCTTTCAAAACGAATGTAAAAAGTCATTCTTCACCGCGAAGAATACACTGACCTCTACCCCAATCATCAAAGCTCCTAATTGGTCACTTCTAATCAAGATTATGTGTGATTGACAAGTAAATATTTAGACACATTTTATAGTCTAATTTAGGTTTATTTTAGACATAAATAATATTACACTAGGTATTCTCTTGTTTTTGTGATTTCAGGTTTTAAATAGGAAAATGAATAAGTGGAAGAAAAGAGAAACATAAGCAAATTAGTCAACTGGAAAAATATAGTAGTAATTAGCTAACGATTTGAAATAACACTAAGAATCACCATTTAAATCAGTAGCAAAAGAAGGCTATTGAATCCACTGCGAATTAGAGAATGAACTATAAATCACCAGCAGAATAGGTGGAGCACTAAGAGCTAAACTCAGTGATTTACACAATGATTTATATATAAGTTAGGAATTGTTGAGAAATCAATGTGGTCGATTATGGGTTTTTTGGATTAGTCTAAAGAATTTAAGTTTATCTAAGATATGTATACGTAAGGAGACTATAAAAAAGGTAGAGAACATTGAAATAACTCTCCTATTTCTTTCTTTTTTGCTTTCCTTTTGCTCTATATTACTTTTATTGTTTAGGTTTGAAGATACATTGGAGATGTGATTTATATTAAGGTTTTATTTATTCATTATGTCTTTTAATTATATTTATGGATTGCTTATTTCTAGTATGAACGAATAGTCTATTAATCTAAAAAACCAAAAAAAATTTAATATATTTTGGATTGCTAGATAGTTATAATTAAGGAATATGTGCTTAATGCTTTAAATCTATTCATATAAGTCAATCATAGAATTAACAAGTTGTTTTGTGTATTACAATTAAAGGAGATTAGTATTGCATGCATAGTTGCAAATGTGTTACGTGGTATTATGATTCTTATTCTATATCTATAGTTATTGACAACAATTATAAAAGTATTAAGTATGATTAATCTATAGGGCATTTCTTGAGTGGATGTTCTAGATGATTGTGTTCTAAGTTGTTTATTATGCGGCTTCGATAATACTAGCTTAGATTAGGAATGATTTTCATTAAGCTTAATAATGTCATATTCTATGGTGTTGCATTTTATCAAATAGGTAGATTTACAATGATAAAAATGTGGCGTTTCGAATGAATTAAGGACAATCGGTGGCTAGCTAAAGGCAATCGACCTATTATGAAGTAGGGTTTTATGATTCCAAGATTCCATGTTTTATTATTATAACTATAATATGAAGTGATATTGTGTTCTAGTGTTTGAAAGCAATCCAAATATATATTATATTATTTAGTGGGGGTTTGTTTATATGTTTGTTTATTTATATCGAATTGAATTTGAATATTGTTTAGCTTAGTTTGAATTTGAGGTGTTGAGATTAATTTAGTTAGTTTTGTTATTTAAGATAGTAATCATAGTTGTTAGATATTTAATATTTTAATTCCCATTTAATTAGATTAACTAATCTAATAAAAACAAGAAAAAATTCCTTCCTTTTTAGATTTCAAAAATCCCTGTGGAGACGATATCTCATTTACTACTACTATAAGCTAATAGTAAAATACAGGAAATTATTATGCAAACTCGTCACGTGTCAATTTTTGGCGTCGTTTCCAAGGACTTACACATAATTTTTAAAGGATTCTGGACGTTGTATAGTCTACACACTTCGTCTTGTTAATTCAACAAGAGCATTACATCCGTTTGATCCTGAAATAGATAGAACTTTTAATAAGAGTTTAAAACAACAATGTAGGGAAAATATAGCTAACAGGATGGAAGACAATAATAATGATACTAATGATAATGTCATTAATAATAACAATGATAAAAAGTTATCAATAAGAATAGAGAACTCACTTTTAGAAAAGCAAATCAAAATGTAACACCATATAAGACTATGTGTATATCATACCGCGTTGGATTTCCTGAATTTGAAGTTAGATCTGAATTTACTAGTGCCTTACCTAACTTTTACGGTAAAGACAATAAGGACCCACATAAATTTATAAGGGAGTATCAACATAAAGTTAAAGGAATGAAACCGAAAGAAAGAACTTTAGAATAAGTCAAACTTAAGGCTTTTCCTTTTCCATTGAAAGATCAAGCATAAGACTAGTTGTTCTATCGTCCACAAGATTTGATAACTACATGGTCTCAAATGTTAGAAGCTTTCCTAGATGAATATATACCTGCCAGAAAAATTAGTTACTATAGAAAGTAAATCACAGTTACGAAGATGAAAGCTGATGAAAACTTTAATGAATTTTGGGATAGATTTGAAAAACTAATTTCTTCTTGTCCACAACATGGTTATACTCAAAGAGCTTTATTATAATATATTTATGAAGGACTCAATTACTTTGAACAAAGACTACTAGAGACAATATGTGGTAGATCTTTATTTGAAACAACACCTAGTCCAGTGAAAGAAGCAATTAATAAAATGACAAAACAATCTAATTGAATCCCTAAAAAAGAAACTCTATGAGATGCATAGTAAGAAAAATAATGCAACCGACGATAAAATTGATGAACTATCTAAGATAGTTAAGTTGTTAGTTAAAACTAAGGCTTGCAGATTTTGTAATGAGGTTACACATCCTATAAATGCGTGTCCTACTCTATAGGAAGAAAATACTGAAGAGGTTAATGCAATGATGAATCAATTTTTTGGTCCCCAAGAAATCAATATACTAATAATACTTATTATCCTGGAAGACCAAATCCAAAAAATAGGTATGGTCCTTATAATAAGAATTATAATACTTATAAACCAAAAGCTTATATACAACCCGCACCTAATCAACAGCCTCAACAAAACACTTAATCTATGAATCCAAATTTAGAGCAAATACTACACAACATTATGAGTCAAAGTCATAATAATTTTATGTTGATTTCTCAAAACCAAGTTAAAACTGTTACTACCATTAATGAACTAAAAAATAAGTTAAGTCAAATGAATTTTTAAATAAATAGGTTAAGTACTCAACAGAGTAGAAGAAGAAAAAAAATAAGAAATGATGGCTAATGTCATTCCTACTTGAGAATGGATGGCTGAACAATTGAAATATAAACCTTTTCTTTGAAGGTTGTACTGGTGGTATTTCGCCAGAACTGAAGCATATGAAAAATCTTTGAAAAAGTTTCAATTAATTGAAAAGGATAAAAATGATAAGATTTCTGATAATTTGAATGAAGATATGTGTTCATATTCTACTGTTCCATGATGATTAGTTAATATTAGGGAAGAAGAAATTAATGAAGACATTCTTGAACCATTTAGCAAAATAGAAATCAATAAAACATTGATGGTATTAATTATGCAATTTTTTAATTATGATGAAGTTTTGAAAGAATTCTCTAAATCAAAAGATGACTTTTTAGAAGAATATATGGAAAACTTAAGACAAAAATTATCTGCTTTAACTATAAGAAAATACCTTAAAAATGTTCGGACCAAGTGATGTATGTAATTCTTATCATTATAGGAACTTCTTTAATAGATTTTTCTATGTTTTATCTTGGAGCGTCAATAAATGTTATGTCACTCAAGATATATAACTTAATGAAAATAGGTTCATTGACGAATACACCTATTAAACTTACTTTAGCTGACAATACCGTTAGTAAACCCTATAGTTTACAAGAAGATGTCTTAGTCAAAGTAAATGACTTAATATTTCTCGCTGACTTCTTTGTCATGGAAATGGGAGACTCAATATCGGCTAAGTCCCCATTTACACTTTTTGGAAGAACATTCCTTAAAATTGCTAAAATGAATATATATATCTTTGAAGGAACAATGTCTATGGAGTTTAAAAGAAAGCAAGGTGAAGATACTTCTAATCAAGAGACAACAACCTAAGAATTGAAGGTTAACCAATCAAACAATGTTATCAATAATAACATGAAGGAACCTAAATATAAAAAAAAATAAGAATAAGAAAAAGAAGAATCTGACAATTGACAAAGCTCGATAATCCAGTTGATATATATATATATATGTAAACATAAAAGTAAAATGGGCTTGCTACTTTAAAGCTATTTGTGATACGAGTTATAAAAGAAACTACATGCCAATTCATTTTTTCCTTCACAGCCAATTGGAATTGGATGTACTTGCTTCCGAAAAAGTTGCCCTATCAAATGGATATTCAGTAAAATCGATTGGTGTGCTTACTAATGTACCAGTTCAAATTGACAAGTATATTATTCCCACAGACTTTTCGGTTTTGCCATACTTCATCAACGAAGATCCTCCATTAATATAAGGACGACCTTTCTTAGCCATTTCGCAAGGTGTCATGGATACTATAAACAAGACAAATACTTTTTGAGTGCATGGCCGAGCAATCACTTTCTAGAACGGCAAAATAGTGGATAATCCTACACTTAAATTTATAGAACCTTTCTAGAATTGCGTGATTCAGTCGAGCCAACGATAGTAAACAAAAGTGCTTGATGGGAGGCAACTCATACTATATCTTTGTTTTACGTTTTAGTATTAGGATTAGTTAGTTGTTTTTATATTCTCTCAACTTTTGGCTCTTATAATAGGGATATTTTAGGAATTCTATTCTGGAATAGTTTCATGTAAGGGGGTTGATCGCGCCAGTTTATTTCCGTACTAAATTATTTTATGCATTAGATTTATGTTAATTAGTTATTTATGGCAATAAAATAGATTATTTAATATATATCATAGTTAAACTCTAAATTTTTTGAATATTTCAACCTTTATTGAATGTATATGCCATAATTAAATGGGAAAATTGATTTAATTAGAAAAATAGTAAAAATTAAGCTAGCGATTTCCCAGCAATTCCAGTTAATACAGGAAATCAGTGAGAATAATGAAAGCAGTGTGTAGAATTTTCAAAGCGAATTTGAGTCAGCCATTTCTCACTGAATCATGTTTACAAATAGAAATCGCTGGACAAATCACTGAGTTATTGAGGCTCATTTCTTATGATTTCATCAACGACTCCTCAGCGAATCCACTTAAACCCTTATTCGTTGAGAACGAATTTAAGTTTTCAAAAACGGAAACCCCAAATTGCCACATGTAAACCCTTCACACTCAAAAAACCATTGAAACATTTCGATCAAGAGACCAATTTTCAATTAGACTCAACCTTCCAAAGCTTAATGTTATTGTATTTAAGTGATTCCCACCTCAATCTTCAAATATTCAACCCAAAAAATGGTGAGTTTTGAGTGTGTAGAACCACCTAGGGCTTGAGCAAGAAACTACGGATTGGAGCTTGGAGAAGTGTCATAGTGAAGAGTTTTGTGTCCTATACTTGAAAGAATAACTTTCAAGAAGGCAATCAACTAAAACCCTAACCTCTTATGGATTAAATTTTTTGTTTTTAGTCGATTTTGGAATGATTATTAGGATAGGAACTCAATTTTCGATTTTTATTTTAAATGGTTTTTACATCAAATGATTTCTGTTATACTAATAGTATGGGACTGATGTGATGATTCAATTATTACGATCAAATTTTTGAACTATTTTTCATATATGTCGAGTAGATTGAATCATATATGCTTTCAATTGAGTGTACAAGTTTTTGTGAATAAATAATCTATTGATTTGAATTACATGCAAAGTTTATTTTTCCTAATGCTATTTTATCAACAACTATCATATAAGTTTCAAACTCTCAATTGCAAAATCTTTTTCCCAATGATTTCTTATTCTCGATAGATAAATTGAATTTCATCGAATACGTTTCTGATAAATTTGGTCCCAAATGATTTCAAAGGTTCATTCTCTTACTTACAATATTCCAATGGTCAAGGGTTGTAAAGGTAGAATTTCACGAGAAGAGAAGGGGAAAGGAAAGTTTATAGAGAAATCGAAAACAAAATCCAAAGTTTCCAAAATCCAACCCACATTAATATCTTTCAAC
The DNA here is from genome assembly GCA_039657325.1 of Stephania cephalantha. Taxonomy (NCBI): domain Eukaryota; kingdom Viridiplantae; phylum Streptophyta; class Magnoliopsida; order Ranunculales; family Menispermaceae; genus Stephania; species Stephania cephalantha. The sequence continues at coordinate 18,422,202 of CM077569.1, read as the reverse complement.
ACACCTAGGATTAGATTGCAAAAAGAACCTACTCCATCTTCTTCATTTAGTTACAACATTAATGATGATTATTTGGAAGAGGGGGACGTAGAGGAAGTTGAACAAGAGATACCGATGGGGGAGAAAAACTATGAACTGAGGAAATAATTTTTTTTTAATGAGAAGGCCTATGAGAAATTTAGGAATGATGTCATTATGGATAGAAAGTTGATCCCGAAAATGGGATTTAATGTTAATAACGAATTATAGTATATACCAAGGATCCTAGATATAATATAGGCAAGAAATTGGGGTTTAGCGATTAGGGATTACAACCACCTAGACCTTTAGGATGTTCCTAATGAATGGGGTTATGAAGTGTTAGTGAGAGAATTTTATGCTAATGCATATAGAAGTAAAAGTAAGACCGAGTCACGAGTTCGAGGAACGACAATGGACTATTCCGCTGCAAGAATAAACATATATTCTAGATTACTGGAGTTTCACCAAATACAAAAAGACGAATACCCTAAACCCAACTATGGAATTAAGTACCATTTCCCCACCGAGACAATAAGGGGAGGTTTAGAGGCAATCCTTTGAGATGGATTTATTTATGATATGTAGGGGTATCCCAAACACATAACCATAAAAAATTTTGGGAAGACAACTAAAGCTTGGTTTTATTTCATCAATGCTAGCTTACAGCCGAGCATGCAGTATTATGATATAGTGAATTACAAGGTTGCTCTACATTACCACATTGTTATGGGAATATGATACTAGGATGTTGGTAAAATCATTTATGAATCGATTAGGAGTGAAATCACCACTAAGAAGAACGATGGACTTCTTTCCCTTTAATGATTATGGCCTTTTATAGGATGGACCAAGTGAAAATGATAGGCCTTGACATGGATGTTTTACTGAAGAAGACCATCACCGGTGAGGTTATAAAGAGATATGAAAAAGTGAATGGTTATGAAAGCATAGGTGATGAGAGAGAAATAGGTGAGATGGCCAGAAGACAAACCTAGCAGAGAAGGAGAATCAAAGACGACACGAGGATAATCTTGAAAGAGATGTCAAAAGCTAGAAATGATCTAAACATGGAGCTGCATGCTCGCAATTGTGATGGATTATACATGGAAGAATCAGAGTTGGCTTTCATGGGTGCAATTTTGCATAATTAGATGATCACTCACCACAATCAAGAACTGGTGTTTGAGAACTAGAGAGCTTTAGCAAGGAGCATCCACATAATAGAGCGTACAATGTTCAGGAGTAACAGACGTCAAGGAACCACAGACGTTTCCGTACCATTTGCATAAATTAGATTAGCACTTAGCAGTAATCTTGATGTTCCGACATTGCCAGGTATGGAATACCACCTCTACAACCCCACCGTGACCTACCACTCCTAAATAATTGATCCAGTGGAGGATGATGACGACGCGATTTCTGGACGACGACATTGATTCCCTTATTTCATTTTATTTTCTTTCTCTCTGAGAGATACTTTGAGAATTCCTCTATGTAATGCAGTAGTGGTTATATACTTTGTGTTACTTGATGATACTTTGTATTAATGGTGGTATACTATATGGTACATTATATTCAATATTTGGTTATGATATTTATTATACTTGACATATAATGGTGACGTTTATTCATTGAATTTTTAAGCACTTTGACTTATTATACTTTTAAATTAACTTAATTTCTTGATTTTAAAATTTATAAATTTATAAATTTATCACTTTTGTTGTACTTCACGTGGTATGTTTGTTATGTTGAAAATCGAACTGCATTTTTAAATCTTTAGAACAAGGTCTAGAATACGTTTTGGGGTATTTTAGGTCAAGTGTGACATTGATGGAAATTAAAGGAACGAAAGATAGAAGAAAAGTTCAGAATTACTTTTAATATGATATTCAAGTAAATTGATAGATTTTTTCAATTTCTTCCAATATCAAGTTAGTATGAATTTCATTTTTCTTTATTTTTAATTAGGAAAAAATACTAGAATAAATATTTATACACACAATAAATCTTAAATTGAAGTGATAATTTTTTTACCCAAATGAATTCTATGATAGAAGGAATCAAAATATTTTTATACTTTTTTTGATTAACTTTACTATTTGATGGGAACGCTAAATTGCATGTCTTGTGTTACTCATAATAATGGTTATAAGATTGAAACAATAATGCAAGATGAGCAAGATAGATTTCTATGAATCTTCTGATACAAAGACTATTGATTAAGTATTTTTATAGTATATATATAAAGTTATTATGCCACAATAGAAAAAAGAAATGAGTTACAAACTGATGAATTTCGATAAGTTAGTTTCTTCAATTTTAGGGGACAATAAGAAGTGTTAACAAGAGTTTATAAAAAAAATATATAGAGTCCTATAGATTCCAAGGAAATAGGGTAGGGACTCAAAAGCAAAAGTAAAAGAAATATGTTAAAAATAAATTATTGGAATGGAGTAGGAAAAAAAAGAATGAGAGATGAAAAAAATAGATGTTCTTAAACTCTTCAAAAGAAAAGATTTAACTTGAGTACTTAAAGCTAGAGTTCAATGAAGTATTTCTTAATCTAACATGTTTTACAAGACATATTCATTGGTATCTTGGCAAAATCTCTATTGATTTTGATTGTGGTACAATTATAAAGTATTTTTTAAAGTTTAGATTATTCTAGTAGTTTTTGTGTTTTAAAATTTTATATTAGTTATAGTAAGCTTGATGCTTGTCAGTGGAGATTGAGAAAACCTATGTTATGCACTAAATTTGGCAATGAACTTTAAATTGTAAAGAGTGTTACATTAGGTGGTTAAATGATGTTTTGATTAGACTAAATCATTTTATTCTATTATCACTTTCATTTACTTGTGGGTAATATATTTTAATTAAAAAATCATCTCTATTTTAAAATTTATATTATTTAAAGTTAAGAAGAATTAGATTGAAATCAGTTTATAAAGAATGAAAAAAGAATATGATTAAGAGTACTCCTTTGCTCGAGACAGCAAAATGCTGAGTTTATGGGTATTTGACAAATCAATAAATAGACAAATTTTATAGTATAATTTACGTTGATCTTAGTCATAAATGACTATATTACATTAGGTATTCTCTTATTTTTGTGATTTTAGGTTTTAAATAGGAAAATGAAGAAACAGAAGAAAATAGAAAGAAAAGCAAAACAGTCAACTGGAAAAATACACTAGCAATTAGCCAACGATTTGAAATAATAATAGGAATGGTCATCTAAATCGGCAGTAGAAGAAGGCCAGCAAATCCACAATGAATTAAAGAATGAACCGTTAATCGCCAGCTAAATCGGTGAAGCACTAAGATCTAAATTCAGTTATTTACTCAATGATTTGTGTATAAGTTAGGAATCTCTTAGAAATCACAATGGACAGTTACATATTTTTAGATTATTATGAAGAATTTGAGTTTGTTTAAGATATGTATACGTAGATAGACTTAGAAAAAAGGCAAAGAGCTTCAAAAGAACTCTCCCAATTCTTTCTTTTTTCTTTCCTTTTGCTCTATATTAGTTATATTGTCTATGTTTGAAGATACTTTGGAGCTTTGATTTATATTAAAGTATTTATTTATTCATTATGTCTTTTAATCATATTTATGCATTGTTTATTTCTAGTATGAGTGAGTAGTCTATCAATCTAAATAAACCTTAGACAATATAATATATTTTGGATTGCTACATAGTTATAATTAAGGAATCATGTGCTTAATGCTTTAAATTTATTTATACACACCAATTACAAAATTAAAAAGTCATTTTTGTGTATTACAACTAAAGAAGATTAGTATTTGATGCATAGTTGCAAATGTGTTATGTGGTATTATAATTCTTAATCTATGTCTATAGCTATTTACAACATTTGTAGAAGTAGTAACTTGGATTAATCTATATGGCATTTCTTAAGTGGAAGTTCTAGGTGATTGTGTTGTATGTTGTTTACTATGCGGCTTCGGTAATATTGGCTTTGATTAGGCATGATTTTCATTAAACTTAGTGCAATCGTATTTCTATGGTGTTGCATTTTATCTAATGGGTAGATTTACAATGATAAGAATGTGGCATTTCCATTGAATTGAGGAAAATTGGTGGCTGGCTAAAGTCTATCAACTTATTTTGAAGTAAGGTTTAGTCATTCCAAGATTCCATGTTTTAAGATTATAACTATAATATGAAGTGATATTACGTTCTTGTGTTTGAAAGCAATCCAAATATATATTATATTGTTTAGTGGGGATTTGTTTAGATGTTTATTGTTTTATATTGAATTGATTTTGAATATTGTTTAGTTTAGTTTGAATTTGAATTGTTTAGATTAATTTAGTTAGTTTGGTTATTTAAGTTGGTAATCATAGTTATTAGTTATTTAATATTTTAATTCTCGTTTAATAAGAATAACTAAATTAATAAAAATAAGAAAAATCAATTTCCTTTGAGATTTCAAAAATCCTTGTGAAGACGATATCCCATTAACCACTTTTACAAGTTAATTGTAAAATACTAAAAATTATTGTGCACACTCGACACGTGTCAGTGATGCGAGCAACTATGCCATGGGAGCTATGTTAGGAAAAAAAGCGGGGAGAGAATCTCATGTGATTTACATGTGTCGAGATATTTAGATGCTGCACAAATGAATTACACTACAACAAAGAAAGAACTCTTTGCTATTATTTTTTCACTTGAATAGTTCTGACCATATCTCCTAGGTACTGAAGTCATTGTCTATTTAGACCTTGCAGCTATGCGTTACCTAATTTCCAAGAAAGATTCTAAGCCTAGAATCATAATATGGATACTCTTACTACAAGAATTCAATGTTACCATTAAAGACAACAAAGGTGTCAAGAATCTAGTTATAAACCATTTCAAACGCTTAGACAACGCAGAACCACCTACTACTATAAATGATGAGTTTCTTGATGAACATGTTAATGTTATATCTTATGAAGTTCCATTGTAACCTGACCTTGTCAACTATTTAGCCGCTAAAGAGTTACAATTGGATTACGCGTGTGCACAAAAGCAAAAGCTGATGAACAATTCAAAACATTATGTATGGGACGATCCATATTTGTTGAAGTTCTATGATATCAAATGGTTCCCAGATGTATTTCTCTGCAATAAAAACACTCCGTCTTTTCTTACCATCATTCATATTTGTGTGGCGGTCATTTTGATCCACGTCGTACAACTCAAAAAGTTTTGGATTATGGTATTTATTGGGCCACAATATTCCATGAAACATATTTTTTCACTAAGACTTTTCCTAACTGTTACAAATACGGTTATTAGGACTAAGAGATCAAATATATATTACTAAGATTCTCTTCTATAAGATCATTGACATTGGGCCATTAACTTCATGGGCCCATTTCCACCCTCTAACGAGAATACCTTTATTTTGTTAGCTGTGGATTTTGTTTCCAAATGGGTTGAAGCTAAACCGACCAGGGGCAACGTCTCTTAAATGGTTTTGGTTTTAAATTTCTTTAGTCACGAATTTCCTCAAGATTTGGAGCTCCGCGTTAGATCATTAGCGATAGAAGGTATATAGTCTCTGTTCAAGAAATATAAACTTACTCATAAGGCTTCTATAACTATCTTCCCAAGCAAATTGCAAAGCTAAAGTCTCTAATGGAGAGTTCAAATCCATTCTTGAAAAGACTGTTTACCCATCGAGGAAGGACTGGAGTCTACGCCTTGATGATGCATTATGGGCTTGTAGGATGACTTTTAAAACACCTATTGGAATGTCTCCATATATGTTGGTTTTTAGGAAAGCATGTCACTTTCTTATAGAGAAATGGCATAAAGAATATTGGGTGGTTAAACATTGTAATATGAATTACAACAAAGTCGGTGTTGAGCAAAAACTAAATATCCATGAATTAGAAGAAATCAAGAATGATGTATATGAGAACATAAAGATTTATAAATATAAGACAAAAGCTTATCATGATCATCATCTAACAAGGAAATCTTTGATAATAGGTCGAAATTTTCTCCTCTTCAACTCTAGATTAGAAATCTTCCACGGTAAACTTAGATCTAGATCAACAGGTCTATTTATCATTATCAATATTTTTTCCATGGCACTGTTAAAGTACAAACTATGGAGAGTGGAAAAACTTTTCAGGAGAATGGACACAGGTTGAAGCCCTTTTATGAAGACTTTGATAGGATCTTGAAAGATATTATTGATTTAGTGTATATGGAGGCACCAGATGACCAGGCAAAAAAGATTGGCAAGGCATTATATGTCTCAATTTTGGAATGTGAGCCAAAACATGAGTAGAGAGTAAAGCCAAAGCTAAAGGAAAAGTGGTCGGGCCATTGGTGTTAAATACAGGTGCTCCTAGGAGGTAACCCAATGATTTATGTTGGGATTATTATTAGTTATTTCTTGTTTTAATAAGTGGCAGTTGCCACAATTGGAAAAAACTAAATGAGATTTGGATTTTTGGCATGTGATCGTAACCGTAAATATAATAGTTCAATTGTATTAATAATGTGATCAACAAAGGTTGATTACGGATATCGTCCTCTAGGAAAGGTTTATCCCCACATGATTCACTTAGTTAAGTTCACTCTATTACTAAGAATATGTCTTTTTAATTGGTTTTAAGTTAAACTACTCTATTCTATAAAATAATGTAAATTAACTTGTACTCTTATATTGAGAAAATTCTTAGTTCGAAAATTCACCTAGGTAATGTATTACTATGCTTTCATCTTGTACTTCCTTCATCTTCAATATGTGTGTGCAGTGCTTAATTAGAATAGATAGATTTCCTTCATATTCACTTCAACCCACTGTCATGGTGGAAAATATCCTAATCTACAAACTACAACTGCACCTATCAATGTGAATAATGTAAGTATCACATAGCAATAAGTTCCATATCTTTAGACTCATAACAACTTAAATTTATAATTCGTACCTCCCTAATTAATAACTATTTATTAATATTATATATTTTACGCTTGGATTGTCCATATCCTACTTAAAAGCTACAATAGCAATGGTAACTCCTAAAGCCTCTAATCAACAAACACGTGATCAAGATGTTCATACACTTATGCATAAAAACAATACAAATTATAACCATTGCACTTTTTAACATTATAATCATTTCATACTTACTGTAGCATAGCATTCATACCATAGGATCCATTAATCCCTAATATAAATAGATTACTCACTCATCATTGAAATCAACACTTAAATCATGGTATTCATTGCAATCAAATATTAAATTAAATAACTTCAATTAAATCAAAGAAACAATATCGAATAACCACAAGTTGAGTCTTCAATTTCTTCTCCACCAAAACTCTTCTCAATTATCAAGAACAATGTAAACTGTGCTATTATTTGATAATCTATGGTGGTGGGTGATAGTTGTTGTGTTCACTACATTGTAATACCTATTTATATTCCTAAGACTGACTAGAATACAATTTGATACTCTAATTAACAATTTCAAATGAACTAGAACTCTCAAACTTTCTAATTCTATTTCCCGGCGCTTTCTGTGAGTGATCCACGCAGTTTATGTAATGCCATAACACTGCCACAACTTCAACATTTTTGTGTAAATTTTCTCATCACAGAAGGCTCGACACCCTATGTACAATGTCCCGGCAACGTGTATACATCCCGACTTCTTTTTTATTTGCTCCTTATCCATGCCTTGCCCACGCCTTGCGCACTATTTCCACGACGTTAAGACTCTATGCCACAGTGTTCGAATGTGCTTTTGTGCTTTTTCTCCTCATTTTATCAAGAAATCACTCCTTCGTCTCCTTTATACCTTATATGCCTGATAACACATAAATACCATCAATTAGTACCCATTTCAATGTATTTATTCTAATTATACTACTAAACTAACCGTATATATAAGTTTAATTAATCGCGTATCAAATACCTCAAACTTAGGATTTTGCATGTCCCGAGCAAAAAGTGTATTCTAGTAAGTACTTATAAACAATAATCATTTTACATAGTTAATGGACTGTCCTTTAATTCAAATAAGTTCAAAGTAATAATCCACTCAAGAGCTTTTCTCTTCAAAAAACTAATATTTCTCAAACATGTAGCTTTAACAACACATATAATTCACTTTCGAAACTCAAAAGTAGTTCACAATCAAAACCATCACTATTCACAAGTTTAGTTCACCTCGACACATAAGTAGCAAATGTACAATCTCATGATTTCTTATTAAGCTCAAGAATTCATAAATATGCATAGATCATATTATTTTTGTAGACTTTAGTACTTTAAGAGTCCATAGGACTTCATATAGTTGGAAAGAAAACTTAACTCAACTAAGCTACTTGTACTCGAGCTAAACTTTTTTATTTGAAGAGTTTTAATATAACTTTCTCCTTTCTATCTTTATATATATTCCTCTTTTTTTTAGTTATATTTTTAGTCATACGCCCCTGCTCCTTTTCTTATGGATTTTGTTTTTTCTTACTTTTTTCAACCATCAAGTTTTCTGCTCATTTTCTTGTAGAACTTGTGGGAATCTCTAATTATTTTTTATTTTAAAACTCTCGTTAGCACTTCTCACTTTCACTTTATCATGTAAGTTTTAACTCCAAGTTTTCATTTAAACATTATGCCTATCTTTTCCCCTTTAGGTAATAAGTCTTTATTTACTTTATACTTAAGTAAAATTCATATTTATTATGGAATTCTTCAGAGATCTAACTTTTCTGCAAAATAAGTTATGGCAACGTTCTTGCTTTTGTTTCAAGTTCATGGTCTTCCCTAACTCTAGGTTTCTAATCATGAAATTATACCGTTGTTTGCTACATTTCTTATTTTTTTCAAAAATTTGATTATACTCTCTTGAGTTTCATATCAACAAGATACTTGTATTCTTACTCATCCTCAATTAAAAGGATGAACTTTGCAAATGAATACTTTATTCATTACTTTACTACTATATATAACCTAGTGTTTATCCTTATTTCATCATTTCTTACCACTTCCCATAGTGTTTATGCCCTTAAACTTGAACCAAACCTTATCCTTAAGGTTTAAAAATAAGCCTGAAATTTAAAACACTAAAAACACAAACATATATAATATAATTTAAGAACAAAACATAAAAATGCATAAATATAAAATTTAAACTACTACTAAATTGACAAAATAACCTAAATTAAAAATAATAAGTATGAATGTATCTCTCATCTCACAAAGGTCTATGTGCATATGCGGAATATGTTGAGACATTTCCATCCCAATAAAATTTCACCCGGCAAATGGTCCTTCCTTCCTAATTAGGACAAAACTTCTCAAATTGAGAAATTACTAAAACATTTGGATTGTTCTAACTTAACCAAATAAATAACTAACTGAAATTGAAAATCTAAAATTAAAAACCCATAAGTTGCCTTCTAGTAGTGCTTCATTTACCGTCACTAGCCCGTGCCTATTCATTCGTTTATTCTGATTCTAACTCGAGGTGCTCCATGAGTTTGGATGTTTGAAACAATTGCTCATCCACAAATACTTTGGTTACTAGCTTCAATGTATCACTTCATTATGAGGTAACATAGATAGATGGTTTACAACCAAATTTTCACTTCCCTTTTTATCTTTAATTTCTAGATCAAACTCTTGCAATAATAAAACCCAACTAATAAACCTTGGTTTTGCATCATTATTTCCAAAGAAATAACAGATTGTTGCATGGTCAATGTACATAGTGACTTTTGATCCCACTATGTAAGCTCTAAACTTGTCAAACGCAAACACCACTGCCAATAGTTCATTTTCGGTGGTAGTATAGTTTTGTTGTGTTGGATCCAAAGTCTTATTTGGATAGTATAAAACTCAAAATGTTCTATCTTTCTGTTGGCCTAACACTGCTCCTACTGCATAGTTACTTGCATCATACATTATTTCAAAGTTAGACTCTTAATCTGGTACTACCACTATTAGTGCTAAAATCAACGCAACATTCAAGGTCTCAAATGTGTTTACACATATCAAACTCATTTCAAATGGAACATCTTTTTCTAACAAAGTGCACGGTGGTTTAGTGATCTTTCAAATATCCTTGATAAACCTTTTGTAAGAACCCACACGTCCTAAAAAACTTCTGTTATCTTTAATGTTTTTTGGTATAGGAAGTTTCTCAATTGTTGTTGTTTTGCTTTATCAACCTCTAGTCCATAACCAAATATTTTATGTCCCAAAACAATTCCCTCTCGAACCGTGAACTAACATTATTCCCAATTAAGTACTAAATTTTTGTCTTGACATCTTTTGAATACTAAGGCTAAATTTTGTAAGCATAACTAAAAAGATGCTCCAAATACAAAAAATTCATCCATAAATACCTCCATTATACCCTCCACCATATCAAAAAATAGCCATCATACATCTCTAAAATGTTGTTGGTGCATTGCACAATCCAAATGGCATTCGTCTAAATGCAAGCATTTCTTTAGGACAAATAAACATCGTTTTCTCTTGATCTTCATCTGCTATAGCAATTTGATTATCTCTCGAATATCCATCTCGAAAACAATCGTATTCAATGCAAACGTCTAAATGTAAACGTTCTACAAGGACATTTAAACTATCTAATATCTGATCAATGAATGGTAAAGGCAAATGATCTTTTCGTGTAGGCTTATTTAATTTCCAATAATCAATGCAAACTCTCCACTAGTTATTGTCCTAGTTGACAATGTTTTTCCATTTTCAGTTTGAAAAATGGACATTCCTCCTTTCATTCGTATCATATGTATTGGTGAAACCCATGAATTATCTAACATAGCATAGATGATTCCGACGTTCAACCATTTTAAAATATATTTCTTTACCACTTCTTTCATCACAAGATTTAACTGCCATTAAGCTTCAATTATTTATTTATGATTCTCTTCTATTAAGATCTTATGCATGCAGATAGTTGAACTAATTCCTCGTACATCTTTGATTGTCCATTTTAATGCTGGCCGATGCTCTCTCAAAACTCGAAGCAATTTTTCTTCCTCCAATTCTATTAAAGTTGTAGAAATAATAACATGATACGTTGAACTTTATCCTTATTATTTATATCTCAAATGTTTTAGCAAAAGCTTTAACTCCATTGTTGGTTCAATAACTGCACTCTCCACTTTCGTTTCAATTTTCTCAATACCTTTATGAAGCTTTAGGGGTCCTATTGGTTATAGAGCATTGACTGCCTCCTAAAGTTGACCCTTGACTGCAGAGCTTGTTGTTATGCTTTGTACTGGACAATGTTCTAGCATGTCTTTTGGCGTATATTCGTTTGCTATCCCTAAAACACAATCATACACTACATCTCTGGCATCAATACTTTTACAATGCGCTCCCTCACTTAGAAATTTTAAGGTCTTGTAGATATTGTAGAGAATTTCCATATCATTTACTCGTAACTTAATTCTCCACATATGCAACTGGATATTCGTTTGCTAGCCCATTAAATAGGCTATTCTTCACCATGTTGATGATAGACAGTCTCAAATCGAACTCGCGATCACTTGTGTTTGTAACGACCCAAATAATTTAACTCATGCCACGTGTCACTGTAGGACTCTGACGAGGACTTTATCTAACATGGTGTAATAGGTCAACCCTCAGGAGTCGACACTGAGGCATATTTTTTATTTATGGTGTGTGTAGTTTTTATTTTATACCCGAAAATGTCGAATTTCAGTTAATTATTGGTCCGATTGCGTCAAAACAAGAGTAAGGTTCGATAGTTGGTATGCATGTATATTATGGGTACCCATGCAGGAGTAGGTGATGAAATAAGGCAAAAATAGTTGTAGGACTATAATGCTATTTGATTTAGAGAATATCCTAAGTTGGAGATTTTTTTAAGATTACCACATAACTATAACTGTACAACGCACATCTAAGTAACTTATGATTATAGTGTAGAAATGAAATAAGGCATATGATGTACCTCTAGAGGCGTACTATGGACGATTGAAATTAATGTAAAATTCGCCTTCATTCATATTAAGGAACCAATATTGAATTCAAAGTTCTATAGTGTGCTTGGTAAATATAATGAGAAATAAGGTCATTTCATCTATATAAATGTCTTGGTTGTACGAAATAAACATCGATGAACTAATGGAAAGATTGTCATTTTACACTTTGTATGACACTTGGCATAGGTAGAAATGAGATGGAGTGCTTGGATTTAGACTTAATTAACCTAGGTTAGCTTAATTAACCCATCACAAATGAATTTGAAATAAATGTATAAAGGGTCAGAAGTCATTAGGGACTTAACTCGAATTCATTTTTAAAAGCTCTAAAGAGAAAATTAGAAGGAATCCCACCATAAATGGAGTTGAAGAAAGCTTGAAGACAACAAGGAGTTAAAAATTCATATGGTCTCAAAGCATGTTCTACACCTTCTCCTTAAAACTTTCTCTTATTTGGATTCTTATCCATGCTTTTGATTCCTATTGATTTGTTTTTTTTTTTATAATGATCTTATTCATGCAAGATACTTCTTATTCATACTGTCATTTCCCTAATCTTGCTTGCATCCCCTTTAATTAATCAACAATACACACATATGTATATTGATTAACTAAATTCATGCATGGCTTCATTTAGTGTTTAAGGTTGATCCAAATTAATGACTACAACTTATTGTTGGGTTGGCAAAAATGTATTAGAACCTTGATATGAATATGGCTAAAAAGAATAATAATTATAATAAAATGTGCATTAAGCGATGAAATGGTGCATAAATGGAGGGTATATTCATTAGTTAAGATTAAATTATTTGAGAATTGGAAATTTGAGTACAACATTGAGTAAGCTAATAACTTAGGTATTAATTAGAAAAACTTAAGTACCTAAGTCAAATAAATAAAGTAAGCTAATTCTATTTTATCTAATATGCCTAAGTTGTGGAATAATGAAAATTAGGTCTAAAGACAAATGAATTAATTTACTTATATAAATTAATGACTATTAATAAGATAATGGAATAATTATACTTGAATCATTTAAATAAATAAGAGGGCTTAAATTTAATTGAAATAAATAGCCTAAGTTGATTTTAAGACAAAAATGGGTATAGAAGCTAGTTTGATGTGCCTAAGTAAGCTAATCAAAGAATTTATTATTGTACCTAAGTTAAAGTGGATTTTTATGTGCCTAAATATTAATCTAGTATTAAAATAATAATAATAATAATAATAATAAATGATAAGATTCCAAAAATAAGTTTGTAGAGATTTTTTGATGCATTAAGTGCTTATATATATTTATATATCATATATACATACATATATATATATATATATGTATTTATGTATGTATGTATGTATGTATGTATGTATGTATGTATGTAAGTATGTACTTATGTATGTATATAACCTTGCCTACACCTATATATATATTATAGGAAAAATAATGTTCAGCAAATCATATTATGGATTGAATTATAGTTATTGAGAATTAGTAAGACAAACATACTTTAATACGATATAAACTGATCAAAATGATTACCAAGGACTTAGCATACTAAATTGATTGTCGGGATTGGTTTAGGGAGTGTGTTGGACTCATGAGAGTGTGTGTATTAGCATGATCCGAGGTAAGTAAAACTAGATAGGAAATGCACAGTTATCCTTTCTTGGAATTCCTACTCCCATATGAGTGTCCGAAGGCCAAGGGAGTCTAGAAGGGTGTTTGTTGGCTAGCTAACGGGGCTATGTCCTCGATTCACTGGATTGTTTGGTCCAGATGAGATGTGTTTTATCCAAGGCACCATTGATATCCCTCATTTGCTACGGTCTAGGTACTACAGGCAATGCCGCATCCTAAGACCAGAGTATACTTGCCATTTTCACGACTGTATGACCCTGACCTAGTGGCATCCACACTTAGTGGTCTTTGACTACTTGAGCACCTCTCTGTTGCTTCTTTTAACAATCATTTCTCGTTGTTCTATTCTTATTCAGTCTTATTATCATGCATTCCTTATAGTTTTTTGTTCTATCCGCATGAATTTTAAACTACTTTATTTATTTTAAAGTACTGTTTAAATCATACTGGCTCTTACTTACTGGACTCATCATCTTTGTGTTTGAACGAGTGTAGACCCGCAGTAGAGCATGGGCAAGGTGTCAATACTAGGCGATCTAATTTGAGGAAATCCAAGTGGCCCTCCCTTATTTACTTTTGTAGGTTTTTGATTTTTTTTATTACTTATATACATATATATATGTCATTTTATCACACTTGGGATACTTATTTGGGTTGAGAGATGCTTATGACTTGTATATCACTTTTGCAAACACTCTGCACTTGTCACTTGACGTACATGTTTGTTTATATACATGGTTCCACATATAGGTTGTCCAACTCTTTATTTTCTTACATGTTGAGTTATTTGAGTTATTATTTGCTTTCGCTAACTTGTAAAACTTGTAAAATACTAATTACTTAACTTAAAATTATGAATTCACTTTATTGATGGAATGGATGGCTGACTAAGCGTGCGTTGACCTTGCGAGGGTGACTTAATACGCTAAGGTCGGGCGTGGCCCAGTTTGTGGGGAACTGGGGCCGCCACATTTTGTATCAAAGCATAAGGTTAGATAAGAGCTAGTTGTGAACTCTTGATTAACCCGCAACCAACATAAGACACAAATCAATAATACAGTTAGGACACGAATGGAATTTAGAGTTGAACCCTATGATCCTGACTTGGAGTCTCAGTTGACAAGTGAGGAGAGTTTGGGGAAATTAAAAATTGAATCATATGTGATATTTGATGTATTATGTTATATTATTACCGATAGCTATAAACTAATCGAGAATTCCCCTTCTTTATGGATCGCGATAGCCAATTAGCCTATGGCCAGCGGTATTTGTGGAAGCTTTATGTAAAGGGGAATGGGCCTACTGTATAGGCCACTCCAGCAACTCCCATCGCATTGGAAATGCAAATTATTATGGAGATTGTACTGATATAGACTAAGACGATACTACTAACACTTCCTACTCAGGCAGAGATAGTGCCACTCACACCCACAAATACTAGTACTAGGGCGACAGCCAAGGCAAGAAAGTCGCGTATGTTTTAGAGATATAGACTGACTGAGTTCTATGGTGGCACAAATATCAGGGTAGTAAGGAAGTTCATGAAGAGCCAAAAGAAAGTTCATAACATCTTGGCTACCTTAAGCAGGTAAGAGTGATGAAATCTTCTGAATTGTTGCTTAGAGAGGCCAACGCATGGTGTTGTATGGAAGTTACTAGAGGAGCGCCCAAAGATTAGCCAGAGTTCAGTTTTCAAGAGACTTCGACTACACTAGCGATTAACAGTGGCAGAGTGGCCACGCGTATCGATGTTGAAACTTTGGCCAGCGTCATTAGTACAACATGAAGAGTTGAGACTAGGATTCAGGAGGTACTAATTGCATGTGAGTTTCTAGAAGTTTTCCTAATGATCTACTAGATTACCCTCGACGAGAGAGATCAACTTCATTATAGACTTGGTCCTGTGGACCAAACCCATATTGATTTTGCCATATCGGATGGCTCCTAAGGAACTACATGAGCTAAGGACCCAATTGGATGAGTCATTGGAATTAGGACCCATTCGCCTAAGCATGTCACCTTCGTGCACACCAGTACTGTTCGTCAAGAAGAAAGACGGTAGTCTGATACTCTGCATTGATTACCGACAACTCAACTGGATTACAATGAACAAGTATCATCTCCAACGCAATAATAAATTTTTGACTAGCCTAGAGGAGCACAATGGTTCTCGAAGATTTGCTTGTGGTCAAGCTACCACAAGTTGTGAATTAAGGCAGATGATAGGGAGAAGACTGCCTTTTGTACCTGATATAAGCACTACCAGTTCACCGCCATGCTTTTTAGGATGATGAATGCCCCAGCGATGTTCAAGGATCTCATGCTTAGAGTATTAAGCGAATGTTTGGACATATTTGTGATTGTATTCATCAATGATATTGTTATCTACTCTAGGACTCGTGAGGATCATAGGGGATACCTTAGGACGATTTTGTAAACTCTGAGGAAGCACTAACTGTACGCAAAATTTAGTAAGTGCGAGTTTTGGCTTATAAAGTTTTGATTCCTAGGACATATAGTAGGAGCCAGCAAAGTATCAGTGGGCCCTGCTATGGTAAAAGCAGTGATTGACTGGCCTACAATGAGATAAGTGACGCATCCAGAGTTTTCTTGTATTGGCAGGTTATTAAAGGCAATTTGTTTAATATTTCTTTTCGATCGCTGCACCAATGACTCTCCTGACGATGAAAGAAGTCAGTTTTCAGTGGAATGATAGTTGTGAACAGGCCTTCTAAACTCTGAGCGAACGACTAACTATCGCATCAGTATTGGTGTTACTAGAGTCCGAGAAGGGTTTTGAGGTGAATACCTAAGATTCTAAGGTCGATTCGAGCTGTGTTTTGATGCAGGACAGTAGAGTGATAGCATGCTCGTCCCGATAGCTAAAGATTCATGAGAAGAACTACCCTACTCATGACTTAGATTTAGTAGCAGCGGTATTTGCACTGAAGATTTGGTGCCATTACCTCTACGAAGCAAGATTCACCTTATTTACTGACCATTAGAGCCTAAAGTACCTTTATACTCATTAAGATTTTAATATGAGACTGAGGTGTTAGCTAGAGTTCCTCAATAATTATGACTTGTCCTTGGAGTATCACCTAGGGAAGGTTAATGTCGTGGCAGACGCATTGAGTCGGAGAGGAGTAGACTCAGAGATAGTGACTTGCCACATGACACACGAGTATAAGTTACTCGAGGCACTGGAGTTGATGCATGTAGTTGATATACCGAACACTACTAGAGTCTTAATTTGTAAACAAATGAGGATTCTGACAGTGTCCATTCAGAGTGTACTCGAGGGTCGGTGGCAGACGAGCAGTACCAGAGGTTTATTTGTATATACTAAAGTGTTGATTTGTCTTACTTATAAATGTCATTTTATCACACTTAAGATACTTATTTAGGGTTGAGAGATGCTTTTTACTTTTATATCACGTTTGCATACACTCTACACTTGTCACTTGATATAAAAGTTTGTTTATATACAAGGTTCCACACATAAGTTGTCCGACACTATATTTTCTTACATATTGAGTTATTTAAGTTCTTATTTCCTACCGCTAACTAGTAATACTTGTAAAATACTAATTACTCAACTTTGAATTATGAATTCACTTATATTGATGGATAGGAAGGCTGAATAGGCCTGCGTTGATCTTACCAGGCCTACTCGAGGGTCCATGGAGGCTTACGTCAGGTGGGGCCCTATTTATGGGGAGTTGGGGGCGCCATATTTTGGCTGGAACCTTATCACTCAGTTGTATGTCTTTTGAGTTTGTGGTTTGAAGTAGTCAAGAAGACATCTTTGTCCTCGTACTTTGTCTTGCACTACTAGATCACCTTCAAGTTCATTATTCCCTCGGCCCTGAATTTGTTTTTAGTTTCCCGCTTCATCATTAACCATCTTAGTTCCTTTCTTTTTCTTTCCCTTGTTGGTTATTTCAATCTCCAGATCGTAAGGCACTAGGTCCTTATCACATTGATGATGCATGCACTAACTGGTCCCTGAGAAAGAAAACATAAAATATCAAGTGTAAATTGTCAAACTTGAAACTAAAACTCTCTTATTTTTTAATTTGTTATAAACTTGAAAGTAAATTACTAAAAATAAAATCTTAACAATTTTGTAAACTAACTAAACTAGTGTAAGGCTAAATATCCCCAGCAACTGCGCTAAAAAGTTGATCATAAC
Organism: Stephania cephalantha; assembly: GCA_039657325.1. Classification (NCBI taxonomy): domain Eukaryota; kingdom Viridiplantae; phylum Streptophyta; class Magnoliopsida; order Ranunculales; family Menispermaceae; genus Stephania; species Stephania cephalantha. The sequence goes on along the minus strand of CM077569.1, from coordinate 18,404,325 downwards.
CATATGAATAACGGTTTAGTTGTAGTAATAATGTGATGAACAAAGGTTGAATAAGGATATCATCATCTGGGAAACTTTTATCTGGACACGGTTCACTTAGTTAAGTTCACTCTATTGCTAAGAAGATCTTTTTTTATTTGGTTTTAAACTAAACTATTTATTTTATAAAACAATGTAAAAAAAACTTGTACTTTTATATTGAGAAGATTCTAAGTTCACAACTTCACCTAGGTAATGAATTACTATGCTTTCATCACATACTTCTTTTTTCTTCATTATGTGTGTGCAATGCTCAATTATAAAAGACAGATTTCCTTCATATTCACTTCAACCAACTGTCGTAAAGGAAAATATCTTAATGTGCAAACTATAACTCCACCTATCAGTGTGAATAATGCACTTCTCACGTAGCATTAGGTTCCAAATCTTTAGACTCATATACATTTAAGTTTACTATCCGTGTCTCCCTAATTAATAACTATCTATCAATGTTATATATATTACGGTTGTATTATTCATATCCGGCATAAAAGCTCCAATGGCAATGGTAACTCCTAAAACCTCTAATCAACAAATACGTGATCAAGATTTTTGTAGCATTACACATAGAATCAATACAAATTTTAACCATTGCACTTTTTAACATTATAATCAATTCATATTTCCTTTAGCATAGCATTTATACCATAAGATCCATTAATCCCAAAGATAAATGGACTACTCACTCATCATTATTAACACAAAAATCGTGATATTCATTGTGATCAAAGATTAAATTAAATAAATTCAATTAAATCCAAAAAATAATGCCAATTTACCATAAGTTGAGTCTTCAATGCCTTCCCCTCGAAAAATCTTCTTAATACTAAAAAATAATGTAAACTATGTTATTCTATTATAATCAATGGCGGTGGGTGATAATTGTGGTGTGTACCACGTTCTAATACCTATTTATACTCCTAAAACTCATTGGAATACAATTAGAAACTCTAATTAACAATTCCAAACAAACTAGAACTCTCAAACTTTCTATTTCTATTTTCCAATGTTATCTGTAAGTGATCCACGCCGTGTTTGTAATGCCATAACATTGCCACAACTTCGACCTTTTTATACTAATTTTTCCTTCACAGTAGGCTCGACGCCCTGTGTACATTGTCCCAGCACCGTGTGTACATCCCCATGGTGCCGCCACTGCGTCACCTCTCCTGCACCACTTCTCTTCTCTTCACTCCTTGGTCACGCATTGCCTCCGCCTAGTGCACTCTTCCCACGACGTCAAGCCTGAATGTTACGGCGTCAAGTGTACTTTTGTGCTTTTTCTCCTCATTTCACCATGAAATCACTACTTCGTCTCCTTTATACCTTGTATGCTTGAAAACACATAAATACCATCAATTAGAGCTTATTCTAGGATATTTAGTCTTATTATACTACTAAACTAACCATATATGTAAGTCTAGTTAATCACTTATCACCAAGCTCACTTGTCGGGTGATCATTCACTAGTGTGAGGTGATGATATTTTTTCTTGAAATCATGATTGAGGAATTCAGTTTTACTTTATAGCATATGTTTATTTTCAGCTTCAATGTATCCACTTGATTCCATTTCATTCCATTTTCTAATTTTCCATTACTAGATTTCAATTGTTCTTTTTGGATCATGCATTGGTTGTCCTATTATAATGAACCTTGAGGACAAGGTTCAAGAAAAGTTTGTAGGTATGCAGGTATACGGGTTAATGGAATTCATGAATGATCCGTGATGGATTTGGGTAAAATTTTCAAAATTTTTAGAATTTTTTTAAATTTTTTGGCAAAATACATGTTATAAGATTTCATTTTATTTTATGGATTGATGTTTTGGTAGGTTGTTTACTGATATGTCAATAATTAGAAAATGTTTTATAGTGTATTTTAAGGTTATTTTTTATGTAAAAGGCTATATTACACTAGGTCTTCTCTTGTTTTAGTTAATTTAGGTAATAATTGAAATATTTGAAGAAAATGATGAAAAAGGGAATAAAATGAAGGATTTCACCAAATGGAAAGATTGCACAACGATTCACCAGCGAATCAAAGATCAATTGAAAATCACTACTGGCGATTCCAATGCGATTTGGGATTTGTACTAGGAATCGACAGTCAAATCGATGGAGTATAATAGCAATTTTCCAAAGATTTTCTTAGCGATTCATGTTATAAGTGGATTGGTTGAGGAATCGCTGGAGTCGATTTAGTGGATTTTAGATTAGAACGAGGATTTCAAGTTGGTTTGAGATATGTGTTACATAAGACACTATATATATTAATCATAGACGACAAAATTAAGGGCCTTTTGATAGTTTAACACTTTTTACTTAGTTAGGAGGTCATTGTTTATTGTGTTTATTTGCTTTTGGTGAAGATTGAAACATTCAAGCTTTCAATAAGGTATTTTTAATTATGTCTTTCAATTATTCTGTTATAATGTTATTTATTATTATAAGTGAGTAGTTTGTTAATCTAAACAAACTCCTAACATGAACTTGATCCATTTTGCAATGTAGTCATAATGAGATGATTTTGTGCTTAATGTTTTAAACCAATTGTATTCTTTAATTCAGTGATTTAATAGGTTCTTATTTGCAGATTGCAATCACGAATCTAGATATTTCACGCATAGTGGTCAATGTGCATTGTGGTGTTTTGATTATATATCTAGTTTAAAGTAGTAACTAGGATTGTTTAAAAGGACTATTACCGTTTAAATGTCCTAGGTGGATTAAGATCTAAGTTTAATATTCAAGTGCCTTCTCGAAGGTATTAGATTTAGTAGTTTAAAGTTTTCAAAAACTGTAATGCGGTTTTATTACCTAAAGTTAATTACTTTGAGTTTTCAAAGGGTTAATTCAGTAAAATTAAAATGTGGTTTTTCCACCCGTATAAGGAGAACTGATGCTTGCTAAGGGTTGTCTACTTATTTATGATTAGATTTTAATGTTATTGAATACTTTATAAAGTATTATTGAGACTATGATTTAAGTGACATGTTTGGATGCACGGATTCATGTTTTATTTGTTCAGGATGTTTGTTTAGACGATAATTTTATATTGTTTTCTATTGAATTGAATTGCTTTAAATTTAGTGAATTTTATTTGTATTAATTAAGTTAGTTTTGTTTATTATTATATTTAGAGTTAGGAATCCAGATTGTTGTTTTAGTTAAATTAAATTAAATTAAAATCTATTCTATAGAAAAAATTTGGGGCACTTTATACGGTGAAGCTATTTTGCCACCTATCTTTTCGAAAGTACCGCCAAGTTCTTTTTCATAATTGGATGAAATAAAATGAAGGAACTAAGAATGAGGATATTTTTGGATGACACTACCTTTTGAAAAAAATTCTCTCGATTTCGTTTCCTACAAACAAGTAATTTAGATTTGAAAAATTTAGAACCATTTAGATTTTCAAAACAACACAACCACTTTCGTCCCAATAAAATAGCAAGAATACCACGTATTTTTTAAATATAGGACTTTTTAACTTTTTTTTACTACGGTTTCCGTAGGTGCTGCGTTTTCTTCTCCTTTCTCCGCCTAATACTTTTCTTTTGTTCTTGATTTTCGTCTCCCTTTTTTGGCGATTATAATTACTTAATCAATGGATTTGTAAAGTGAAATTGGTAAGTTTTTATCACTATTATATATTTCTCTTCTTCTCCTAAATGCAACAACCTCAGCTTCGAAAAAAAAACGCAACCCCTTATCTATCTGTTAAAACAAAACTTGATCTTTCTCCCCTTCTTAATGCAATCTTCTGTTGGACGCATTTCAAGGTTGGAGAAACACTTGGGAAAGGAAGACAATTATTACATGTCAATCTTCATCGGGTGGGCTCACATGAACATACTCTTTGGGACTTTCTGTAAGTTCGACTTTGCTATATATATTCATTAATATGATATTTTCATTTCTTTTTTTTCTCTTTTAGATTTATAACAATTTTCGGTACTATTTCTTTAAAGCCATTTTTGGTACTATTTAAGTGTATTTAGATGTACATGCAGTTTTCTCTAAGGAATAACAACTGAGTTGCGGGTGCAAAGGACGTGAAGTGGAAGAAATTGTGCAGTGAGGAAATAAAGACTAATAAAGTATGAATTCGCATTTATTATAGTGAAGGGGCGGATAGGCGAATTGAAATAACCGCATCTTCAGAGATACTACAGTATCACAAAGAGAATTATGGGATAAGATTTGAGTTTGTAGACAAGCATATGGTTGTCTACAAATTCAATTTTTAGTCTTGGTGGTCAAATGATCTCCTTGGAAGTTGGAAAGCAATTTTGGGGCCAACTTCTATGGAACCCTACAATTTTTTTATTGTATATACTCTATTGTATAGGTGAACTAGACAGGTTCACAATAGAGGGGATCATCCCCATTTTTGTAAGGGGAGTGCTTGGCGTACTTTAGAATGGCACAACGCACATCGTGTGATGTGCCATTGCGATGTACTCCTAGAATTTTCCTTTTTGTAAACATGTTTTGTATATTGATGCAATTTCCTTTATAAAAAAATATTCTAATACCAAAAAATTACCATGTACAATAACATCTTGATGGCTTTTTCCTTAATGATATTCTTGCATATATGATAAAGATTTTCGTTTCATTTTCATCTAGAATTGGTGTTGGAAGGGAGTGTAAGGTGCATGAGACAAAAACCCTTTGTTTTTATACCAAAAAAAACTTTTGTTTTCCTAATTTTTTTATATTAAATCGTTTTTCCCTAATTTTTTTTTCAAATTATTTTGAATCATTTTTTGGAATGGGTTTAAATCATTGATACCCTGTTTCAGTTACAGTTGGGGGTGTTTGGTTGGTAGGAATTTGGAGTGAGAATTTAAAGTCATGGAAATTTAATTCCTAGGAATTTATGGAATGGGAATTCAAATATGCGAGAATTAAATTCCATGCAATTTAAATTGTTAGGAATTCAAATTCATGCATTTGGTTGTAGAAAAATTATAATCAGAATTTGAGATTTTATTTTTTCGTTCATAACTAATATCTCTAATAATTTATCTTATGAGTAGTAAAATTTAATAAATTCTTGAATATATCTCCGAGATGAATTAATTGACAATTAAAATTTTTTACTTAAACAATTTAAACGTTATCTACGTTAATTTATTTTAAAAAAATCAAACAAACATAATACAACAATATAATTCATTCGCTTCGAAAAAAAAATCATTAATATAATAGACTGTAGGAAACGATATTATTCTTGAACAACAAATAGGCTCTGTTTTTGGCTAGTGATAATCTAGCTGATAGTTGATAAACTAGCTGATAATCTAGCTGATAGTTGATAAACTAGCTGATAGCTGATAATCTAGCTGATAGCTGATAATCTACTAGCTGGTAGCGGAAAGCTGATAATCTAGTTGATTAACTAAAAATTGTTTGGAATGATAGCTGATTGATTAGCTGATAAATGCAAAATGACAATAAATGACATATGACACAATTAAATATATTAATTATATAATCATATAATTAATTGTTATAAATAACTCTATATTTTATTTACAAAATACAACTTAATACCATAAAATAATTTGTATTATTTAGAAAACTAAATTACGTGTATCCATAAATGCTTACATGAAAATAACTCTATATTAATTTATAAGAATTCGCAAAAAATAAACACATGTAAATAAAATACAATAAACGACTTGAATAACTATACATATACCTAACGTATCATCCATAGTTGAGAAGCAATGTTATTGCGAATATTCTTCATTTCTAGAGAAGTCTCTATAACTTAAAAAAAATAGTAGATTAGTAAAAAAAAAAACTAAAAATATGTAGGATAGCCCACCACTTGAACACTACATTAAATAATATTTTTATAACATATAAAAAAAATTTATACTCGACATTGTTAAAACTTATTTAATATGTAATAAATATCTAACAAGATTATCTATAATTAAGAAATTAATGTGTAATGATTTTTAATTTTAGTGAGATTATTTGTTTTATAATATTTAGGTAATTATTAATCACTATTTTTTTCATTAACAATATTAAGCTATATGTTAATTTTAAATTCAATAAATTTTAATAACGTATTATATAACTGTTGGTCTAGCCTAGAAGAGCTTGAAATGCTGGTTTCGCCTCTGCCAACTCTACTAGGGTATAATCGTGGGGTACTAATATTCGCGTGGTTTATTTAAGTATTTGCGTATTTTGTTTCCACTAATTTGCAAGGGCATTAATTTATTAATACCATGAAAATAAGGGTATAATCGCGAGAAAAAATCCAAACGACGGATTTTCGGTTCAAACGCTACTAAGAGTAGCGTTTCAATTGAGAGCTTATCATCTAGATTATTTTTAAAATAAGCTACAAACCAAACACATCTTAACAAATAAACTAGCTTATCAGCTAGCTGATAAGCTAGTTTGTGCTTACCAAACAGAGCCATAATAAGTGCATCTCAAGTACAAATAATAATAATAATAATAATAATAATAATAATAATAATAATAATAATAATAATAATAATAATAATAATAATAATAATAATAATAATAACAATAATAATAATAAGTGTTTTAAGAATGCCAATACCCATAGTCATAAGTGCTTTGAAATTTTAAACTACTCTACAATATAATTCTCTCCACATTAATCTCCATACTAAAGAAAACAAAGTACGATAAGATATGTGAATTAATAACAAATCGAGAGCTATTAGAAATTGAATTGTTGTTGGTGCTCATGCAACAAATGCATCAGAAAATCATATTTGTCATCGCCTTCCAATGAGAAAAAGCTATTTAAGTCATCATGGTTATTATTGATGAGACAAATAAGTTTTATCCATTCATCACTCCTCAAGCCTTCAACCTTTCTCAATTCTTCATTGACTTTCCCTCTTCTATCAACACTCTCCACCTCCTTCTAGTAAAATCTTACTTCGTGCTGGTAACAATCAACCAAGCGACTCATGTTTTAAGATGCTGCAACATAGACAGAACAAATTGTTGCAAAGTGTTAATTGATCCAAAAATCATGTCATCATTCTTTGATCACTTTCTTCCTCAATTGGTTGACTTTGATGATGTTGGTTGGGAATGAACCTCACTATCGACTGCATTGCCATGATTGTTTTCTTCTATGTTATCATTTTACTCATCAGTATCAGTACCATTTGCCATATCTTCGACATCTCTAACCATATTAGAGAAACTTGCTGTATTTTGACCTGTTGCATAGTCTTTTCCAAAAACCGTTCACTACACGTCATAATGAGGAAATGGCTTATTCCTTACTTTCCTCCCGAATGGATAAATCTATTAAAAGAAGAAAAATATAATTAGAAAATTAAACTGAGTGTTAAGCTTAATTGTGTAACGAATGTAATTTCAATTTCATACAAAAACTTGTACAACAGTGCAACCTTAGCATAGTCATCGAAAATGACGTCTTCAATAGCCACACAAGATATACGATCCTCCTATCCATATCCACTAGTGTTCAACATATGTGATATCGCCTGCTACTTTTACTTAAGAAGTTTCACCTGAGACTCAATTTTATGGTGATGCTTTTAATTTACAACCGGGGATTTTCTCGATAAGCGTCCTATCAAAATATGTTAGATAACTTGACCTAAAAGTCTCATTATCTGTTTTTAGTCTCTTGTTCTCATTCAATTCCACTAAACAATCTACTAATTTTTCATCTTCATTTCTTGTCCAACGACGATGATTTTTTGATGCATCTAATCACTCATTCTATATTGCACAAACTATACATTGCAAAAAATAAAATCATTTGACAATTATATATAAATAAAAAATAGTGCTAAGATGGTTCAATAAAAATAATAAATTATACATGCATGTCTTACGTACCAATACAGTTAAATGAATTAAAAATCAATCAAATCACTAACTAAAAATTTAAAAAATGCATAAAGAAAAATTTGACGAAAAAAAACTTTCTACGTGTTTCTCTTGTCAAACATCTCCTTCGCTAGGTTGTATCTTCATTCATTCTAAACGCTCGATGACTCGATGTGTGTGTAGTGTTCATTTGGCGAATCATTGTCGATATTATCACTAAACAATTTAGCATTTGTATTATTCATTTGCCTCTCCAAAGGATCATCTGATATCTCTTTTCAAATGTGATTTTGAAGGAGGCAACACACAATAACTATACGGCTTTTAGAAGTCCAAATGCTCTTTCGTTCGTGTTTCTTGCTGAAGAATGTTTATTGTTAAAAAATTCTTCAGCTGTGGTAGGTGGATTTTTTCGATCATCTAAATGGTATCGTTGTCCTCTGTATGGTGCGAAGAAACCTTTGCCGTTGGGATAACAACCATTGCAAAGATAATAACATCCAACAAATAAAATTGAATATATTTATTTTTGTATTTTTAAAAAAATATAGTTCATTCAACAAACAAATAATAATAACAACGCATTTACCTTCATGAACCTTAAGTCCATCAGGTCGTGATATTGCATCTCGCAATACTCGAGAATCAGTAGCAGATATCTCCCTACCATGTAAAACGTAAATGAATTGTATTTATTGTGAACAAACAGCTAACATATATGTCGAAATTTTTTTTTTCCTACTTCGAAATCTAGGCCTATCCGAGGCTGGCACGTTGACATAAATGTTGTTTCATCTAATTCTCTTAAGCAGTTCTTAAACCACTTCCATCTACTATTAGTAGAATTCTCAACTACTAGCTTTGGCTTCTTTAACAATATTGGATGAAGACGCAACACAACATTCAATATTGTGTTAAACTGTCGACTAAATGTTTCCCCCGAGTGTGCAAATTGACACTGTATGTCCCAATTTTTAGTGTCATGAGCTATTATATAGAGGAAAACTGCAACCATTTCTTCAAAGGATCTATTTACAATGCCCTTCAAGCCACCAGTTGTCCTAAAAAGATCACATATTTTTTTAAATGCTTTCCTATCGATTCAGATTTTATCAATACATTTTTCGTCATTTCTACTTATTTTTGAATAATAATTTAACTCACGTATTAATTCTCTATTGAAGCATATGTCTTCTATTACTCCCCTCTTTGATAACTTCGTAGTAATGATAATAACTTGAATCATACCGATAATTAATGTCATATCGTTTAATATCTTCATATATTGAATCATAATTGATAATTTTTTTTTATTAAATGGAGGAAGAGCCAAATCTGCAAAGAAATATTATTTGTCAAGATTGTTAATATTATATAATACTACTGAAACAAAAGAAGCACATAAATTATGATGACATAGGCAAGTTGTTAAAAAAATATAAATTATGATCAAATAGGCTAGCTTTTTATTATTATTCATTTATTTATTTGTGGAGAATGTAGGTAAATTTTAAATTTTTTTTTTTTTTTTGTAGATGAAGTCATAGAATTCATTAATATAACAAGGCAATGTAGGCAAGTTGTTAATAGCATAAAACATACACAACAAAAAAAATTATAGAACAAATAATGAAATGACTAATATTAAATCCATATTCTTATAAAAAAATATCAAAGTGTTATGAGATTCATGTGAGACAGAACATGAGGTAAGGTGGATGATGAGTTTCATGTGAGACATAACATGAACCACAAATGTGACGGCCCCTCTCCTAATCTAGGGCACCGCCCGGCCTAATCCCGTAATTAAGCCCTAATCATATCCACGCAGGACTTAACTACGTATTAGTCAGCCTTTTCTAATTAAACCTTTTATTAAATGAATTTATTAGCGGAAGTCTTATTGATTATGCGGAAGCCATTTATAATATCCTAAGTGTGGAAAACCAGGAAATGTCATCGCATAAATATATGTAGTCTTCAAAATTCATTGAAACGATAAAATGGTCTAAGTCAAGTCGGGGAACTAACGCTCAACCCAATATACAACCCCAAAAAAATATCTGAAAGACATATATAAACTATACAATCAAAATATCAAAAGAAGACCTACAATCGATGTAGTGACGCGTCGCGGGCTCAAGGATAATCGCCGATCTTCTCTTTGCCGGCCTGCTGGTAGACGGCTCTGCACCCACCGTCATAAAAAGGACGGTGAGTACAATAATAAAACAGTAATCCCCGATGACAAGTTTAATTTGCATTTCCAAATATTCAAATGGTATTTAAAAGCATATAAATTGGAAAACTGAATAATAAACCATATGCGAGTAAATACCAGAGTTAAACAAGTGATACTGACACTAGGCTAAGTAGTAGTGATTTAGGTCCGGTCGGCAGTGAAACGTGTCACCCCGACCCAATAATCATATAGCACAAGGGACTCTAACCCAAGTGTTACCAGGGACTCTAACCCCGGTGTGTAGACCACCTCAGGGACTCTAACCCCGAGTGTCATACAATGTCAGGTAACGTGTGCCGACATCCCCAGGGACTCTAACCTCGTGATTCGCGCACACCTCGATCAAGTACGGGACCTAAATGCAACAACTACTTTTTAGATTTTCAAGAAATACCAAGTATGGATTGTCAAGGCATAGGCACATCTACAGACCTAAACAAATAATGAATACAAGCCCTCTTAAACATTTATAAGATATTCACTAGCCTAATAGCATGCTATTTATCATTCAATTCACATTTAAAACAACAAGAATAAACATAGCACGGAATGGAATCAATGAATTAAATCAAATGAATGGATATCATGCAAACTAGACTCATCAAATGAGCAGACACAAAGAACACATGATACAAGAGTACAAAAGCAAATAGTCAAAAGGACTATGCAATGATAATAATTAATAGGAATGAAATGCCAAGTAAAATTGTTAATGGGTATACTCACAAAAACAAAGTAAAGTCCTAGCTTTACTGGCCTCCCGTAACTCCAAATCTTGTTTTCGCTCTCCCGTACCCTTTTCCTAGGTTCCTGAGTTTGGTGTCTCATTAGTGCAAGTATAGTGAGTTTATTGTGTATTCAAATTGGTTCAATCAACTTTATTTTATTGAAATATAATTTTCTCAATTTTTCCTAATTTTTTTCCAAAATTTTTCCAAATTTTCTTTCATTTTTCTTCCCTTTTTCTCTTTTTTTTCTGTTTTTTTACTGTTTGGGTCGGGTCGACCCAAACGGAGTCGGACTTCCGACCCTACTGGACAGAACCGGGAAAGGCTAAGCCCATGGGCCGCCAGCTGGCCGTTCGGGGCCCGCCAGTAAGGGGGTGCACGCGCGCGCGCGCGCGCGTGTGCACCTCCTTCCTCCCGATCGAACCAGTTGATCGGAAGGAAGGAAATTTTGTTGTTTTTTTTTTTTTTGTTTTTAAATCCGGTGATGGGGTTGGGGTTGCTCTCCACCCCAACCCCGTCGGCGTGTTCGGCCATGGGGTTCGGCCTCCATGGCCGAACCCCACTCACGGCCATGGCCGGCAGCAACAACAAACGACACAACTCACCGCGATCGTGATCTCGTCTCCACCTCCTCTCCTCCTTCCGGCGCGTTCCTTCTTCTCCTCCTCCTCTCCTCTTCTTCTTCCTCTCTCTCGGCCGAGATCGAAATCGGTTGTGTTTGCATGTGTGGTGTGTTGTGTGTGTGTGGTATGTAGGTGGGAGTGTTTGGTGGACACGTGGTGTGGGCATTAGACAAATGTAATGTATTGTAAGACAAGTGTGTGTTGTTGTATTTGTATAAGTGAGACTCAACTGTGACACCACTAAGACACTTGTCTGTGTTTTCGGGCGTTTCGACGCCCGATTTCGCGTCCGAACCGTGATCTCGCGGATCATCGCGTCGTTAGTCACCCAATATCTATTTCATATGAGTTACTTGACATATTTTTATTCAATTTGTGTGTTTTCGTTTCCCCGACCTAATATTCGGTTCCCGTCAACTACCCGGTACATGCGTCGACACGCATATCGAGGCGTGTCCCCGCTCTCGTCTCGACACCTACAACTGTACAAATCGACTTAGTAAGTCTACACAATACATAACACTAGGCATACACATCAATACAAAAATACGATATACCTCGGCCACGTGCCTCGGTCGGTGTACGTATCACAGTGTAGGTCCCACGTCAAGGGTCGGTGATCCTGATTAAGGAATTAAAACGGGGTTAGAGATTTGGGCCGTGACAACAAAGATAAGTACATAGTAGAAAATTAGATGGTAAATTATCATGCAGAATTGTACATCTAGAAAGGATTGTTGCATAAACGAAATAAAAGCAATCGAGTTCTAGGGTTTCGTTAGGAGAAGATGTTCTTAATTTGGTTGTCGAATCCAACATCGATTGCTTACTAATCATTGGAGTCCTACTAGCTATGAACTAATCAACCATAAATTGTGAAAAATATTACAAACGTTCATCTTAAAGGCCGAGGAAAAGAGGTTGCTTAAACTTAAATGATCAAGAATTTCTTGGTTAATTTGGTTTTCAATTTTGAGGGACTTACCAGAATGTAGAATCTCAATTTACAAGAAAATATATAAGGCAGATGGATTTATAGGGTTTTCTTTGTCTTCTGCATTTGGGAGATGAGGGGTAGCAGGACTTTTTTTTTTGGGGTGGCAAAAGACACTCGTTGTGTTGATGGGTGATTTAATTGTTGAACTCTGATGGCTGCTGAATGTGGAATGATGTATGAGGTGATTTCTTGTGGAAGGTGTGCTTGATCTATAAATAAGGTAGATGTATGTCGTGATCTTCTGTGGGAGGTTTGCCTTATTTTTATTAAAGACTATCCCCTGCTGAGCTCATCTACACATGTGCAGAGGAGTAATTAAATTAAAAAGAAGTTGCAAAAAAAAAAACCGAAAGGATAGTATTCACTAGCTAATCCCCATGCATTCTGCGCATTCCTTGCTGTTCTATGGGCTTTGGTCTAGTACTAACCAAGTTCAAGGAGTGACGAGTGGTGATTCAAAATTTATTCGAAAGTTCAAGAATTTTGTCGATGGGGATTTGAAGTTAGAGCTTGTAAAGAGAGAAGATGAAGGGGTTGCGAGTTATGGAGTAGGAAAAGAGAAGAAAAACCTAGAAAGAGTTTTTGCCATAACTGAGAATTAAAAAATTGGAGAGTGGATAAAAATTGGAGATTTTCTAAGACAGGCCTGCAAATTTGATCATCCCCATTTTCGGATGATGGTGGGATGGGGTGCTAGCTTAAGATCGTGAATTAATCGAACATGCATTCGAAGGAAATTCAAGTCCTCCGAAACACATACAAAGCTGTCATAGAGATTTACGTCTCGGCTCATAGCGACGACGAGTTCTGGTACTATAATTGTGGGAATTTGGGTTTTTGATATAATCTAGCAGGGGTGTATTCAATTGAGATTTTAATAGAATTTTGGTTACTTTTATAAGTGAATGACTTTTATGAAGTTTTAGATTTTGGTAGACTTTTAAAGATTTTGATAAACTTTTATGTAGATTTCATTATGATGACTTTTATCAACATTTAAGATTTTTAGTGACTTTTGTGAACTTCTTAAACATAATTTTGATGATACTAATAGATTATTGTGATTTTTAAAATGAAACAAATATTTTGCACTTTATTATAAAAAAAATAAATAATTATATTTTTTTTCTTAAGAACTATTACTAATTTTTTTAAAAATATTTTTGTATTTTAGTTAAAAAAAACATATAGACATATTAATGAATTACTCTCAAGGTAGTAGCATAACAAATAAGTAAATAAATATCAACATAATAAATAGGTAAATAAATCATCCTTTAGTGGTAGAAAAGAATCAAGTAAGATCATTGAAAATATTTTTTTTTCATGAGAAAAGATCATTGGAAATATTAGTGTAAAAATTTTGCACTTTATTTTTTTATTTGACTTAAGCAAAAAAAAATATTTTTTCCTTAATAATGATAGTTTAAATTCTAAAAAATGCACTTCTTGCATTTTGAAAAAACTATACAATTATTTTCTTCAAAAATAATAATACTACACTTTTTGATATTATAATAATACACTAAATAAACGAAACTTCTTTGTCAAAAAAAAAAAAACTATCAAAAATGTATAGTGATGCAAGAATGAGATTTTGTTAATAATGACATCAATCCATTTTCATCAACATAGATATTAGAGTATAATGGGCGAGCAATGAAATCCAAGAGTTGTGGAGTGATTGGAAAAGTTGATAAAAATAATTGATAAGAAAAAGACCTCTTGTGAACAATGAAGTCCTTATTGAAAAATGTAACCAACAAAAATTAGAAGTCTCTAAAAGTTTCTGGGTTGAGGTGAAGAGAAGTTGAAGACTCCTTTATATGTATTTTTATACAAAAAGTCTACAAAAGTCAAGATTTGTAACCAATCTACAAAAGTCACCAAAAAATTAAATACACCTTACTTATATGAACTCTCTAAAAGTTTAAATTGAATACCCCAAAACTTTTGTAGACTTTTTAAAAGTCTATAAAAGTCCACATTGAATACACCTTACTTTTATAAACTCTCTAAAAGTTTTAAATGAATACACCTAAACTTTTTTAGTCATTAAAAGTAACCAAAAGTTTATTAAAATCTCAATTGAATACACCCTTGTAGATGTTACAAATATTGTTTAAGAAAATATCATGGAAAATATATGGTACGTACCTTGATTTTTTTGATAGAAAAGAAGGAAGAAGTGCTGCAGAAGGAAGAGAGTATATGAAGAAGAGGAGAAGAGGAAGCCCTATTAATAACTAAAAAAATTAGACCGAAACAAAGAGTCTAAAAAAAGATTAGGAAGATCGAAAAATAATAAGATCGACATGTTTGAAATTGCAATTACCACTTTTAATTCAAATTCTAATTCGTTATGAACCAAACGTGAGAATTTAATTTAATCCCAATTTTCACCCCAAATTATTACCAACCAAACACCCCCTTGGGCTTTTTTTTTTTTTTGTCAAACCTCGATCTACATATCTACTTGATTTATCTATAAATTTTATTTAATTTTCAGAATCGCAGTGAGTTTGTAAATTACTTTGTTCTTATTATTTTAGGGGGCCATTTTTTAACATCCATCCCATTTTTTTAGTACACGTGTGTCTGCATTTGCAATTAAAAAAAGA
This sequence comes from Stephania cephalantha, assembly GCA_039657325.1. Lineage (NCBI taxonomy): Eukaryota > Viridiplantae > Streptophyta > Magnoliopsida > Ranunculales > Menispermaceae > Stephania > Stephania cephalantha. The sequence goes on along the minus strand of CM077569.1, from coordinate 18,389,193 downwards.
AGGATTCTCATAGAGAATAACACGTGCTCTGATCATTTAACAAAGGGGCATGTAATAATCAACTTGAATTCACTTTTTAGGATGTGAACCCTAACTCTATTTTGTTGTTGTTACATCAGGATCGATAGCTTGCATTGTTAAAACCTAGGCCAATTATGGCTTTATTTCTAACTAAAAAAATATGAATTCATTATGTAATTAAAGGATACCTATTATCAAAGATGAAATGATTAGTAACAAAAAAAGATGAAATGATTCACCATATTATTTGTTTTACAAAAAAATAAAAATAAATTAAAGGAGTAAATGTTTGATAATCATATTCGTAAATTTCAAGATAATTAAATTTTATTTGATGTGCGTCAAGTGCGAAGCACGTGCCCGGTGACTAGTAAAAATAATAAAAATAATAAAAATAATAAAACTTTTTTTCTTAAAGAATTTGCAAAATCCCTATCAAGACGATCCTACTTATCACTACTACAAAATTTAATTGTATAATAAAGGTGAGAAATTTGTTGTAGACGCTCGATACATGTCAATTTTTGGCGCCATTGTCTGAGATTTTAAAATATTTTCATAAGAATCTTTCTCATTGCATGTTATATAATATTGCAGACTACTAATAAATTTATAAAGAACCGTTCTTGTGAAATTATTAGAAACGTAATCAAGAATTCAGATGATATATTTGATGAACTAAAAAGTATGGTTGAATTATTATTAAGAGATAGATCGATTCAAGGTAAAATTTGTACTTTTTGCAATGAGACAAATCATGTATACAATGAATGTCCGTTGGTGCAACAAAATCAAATTAAAGAGGCTAACACTATAATGAATTATTACACTAAGCCTAATCAACCTACTTACATTTCTAGCAATAAAGCAAATTATCTATGACTAGACATAGATAATGGTGTAGACAGTTAGAATTATCAATAGAACACCACATTAATCGATAGAATAATTGCATTGGAGAATTGATAAACGAATATTTATATGTATATATAGGGTTAGTTTGGTCATATATTTAGTATAAATATCCTTAAATGAGCTCTAAATCATGGTATTATTGCATTTTCAGGAAATTAAGGTATAAAGGAAGGAATTGAGGAAAACCAAGAATAAACAAATTAAAAACACACATAAATACATTTGGTGTCATGGTCACCTGTGTAGACGCTGTGGGGATACAAGACGCTGTGGAGCATAGGGGATGGCGTCAGAAGAGCAAGTGACACTGTCGGGGCATCAGGGAGCAAGAAAATACATATACAGTGGCACCGCAGTCACGGCGTAGTGCATATATTGCAAAGTGCTGGGGCAGTAAGTGACAACGCCAAACACGCAGGAAATTGAAATTAGAGTTTTTATTCAAGTTAAATTTAAAAGTAGGGTTTCTAATTGTTATTAGGGACTATAAATAAGTTTTAGGACTTAGTAAACTCACTACATACTAACTATTAGCCACTATTAGAGTAACTTTGCATAAGGATTACATTGAGTTTGAGTATTAAGAAGTTTATGTGAAGAAAATATTGAAGACTTCAGGTTTGATATTCACGTTTGGTTTCGTTGATTAATTAAAGGTAATATTTATATTAATCTCTGATTTGCAATGATTTCCATTATGAATTGTGATACGTGTGTTTAAAAGAAGTGTGAGTAGTCTATTTATCTTAGTGATTAATGAATCTTATGGTATGAATGCAATGATTTGAATATGAATGAAAAGTGATAATAAAAAGTGCAATGGTTCGAATTTGTATCGATTTTTAGCGTAATGCTTTAGACATCTTGATCATGTGTTTAATGAACTTAGGTGTTAGAATTTATCATGTCCATTGAAGCTTTTAAGTACAACCGTAAAATACACAAAATCAAACTATAGTTGTCGATTAGGGTGGCACGGATAGTAAATTTAGTTAGCTATGAATCCTATGATTTGGGACTTAGAGCAATGTGGATGTTACGTTACTCACACCGATAGGTGGAGTTCTAGTTTTCATATTAGAATCTTCTCCGTTACGACAGTGGGTTGAAGCGGATTTAAAGGAAATTTGTCTATTCTAATTAGGCATTGTACACAACATATTGAGATGTAAATATGAACACAAAGCATAGTATTAAATTACCAAGGTGAAGTTGTGAACAAAAATATCCTTAATATAAGAGTTCAAGTAAAATTAAATTTGATTAGTTAGATAGTTTAGTTTAATATAAAACCAATTAAAAGTAAATTCCATAGCAATAGTTCAAGTTAAATAGGTAATTAATAAATAGTACAAATTTTTTTCCTTAAGGAGATATCCGTGATCAACGTAAATTTATTGCACTATTAATACAATATAGTAGTTATACTTGCGGCATGCATCAAGTTTTCGGCTTCGTTGTCGGGGATAGGTAGCCATTAGAATTACTTTGTTTGGAAAGTTGCTAAGTCTTATTTTAAGTAATTTACTTTCAAGTTTATAAAAACAAAAAGAAAAAAAAATAAAAAGTTTTAAGTTCATTGGCTCTACTGCACTTAATCTACTTTCTTTTGTCTATGGTGTTTCAAGGATGTAAAGATTGCATAGTTATCATGTTAAGGAATCAAATAATGAAATCATTGATCAAATCTCTAGGTTGGTCTATCAAAATTAAGCGGTTGGAGACACTACCAAATACCAAGCACAACTAATCCTGAGTGGTTTGGCATGGATGGGATATCATCAACCATATTATAACTTGTATGGATTTATAAGATTTGTGGGAAGTCAAAGGCATTGCAATTACATACAATGAAAGCAATCATGACATAATTATCAAAGCTTCTACAACCCTCACATTGAAAATGTTTACATATCATCATGGAGTTCTCACGATAACTAACAATCACAACAAGATCAAGAGATTTATGAAGAACCATCACTTACAACTTTAGAGCAATAAGACAGAAAAATGGATGAGTAGAGCGAGTATGAGTAAAGATTAGAGATTTATGTATAATCATTTAATATAAAAGAGGAAGAAGATGATCAAACATTCTTGAGTTTGGAAAATAATTTAGAAGAAATTGCAAAATTTATAAATTCAAGACAAGATGTTGTGGTTGAGTTCGAGGAGTTGTTAATGACTGAAGAAGTATGCCACGAAACATATGAAGAAGTAGAGAAGCCCAATCAAGAGGATTATGACATTACTGATGCTTAAAGGCCAGTTGATTTACTTGACAATGTTAGAGAGGAGATTCACTTTGAGGATATTATGCAACATAATAGTGGTGTTGATATAGAGAAGTTTGAAATAATAATGAGTATTGAAATTAGTGAAAGTTTTGGATCACACAATATGGAGTTTGTGTAAGGGGCAATCAATTTTGTAGGATCACCAACACCATTTCAGCAAGAATTTCAAGATCATTGGAATGGGGAGAAAACTAAGATTTTTGCGGAGATGTACGAAAAGATTTTTAGGAAGATCTTTTTTGCCAAAACATAGCAAGGCGTGCTCCATTACATGAGGTTTATGAAGGATATGCTAGCATGCCATAAAAGGATTAGAGGGTGTGAGGGACTTTGCGAGAATAGATCATTAAAGTAACCTTGGTGCACCACTGTTCTCATTAGAGAGTTGTGATGCATATACCGGGCTAATGACGTTATGCTAAGTGCTACGGGGAGGCAACATAGGGGTTTTTAAAATTTCAAGTTATAAGTTTTTGAATTTCAATTAGTAGTTAGTTATTTAGTTTTATTAATTACAATTAACAAATTTTAATTCTAACTTCTGAAGGTTTGTGTCGAATGTGCAAGAAAGACCATTCGCCGGGTGATGATTTATCACATTGGAAATGTCTCGAGAACTCAACTAAAAAGCGAAAAAGGAGTGAAGGAGTTCAAAGCGGTGAAGTTAAGGTGCATGGACGAATCGAAAAGTAAAATTTATTAATTTTTATATTTTCATGGAGTTCACGCAGTCACAACACCTTGTATGCGTTATACACAAAGTCAGAGGAGCGCCAGAAGAAAATTAGCGAAGAAAAATATGCGAGGACGTGGGTTGTGAGGTCAAAGCCATTGGTATTACCTACGGCGTCGTGAGTGTAAGCCACAATACCGAGATGGCAGCAAACAAGAAAACTTGAAAAACCCCACTGCACCGTTGACGTAGTAACGACGTCGAGGTCGAGTTTAAGGGTTTTAACCCTATTTTGCATCCATTCTTCACACTTGCACTAAGAACCTTACCACAACCACCAAGCATACATCCCTCTAAAGCTAAAATCTGATCATTTTCAAGTGAGATTAGGTGAGCTCTTAGTGATTGAGAGTGAAAAAATAAGTACATTATGGATTTGCACAATTGGAAGAGCTATGAATTGGAGTTTTGGATTTTAATTCCAAAGAGAGCTAGGGTTCCAGTTAGTGAGAAAAGGTAGAGGGCTTGGATTGAAAAAGACTTATAGGAGTGTTCTAAACCAAAAATAAACTCGGCATTGAGGTACATTTACAATTTCATCTAGTTATGTTTGAATTTTGAAAATTTTGATGATACTGTATGAAATTGTGGATTTGAGGTTGTAGGATAGGTTTTGCAAGATTGAGTGAATGTGAGCATTAACATCATCTCGAAAGAATTAGTTGATATCTTTGCATTGTTTGACGTATACATGATCCATGTTATATAAAATTTAATTTTTAGGTGATTTAAAGACCGAGTTGCGCTGCATTGTTTGTTAGTTGCTTCAAATTGGAAGAAAATTGCAAGAACAAGGAAACAAGTTAGCCAAACTAGAGCAAATGATTTTGAGGCATCTACCACTAGAAATCCTAATGATGAAGTGCCTAGACCTTTTAAATCCAAATTGTTCTTTTGTAGAAAGGCTAGGGACCATTATGAGAAAATCCTTCGTAGGGAATTCATTTGTGAAAGGGGATTAATTTGTTGGTCAAGTATGAGAAAATAATGAATAAATTTATTAGGCGACAAAATTGGGAGCAACTCACTCAATATTGTAGAACAAATTACGTTAAAGGAGTGAGTAGGATTGTTTTCGAATTCTATGTCAATGCAAAGTTCTTTGTCGAGGATGAGCCAGTGAAGGTGAGAGATATTTTCATTCCCTTTTAAATGTATGTGAGATTAATACCATATATGTATTAGAGAGCTTGAATTTAATAAGATTGCAATCCAGTTTCCTGGCTAGCATATATAAGAAACCCTATAACCTATACCCTTTTGGAGCTATAAAGAGATCATTGGTTGTCCAAGGACAACAAGGATGAGTAATGAGAGCTGAGAATGTGCCAAAGCACATAAAGAAGTGGAGTGTTAGAAAAGTTTATCGAATATGGCAACATTTTCTTATTGCATCACTTACCCCACTTCTCATCAGAATGAGATTAACAAGCCAAAAGCTGTCTTAATGAGATTACAAAGTACAGGGAGATTGACGCGAGCCGAACGTGTCAATAAAATAAAGTGTCCTAAACATACTATTTTGAAGAATAGTGACAAAGGGTCGATCCCACAGAGATTAGTAGTCATTCTTAGGTCAAAAATAACAAAAAGAGAAAATCAAGGGTTTTAAATAAATAATTTAATAATTTAACTAACAAAACTAACTAAACTAAATAATAAAAATAACTTTCAAATAGTTTCAAGATAACACCTAGGTCTACAGTTCCATAAATCAGAATCAGGATTAAATGGCAAATCATGGTCTTCAATCTTTCCCAAAAATCATTAATTTATATTCTCCTTGATTAGCTATAGAAAATCGACATCCTCTAGAAATTCATCGTTCCCCTAATCTCGATATCTAGGATATCCATCACTAACTACTTTCCTAATTAATGTATAACCCTAGACATCCGCCAATCAGGTTTAACACACTAACCGAAGTAATATGGATTTGTGGGAACACTTATCCTAAATAACCGAATTGCATCCGCTCCCGATTTAACCTAGATTCAATTGTTGCACACTCAAGAACTGAAAGGGTTTTACGGCAAACGGGTGAGTGTTCGTCACTTTATTTGTCCAAAAGCACAATTACACGGATACTAAAGGTCCAAATAACTATAGATTGTCCCCCTAAAAGCATGCATCGACCGTATATATACCCTAGATCTAAACCATAATCTTAAAAGCAACAATAACGCAATAGGAGAATTTAAAATAAAATAAATAATAAAATAAAAGATCTCACATAATATGTCATGAATCCATAGTCTCGACTTGTTTCCTCTCCGACCTAGGCAATGAGTTGATTAGCCGAACATGGCTATCCAAGAAAGTCGATAACAATACAATAATAGTCGATGTTCTCAAAATATATTAGTCGGTGATCAAAATATAGTACCATAGGTTCCTAATATATAAAACTACTAAAAATTGGTCCTTGGATGTGAGAGAAACTAATTTTGTGGTATCTTTATTGACACGTGCGCCGAGGAGCATCTAGGGGTTATTTTTTGGTCAAAAACTGATGTCCGCCATGTGTCCACTGACGATTGGTCCATTTTCCGGTAGTGTGCTAACGTGTCCACTGCCTATTCGACGTGCATGACGTGCTGTTTGGTGTAAGGGCGACACGTGTCAACAGCTGATTGGTGAAGAAAATAGAGATCGCTGACGTTGCGCATTGAGATTGGTGGAAGAAGCTGCTGTGACGTGGTGGATAAAAGAGAGCGTGAAAAGTGGCAGCAAGGGAGGCGGTGAAGAAGTCTCGCATGCATCGTGCAAAAATCCGGGAGACCGCACAGATGCGTGTCTCGAGGCGTATCTGATGGAAGCTGAAGAGAGGAGAAGATTGCTAGTGTGATATGGTGTTGGTGGTTGGTGATGTGGCAGAATTTGATCGGAGCCGCATGGCAGCAAGAAACGAGCTTCGCCAATGCGTAGGCGACACGTTGCTGACTGCTGGAAAGGCATGAATGCTTCGCGAGCTAGGCCAATGGACGGCTGACATGTGGCACGTTGAGATGAGCTGGACCAATAGTATGCTGCCACGTGTTAATTGTTCTACTGATCCTCTATTCTACCCAATGCGCAACACGTAACTCGAGGCAAATAGTTCGCCGTGTGATCAATGCATGTAAATACTCCAATTTGAGTATTTTTTCGCTATGAATTCAACCACGTACTCCATTTCACCTGAAAGACCAATAAATCTAACTAAATATATATTTTAGAGACTTTCTATATTAAATATACTAAAAAAGACTAATAAAAACATATAAATACCGACTTATCAAATACCCCCAAACTTAAGACTTTGCACGTTCTGAGCAAAGGTGTAGATGACAACACAAACTAAACTAGACTCGTAATATAAATATGCAATAACCTAATTAATCCTATACCCGACACAAATTCATGGTGTTCCTTTTGTTTACATATTCACCAAGTTAACAAGCCAATCAAGAAACTTCGTAGTTATGATTTGTCAAGACTCACACAATTAAGATCACACTTTCAAGACATATATTCGGTTAAAACAAAGGCCATCAACTACTTACGAGTTTTCTTGGTTTATATATTCAAAAACGCAAGTTTAAAAATCTCACTTAATCTAGTGAAAGCATTCAAGCTAAATATTTTACTAGAGGAGTTTTCACAACTTCCGCCTTTATTCATTATTTACAATAAATACGGTCCCTGCTTCATTTCCTATAGATCGATTTTCTCACTTTCTCCCACCACAAGTTTCCCTGCTCCATTTCTTATGGAAACCTGTGGGACTCTCTATATTAAGAAAACTCATGTTAGCCCTTCTCACTTCCACTATAATCAAGCAAATTCTCTAAATATGGGTCAAAATATCAATACTTGCATAAGTCTGACCGTCTACTCCATTTCGTTATCTAGCACAAAGTCCAACCATCAACTAAGTCCATAATCATGAAATCATATAAATGCTAGGTACGCACTCGATTGAGTGTTTTTCCTAGTTTTCCCTAAGTTTCAAGTAAGAAAAGTAACCATAATGTACTCATCCACAACCAAAGACATGAAACAAAGTTTCGGCTGACTATATGCAATAAAAAAATAAAAAAACTATACTAAATACATGCATGAAAGTGTATCATATCCTAATGAAATGAGAGAGATATATGAAAAGACAAGAAATGAAAGAAATAGAAAAAATGATATAAAACACCACCATTACCATCTATCAATCACATATAACCGCATAAAAAAATAAACGATCTCACCGGCAGTCTTTCGCAAAGAATCCATCAAAATCAATCCATAATCCCTAAAATACCCCCAAACTTATTCTGAACCTTGTCCTCAATGTTCAAAACAAGTCAAGGCATCCATATAACAAAAAGAAAAAGACAGTCGTGAAGTAGAACATAGATAAGAAGATGATACAAATGCACGCATGACAAAATGTCTATAAAAACAAGCAAACGCACAAAATCTCTCATGTGCAGGTGACTAAGGAAACTATAAAAGAACAATCATAACAAGAGCAAGAACTAGTAAACACAGGAGTTAACTGAAAGGATTCCTATCAAATCTTGCGAGCCCGAAGTCTTTCAACTAAGGATGAAATCAACAAGATGATGGAATAAAGTCTAGGGTTTTGGGTCTAATAAAAAACACGCCACTAATGCGGCGACTTAAGTTGGATATGTTCCAACCAAGTTTCAAAACACCTAAAATTCTATAAACATGTTAATTCCTAAAAAAAATGCTCAAATTACGCTAAAAAAATGTAATCCAAAGCCAAACCTACAAAACTCAACAGTGCTCCAATCCTCCAATGAACGTCAAACGTAACATATCACCTGTAAAAATAAAGAGACCAAATTAGAGTGTTATTAAACATAATAAAAAAACTAAAACTAAACCAAAACTAAAATAAATGCAAGAAATAAAAAAAATGAAGTTAGGATGCCTCCCAACGAGCCGCCTTTCTTTTAAGTCTTTGGTTAGACTTGGTGTGATTGATCACGTGCTAACCTCTCTTTTAGAGATGTCAACAACGAATGGCGCATCTACGTATTTGGGCAATGAAGCATGCACGCCCTGTTTCAGATTTAGGAGCTCATTCGGGACTTCCAACATGAAAGAATCTATCACATCAGGATCGTCCAACACAAAGGTGTCGGCAGTGTAGAAGATCAGCGAACACTCCTTTACTTCCACCCTCTTATAAGGTGTACCAAATGTGCATGAGAGGGTGGGTGGTTGCACCAATACCAGAGGATGGTCTTCCTCGCTTTGTATCTGTGGCTTCTCCGGCTTGTCTGAAATGAAAATAATTTTTATCTCATTTTCCCCCTCATCTAGTGCAATGAAAATTTATGGCTCAATTTGAAAGACTTCACGTCCTTCCGCTGTTTCTCTCAAATAGTCCTCCATCTGTGTAGCCTCATTCACCTCAAAACTTTTCAATGTATCAACACTCACATCCTCCTCTAGGTTAAAAATTGGTTGTGTACTACAAAACTCTTCCTCGTCAGTCATATTTTGAATCCTGACATTATATTGAATAAATTGAGTTTCCAAGTCCTTCAAGCCTGGAATCTCAAAATTAATTTGTCGAAGCTCTTCAAAAAGCCGTTGAAACTGTTGTTGATTATCTATCAATTGCTTCATCATATCTTCCATGGAGGTGTTTTGATGAAACTATTGATTTCTTTCATGCTGAGGAATCTGCGGGTTTGACATGAGCCCAAAGAAGTCGGGTTGTGGTGATGCATAGCTAGAATAGTGATAATTCTCATACTGTGGACAATAGGGACAATCATGTGCAGAATGAGAATAGTCTCCAAAAATTTTGCAAACCTCGACCTGTTGCACAAAAGAATTCATGGTAGAAAATTGATATCCATTATATGACATACCAACCCCATTCAAATTATAATAATGTGAGTATTCGAATTGACCATAATTATGGGGGTAGGAGGAGTCCATCCTGGGGTTGCCTGCATACATGTTAAGGGCAAGGGACAAGATAGGCAAAATAAAAATTACAAAAAATAAAAATAAAATAAAACCAAAGAAAGGAAAATACCAATTCCCGGCAACGGCGCCAAAAATTGACGCAAGTCGAACGCGTCAATAAAATAAAGTGTCCTAAACCAATTATTTTGTAGAATAGTGGCAAATGGTTGATCCACAGAGATTGGTGGCTGGTAGTCTTTCTTAGGTCAAAAATAACAAAAAAGGAAAATCGGGGGTTTTAAATAAATAATTTAATAATTTAACTAACTAAACTAACTTAACTAAATAAATAAAATAATAAAAATAACTTTCAAATAGTTTCAAGAAAACACCTAGGTCTACAGTTCCACAAATCAGAATCAAGATTCAATGGCAATCATGGTCTTCAATCTTTCCCAAAAAGTCAATATTTTATATTCTCATAGATTAGCTATAGAAAATCGACATCCGACAGAAATTCGTCGTTCCCCTAATCTCGATAGCTAGGACATTCGTCACTAACTACTTCCCTAATTAATGTATAACCCTAGACATCCGCCAAAAAGGTTTAACATACTAACCGCAGTAATATGGATATGTGGGAACACTTATCCTAAATAACTGAATCACATCCGCTCCCGGTTTAACCTAGATTCAATTGTTGCACGTTCCATAACCGAAAGGTTTTTACGACAAACGCGTGAGTGTTCATCACTTTATTGGTCCAAAAGCACAATTACACGAATACTAATGGTCCAAATAACTATAGGTTGTCCCCCTAAAAGCATGTATTGGCAGTATAGATATCCTAGATCAAAACCATAATCCTTAAAAGCAATAACAACGAAATGGGAGAATTTAAACTAAATTAAGTAATAATATAAAAGATCTCACATAATAAGCCATGAATCCATAATCCCTACTTGTTTCCCCTCCGACCTATGCAAGGAGTTGATTAGCCGGACATTGCCATCCAAGAAAGTCGATAAGAAAACAATAATAGTCGGTGTTCTCAAAATATATTAGTCGGTGATCAAAATATAATACCCTAGGTTCCTAATATATAAAACTACTAAAAGTTGATCCCTGGAGGTGAGAGAAACTAATTTTATGGTATCTTTATTGACACGTGCACCGAGGAGCATCTAGGAGTTATTTTTGGGTCAAAAGCTACTCTCCGCCACGTGTCCACTGCCGATTGGTCCGTTTTCTTGTCGTGTGTTGACGTGTCCGCTGCCTATTGGACGAGATCGCTTGCATGATGTGCTTGTTGGTGGAAGACCGACACGTGTCAACAACAGATTGGTGAAGATAATGGAGACAGCTGATGTGGCACGTTCGGATTGGTGGAAGAAGCTGTTGTGACATGGTGGAAAAAAAAAAGCGCGACACGTGGCTGCAATGGAGGCGGTGAAGAAGGCTCGCACGCATCGTGCAAAAATCTAGGAGATTGCACTGATGCGTGTCTTGAGGCATGTCTGATGGAGGCCGAAGCGAAGAGAAGATTCCTGGTGTGATGTGGTATTAATGGTTGGTGAAGTGGCAGAACCTGATTGGAGCCGCGTGGCAGCAAGAAACGAGCTAGGCCAATGCGTAGGCGACACGTGGCTGACTGCTGGAAACGCATGGAATGCTTGGCGAGCTGGTCCAATGGATGGTTGACATGTGGCACGTTAAGGCGAGCTAGACTAATAGTATGCTGCCACGTGTTAATCGGTCTGCTGATCCTCTATTCTACCCACCGCGCAGCATGTAACTCGAGGCAAATAGTCCTACGTCCGATCAATGCATGTAAATACTCCATTTTGAGTATTTTTCACCACGAATTCAACCGCGCACTGCGTTTCATCTGAAAATGACCAAAAATGTTATTAAATATATATATTTTAGAGACTTTTTATATTAAATATACTAAAAAAGACTAATAAAAACCTATAAATATCGACTTATCGGAGATCAACATCAAGGAGATCATACACATCAAATGAAGAGAGTCCATTATGTCGGAAAGGGACAACAAATTGTTGTTTCCTATCTTGACTACTCTTATGTGCTTAAAGGGTTGAATGAGATTGAGAGATGACAAAGAATTTTATATGCATGCCTAACCAACCTTGGATGAAGCTTTCATGCTTACGCATAAATCACCACCCGGTTACTAAGACTCTAAGGAGGAGAGAGAGAGGGAAAATGGAGCTAGACTTGAGGTCAAGTTGTTGGTTAAGAGGAAAGAGGATCAGGTAGTAGCAGAAGCAGCAACATTAGAATTAACCAAAGAGCTAGATGAGGAAAATCAAGAAAAGGAGGAACAACAGCGACAAGGATTTACAGAGTGTTATGAGTTTAACAACCCCGAGTTTGGAGAGTAGGACATGGACAATCCTGAAGTCTTTCCACCACCTTCATTAATACGAGCACCTATACCACCACTAGAGGATTTGACTCCACGACAGCAGAGGCTATGAATAGTAGAGATGATGAGACACTACCATGAGAATAGGGCACAATACGCAACACCGATGGAACGGGTACCGCAATTTCATGTTGTTTGTAGATCATCATTTATACCTAGTTAGATATGAGAGGAGTAGATGGTTGAGACCCACTGATAGGTCGATTGCTTTTCAAGTAGCACTAGCATACGTCTTTAATCAGGATTTGGTGCATAGCATGTATGTGGAGCGTCCATTGACACCACCCCAAGCTGGAGCTGATGATGCAGATGATGATGATGAAGCGCAGTCCTGAATTTAGTGTAATAGGAATCCTTTAGACTTGGGGAGTTAAGAGTGACTTTGATACCAATTTTTTTTAACATTAGGGATATTGTTTTAACTATTTAATTGTTCCAACTTTATTATAACTTTTGTTATTATATAAGTTTGTGTGTTTTAGTGTTTTAACCTTTGAGGCATACTTTTAAACCTTCTGGACAAGGTTTTGTTTAATTTTGGGGGCAGCGACACTACATCACACTGTGGGAAGTGGTAAGATTGGATAAAAAATAAAGATAAACACTGTAGGTATGATCGTTTAAAATTTTAATTTGAAGCATTTAAGGAGAAAAGCATGGTAGTGTATAAACTTTTTGTTTTTCTTATTATTTGAATGTTTAAGTAGTATAGATTAGGTTATATATAGTAATATGTAATGAATAAGTAGTTCATTTGCTTGTTCATGCCTTTAATTATGGATGAGTAGATTTTAAGTATCTTGTTGATATGAAACTCAATAGATGTTTTTAAATTTTGAGGAAGAAATAATAAAATGTATCACACAATGGTGTGATTTTATGATTAGAAACTTATAGTTAGGGAAAACCTTGAGCTTGAAACAAAAGCAACAATTGTAACACTTCTTGTGGAAGAATTTAGACCTCTAAGGATTCTATAATAAGTGTAAATGTTACATGCAAATAAAAAGCAAATAAAGAGTTAATGCAAAAGGGGAACACATAGGCATTGTACATGAAAATTTGGAGTTAACTTACTTGATTTAGTGAAAGTAAACAATGCTTAGAAAAGTTCTAGAAAGAAAGGAAAAATGAGAGAATCCCACAAGTTCTACAGGAAATGGAGCAGAAAAGTTGATTGTTGGAAAATATGAAAAGAATGAATAAGAAAAAGAGTAGGGACTGAAAAATAAAAGAAAATAATAAAGAGAAGAAAAAAGAAAAGAGAGAAATAAATAATTAAAATAAGGCAGAAGTAAACTAAAAATCTTCAAATAAAAGATTTAGCTCGAGTACGAGTAGCTAATTAAGTCAAGTTTCTATTCCCACTATGTTAAGTCCTATAGACTCTTGAAGTGCTAAAGTCTACCAAAGATGAGTTTGATCTATGTTTATTTATGAATTCATGAGCTTAATAACAAATCATGAGATTGTACACTTGCTAATTGAGTGTTGAAATGAAACATACTTGAGAATAGTGAGGATTTCTGGTTGTGATCTACTTTGGTGTTTTGAAAGTGAAGTTATACATGTTAAAGCAACATGCCTTAAAAATATAGGTTTTTGCAAAGAGTTACTGTTGAGTTGATTATTAACTTGAAAATTACTGAATTGAAGGATACTCCATGAACAATATAAATTGAATGAGAACTAGTATTAGGAGACTTAGTAGAATACACCTTTGCTCGGGATGCGCAAAATTCTAAGATTAGGGGTATTTCATAAGAGATTATTTATACATATGTATAAGGTAAGTTTAGTCGTATATTTAGTATAAATATCTTTAAATGAGTTCTAAATCATGATATTATTACATTTTCAAGGAATTAAGGTGTAAAGGAATGTGTTAAGGAAGAATGAAAAGAAATAAATCAAAAACCTACAAAAATACATTTAGCGTTGTGGTCACATGTGTTGACGCTGTGGGGATACAAGGCACATCGCAGGAAGGAAAGGCAAGGCGTGGGAGAGATGAAAAAGCAAAGAAAACAAACTATTGAGGTCCGGCGAAGTGGCGACGCTGTGGAGAATAGGGGACTACATCGAAGGAGCGGGTGAAAGTGCCGGGGCACCAGGGAGCAAGAAAATGCATATGTAGTGGCGGCGCAGTCATGGCGTAGTGATAAGGCATAATGACGAGGCAGCAAGTGACATCGCCATACACGTAAGAATTAGAAAGTAGAGTTTTAATTCAATTTAAATGGTAAAGTAAGATTTCTAATTATTATTAGGGAGTATTAATAGGTATTAGGACGTGGTAAACTCACAACATACTAACTATTAGCCACAATTAGAGTAATTTAGCATAGAATTTACATTAAGTTTGAGTATATTGAGTTTATGTGAAGAAAATTATTAAAGACTTCACATTTGCAATTCAATTTTAGTTTCGTTGATTAATTCAAGGTAATATTTATATTCATCTACGATTTGCAATGATTTTCATTATAAATTGTGATATGTATGTTTCAATGAAGTGCAAGTAGTCTATTTATCTTAAGGATCAATGAATCATATGGTATGAATGATATGCTTTGAATATGAAAAAAAAGTGATAATAAAAAGTGCAACGGTTAGAATTTGTATTGATTCTGAGTATATTGCTTTAGACATCTTGATCTCGTGTTTAATGAACTAAGGCATTAGAAATTATCATGATCATTGATGCTTTTAATCAAGACATGAACGACACATTCCTAAAATACACACATTCCTAGAATCTTCTCCGCCATGACAGTGGGTTGAAGGGGATTTGAAGGAAATATGACTATTCTAATTTGGCATTGCACACACCATATCGAGATGTAAACATGAACACAAAGCATAATATTAAATTATCTAGGTAAAGTTGTGAACTAAGACATCCTTAATATAAGAGTTCAAATAAAGTTAAATTTGATTTATTAGATAGTTTAGTTTAGTATAAAACTAATTAAAAGTGAATTCCTTAGCAATTGTTCAAGTGAAATAGGTATTTAACAACTAGTGCAAAAACATTTTCTTAAGGATGATATCCTTGATCCACCTAAGTTGATTGCACTATTACACAAGCTAACTGTTACATTGGCAGCACATATCAAGAATTCAAATAAAGCAAAAGATTAAAAAATTCAAGCGTTAGAAGATGATATAGTTGAAGTAAAAAATCAATTAAGTCACATGGAAATGCAAATGAGTCCATGGCTTAACAAATGCAAATTACCATCTCAACCTTACCCTAGTTCATATGCAAAAGTGACATTTTTAAGAAGTGGTAAATAAATGGAAGAACCAAAAATGCTAGAAGAAATAGTTCTTGAAAAAGTCTTAGAGGCTGAATTAGAAAAAAGAAATTAAAACTAAAGATAATAAATTTTAAATGAAGAAAAACAAATCTCAAATGCCATTTCTCCACCGTTTAGAAAACAATAACAACGCTAAGAAATGACAAAAAGAAAAAGAAATCTCAAATACCTTAAGGAAAGTGATAGTAAATATATCTTTATTCGAAGTCATCGAAAACGTTCCTAAATATATAAATTAGAGAAGATCAAGGAGAAATCAGTGGATTTGGAGTAGGAGGTGTTGATCAAGCTAGGTGTTCATCAAACTATGTACACATCTCTCTATTTAAGTTTGAAACCTATTCTGGTTTTTGACCATTTTCGGAAGTTAGATGATTAAGTCTTTGAAATTAGTTTTATATTTGGATTCCTCATTTCAAGCTAATTATCCAGCTATTAAGAAGTTCTTAATTTAGTTTTGAAATTAAAAAGATATGAATTTTTGAAATTTTAAGTACAAAATGGTAATTCTGCTTATTGTATTATGAACCTACCTATGTAATTTGGTCATAAATTGCCCATTTTAAATCGAAATGAACCCTATATGATGGCATTTAAAAGCTAACTCAATAAGGAATAACTTTGTCCTATTAAAATTTTTTAGTTCAAATATTTTGATGTCCAAAAGTGCTATACAAATAGCTGATTAAATGTATTACGAGATTTTTGAAACTAAATTTGTAAATAGCATAACTCCCTAATTACTCATCCAAATGAGCTCATCTTTTAGTATGTAGTTATTCTCTATGTTAGCTGCCTTGACCAAAAGTCACGAACTTTGAAACTATAGATTAGGAGAAATGAATTTTCTAAATCTGCTGGTTAGATTTAGTTCTAATTTGAGTTGTATTTAGTAAAATTGCGATATCACTTTTGTTTTAAATCAAGATTTTACAAACCAAGCCTTTTCGAAAAGCTAAGTTAAAGATCAAAACTTTTATATAAGGGAAGACGTTGACATTCAAACAATTTTATGCTTAAAAGTGCGCTGCAATACAAGACTAAAATTTCAATATTATTTAGTCTTACAGGTTTATTTTGGGTTAAGGTTCCTAAACCCATTTGAATTGACCTAAACCCAATTTATTTTGATTAGTTTGATATCAAGAACCTAAAGAAGAGTCTTGAGAGTTCAGATACAAGATACGAGGTGTTAGAATATTGAAATAGCTTAAAAAATTATGTAGAATGTAAGTAAACTAATTGAGATATTTATTTACATTTCATTTATGTTTACTTGTTCACTTCCAGTCAATTAGACTAATTTGCCATTTTATTCCATATGTCATGACTTGTTGTCCTTTCTTATTCATGAGGTTGCTTTCATGGTATGGATTGTTGATTAAATGATTTTATTGACTCTAAATAATGTGCTATGTCATTTTTTAATGTTGATACATGTAGTCAATGAAATAGCTTGCTATTAGGTGGTGGTTTATGGTATTATATAATATATTTCCTTTATGCATTAGTTATGCAATTGTTTTATTAGATTCCAAAACCATGTCACTCCTTGAAATATGAAACTAGTTCTTGTATCTAGGGTCATTACATTATAGAGATCTGGCAGATATATGGGCGTCACTAGACTTCCAGGTGATCGGGATCTCTCCACTATTTCGTGCAGCACACGAGAAATGAATCCCGAGGTTGTTGGCAAGCATAACTTGGGTAGCATCACGGGGTATGGGACCCAGGGTTGTTGGCAATTATATATTGCAGGTGACTGGCACCAGCAAAAGGTTATAAAGGCAAAGAGCACTGCTCAAACCTTCACACTCAGCTCCATCCTTATATAGTGGACAGGCTGATGTGATGAAGATCATGGCCGACCAGCCCTAGATCATTACTACTTAGCCAAGTGTCAGTTCATTTTGTTTAACTAAAGTATCTCTTTACATGTTCTCTTTTCAGCATAGTTGCTATTATCATGCTTTTAGATACTTGAAGCATATTTGAGAATGTGAAGAAATATCTCTCAGTGTTACTTTCTACTTTCCTGTACACACCGTCCTTTTTATGACGGTGGGTGCAGATCGATTGAGTAGCAGGCTAGGCAAATAGAAGATTGGTGACTACCTATGAGCCAGTGGAGTGCTGCTACACCAGATTTTGTAGGTTTTGACTTTGATATATTACTTTTATATGTATTTCATATAATTTTGGGGTTGTTTATTATGGGTTGAGAGACTAGTACCTTGACCAGACACATGATGATATATTTGAAAAACATCCGCTAATTTGTTAAGACTTCTGCTGAATAAACTTTCAAGTAAGTAAAATTTTAATTAACTCTGATTTATGAATTGATATAGGATAGGTACATGTCTATTTGAAAAATAACCAAATTTTCTTACATCACGAGCTCTCTAATGGTGTTGGAGTTTATTTGCATGTCGAACAAGAAATCATTAAACTTATATATTCCTTCGACTTTAGATCTCACGTTACTCACAAATCTTTAGGTAAATCAAAGGCTCACATTTAAGCCATCACATTCCACTAGTTAAAATCAAACTACTAATTGTCCCTTTTTGTATGACACATAACAGGCACCTTATTTTCTACTGGTCCACCTACTCATGTCATAAGACATTTTTCATTTTGCCTATGGCCTTTTAAATTAATTACATTCAAGTCTAATTCCACAAATTTAAAAGTTGCCTTTGAATTTCACTATATTTACAATTAAACCATATGCATATTAATCAAATTTAATACACCACTTAGGCCAAAATAAATCAAGTTAATAGTAGATCATGATACTAGCCTAAGTTATATATTTTTCGCCCAATGCATATCTCGAGGCAAAAACTACGCCTCGCCTTGTCTTGTGTCACATGTGTATTTATAATTATTTAATTATTTATTAAATATTACACACACACACCAAAACTATTACTTTATTTCTTTTGTACACTATCGTTGAGCATGGCCACGTCACTCTGTCAAACCGAGTTCGGGCCTCCGATCTGGTCAGATCGGGCTGAGTCTGGTCTGGTCAGTGACATGATGTCACAATCTTCCCAACTTAAGGGATTTCGTCCTTGAAATCTAAATTTTACCTGAATCAAACAACTCGGGAAAGTGCTCTCGCAAGTAAGTCTCGCGCTCCCGCACGAACTCTTGGTCGCCGTAGAACTGCCACTTGACCTTCACAAGGGGAATCTCTCTATGTCTTAGGGTCTCCACCTTCTGGTCAAGAATCTCAATCGGCCGATCCTCGTAAGTTGTTTGTGGTCCGACTACTAATCTGTCCCAGTCCATTATATCTCTTGTTGTACCTCACATCTCCTTAACATAGAAACGTGAAACACTGGGTGTACCCCTGACATCTCTGGCGACAATGCTAACCAGTAGGAAACCTTCCTAAGTCTCTCTGTGATATCAAATGGTTCTTTATAACACTGTGTGATCTTCCCCATGAATCCAAATCTGTGGTGTCCCTGCATAGGTTACACTTTCTTATATGTAAAGTCCCCATTCCCGAACTCAACTTCCGACGTTTCAGATTGGCATATTTCTCTTGCTGATCCTGTACTGCCTGTAATCTTTGACGAATCAACCTTACTTTCTTTGTGTGATCTTGTACCACTTCAGGCCCAACTGCCACTGTATAGGCCACCACTGCCCAACATGACGGTGTCTTACACGGCCTGTTGTATAAAGCCTCAAACGACGCCATCCCGATGTTTGACTGATAACTATTATTGTAAGAAAATTCATACAGGTGTAAATACGCATCCCAGTGACCCCCGAACTTGAGTATACAAACCCGTAATATTTTATCAAAAATATGGATCAGCCTATTTGACTATCCATCTGTCTGTGGGTGATATGCCATACTGATATCTCTAAAACACGCATCACAAATACGACCTCTAACAACTCGAACTCTAGTCGAATCTGTGGCACTAACTGCCTCCGGCTTAAGGCATCTGCAACAACGTTCGCTTTTTTCCGGGAGGTACTCGATCGTAAAGTCGTAGTCTTTCAACAACTCGAGCCACCTTCGTTATCTCATATTCAACTTAGTCTAAGTGAAAAAAATACTTGAGACTTTGGTGATCCGTGAACAACGTAAACCTTTCTCCGTATAGATAGTGTCAACACAACTTCAGTGGAAAGATTACCGCTGCCAACTCGAGGTCGTGGACGGAGTAGTCCTTCTCGTCCACCTTTAACTAGCGAGAGGCATAGACTACCACCTTACATTCCTTCATTAACACTGCTCCCAGTCTTATCTCCAAAACATCTGTGTAGACTGTCAACTCCTTGCCATCCTCGAGTAATACCAACACTGGTGTTGTAGTTAGTCTCTTCTTCAGTTTTCTGAAGGCATCCTCACACTACTCAGTCCAATCAAACCTGACATTTTCTCTGGTCAAAGCAGTTATGGACGCGACTATCTTAGAGAAATTCTGAATGAACCTCCTGTAGTAACCTACCAATCCTAGAAAGCTCCAGACCTCTATCAGTGTAGCAGGAGCAAGCCAGTCAAAATCTCTTTGACCTTCTCTAGATTTACCAAAATCCCGTCTGCCCTAAGTACATGCCCCAAGAATCTGACTCGGTCCATCCAAAACTCACACATGCTAAACTTTGCATATAGTCTAGGATCATGCAAAGTTTGCAAGGTAATCCTGAAGTGTCGCTCGTGGTCCTCAGCTGTCTGTGAGTAAATGAGTATGTCTTCAATGAACACTATCACAAACTGATCTAAGTACTCTTTGAACACCCGGTGCATCAAGTCCATAAACGTAGCCGATGCGTTTGTGACCTCGAACAACATCACTGTGAACTGGAAAGACCCGTATCTCATGCGGAATGCAGTCTTCTCAATGTCCTCATCCCTGACACATAATTGATGGTAGCCCGATCTCAAGTCGATCTTCGTAAAGTGTCGGACACCACTCAACTGGTCGAATAAGTCATCAATATGAGGTAGCGGTACTTTTTCTGGATTGTGACCTTGTTCAGTTTCAAGTAGTCAATGCAAAGCCTCAACGATCCGTCCTTATTCTCGACGAATAAAACTAGCACTCTTCATGGTGAAATACTCGACTTTATAAATCTGATGTTAGATAGCTCCTCGAGTTACTTCTTCAGCTCTATCAACTCCAATCTCGCCATCCTATAGGGAGCCGTCGAAATTGGTTTTGTTCCCTCCTTAACGTCTATAATAAACTCGATCTCGCGGCGCAGAGGTAACCCGGGGAGATCGTTCGGAAACACGTCAGAAAAGTCTCGTATGAACGAGATGTTCTTAATCCTCCTTTCGTACTCCGAAGCTCCATAAAGTCTCGCGTGATCATCGATCTCTCTATAGGTCACAACTCGACTTTGGTACTACTCTTAAATGTCGATACGCCTCGAAACTCAAACTCCGCAAGTCCCAGAATACGAAAGGTCACTACTTCTGGTGGCAGTCCACGTAAGCGTGATATGCTGCCAACCAGTCCATACATAAGAGTGCATTAAACTTGAGGAACTCAAGTACCGGAAGGTCAATATGTAATTGTAACCCTCATATGTCACAATGCACCTATCACAGACAAGCTTAAGGTAAATTCTATCTCATGCAGCTGTCTTGAGTATGAGATAACTAACCACTCCCATTGGTGATATCCTTAACGTGTTTAACATACATCTTGATATGTGTGTCGCACTGACGTCCTCATCTTGGAAATCCTTTGTCAACTTAAATGCAATAGCTCAGTTTACAAGATCCTTGAACACAGTCATGCGCAATGCAAGAAACTCCAACCTCTTCCTCCTCATCATCGTCGGAGTAAAGAAGTTCCCTAAAAACAGTCATCGAAAAGTCCCCAATCCTTAACTGGGACCTCTTTGGCATACACAACCTGCCACCACTCGTCAGAAACTTCCTTTAAGTGCATGATCGATAACTCGATGTAAAAATCTTTGTCTGCACAGATCGAACAATAAATCTTTTCCTAATTGCGGACCCACCGCTCTGCCTTCTCCCCATCTTTATCTCCATATAAATTTAGAGTCTTACATCTGTCGAAGCTCTTTCGAAGATGATCGAGCCTGACCGCTTTGCTCTCAATCGCAGCCGGCTATATTGCTGGAGTCTCCGCTGGTGCGAGTAAAATAGGTACTACTACTTGGGTTCGATTGGACTCGTTTGTGTCACTTTCACTACTAGCACCGTTGTCACATGTGTCGGTGTCTACAGCATAATCTCTAGTCATGCTGGCAACTGGTCTACAAGTCGTGCTACCATCGTAGTTAATCCTCTCGTATCAGCGAAGTCGACCTCGCTCTGATGCTAGATCGTCTCAAAGCGTTGCCCGAATGCCTCTAAGGACACCTGCTAACGCGCGACCACCTAACGCATATTACATATGATATCATCAGTGACAGTAGAAGAGGAAGAAGGCGCCGTCTCTCATGGAGCTGACAAATCTTGCCCACTCGAATCCATGATACCGAATGTATCATAACTACACATAGAAAACAATCTGAGTGTCATGGCATTATATTTTTTCTTTATATATAATATACGTTCAAAACTTATATAGTATGTCGATATAGTCAATCAACTACAATTCCCTAGTTCTTCCCAACTTAGTCATCGACTCGTGTTTCCCACTTTTCTAAGTTCTCGTGAATCAAGTAATTCGAGTTTTCCAGTTTTCCTTTGATTCCTAGGCTTTTCGGTAACCTAGGCTCTGATACCAAAATTGTCATCACGCATACCGTGAACTGTTAGTCTGATAAGCTTGAACTGTCTCTGAAAATGTTTGGTAACACCATGAACCCCAAAAGATGTTTCAGAACCGCTCGTCTATTCTTTTTACAATTAAGTTAAATTCAAGCGTGTACAGAATTTGGTGAAAATATATTAAAATACTAGAAAGTAAATGGGAACCGAAGTTGAGAAAACATCTTTCATATCATTAGTACCGTAAGTCCAAGTCGAGGAACATGTCCAAAAATATCCCATAATCCATACATAAATAAAAGTAAGTTCGCTATATAAAACAAAATATATATACACAAAATAGATCAATCCTATAGTGAAGATCAGGGTAGTCTAAAGTCATCGTCTCACTGGTGCGCCTTGCCCTTCCCTTGATCACTAGAGGATGCATCATGGTTCCAAAAGGCCCCTAGTAAGGGAATAACAGGGTCTTGTAAAAGTTACAACATAATGTAATTTGACAAGGAATAATATAAGTAAATGGCAAGAATTAAACACGATTCAGTCCTTTTCTAGTATGAACAGGCAGTTCCCATGAACCCCATATGCAAGGACCTAACCTGAATCCCATCGACCTGACAACATTCAGCATCGATGATCAGAGGAGGTCCCGTTACATTAATTCATGAACTCGAGCTACACCGACGTACACTAACTTCGTTGTAGGAAAGGCTGGAGGGAGAAGACTTCCTCCAACTGCCATACTGGTCGGAGGGTAGAATATCGTCATATAGTCATCCCTTGAAGCTGCCCGACTGGCTGGAAGGGGAGACTCTTTGCCGTCAAAGTTGCCCCATCTAATTCTTGGAGACGACTCCTATAAGTCTTTATGTCTATATACATAGCCACCGAAAATTATGATGTGATGCACACTTAACTTATGTGATCATAATACGATGCGTAATAAAGTATATAAATTCCCAGTGTTCACAAACCTCATGTGTGGCGTGCTGAAGCCTAACAGCGCATCTCGTATCTCGTCGTGCTTGCTCCATACCTAACACTAGTTCTCTCAGTTCCTAGTATCATTTTGTATTAGTTTAAGTGTGTTAGGATCTTATTTGAATACTTGTGAGTAATTATAATTTAGCTAACTGCTTTTATGAGGTTGCTTCAAGCTATCTTTGAGTTTGCTCAATTATAACTTTTAGTATGCTTTAAAATACTAACCTTTGAACTTTGAGCAAACTCAAACTAATTCAAATAGTTTTAATCCAAATAAGTAAGCTAAAAAATCCCTAATAGTCATATTTCTATTGAGCAAGCTCAAACCTTATAACATTTTTAAATATCATCGAGCGAATTAGAAATTTATCATATTTTGAGTCTGCTTAAAACTGCACGAAATGAATTTTATACAACTCTAAAGCTTTCGGTTCTTGAGTCTAAAAATATTCAAATCACCTCAAACTCATTCCATTGGTTTAAAAACAACTTCATTGAGTTCCAACATCATCAAGCAATCATTTACACTCAAATTATATGCAATAAATATCCAATTACCATTAAGTAAAGTTACTATTAATCTTCTTCTTCACATAACACAACTTATCAATCATAAAAATCTTTACAATGATCTCATCAAGGGATTTTCACTAATTAAAAGTTGATATACTCTTATGAACCCACATTTACCAAAACTCGTCAATAAAAACAACTTGGAAGGAACATAATTTTTGTAGAGATTTGTTGAAGAAAACATACCAAGAGCTTTAATGAAGTTGTCTCCTTTTGTTTTATGAGCTCCACTAAGTTAGATTTACACTTTCTAGCATCAACCTTCTTGGATCTTCAAAAATCCCAACAACAAATGCAAGATTTTTCTATATCTTCTTTGAATCTCCAGATTTTCTCATGAGCCCTCTAATGGTGTTGGAGTTTATTTGCATGATGAACAAAAAATCATAAAACTTATATAGTCCTTCGACTTTAGATCTCACTCCCCTCACAAATCTTTAGGTAAATCAAAGGCTCACATTTAAGCCATCACATTCCACAAGTCAAAATAAAACTACCACTTGTCCGTGTTTGCATGACACATAACTTGAGCCTTATTTTCTATTGGTCCACCTACACATGTCATAGGACATTTCCCATTTTGCCCATGGCCTTTTAAATTAATTACATTCAAGAGGAATACCATAAATTTAAAAGTTGCCATTGAACTTCACTATATTTACAATCAAACCATAGGCTTATTAATCAAATTTAATACACCACTTAGGCCAAATTAAATGAAGTTAATAGTAGATCATGATACTAGCCTAAGTTATATATTTACCGCCCAACACATATCCCGAGGCAAAACCCACTTCTCACCATGTCTTCTGTCACGTGTGTATTTATTATTATTTAATTCATTATTGAATATTACATGCACACCAAAAATATTATTTTATTTCTTATGGTACACGACCATCGAGCATGACCATGTCACCTGATCGAACCGAGTTAGGGCCTCCGATCCGGTCAGATTGGGCAGGGTCCAGTCTGGTCGGTGATGGGATGTCACACAACCATTGTGCGTTTTGGCCTATTTGGATTCTCAAGTTGCAGACCGTGGTGCTTGTGTCACTGAGAGGTTTCTAAGTGTTCACTTGAAACTGGTTGGCATCCCTAGCAAATTGGCTCTGTTGAGCAGCTATAAATCTAATCTTGTACTTTAGTGAGGAATGATTAGTCACTGGGTTTAGGCAACGGTTATCCTCTTGGGTCAAGGATAGATAAATTTGGTTTTGAGGCCCATAACTAAAGTGAGGGTTGTTCCTTGCTGTTGCTTGATTGTAGATATTTTCGAAGGGCAATAGCATTTTCTCTTGGAATTCGTTACCGATAACATTGGCCTACTGATGGTCCTCGAACAGAGTAGGAAATTCATCAGTCGCATGGCTTGTGATCGAGCAGAATCTATAAGCTTTAACATGAGCTTGGCCATTTTTTAGGAAACCTTCCACCAGGGAACTGAATCGGTCAATTCTCTTGTCAGAGTAGCTAGTAGTAGGTCCAACTAACAAACTTTGGCGCTTTTCAACACCAATATCCAATTAATTGGTAATTAATCAATTAAAACTTCTTTCAATTAATATATATAATTCAATTAATATAAACAAAGTTGTAATCCTGTTACAACTTGGAATATATAGCCTAGATGGCTATGGCACTCCAACGTGCTTGAGGTCTAGGGATCGAATCCTAATTCCTAAATATTCTCCTTTTACATTGTAATCCTATTACAAATAATATAAGACTTTATTTTGTAGTCCTACTACAAATAAGATAAGCTTGGCTTGCTAGTTGGAGTGGTTAAGCTCTTCGACAGGAGGTTTGATGTAATAGGATCGAATCCTACTCTCACCAAAAGTCCTTTTATTTTATTTTGTAATACTATGACAATCGGATTTGTACTTTAATTTTGATTTATAATCCTATTACAAGTTGATTTGCTTGCTAGGATGGTTAAGGTACTTCAACGAGTTGGATAACTAGGGATCAAATCCCATCTTAGCCAAAGCTTTTTATTTTATTTTTAATCTAATTAAAGTATCCCAACTTATAATCTAACTAAAGTATCTTGCCACATGAAATTCACAAATTAGCTAAAATCAATTTATTATTATTCCAATGAGATCTCCTCTAATCATATTAGACATAGAATACTAAATTGTTCACATTATTTTGGCAACAATCAAGACCCATAGTTAATCACCTACTATGACATAGATTGGACAACATGGCTTTCATATCCCATAAAACCACCAACATATTAAATTACATATATCTATGTACAAAAATAGTGAGATCTTATCTGCTAAATTTGCTGCGCACTCATTTTGTGCATGTATGTGCGTGATGGTGCGACTACATCAACAACACCATGCTGATACTTTCACACTTTTGCATATAGATTAATTCTATTAAACGCAATGATGCAACCATATATGAAATATCATGATTTACTTATATTTATCACTATTATAAAAAATAAGGGCACATTACTATTTAATTAAATCATGCCTACTGGCTCTGATACCACTGTTGGGTTTCGGGAATCATGCGCAGCGGAAGATTTCGAAAACTTGTCGAACATCCCCGAACCAAGATCTTATCGATTCCATTAAACTGATGTGCTAATAAAAAATCATACCTTAACAAAAACAACTCCATGTCTGCCTTGTTTGATGTTGATCAATTCCTTTAAGACGCTGCGAGAGACGAACGTCCTCTATCAGAAATCCACACACGAACGCACGATCACGATCCGGAGTGCTAGCCCAAAATATCCTAGGACAAAAATTCTCATAAAAATTTTCTTGGAAAAATCTCTCTCGGGAATTCTCTTAAACAACTGTGACCCTAATGTCTTATTTATAATACACTAGGTCGAGTTGTAAAAGAACTCCATCTCCTAGTCACAATCCAAATAGAGTCCTAGATAAAGCCCAACTCTAAAAAGGATAGAGTCATAGATAATCTACAATTACTAATCCAATAAGCGTTGTAATTTATCTAAAACTCAAATAAGAATTAAAGTCATACTATAATTCCAATTAGAGTCATCTTCAAAATAGGATTTACTAAGAGACAAAATTTCTAGTCACACTAGAAATGTATGAGAATCATGAATCCTAGTCAAACTAGGACATTTAATGAGAATATTCAAAATGAATTTTATCATATAAAATTCATTAACCTTGATAATATTAAATTGCGCAAATCCGTTCTTTGTGTGCGACCCAATAGGTTCATACAACGTTGGCAGTGAGCCAAAACTATTTTGGTATACAAGTCATAAGCAGTCTCTAGCAAGGCATTATGACTACCCAAGTAGCATGAAGATCAATAAATCGCTACAACCTATTACATAATGTATATCATATCCTTTTGTCACGCGATATCTTTTAATTGAACATAAGACATGGAATGTCACCCTTATAGTTCAATCTACTAGTCTCGATCTATGAGTAGACATAAATTGTCAAGTGACATTGATCCAATCAATTCACTAGACATGTTCATTTATCAATCTAACATATCAAGGGACCCAATAGATATATCTCTCTAATGTTGGAGTCTTTGGTGATCTCAAGTCAAATGTCTAAATGATATAACTCTCATGAGAATCACTTATGACATTGACCATGTAGTGTTCTCATAGCGGGTCGGTCCAGCATCTATTCCCAATAGATACCCATTATCTTGATTCGTATCCGTATACGCATAATCATCACACGATTATCAATCAAGACTCATACTAGTCTTAATTTATTATTGTTCCCACAATAATAACTGACTAGGGACATTTAAAATAATACAATAATTATCCATGAATAATATTATAAAAGAAAGATGCATCTACTTATAATAGTTAACAATGTTTATAGAATAGGCCTAAGGCACAAACCCCAACATATCCCACTTGCACTAGGTCCAATCCTATACGTATCCAATATTAAGTAACCTTAATGCATTCTTAGTGGAAGAAGTTTGTTTATGTATCTGCTACATTGTTTGTTATTGATGTTCTGTAAATCTTTACGTTCTCTCTTTTATAAGACAAAAAAACTCAAGTGATTGTTTAGATTTATAGTGTGATTTAGGTTCCATAACCTAAATTTGTCTATTGCTTTTACAGTAAAAGCCAACATTATTCCCAAAACTTGGAACTACACCTTATTCAATCATGAACCTTACGATCTAAACATTTTCTTTGGCTGCATCAAATACCGCTAAAAAGTCAGTTTATATTATAGAACTTGTTAAAGTGATTTTAGAACATTTCAACTCATTCCTACGAAGTTAACACATATCAATATTGCGATCATTAATCTTTTATATTAATTTGAAAGTTTGCATCGTGTAACCATTTATAAGACTCATATCTTTCGAACCTCTGCAAATCTAATAACATCTGTCAAGTGCTTCTGAAGTACTTAAGAATGTTATTAATAAATATCCAGTGACCTTCACTAGAATCTATGAGATGTATGTATGTTTTGCCCAAAGCATATGACATATCAAGTTGAGTGCAAAGTATAACATATGTGATGATTCTCATCGTTTATGCATATGAAATCTTATTCACATTGTCTCGCTCATCATTTGTCTTAAGATGTTGAGTCTTGTAGAGACTTATGTTATAAGACATAAGTACGAATTCTTTTAAGAATCTCGTACACTGAAACTTTTTTAGTTATTTGTCTATATAAGCACTCTTATTTAAAACAATTAGCCTCTTAGATCTATCTCTATAAATCTATATCACAAGGATATAGGCTTAATTAGCTAAGAATCTCATTGAGAAACTTTCCTTAACCAAGACTTGATATTCTGCAGGGTTAAGACGTCGTTTCCAATGAATAATACATCATTAACATACAGATTCAGAAAGATAACTGCACTCCCACTAACCTTTATGTATACATAATGTTTATCTTCAATTCAATGAATGTAATTCATTAATTATTTGATCAAAATAAAGATCCCAACTCTGATAAGCTTACTATAATCCATAAATGGATCCTTTAAGCTTGCATACCTTTCTCAAATTCTTAAAATAATAAAAAAACCTTTAAGTTGTATAATACATATCTTTAAGGAGCATAGAATAATGCTATTTTTGACATCCGTTTGTCATATCTTATAGTCAAACTACGAAGTAATGACAATAGAATTCTAGAACTTGAGTTTAGCTACCAGTGAAAATCTTATCATAATCAACACTTTGATTTAGATTGGAATTTTTGATAAGACGTGCTTTTAAGTATGCATATTTTCCTTTTCATGTCACTTTAAGTCATTTACATCCAATGGTCATACCATCTTCGGGTAAATAATTCAAGTTCCAAACTTGGTTAACATACATGAATTAAAATTCAGAGTTAATAACACATAATTTCTTCGTTCAATCTAGACAAGACATGTCTCTTGTAAGTAGTGATTCATTTTGATCTAGTATCAAAAATACATCACAACTATCAATAATAAGAAATTCCAAATTTCTCTGGCCAATTTCTAATTATTCTAGATTTTGAAGAGATATGTGTTACTTGTGTATACTCAACCAGTTCAAAACTTTGTTGATCTTCCTAAAGTGGTTCGGTTCTCATTTTTCGCACTTGAACATTTCAAGATTTATTTTATTCCCAATAATGTCTTTAAAATAAACACTTTACTTAGAAAGACATCATTTTTTAGCAACAATCAATTTGTTCTCAATTGTATAAAATAGTATCATAGTGTTCGACCTCGATTAGACACAAAAGATTTATGCACCAAACTTTATGTGACTTAACTTCTTACGCAAGTCTTGCCGCCTCAAATCTTAAAAAAAAGACAAACTAGGTCTTTTTATTCCATATCATATATGGAATTTTATCAACCACTTTAATGAAAATAAGGTTTAGTGTGAGTGCATTGGTTTCTAATGTATAGCCTAAATAATACATCATAGGAAAGTCTGTGTGACACATAATAAATCAAATTATATCCTATATAGTTTGATTTTTCCTCTTAAAACGTCATTTCTCAAATAAAGTTCCTAGTGGAGTTAATTGCAAGGCAATCTCACAATTTCAAAGATCGTCACTTAAACTCTTGGCTAAAATATTATCCACCTTGATCTCATCAAAGTATGTTAATACTTTGCCAAGTGATTTTTTTAATACTCATTTTGAATGGTCATAACAATTCAAAATTATGTCTTCCTGATAGGATTTGTAATTCATTATAAAATGAACAATTTCATTCTATAAAAAACAAAATATGTTCTTTAAGGCTTTCTTTAGAACTTGGCAAAGTCTAGCTCACAACTAAGGTTTTTGTGTCCGACACAAATACCTTTTGTAGCTTTTACCTTCCTTTTATCTTTCTTTATTAAATTCCATTATTTTACGAACCATCAAATAAATATCGAAGGCCCCTTTTTATTATTTTGTCTTACAATTTTAAACATCATATGCAACTGTAAATAGTGTTCTCCATGTCTTTCAAATTATGTAGTTTAAAACTATTTTGATAATTTATAGATCAAATCTACTGCCAACTTTTGGCACATGAAGATTCGAGCCTTTTGAGATAATTAATATAATTCTTTCATATTCTAAACATAAAGACATATTAATAGGTTCTCAACCATTTTACAAGAATTTAGGAATTTTACAATCTTATGCCCTTTCCTTATGACTTACTGTTGGAACATTTCCTTCGGTGACTAATACAACTATTAACCTTACTTTAGCTAATAATACCGTTGGTTTACTAGAAGATGTCTTAGTTAAAGTAAATAACTTAATATTTTTCGCTGACTTCTATGTCATGGAAATGAGAGACTCAATATCAGCTAAGTCCATATCTATACTTTTTTGGAGGCCCACATAGGCAATGGAGTACAAGTAAAAAGATAGCAAGAGGAATAACATCCTTCATAGTAATAGATACATTCTTAGACATAGCAAGAAAAGCTAAATGGTGGGCTACCAAGTTACCACTTCTAGAGATGTGATTAAACAGATCCCTATAACATGGGTGTAATAGTTCCAAAATATCATAAATAAGTGGTCCCACATTGCTTCCCACGTGTTGTTCATGTAGAGCAGTAACATCATTCTTTGCATCCCTTTCAATATAATCAGGTTTGAGACAAAGATCTAGGGTTTGAAGAACTTCAACCTTCACTGCAACCATCTCAGCTATTTCAGTTGAGCAAAACCACCCAATACGACACCAAACTCATTTAGTAACACACATCTGATAGCAAAATATGGGCAATCTGCAACAACAGAGGCATCGACATTCAACTTAAGTTTTCTTGTTAAAAGTGGAATCCACACTCCAAAAAGCACCGAGGGTTATGGAAAGGCTAGAATAGAAGAATTGCACTTTTGATACTCTTCAAGCTAGACATTTATTTGGTCACAGTCCAGATCTAGCGTTCTCTATTGTGGTTCAAACAATAGCTGATTTCTTCTATTCCACACTAACCATAAAGCAGCTACAACAACGTAGAGCTAATCCTTGAATGGGGAGTGAAAGATACTTATCAGAAATTCAAAGTTCATTACCAACATAATATCGAAGACTATCCTACAAGATCCATATTTTCTGAAATTTAGGAATTCCTCTGCATCTGAATAACTCATGCATGATTCGACCTCAGCTCCACAAATTTCATACATATTACTTTGTTTGATCTTCTTACAGTGAAGATTAAAATTGGAGAGTAGTAGGTTCTGACATGCACGCCAAGCAAAGATCTTAACCAAAGGAGGGACATCAAGAGGCCAAAGGTTCTCCCACCTGATATTAAAAGGTGATAAACATGTCGATCTTTTTGTGTTTTTCAATTGGATAGCTTTCCTATATCCACTCTTCAAAAATAACATCCGTTTTTCTCAAATTTCCATGCTTGAAAATTGTCCCGATCAGAAGAAGGGAGCAGGATGGACATTGTCATGACCCAAGTTTTTAATTTAAGTTTAATATCTTAATAAGGATCAAATGACTTGTGAAGTAAGACTCGTATCGAGATACGTGTCATAACCGAGGTGAGATAGTTGAGGTATATGCTATATATGAAATGATGTATGTCTAGTGTTTTATATATGTGTGGATTACTAAGTTATTTCTACTTATAAATAGGTGTCGATATGTGTGTAGGAACGCGCCTTGAGTTACCAGCCGGTGTGGGATCGAGGTAAAGAGTGATATGGTAAGTTGGCATTAGTCTTATATAGCTTTTATAGTGATTTAAATGGGCTATAGTTAATAATATATTAAGTATGCCTAAGTTAGTAAGTGAAAACAATAGCCATGTGGTGAAGCTCGAGATACGTGTTGACACATCTAAACCCCATGTGTGTTACAAGTTGGTGTCACTCATTATAAGTAAGTGGGACATGTGTTAGTATGTGGACCACAAGATAGGTCTCGAAATACATGTGCACATGAGGATCAATGGCTAACATTCAACCATATCCATTTCCTATATAAGCTAGTTATTAACTCATCAAACCAAACCTTCTCATTTCATTTCTTCACTTGGAAGCAAACTTGCTAGAGTAGGTAATTGTTTGGAGGAAGAAGAAGACTAGAAACTAAAGTGGGTTTGGTGAATGAGAGATCAAGCTAAGCTAGGTGTTCATAAAACTAGGTACACATCTCTCAATTTAAGTTTGAAACCAATTCTGGTTTTTGGCCATTTTTAGAGGCTAGATGATTAGGTAGTTGAAATTGGTTGATATATTTAGATTCCTCATTTTAAGCTGATAATCTAGCTATTAAGAAGTTCTTGATTTGGTTTTGAAATAAAAAAGATATGAATTTTTGAAGTTGTTAGTCCAAAATAGAAATTCTGCATGTTGTATTATGAACCAACCTATATAATTTGGTCATAACTTGCTCACTTTAAATTGAAATGAACCCAAACTTGTGGCATTTGAAAGCTAGCTGAAAGAGAAACAACTATGTCCAACTAGAATTTTGTAGTACAAATTTTTTCATGCCCAAAAGTGCTCTATAAATAGTTGAATAAATGCATTACGAGATTTTTGAAACTTAATTTGTATATGACATAACTCCCTAATTATTCATCCAAATAAGCTGATCTTTTAGTATGTGGTTAAATGCATCACAAATTTTGAAACTATAGATTGGGAGAAATGAAGTTTCTAAGTCTGCTAGTCAGATTAGCTTCCAATTTGAGCTTTGTTTAGTAAAATTGCAATATCTCTTTTGTTTTAAATCAGAATTACGCAAACCAAACCTTTTTGAAAAGGTAAGTTAGAGACCAAGAACTTTGTATAGGGGAAGGTGTGGAGATTTGGAAAATTTCATGCCTAAAAGTATGTTGCAATACATGACTAAAATTTTAATATTATTTAATATTAAGGGGTTATTTTAAGTTAAGGTTCCTAAACCCGTTTGACTTGACCTAAACCCAACTTATTTGGATTAGTTTGATATTAAGAACCTAAAGAAAATTCTTGGGAGTTCGGATACGTGATAAGAGGTGTTGGGAGGCCCGATTAGTATAGGAAATTATGTGGATTGTAAGTAAACTGATTAAGATATTTATTTATATTTCATTCCTATTTATTTATTCTTTTCTAGTCATTTGGAATGACTTTCCTTTGCACTCCATATGCCATGACTTGTTGTCCTTTTTCATTTCATGAGGTTGCTTTCATGGTATAGATTGTTAATTAAATGATTTCATTGACTCAAAATCATGTGCTATGTCATTTTTGAATGTTACTACAAGTGGTCAATGAAATAGCATGCTATTAGGTAGGTTTTACATAGTATTGTAAATCTATTTCCTTTATGAATTAGAAATGCAATTACTTCATTAGATTCTTAAACCATGTTATTTCTTGAAATACGAAAGTGGTTCTTGTATCTAGGATCATTAAATTAGAGGTCCATCGAACATACGAGGTCACTAAACCTTCCTGGGTGATCAGGATCTCTCCACTATCTTGCACATCATACGGGAAATGAGTACCGGGGTTGTTGGCAAGCATAACTTGGGCAGCAGACGGGGTATAGGACTTGGGGTTGTTGGCAAGTATATATCGCAGGTGATTGGTGCCTGCGAAAGGTTATAAAGGCAAGAGCACTGCTTAGACCTTCATATTGATGTAGAGCTCAGCTCCATCCTCATATAGTAGAAAAAGTTGATGTGATAAAGGTAACGATCGACCGACCCTAGATCATTACTACTTAGCCGTGTGTCAATTTTATTTTATTTAACTAAAGTATCTCTTTGCATGTTCTCTTTTCAGCATAGTTTTTATTATCATGCTATTAGATACTTGTTGCATATTTGGGAATTGAACAAATGTCTCTAAGTGTTACTTTTTAATTTCCTGTACTCATCGTCCTTTTTATGATGGTGGGTGCAGATCCATCGATTAGCGGGCCAAGCAAGGGGAAAATCAGGGACTACCTCTAAGCTAGCTGAGTGCTGCTACACCGAATTTTGTAGGTCTTGATTTTGATGTATTTCTCATATGTGTTTGATATACTTTTAGGGTTGTATTTTATGGGTTGAGTGACTAGTACCTTGGCCAGACACATGATGATATATATATTATCGCCATTTGTTATGTATACATGCATTTGATCTTTATTTCCTAGTTTTTCCACAATTGTTAGGCATCATGTTGAAAGCTTCCGCTATCTAGTTAAGAATTTTGCTAAATAAACTTTAAGTTTGATTTATAAGTTTTAATTAATTCTAATTTATGAATTGACATAGGATAAGTATATGTTTATATTCATTTAAAAAATAAAAATTGGTAAGTAATAAGGTTTTGGAAAGGCTGACTAATTCCTTGTTAGGTCCTATATGGTGAGATTAGGGCTTAATAACGGGATTAGGCATAGCGGTGTCCTAATTAGAGAAGGGTCATCACAGGTGGTATTAAAGCCTAAGTTTATAAAGCCTAGGTTACAGAGCCTAATTTTATAGAGCTTAGGATTATGGAATATAGTTATTCTACAATGTGTTACCAAAGCTACAGTTTGTAGTAAAAGGCCTAACTTTTCCAACAAGTAATAAATTAAAATCTAAACAAGAAAATACAAATATTTTCTGTGGAAAACCAGATGATACTTGCCTAGAAACTCTTAGTTGGGAAGTGAGTGAAAGTGAGATGTGGATGTCTTATATGTATACATTTTAGTTTATATGTGTATATATGAGTTATCTACGTAATACTGACTCGCGTTCGCTATTAACTTGCAGGTACTAATTGCTGATTCACGCGATAGTAGGGATGCAATTGCGAGTGGCAGCCATCCTCCTATTCCATCAATAAATGACTTTAAGAGGCTATCTAATCGAGTAGCTGCTCAGGGACAACAGTTAGTGGAGTTCATTGCCATGATGACTTTATGTTTCGCTCCACCAGCGTAGACACCAGCCCCTACTACTAGAGTACTCCCACAGTACCAATAGTAGTGTTGGTAGTACAGACTATATTGGTAGTGACAGCTCTAGTCATCGAGACAGTTTTTACACCGTATTTCACACCTCCATCCTCTAACTCAATAGTAGAGGTTCAGCTGGTGAATGATTTCATCATACTGAAACCATACTACTTTGATGGTCAGAGAGACTTCGAGAAGATCGAGAAGTGGGTACTATCTCAGAGAAGTTGCACCAAGTCTTAAGGATTGAAGACAAACTTCGAGTTGAGATTTCATCCTACACTTTACAAAAAGATGCAGATATATGGTGGCGTAAGATGATAGCTTCTGAGGGAGAGTTTGAGTCATGGGATGCCTTCAAGAGGAAGCTTTACCAGTAGTACTTCCCACCTGTAGTGATGAAAAGGTTAATGAAGGAACTCATGAACCTGAGACAGGGAGCTGATGAGTCCATGATGAGCTATAGAGACAGATACAACTATTTGAGGCAATTTGCTAGAGATGTAGTGAGAGAGGATTCAGGTAATGTGTACCATTCGGAGATGGATTGAGGCCAGATATTAGATTTTATGTGGTCAGTTCAGGTGTCAGGACTTTAGGTGAGATTTACGAGCGTGCACTCTCTCACGAGACATTATTTAGGAAGAGTTGCCGATGGGACACTGTTAGTACCAGCATTGACACCTGATCAGGTCGCAGAGTATGATAGGAGGAGAAAAATGGGAAAGGGACCGAGGAGATGGAATAGAGGTTTCCATGGATCAAGAGCATCTACAATAGTTGTACCCTTTGTATTATCTCCTACACCATTACATACTATTATTTGTAGACCTCCCTTTGCCACCACCAGACAGACCTATAGTACCAGCTCCTACTACTTTACCAACTTTACCAGCACCACCAGTGCCATATCAGTAGCAGCAGGGTGGTAGAGGCCGAGGCAGAGGTAAAGGTAGAGGTCGAGATAGTTTCCAATAGGGACAAAGACAGACACAAGCTCAGGATCAAGTTCAGGGGTAGCGTAGACTTATCACATGTTAAAGTTATGGTTAGGTTAGGCACGAGATTAGAGATTGTCCATAGCCAGCAGCGTGATTCCACCGCAGAGTCGAGAGGGTGTACACATGGTAGCACACCCTAATAATTATGCAACTCGGAGACTCATTATGGGTATGGTTTCCATTTATGGTAGAGATTTATATGTTTTGTTTGATTCGGGTTTTATAGTATCTTTCATTTATGGTCGCATGATTGGCATCTTAGGGTTGACACCAGTTAGAGTTAGCGTACATTTGATTTTGAGTACCGCAGCTGGGGATGGAGTTTACCCTAATTATCTTGTTGAGGGATGTCCAGTAGAGATTTCTAGGGTAGAGTTACCTACAGACTTTAGGGTTTTCGAGTTCTTAGATTTCGACGCGTTATTAAGGATAGATTATGATATTTGAGATTCTAGGGAATCCGATATTTACTCATAGTGGTAGTATACACGAAGCCGAGGGTACTAGAGGTCGACTTGCAACTAGTGGAGAGATGGAGACTCGAGTGTCATTATACACCATAATAGAGAGTCAGAGACTAAGACTTGAGGAGATTCTGGTTGTGTGCAACTTTTCGGACGTGTTTCTGGAGGACTTACCTGGTTTACCACCACTAAGGGAGATAGATTTTATTATTGAGTTAGTACCAGGCACTAGACCTATATTTATACCACCATATTGTATGGCTTCGAGAGAGTTGGAGGAATTGAGGAGTCGGTTGCAAGATTTGGGATATAAGGGATTCATCACACCTTCTATGTAACTATGGGGAGCACCGGTCATGTTTGTGAAGAAGAAGGATGGTACTTTGAGACCATGTATCGATTATAGACAGTTGAATGAGGTCACAGTTAGAAACAAGTATCCCTTATCACGGATTGATGGCTTCTTTGATCTGCTTAGAGGAGCATAGTATTTCTCCAAGATAGACCTGTGATCAGGGTATCATCAGCTTAGATTCAAGGATGAGGATATGTCTATGACATTGTTTAGCATGAGATATGGACACTATCTGCTCACAGTCATGCCATTTGTTTTGACTAATGCTTTTGCCATGTTAATGGATTTGATGAATCGAGTAATGAGGCCATTTCTTGACCGCTTTGTGATAGTTTTCATCGATGATATATTGATATACTCGAGGACTCGAGAGGATCATGAGCAACACCTCAGAGAGACATTGCATACCTTAAGGGAGCATCGACTCTACACCAAGTTCAGCAAGTGTGAATTTTGGTTGTTAGAAGTCAAGTTTTTGGGAAATGTTGTTGGAGCAGCAGGCATTGAATTAGATCCAGCTAAGATTCAAGCTATTTTGGATTAGCCTGCGCCAACATCAGTTTGGGAGATCATGAGTTTTTTGGGGTTAGCAGGATATTACCGCAAGTTCGTGAAGGATTTCTCGAAGATCGCTTCACCGATGACCAGATTGACTCAAAAAGACGTCAGGTTTAATTGGTCTGAGGAATGCGAGGAGGCGTTTGCTCAGCTGAAGAGATTGTTGACTACCTCAATAATGATGATATTGCCAGAGGTTGGACATGAACTCTTGGTATATATAGATGTTTCTCATATGGGTCTAGGTTGTGTGTTGATGCAGGATAGAGGCACAGTGTCTTATGCATCCTAACAGCTGAAGATACATGAGAAGAACTATCCCACTCATGATTTAGAGTTGGCAGTGGTGTGTGTTTGCTCTAAAGATATGGAGACATCAACTGTATAGAGAGAGGTTCACACTCTACACTGACCATAAGAGTTTGAAATACCTATTCACACAAAAAAGGTGAATATGAGACATCGCAGATGGTTACAATTTTTTAAGGACTATGACTTTTCTCTAGAGTATCACTTAGGAAAAGCTAATGTAATTGCTGATGCGCTGAGTAGGATACCGATTAGAGATGCCAAGATTGTTAGATGCCACATGAAGCATATTTATGGATTACTCGAGGTAGCAGCAATGATGACTAAGTCAGATATTCCTACTGACACTTGGATGATGATTAATGCAAAAATGAGGCTTCGGACAATGTCTACACAAAGAGTGTTATAGGGTCAAAGAACTGATATCTTATACCCGAGATTCAGTGAGTTAGCCTAGAGTACTGATTGTACTGACTGGACTGAGATGACAGATCAATGTCTGAGATTTAGAGGCAGATTGTGGATACTAGCAGTGGCAAAGCTGAGAGATGAGATTCTTCAGGATTCACACCGTTCCTGGTTCACTATTCATCTAGGAATGACTAAATTGTATCATGACATGAAGACACATTTTTGGTGGCCTGAGATGAAAGCGAACGTATCGGAGTTCATCAGGAACTGTAGGATTTGCCAGCAGTTGAAAGCTGAGCATCCTACCCATAGGATTACTACAGCCACTTCTCATTCCACGATGGAAGTGGGAAGACATAGCCATGAATTTTGTTAGAGGACTGCCGAGAACTACCCGTCGACACGATTCTATCTGGGTGATTGTGGACAGATTGACGAAATCTGCCAATTTCATACCAATTGCAGCTCATTACACATTTGACTAGTTGAGTTTATAGTTCGAGAGGGAGATTATCAGGCTGCATAGGGTACCATTGACTATTACATCAGACAGAAATGCTATGTATACGTTCAGGATGTGGCGGAGTATGCAGGAACAGTATGGCACGCGCCTATAGTTTAGCACAACCTTTCACCCTCAAACTAATGGGGAAATTGAGAGGTTGATTCAGACTTTCGAAGATATGCTCAGGGCTTGTGTACTTAAGTTTGGTGGATCATGAGAGGAATACCTACCGATGTGTGAGTTTGCATACAACAACAGTTACCAGGCTAGCATTAAATGCTCCATTTAAGGCTTTCTATGGTAGACTGTTCGCTCACCATCTTATTGGGTTGAGCCAGTCGTTGTAGGGCCTAAAACTATTGTTGATCACACGAAGAAGGTACGATAGATTCGCCAGAGGCTTAAAGGAGCCCGGGAGAGGTAGAAGAAGTATCCAGACACGTATCGCATCGATCTCACGTATAAGGAGGGAGCCTTGGCGTATCTAAAGGTTTCTCCTCGAAAGGATTTTCACAGATTTGGTCTAAAAGGCAAGTTAGTATTGATTCATCGGGCCTTTCAAAATCAAATGGCGAGTCAGAAAGGTTGCTTATGAGCTTGAGTTACCTCCACAGATGTCGGGGATTCATCTTGTGTTCCATGTTTCTATGCTTCGACAGGCCAAGTCGAAGGCATGCGAGGGACCAACGAGGACTTGAGTCAGATTGACATGAGCGAGGATGTATCTTATGAAAAGTAACTAGTACAGTTCCTAGACAGGAGGGTACAACAGTAAAGATGCAAGTCTATCCCGAAGGTGTTATTCAAGTGGCAGTTCCATGGAGACTCGAAACTCACTTGGGAACGGGAGGACTATATGCGAGATAAGTTTTCGTACCTCTTCGAGTCAAGTATAATTATAAGTTAAGTTTAATTTGGAGGACGAGATTTTCACTAGTTGGGAAGAATTTTTACGGCCCAAGTTTCTAATTTGAGTTTAATATCATAATCAGGATCAAATGTAGGACCTGCATCGAGATACATATCGTGATTGAGACGAGATGACCGAGGTATATCTTATATTTGTAATAATGTATGTCCAGCGTTTGTATATGTGTAGAATATTAAGTCATTCATACTTATGAATAGGTGTCGATACGTGTGTTGGAACGCACCTCGAGTTGCATGTCAACATGGGATCGAAGTAGAGAGTGATATGATAAGTTGGAATAAGTCTATATAGCTTTTATAGTGATTTAAAAGGGCTATGGTTTATAATATATTAAGTATGCCATGTGGTGAATCTCGAGATACGTGCTGACACGTCTAAACACCATGTGTGTTACAAGTTGGTGTCATTCATTATAAGTAAGTGGGACATGTGTTAGTATGTGGACGAAAATATAGGTCTCGAAATATATGTCCACATGAGGATCAGTGGCTAACATTCAACCATATCCATTTCCTATATAAGCTAGTTATCAACTCATAAAACCATACCTTCTCATTTCTTTTCTTCACTTGGAAGCAAACTTGCTGGAGTAGAGAATTGAATGGAGGAAAAAAAGACAAGTAACCAAAGAGGGTTTGGTGAAGGAGAGATCAAGCTAAGCTAGGTGTTCATCAAACTAGGTATACATCTCTCAATTTAAGTTTGAAACCAATTCTGGTTTTTGGCCATTTTTAGAGGTTAGATGATTAGGTCTTTGAAATTGGTTGATATATTTGGATTCCTCATTTCAAGCTGATAATCTAGCTATTAAGAAGTTCTTGATTTTGTTTTGAAATAAAAAAAGATATGAATATTTGAAGTTATAAGTCCAAAATATAAATTCTGCATGTTTTATTATGAACCAACCTATGTAATTTGGTCATAACTTGCCTATTTTAAATAGAAATAAACCCAAACTTATGGCATTTGAAAGCTAACTCAAAGAACAACAACTTTGTCCTACTGGAATTTTGTAGTTCAAATGTTTTCATGCCCAAAAGTGCTATACAAATCGGTGAATAAATGTATTACGAGATTTTTGAAATTAAATTTGTATATGGCATAACTCCCTATTTATTCATCCAAATAAGCTGATATTTTAGTATGTGGTTATTTGCTATGTTAGCTGCCTTGTGATAAAAAATCACAGATCTTTAAATTATAGATTGGGAGAAATGATGTTTCTAATTCTGCTGGTCAGATTAGGTTCTAATTTGAGTTGTGTTTAGTAAAATTGCAATATCTCTTTCGTTTTAAATCCAAATTATGCAAACCTAACCTTTTCAAAAAGGTAAGTTACAGACCAAAAACTTCGTACAAGGGAAGGCATTGAGATTTGGAAAATTTCATTCCTAAAAGTGTGTTGTAATACATGACTAAATTTCAATATTGTTTAATATTAAGGGGTTGTTTTGGGTTAAGGTTCCTAAACCCATTTGACCTGACCTAAAACCAATTTATTTGGATTAGTTTGATATTAGGAACCTAAGGAAGAGTCTCAGAAGTTTGGATACATGAAATGAGGTGTTGGGAGGCCCGATTAGCAGAGGAAATTGCCTAAATTGTAAGTAAACTGATTGAGATATTTATTTACATTTCATTCATGTTTATTTGTTTTTTCCCAGTCATTTGGACTGATTTTCTTTTGTACTCCATATGCCATGACTTGTTGTCCTTTATCATTTCATGAGGTTTCTTTCATGGTATAGATTGTTGACTAAATGATTTCATTGACTCCAAAGCATGTGCTATGTCATTTTTGAATGTTAGTACAAGTGGTTAGTGAAATAGCATGCTATTAGGTAGGTGCTACATAGTATTCTAAACCTATTTCCTTTGTGCATTAGAAATGCAATTGTTTCATTAGATTATCAAACCATGTTATTTCTTGAAATATGAAAGTGGTTCTTATATCTAGGGTCATTACATTAGAGGTGCGTTGGACATAAGGGGGTCACTAGACTTTTTAGGGTGATCCGGATCTCTCCACTATCTTGCGCATCACACAGGAAATGAATCCCGGGGTTGTTGGCAAGCATAACTTGTGTACCACTTGGGGTATGGTACCTGGGGTTATTAGAAAGTATATATCGCAGGTGACTGGCACCAACGAAAGGTTATAAAGGCAAGAGCACTACTTAGACCTTCACATTCATGTAGAGCTCAGCTCCATCCTCATATAGTGGAAAAGGCTGATGCGATGAAGATCATGGTCGACCGGCCCTAGTTCATTACTACTTAGTCGTGTGTCAGTTTCATTTTGTTTAACTAAAATATCTCTTTGCATGTTCTTTTTCCAGCATAGTTGCTATTATCATGCTATTAGATACTTGTTGCATATTTGGGAATGTGAACAAATGTCTCTAAGTTTACTTTCTAATTTCATGTACTCACCGTCATTTTTATGGCAGTGGGTGCAGATCCATCGATTAGCAAGCTAGGCAAGGGGAAGATCGGCGACCGCCTCTGAGCTAGTACAGTGCTGCTACACCGGATTTTATAGGTCTTGATTTTAATGTATTACTTTTATATGTGTTTAATATACTTTTGAGGTTGTATTTTATGGGCTAAGCGACTAGTACCTTGGCCAGACACATTATGATATATATATATATATATTATTGCCATTTGTTATGTATATATGCTTGTGATCTATATTTCCTGGTTTTTCCACAATTGTTAGGCATCATGTTATAAGCTTCCGCTAATTGGTTAAGACTTCCACTAAATAAACTTTAAGTTAGATTTATAAGGTTTAATTAATTCTGATTTATGAATTGACATAAGACAGGTATATGTTTATATTCATTTTAAAAAATAAAAATTGGTAAGTAATAAGGTTTTGGAAAATCTGACTTGTTCCTTATTAGGTCCTTTATGGTGAGATTAAAGCTTAGTAACGGGATTAGGCCGGGCGATGCCCTAATTTGAGAAGTTACAGACATAATGCCTTCAATATCAGGGTTGAGGAAACATTGCTTTAACAGGTCAACTTTCCACGTGCAATCTGGAGAAATCAGGTCAGGTACATTGTGAATTGTAGAAACAATATGGGAAATTGTTCTGAACATAAAGTCTCAAGGAATCCCGTTATCATGGTATACTCTAATTGATTCACCATTCCCCACTCTCCGAATGAGCCCTTTTTTAAGTAAATCTCTACCCCATAAAATTCTCCATTATAGGAATGATGCATTCTGTTTCACTTAGGCTTCTAACATTTTGAAATTTTTATAGTGTTTTCCTTTCAAAATCCTAGAAATTAAACTCTCAGGATTTGGAAAGATTCGCCTAGCTTGTTTTGCAAGTCAAATCTCTAAACCCGAGACCTCCCATATTTTTAGGGATACATAGATTACCCTATTTAATCCATGCCAATTTCTTTTGAGAACCATTAGACCCCCACCAAAAATCCCTCATCAGCTTTGTAAGTTCATCCCATAACTCTTTTGGAAACTTAAACATACTCATGAAATATGTAGGAATTGCCTAAAGAACAGCCTTAATTAAAGTTTCCTTTCCACTTGTTGAGAACATCTCATGACGCCATCCTTGGACCCTCTTCCAAACTTTATATTTAATAGCTGCAAAGGTTGAAATTTTTTATCTACCTACCATAGATGGTAGTCCCAAATACTTATCATGAGAATAGCCTTGTCGAATTCCTAGAAGACTAAATAGTAATCATACCATTCAGTCTAGATTTAGAATTAGGACAAAAGGTTACCCCTAATTTCTCAAAGTTGATTTGCTTACCAAAAGCCTTCTCATAAGTAATAAAAATCTTATAAAGATGTCGACATGAATCCTTGGTTATTGTACAAAAGATTAAACTATCATCTGCAAATAGTAAATGATTCACCCGAGGGCCTCCACGAGAACATTGTAAACCTCCTAAGTCCGAATAGTTCATAAGGGAAGAAAAAGATTCAACATATAGCAAGAAGAGATAGGGAGATAGAGGATTACCTTGCCGCAATCCACGTGAAGAAATAATATGTCCATATAAGCCATCATTAATTGAAAGTGAAAAGGTTGGAGAAGATATACATTCCATAATGACCTTAATCAAAGGGACAGGGAAACTCATCTTCGTTAGAACTGATTGAAGGAAAGACCATTCAACTCGGTCATAGGCCTTATTCATATCTAACTTCAATGCCATGTAGCTCTCTTTACCTTTCTTTCTTTTGGTAAGAGAGTGTAACATCTCAAAAGCTATCATTATATTATTATATTATCTTGTATTTGTCTTCCTATTATGAAGGCACTTTGATTTTCAGATACAAGAGAATTAATAATAGGTTTCAAGCAATTTGTAATGGACTTGGTAATGATTTTATAGAGAACATTACATGAGCTAATAGGTTGAAAATCTCCCATTATTAAGAACTTCAATACAAGCAACCACAACACTACCTCCAATAACATCCAAATGCTTTTGATAAAATAGAACATGAAACCCTTCTGGACCAGGTGCTTTAGTAGAACTTATATCAAAGATAGTTTTTGTGATCACCTCCTTCGTAAAATCCTGTGAGAGTGTATGAAAGTCCTCCATAGATAAAATTTTACTAATCATATCAGTACCTGCCAATAAGTCATTAGAAGAAGGGTTAGCAGAAGTAAAGAGTTTTGAGAAGGTTCTCTAAAAAATTCTAGCAATCTGATAATCTTGAGTGA
The DNA here is from genome assembly GCA_039657325.1 of Stephania cephalantha. Taxonomy (NCBI): domain Eukaryota; kingdom Viridiplantae; phylum Streptophyta; class Magnoliopsida; order Ranunculales; family Menispermaceae; genus Stephania; species Stephania cephalantha. Next base: position 18,344,572 of record CM077569.1, on the reverse strand, counting down.
CCCAGCCTCCATCCTCATTAAAGATTTTTGAGATGTATTTCTTTGATTTCCTATGACGGGCTTTTGAGTGAAAATACTTTATATTCTTATCTCCTCCTTTCAGGCAGTCAGCACGGGAGCATTGTCTCCAGTGTAACTCCTCCAATTGTAGTAGCCTATAAAGATCTCCCTCATGTTTCTTGATAATAGATAAAGCCACAAAAGTAGGAAAAGCCTTTACATCACTATGAGGGACCTCTGGTAGGGTAGTATTGACAAAATTTTGGGATAAATGAGAAACCAAAATCTTAGGAGGAAAGTCAGGTTTACTATCTTTAGTTAACACATTAGAGGTTGTATTTATTTGGACTACTTGAGCATTACTACCCAAAACATATTTTCCTTTCTCATTAGGGTCTAAAACCGTATTAGTTATTAAATCTATATCATTTATAATAACTAAATCATCAAGACGAATATCCCCTTCATCAACTGTCAAATAGTATGGTGTTGCCCGGAGACGTAATTGACACGAACCATACCCCCTATAGAGCCACCACGACCAAATCTACCTCTGCCCCTTCCAATGAAATCTAGATGATTAGCCGTTGCATGTTCAGCCCGAATCTGATATAGAGGTTTAAAACAAAGCCAATTCCCATATTTGAACTTAGACAAGTCAGGAGTCTTACCTTCTCGTTGAAACCAAATCTACCTCTGCCCCTTCTAATGAAATCTAAAAGATTAGTCGTTGCATGTTCAGCCCGAATCTGATATAGAGGTTTGGAATGAGGCCAATTCCCATATTTGAACTTAGACAAGTCAGGAGTCTTCCCTTATAGTTGAAGACATTCCATATACCTATCACCTATACGACCATGATTAAAACAAAAATAAGGAAGACGTTCATATTGTACGACAACTGAAATCTCTTTACTGATTTCCTCTAAAAAATATGTTATCCACTCTTTAGAGGATTCAATAAATTGATTGTAACTTGAACCGCGTGAAATTGGCCTTCACAATCACCCAGATCCCCCAAGTTTGTCCCCTCTATTTTACCAAAAGCTGACCTAATGTGTCTTGCCACTGAGTCAGTCCTATAAGCCAAAGGAACGTTGAAGATTAAAATCCTAAATGGTGCACAATTGAAACACAATTTTGTCAGAGGGGAAAGAAAGGAAAAATAATAAACATGAAGATCATGATGCAATGGATACTACAAGTAAAGAAATTCACATAGTGTGAAAGATCTGACCCGCCATACTTAAGGCTAAATTGTTCACCACCCCCATCTATACTTTTAGGAAGACCATTCATTAAATCAACTAACCAGATATCTTTGAAGGAACAATGTCTATGGAGTTTGAAGATTAAATTGTCACTTTACGTTTTAATAATGAAGATATATGTGGAATCATTGATGAATTTGATAATGAACAAACTAAAGATAATGAATCCTTAGAATTAAGTCATCATGAAGCTAAAATAGATGCTATTAATGCAGTAACAATGGAAGATGGAAATGCTAAGAACATGAAAAAGCAAGGTGAAGATACTTCTAATCAACAAAAAATAAACCAAGAATGAACGGTTAAGCAATCGAACAATGTTTAGAATAATAACATGGAGGAACCTAAATCTATGAAAAATAAGAAAAAGAAAAAGAAAAATCCAACAATTGTCAAGCTCGATGATCCATGAGATATATATATATATATATATATATATATAAAGGTTAAATGGGCTTTGTACTTTAATGCTATATGTGGTACGAGTTCTATAGCAAACTACATGCCAATTCATTCCCTTCACACTCAATTAGAATTGGATGTACTTGCTTCCGAAAAGGTTGCCCTACCAAATAGATATTCAATAAAATTGATAGGTGTGGTTGCTAATGTACCAGTTCAAATTGACAAGTATATTATTCCCATAAACTTTTTGTTATGCCACATTTCATTAACGAAGATCCTTCATTAATATTAGGAAGACCTTCTTAGCCACTTCAAAGCTATCATGGATGCTCTAAACAAGACAATCACTTTTTGAGTGCATGGTCGAGCAATCACTTTCTATAATGGCACAAGAGTAGATAATCCTACACTTAAGTTTATAGAACCAGTTTAGAATTGTGTGGTTCAATCGAGCCAAGGACAGTAAACAAAAGCGCTTAATGGGAGGCAACACATACTATATCTTTAACTTCAGTTTTAATATTATGATTAGTTAGTTGTTTTTATATTCTCTCAACTTTTGACTCTTATAATAGGGATATTTTAGGAATTCAATTCCAGAATAGTTCCATGTAAAGGGGGTTGATCGAGCCAATTTATTTCCGTATTATATTGTTTTATGCATTAGATTTATGTTAATTAGTTATTTATGGAAATAAGATAGGTTATTTAATACATATCATACTTAAACTCTAATTTTTTTGAATATTTCTACCTTTATTGAATATATATGCGACTATTAAATTGGAAAATCGATTTAATTGAAAAAATAGTAAAAATTAAGCTAGCGATTTTTTAGCGATTCTAATTTGTACTAGAAATCGCCGAGAAAATCGGCAGCAGTTTGCAGAACTTTCAATGCAAATTTGAGTCAGCCTTTTCTCACCGAATCAAGTTTACAACTATAAATCGCTAGGCAAATTGCTAAGCCAGTGAGGCTCATTTCCATCGATTTCATCAGCGTTTCCTCAGTGAATCCACGTAAACCCTGATTCCCTAAGAACGCATTCGAGTTCTTAAAAAATGGAAACCCCAAATCGCCACATTGAAACCTTTCACACTCATAAACCATTGCAATAATTCGATCAAGAGATCAATTTCCGAATAGATTCAACCTTCCAAAGCTTAATTTTAGCGTATTAAAGTGATTCCCACCTCAATCTTCACACATTCAACCCAAAACGTGGTAAGTTTTGAGAGTGTAGAGTAAGGCTTGAGCAAGGGAGTTCAAATTGGTGCTTGGAGGAGTATCATAGAGAAGCGTTTTGAGTTCCATATTTGAAAGAATCACTTTCAAGAAGGTAATCAACTAAAACCCTAACATCTTACGGATTAAGTTTTTGATACTTAGTCATTTTTTGATTGATTATTAGGATAGGAACTCAATTTGTTTTAAATGGTTTTGATATCGAACGATGGTTATTATACTAGTAGTATGGGATTGATGTGATGATTCGTGACCTCTATCAATTTTTCGAACTATTTTTCATATATGGCGAGTTGATTTAATTATATACGCAAGCTAATTTGAGACTAAGTTTCAAATAGGTTTGGGGTTTTTTGTGAATATTTATCGATTAATTTGAATTACATGCAAAGTTTGTTCTTCCTAATGTTTTTTTTATCAACAACTTTCATATAAATTTGAAACTCTCAACTTCAAAATGTTTTTCCCGAAAATTTCTTATTCTCTACAGATAAGTTGAATTTTATCGAATCCTTTTTCGACAAATTTGGTTACGAATGATTTTACAGGTTAATTTCTTTACTTATAATATTCCAAATGGCCAGAGGTAGTAAAGGTAGAACTACGCAAGAAGAGAAGATGAAAGAAAAGTTATTAGAGAAATCGAAAAAAAAATCCTAAGTTTCCCAAATCTAACCCACATCAATTTCTTTCAAATACACCTAGGATTAGACCACAAAGAGAACTTGCTCCACCTTCGTCATTTAGTTACAACATTGAGGATAATTATGTGGATGAGAAGGACGTAGAGGAAGTTGAATGAGAGATACCGATTGAGGAGAAAAACTATGAATTGAGGAAAGAAAATTTTGTTAGTTAGAAGGCTTACAAAAAATTGAGGAATGATGTAAATAATTATATGAAGTTGATCCCGGAGAGGGGATTTAAATTGAAGAACGAATTGAAGTATTGGCCTAGGATCCTAGACATCATATAGGCAAGAAACTGGGGTTTACTAGACAAGGGATTACAACCACCTAGACCTAGAGGATTTTCCTAGTGAACAGGATTATGTAGCCTTAGTGAAAGAATTTTACGCCCATGCATATGGAAGTGAAAGTAAGACTGATTCTCGAGTTCAAGGAAGGACAGTGGACTATTCCAAGCAAGAATAAACCTATGACGACCCCTTCCATAATCCAGGACACCACCTGACCTAATCCCATAATTAAGCCCAAAGTCTAGCCAAATAGGACTTAACTACGTATTAGTTAGCCTTTCTATCCAAATCTCCTCGATATTTATGTTTAGGATAAGTAATCCACACATCAACATATTAATAGATTTCATAGTAATTACAATTTTTTTAAGAGTTATAAAATTTAGCAAAATTCTTAATAAATTATGCGGAAGCAATGTAATAAATCCTAAGTATGTGGAAACTAGGAAACAACGATCACATACATATATAACAAGGTGGTGAATATAAATAGTGTGATAGTCATAATAAGACGAGAAACTAAACACTCAACCTAATATACAATCCAAAAATGTATAAAAAACATAACTGTATAATACATAAAATACCAAAAACCTACTAAATGTCGATGTTGAAGTACGCCGCTTGCTCAGAGGTAGTCGTCAATCTTCTCCTTGCAAGGCCTGCTCATTGACGGCTTTGCACCCACCATCATAAAAAGAAGGGTGAGTACGAAAAGTAACAGTACGAAAAGTAACAGTTATCACCATTGACATATTCATTCACACTTCCGAAACAAACTAAACTGTATTTAAAAGCATAAGTAAAATAAAGAAAGATTAGTACGAGAACTATGCTAAGAAATACCATGGTTAAGCAAATGAAATTGACACAAGGCTAAATAGTTATGATCTAGATCCGATAGGCCGTGACATACGTCAATGAAGGCTTAAAAACCACTAAAGGACGTGCATACCATCACACAATCTAATATCACTAGGGACTCTAACCCCAATGTCACTAGGGACTATAACCTTAGTGTATTGGCAACCCCAAGGACTTTAACCCTGTGTCTCGCTTCATAGTGCCGAGTGCCGACATCCCCGGGGACTGTAACCCCGTGTGCCGATCAACTTTAACATAGTGCAATAGACTCTATATTCTATAACTATTTTATTATTCCAAGAAATTGACTCGTTAAGGTTTATAAGGCTTGGCTATGCTACTAAGCACAATTCCCAAGGAGTACAAGTCCATAAAGTCATTCACAAACTCACAATTCCTAATAGCATGCTATTTACACTATAGTCCCTGGAAAACAACAAGAAATGACATAAAGCACATGGATGGATTTCAAAGGAATTCAATTCATCCTAATATCATGAAATTCAAGCTCAACAAGTGAGAAGTAGCAAATAAGCTCATGATATGAGAGTACAACGCTATACATAGTCAATATTGACAACAACGAACAAGGCATAAAGTAGATATGAAATGCAAATAAAACAATCAATGGATATACTCACATCAAGCAATGTAATGTCCTAGTTTTACCGGCCTCTCGACACCCCAAATCTCGTATTCGAACCCTTGAAACACTTCCCTAGGTTCCTGATATCATTTAACATGTTTTTGAATTTTTTTACTCCTTTACTTAGGGTATTAGGCTTGTTTATAGTGTTTAAGCAAATTTAGAATATTGCATATTTTTATGTTGTCAGAGCAATTAGTGCGCTAGGTGATTTGATTAACGTGCTAGTGGCCTTATTAGCGCGCTACCAAAATTCCTCTAGTGCGCTATCTGAAGTTAGCGCGCTAGCTGACCTACCTAGTGCGCTATGTAATGGAAAACCCATAATTCTGCAATTAGAATTATGAGTTTTCTCTACACATAGGCTGCTCCAACACCTTGGGACCCTCATCTACACCACCAGAGCCCCAAGACATCAACAACAACAACAACATAAAAATAGCTATACATATAATTAAAATCATGAATTAACTAAGTTACTAGTGTAAGTGAATTACCTAGTTGTTAAACTCTTATCTTGATCAACTCCTTCACTAACCTACTAATTTTTCCAACAAAAACTTGATGATTTCTTCTTCTTCAATCGTCTCCAGCAAGGTTCTTCTCTCCTAAGTTTCTAGAAATGAAAATGAAGTGATTTGATTGCTTGAGTTGATCATTAGCTTTATATATGAAATGGATATGGTTGATTAATAGACATTGATCATATTGCACATACGTATCATCTAATGCATTACACATTGACACATTTCCCACTTTCCACTAACTTAACCTAAGTAACACCAATTTGTAACCAAAATAGTTTCTAGATGTGTCAATACGTGTCTCGAGGAATATCACATTGCTTTGTTTTAAAATGCTAATTTAGGTACATTTAATCTAAAATCAACCATAGCCACATTACTTCAACTATATAAGCTACAATAAGCTTAAAATGAACTTACTACATCACTCTCTACCCGGTCCCTTGTCAACATGCATTTCGAGGCACGTCCCACTTATGTCTCAACTCCTATACTAGAGTAGGAGTGACTTATTAGTCTACATATATACAATACACTAGGCATGCACCATAACGAATTTACCATATACCTAGGTCATCTCACCTCGGTCAATGCACATATCATGTTGTGTGTCCCACGTCACGGGTCGGTGATCCTGATTACGGATAATAAATGAGATTAGAGATTTGGTTCTTGACATATCTTCCCAACTAATGAGAATTTCGTCATTGAAGTTAAGATTTAGGTTACTATTAATAATTGACTCGAGGATGTATAGAAACCTGTCCATCATATAATCTTCCCGCTCCTAAGTGAGTTCTGTATTATCATGGAACTGCCACTTGACGAGAACCTTCGGGACAGACTTGTTCCTCAACTGTTATACTTTTTGATCTAAGATTTGAATAGGCTGCTCCTCATAACTAATGTCATCGCTCAGGTCTATCTGACTTAAATCAACAGTCGGTTAAACAACTGCTCTAGACTCAGCTATTCGAAGCATCAAAATATGGAAAACTAGGTGAATCCCTGACACCTGTAAAGGGAGCTCAAGCTCATATGCAACTTTCCCGATTCGTCTCTTAATCATGAAAGGCCCGATGAACCTTAGTGCAAGCTTACCTTTTACCCCAAATCTCTAAAGATCTTTTTGAAGGGAAACCTTCAAATATACAAATGCTCCATTGGTGTACATGAGATCACTGCGATATTTTTCTACATACTTCTTCTATCTATCATGGGCCTCTGGAGTCTCTGACGGATCAATTAAACCTTCTCCATGTGGTCAACAACAATATTAGTCCCCACAATCTCCCGGTCCTCTAGCTCAGCCCAACACGATGACAATCGACATGGTTTGCCATATAAAGCCTCAAAAGGTGTCATCTCAATGTTGGCCTGATAACTATTATTGTAAGCATAATCACATAACGGCAGGTACTCCTCCCAAGATTCGCCAAACTCCGATACACAAGCCCGTAACATATCCTCGAGGACCTGAATCAATTTCTCAGTCTACCCGTCAGTTTGAGGATGAAAAGCCATGCTGAACTATAGGCGTATACCACACTGCTCCTGTATACTCTGCCACATCCAGCACATATACATAGCATCTCCATTAGATGTCAAAGTATATGGTACTTCTTGTAGCCTGATAATCTCTCCCTTAAATAGTATAATCAGCTGATCAAAGGAGTAATTCACTACTACTGGTAGAAAATGAGCAGACTTCGTCAGTTTGTCAACGATTACACAGATAGAATCATGTCTCCTTGTGGTCCTCGACAATCCCCTTACAAAATCCATAGAGATGTCCTCCCACTTTCATCGTGGAATAGGAAGAGGGTGTAGTAACCCTTAAGGTCTGCAATGCTCAGCCTTAAATTGCTGACAAATCTCACAGTTCCTGATGAACTCATACACATTCACCTTCATCCAAGGCCACCAGAAATGTCTCTTCATGTCATGGTACATTTTGTTCCTGCCAGAATTAACGTTGAATAGGTAACGATGTGACTCTGGAAGAATCTCAGCTCCCAACTCTGGTACTGACGGTATCCACAGTTTGTCTCTGTGTCTCAAACACTATTCAGGTGTCTCCTCTAGTAAACATTAATTGTACTCTGCGTCACTAAATCTTGGGTACAACCTATCGGTCATCTGACCCTCTGACATTCTTTGTGTACACATGGTATGTACTCTCATTTGTGTGCAAATCTCAATCCGAATAACTGTTATAACCTCTAGTGAACATCTTGTCGTCGCTGCCTCAAGTAACCCATACTTATAAGTCATATGGCATCTGACAACCTCAACATCTCTTACCGCTATCCTGCTCAGCGCACATATGACTATGATAGCTTTTCCTGGGTGATACTTCACAAAAAGTCGTAATCCTTTAGAAACTCTAACCATCAGTGTTGTCTCATATTCAATTCCTTATGTGTGAAAAGGTATTTCAAACTCTTATGATCAGTAAAGAGTGTGAATTTCTCTCTATACAAATAATGTCTCTACACCTTTAGTGTAAACATTACTGCTGACAACTCCAAATCATGTGTGGGGTAATTCTTCTTATGTACTCTCAACTGTTTGGAGACGTAAGCTACCGTACCACTACCTTGTATCAACACATAACCCAGATCAATATGAGAAACATATATGTACACCAAGAATCCCTACCCAGGATCTGGCAATACTAATATTAGCGCGGTAGTCAACAATCTCTTCAACTAAGCAAATGCCCCCTCGCATTCCTCAGACCAATTAAATCTAACATCCATCTGGGTCAACAAAGTAATCAGTGAAGCAATCTTTGAAAAATCTTTTACAAATTGGTGATAGTACCCTACTAATCCCGGAAAAATCCCAATCTCTTTAACTGACGTTGGTGCCGGCTAATCTATAATTGCCTGAATCATGGCCGGACTACTATCCCTGCTGCTCCAACAACATGCCCTAAAAAATGGACCTTTGAAAGCCAAAACTCATATGAGCTAAACTTGGCATAGAGTCTGTGCTTTCTCAAGGTCTGCAACGTATCCTTGAGGTGTTGCTTGTGATCCTCTCTGATCCTCGAATATATCAACATATCATCGATGAAGACTATCATGAAGCGGTCAAGAAATGGTCCATAAACACTGCAACGACATTGGTCAACCGAAATGGCATGATTGTGAACTGAAAGTGTCCATATCTCGTGCTAAAAGCTGTTTCAGACCTATCCTCATCCTTGATCCTAAGCTGATGATACCTTGATCGTAGGTCTATCTTGGAGAAATATTGTGCTCATTTCGGCTGATCAAATAAATCATTGATTCTCGATAGTGTATACTTGTTCCTAACTGTGACTTTGTTTAACTATATATAGTAGATACACAATCTCAAAATATCATCATTTTTCTTCACAAAAAGAATGGGTGCTCCCCATGGCAACATAGAGGGTTTGATGAATCCCCTATATCCCAAGTCCTGAAGTTGAGTCTTCAACTCCTATAACCTCGCTGGGCCATGTGGTACGACGGTATGGAAATCGGTCTAGTGCTCGGTACCAACTCAATAATAAAATCAACCTCTCGCGGCGGCGGTAACTAGGTAAATCCTCCGAAAAGACATGGAAACTATCTAATAATCGATATATCTTCAATCCTAGGTCCCCGACTCTCTGCTACTTTTATAGTGCAATCAATGCCTTCATCTCCTCTCTAGTTGTAAGTCGACCTCTTGTGCCTACTATCCTCGTTGAACTACCTCTATAGGTGAATATTGGATGCTTTAGGATCTCAAATATCACTATCTTAGTGAAACATTCCAAATGAGTGTGGTATGCTGATAACCAGTCCATCCCTAAAATCACGTCAAACTCTATAAGTCGAGGAATCTGAAGTAAGCAAGTAACTCTACCCCACCTATCTCGACCATACATCCCTCGATAAAACTACTAGGGTAAACCCTATCCTCAATCTTCAAAATTTTGTGCCTCTTCTCTCTCGATAACATCCACTTCTCAATCTTCTCGAAGTCTCTCGTCCCGACAAAGTATTTTGGTTTCAGTCTGATGAACTCCTTCACGAAATTAGTCTCAACTGATGTGCTGGAAGATGTGGGCATGGGAAACGGTACAATCTCAGCTATCTATCTTGAATCTATCACTATTGGAGCTGCAACAATCTCTGATCTTGCGTTAATTTGCCATAGTGCTTTAAGATTTGACAACGTTCGCGACACCAATAGTTGTGTAGATAACGCATATATACATATAGAAACTAACATGTACATATAAGAATCCCATCTCACTTTCACTCACTTCCGAACTAATAGTTTCTAGGCAAAGATCATATGGTTTCCACATCTAAGATTAGAGTTTTATTCAGGTTTGTGTCTTACTTATCATGAATATTAGCTCTGATACCAACTGTGATGGCCCCTTCCCTAATCCAGGGTACCGCCCGGCCTAATCCCGTAATGAAGCCCAAATCCTGGTCACATAAGACTTAACATATATTGTCAGTCTTTCTATCCAAATCTCCTCGATATTTGTGTTTAGGATAAGTAATCCACATGTCAACATATTAATAGATTTCAGAGTAATTAAAAACTTTTTTAAGAGTTATAAAATTTAGCGGAAGTCTTAACAAATTATGTGGAAGCAATATAATAAAACCTCAGTGTCTAAAAACTAGAAAACTACGATCACATGTATATATAAAAAGCTGGTGAATATAAACAGTGTGAAGGTCATCATATGTCGAGAAACTAAACACTCGACCTAATATACAACAACAACAACAACAACATAGCCTCAGTCCCAAATTAACTTGAGTCGGCTACATGGATCAAACTTTTTCATTGTGCTCTATTAAGTGCAATTGATGGTGAGCTTTTCAAACTATTCAAATACCTCATAATTAATGCATCCCATGTTAACTTTGGTTTGCCCCTACCTCATCAAATTTCTACAATTTCTATTGAGTCAAGTTTTCTAGTTGGGGCATTTGTAGGCCGTCTTTGCAGGTGACCAAACCACCGCAACCGCCCTTCCCTAATCTTTGTATCAATTGGTGCTACTCCTAGTCTTTGAATTTATATATTTTTTATTCTATCTTTACGAGTTTTTCCACACATACACCTAATCATCCTCAATTCTGCTACGTTCATTTTATGTAATTGTTGTTGCTTTACCGCCCAACATTCACTTCCATAGAGCATAGCTGGCCTAATTGCGGTCCTATAAAACTTTCCTTTTAACTTAGTAGGAACATTTCGATCACAAATCACACCTGTTGCGCTCCGCCATTTCTTCCATCCAGCTTGAATTCTATGTGTAACATCATTCTCAATGTTACCATCATTTTGTATGATTAATCATAGGTATCTAAAGTGGTTTACCTTAGGAACTTCTACTTCCCTTAATTTTACCACTCCGTCATCTCGATATCTAGTGTTTCGAAACTCACAATGCATGTATTCGGTTTTCTTCCTACTTAACTTAAAGCCTTTAGATTCTAATGTATTCCTCTAGAGTTCTAATTTCCTATTCACTCCATCTTTAGTTTCATCTACTAAGACAATATCATATGCAAATAGCATACACCATAGTATATCCTCTTGAATATGTCTAGTTAGTTCATCCATAACTAAAGTAAATAGATATGGGCTTAAAGCCGGTCCTTGATGTAGTCTTATCGTAATGGGAAATTCTTTTGTAGCTCCTCCAAATGTCTTTATAATCGTTACTACTCCATCATACATATCCTTAATAGTGTTTATGTATCTAGCATGCACACTTTTTCTTTCTAGAACCCACCAAAGAACATCTCTATGGACCCTATCATATGTTTTTTTCTAAATCTATGAATACCATATGAAGGCCTTTTTTCTTTTCTCTATATTTTTCTAACAATCGTCTTACAAGGAAAATCGGCTCCATAATTGACCTCCTAGGCTTGAAACCAAATTGGTTCTCTGATATTGTTGTTTCTCTCCTTAGCCTATTGTCAATTATCCTCTCCCAAAGTTTCATAGTGTGACTCATAAGTTTAATTCCCCGATAGTTTGAGCAACTTTGAATGTCTCCTTTGTTTTTGAAGATTGGCACAAGCGTGCTTCTTATTCAATCCATTGGCATCCGTTTTGATTTTAAAATTTTATTGAAAAGTTTTGTTAACCAAGTCAATCCAATTTCTCCTAAACATTTCCAAACCTCTATGGGTATTTCATCGGGGCCACATGCTTTCTCTATTCTCATTCTTTTCAATGCCTCTTTAACTTCTACAATTCTAATATTGCATGTATAGTTTACATTTATTTCTTGGTATGGGTTTTCATCTACGATAGTATCAACTTGGCCATCATTAAATAAACTATCGAAGTAACTTCTCCATCTCTCCTTAATATCCTCATCGCGCGTTAAAACATTTTGATTTTCGTCCTTAATACATCTTACATGACTTAGGTCTTGTTTCTTTTTATCTCTTTATTTGGCTAGCCTATATATATATTTTTCGCCATCTCTATTACCTAACCTTGTATATAGATCTTCCATGAAATTTGTTTTAGCTTGACTAACTACTTTTTTAGCTTGTTTTCTAGCTTCTCTATATTGGTTGTACACATCTTCATCTTGACACTTAGGTATTTTCCTATACATCTCTCTTTTAGTCTTAATTGCCGTTGGACATCCTCGTTCCACTGCCATATTTCCTTCTTTGGTGGTCCCAAGCCTTTAGATATACCTAATACGTTTGATCTCACTCTCCTTATGCAACTACTCATTTCTAGCCACATTGTATTAGCATCTAAGTCAAGATTCCAAACATTTTCCTTTAGTAGTTTTTCTCTAACCTCTACTTGTTTACTATGTTTTAGGTTCCACCACTTTATTCTAGGGTCGCTAACTCTTTTATTCATATTATGTCGTCGTGTTAGCTTAATATCAAGTACTACTAACTTATGTTGGGTAGTAAGTGCTTCACCAGGTATTACTTTGCAGTCTCTACATATTTTTCTATCTATTTTTCTTGTTAAAAGAAAATCTATTTGACTCTTGTTATGACCACTACCAAAAGTAATTATATTCGACTCCATCTTCCTAAAACTAGTATTTGCTAAGACAAGATCGTATGCTGAAGCAAATTCTAAGATTGATTCTCCTTCTTCATTTCTATTACCGTAACCAAAACCTCCATGAACTCTCTCAAACCCATCGTTACTTGCCCCGACATGCCCATTTAAATCTCCTCCAATAAAAACATTTTCATCTAATGGTATACTTTGCATAAACCCATCCATATCGTCCCAAAACTTGCGTTTGATGCTCTCGCTTAATCCTACTTGTGGTGCATAGGCTCTAAGTATGTTAATTTTTTCGTCTCCAATAATTAATTTAACTAGAATCAATCTATCCCCCATTCTTTTAACCTCTACGACCTTATCCTTATAATCATTATTCACCACAATTCTTACTCCATTGCATTTTCTATCTATACCAGTGTACCACAATTTAAACCCTGTGCTTCCTATTTCTATACTCTTTTCTCCTACCCATTTTGTCTCTTGGAGGCAAGCAATATTGACTCTCCTTCTAATCATGGTATCTACTAGTTCTATTGACTTCCCCATAAGTGTTCCTATGTTCCATGTTCCTAAACGAATTTTTTCTCCCCTTTGTATTTGTTTTCCTTTTCTATTTCTATTTTGTCTAAAAGATTTAGTGTCCGTATCTATGATTTTGTTTTTGTTTTCATGTTTGTTTTGAACTAGTTTCTTTACCCACACCCGTCCTTTATGCTGGAACCCTTACTCATTTTTCTTCACATTCGGGCGACGATGTGAAGGGACTAGCTTATTTACCCACACACGTCCTATGTGTGGGAACCCTTGCTCATTTTTCTTCATGCCCAGGCGGCGATATGAAACACACCCTTGCTCATTTCTCACTACACCCGAGCTTTGATGTCGCGCGTCGCTAGGTGGGAACGCCCCAACGTTTATATATGTTTGATCCATTTCATGAAAAGTGAAAAAAGTTTTACGCTGGCTGTCAACTTATCGCAACCCTCCTCTATTTTCCATTGGGGCCTCCCTCCCCCACTTTTCGGGTATGAAAAGTGAGTTAATGACGCCCCTTACCCATTTTTCAGTATGAAAAAATGGGCGTCAGAGTCCTCCTTTATCCGGACTTAGGACCGGCTATGTACAGCACATAGTGTACAACATAGGTGGAGTTACACTCGACCTAATATAAAATCCCAAAATATATGAAAAACATAACTATATAATACATAAAATACCAAAACCTACTAAACGTCGATGCAGAAATACGCAGCTGCCTTAGAGGTAGTCGCTAATCTTCTCCCTGCAAGGCCTGCTCGTTGATGGCTCTACACCCAGCATCATAAAAAGAATGGTGAGTACAAAAAGTAACATTAATCCCCATCGACATATTCATTCACATTTTCAAAACAAACTAAATGGTTTTTAAAAGCATAAGTTAAAAAAGAAAGACTAGTACCAGAACTATGCTAAGAAATACCACGGTTAAGCAAATGAAATTGACACAAGGCTAAATAGTTATGATCTAGATCTGGTCGGCCATGACATACGTCAGTGAAGCCTTTAAAACCACTAAAGGACGTGCATATCATCGCATAATCTAATATCACTATGGACTTTAACCCTAGTGTCACTAGGGACTCTAACCGTGGTGTATTGGCAACTCTAGGGACTCTAATCCTGTGTGCAACATCATAGTGTCTAGTGTCGATATCCCCAGGGACTCTAACCCCATGTGCGGATCAACTCTAACATTGTGCAATGGACTTTAGATTCTATAACTATTTATTATGCCAAGAAATTGACTCGTTAAGGATTATAAGGCTTGGCTATGCTACGAAGCACAATTCCCAAGGAGTACAAGTCCATAAAGTCGTTAACAAACTCACAATTCCTAATAGCATGCTATTTACCCTATAGTCATTGGAAAACAACAAGAAATGACATAAAGCATATGGATGGATTTCAAAGGAATTCAATTCATCAGAATATCACGAAAGTCAAGCTCAACAAGTGAGGAGTATCAAATAAGCTCATGATATGAGAGTATAACACTGAATATAGTCAATATAGAGTATAATAAACAAGGCATAATGTGGATATGAAATGCAAATAAAACCATCAACGGGTATACTCACATCAAAAATTGTAAAGTCCTAGCTTTACTGGTTTCCCGAAACCCTAAATCTTATATTCAAACCCTTGAAACACTTCCTTAGGTTACTGATTAGGGAAGCACAAATAGTAAACTTAATTAGTTATGAAACTAAGGGTTTGGAACATTAAAGCAATGTGGAGCTTATGTTATTCACACTGATAGATGGAGTTCTACTTTGCACATTAGAATCTTTTTTGTCATGACAGTTGGTTAATGTGGACTTGAAAAAAGTTTGTCTATTCTAATTAGGCATTGCACACGACATGATAAATATCATATAGTGGTTGAAAAGCATATTATTTCATTACCTAGGTTAAGTTGTGAACTAAGATAGTCTTGATGTAAGAGTTAAATGTAAATTGAATTGATTTAAGTTTAGTTTAGTTATAAAACAATTTAAAAAGGATTTCTTTAGCAATAGATTCAATATAGCTAAGTACGTTGTAAGTGCATACACTTTTCCCTGAGGATGATATCCATAGTGAATGTAAGTTGATTACACTATTACTATAATTGAGTCGTTATACTAGTTCAAGTTTTTAGCGCCGTTGTCGGGGATAGGTAACTACTTAGACTTAGTTAGTTTGAAAATTGCTAAGTTTTATTTTAAGTTTTTTTATTTTCAAGATCATAAAAAAAAGTTTTAGTTTCAAGTTTGACATTTTCACTTAACCTACTTTCTTTCGTCTTTAGTGTTTCAGGGATATAATAAATGTATAGTTATCATGTTAAAGAAACAAATAGTGATATCCTTGATAAAATCTCTAGGTTGGTTTATCAAAGTGAAGTTGTTCGAGACAGTACCACATACCAAGCACAATCAATAGTGAGTGTTTTTGCATGGACGGGATATACACAACCATATTATAACCCGTATGGATCAACAAGATTTGTGGGAAGTCAAGAACATTACAACTACATACAAGGAAATGAGTCATGGTATAATAATCAAAGCTTGTACAACCCTCCTATAGAAAATGTCTATTAATCATCATGGAGTTCTCACAACAACTGGCAATCATGACAAGATCAAGAGATGGTTGAGCAATCGTTTATTACTTCACTAGAGAAATGATAAGAAATATGGCAAAGTAGAGTGAGAATGATCTCAAGAAGTTTGAGGAAAGATTCGAGATTTCTACACAATCATTTAATATAAAGGAGGAAGAAGAAAATCAGGCTTTCTTGAATTCAGAAAATAATTTAAAGCAAATTGCAATATTCATAAATTCAAGATAAGAGGTTGTGGTTGAGTTTAAGGAGAACCAAGTTGAGGAGATGCTACTAAGCAAGGAAACATGTCATGAAGCATATGTAGAAGTAGAGGAGCCCAATCAAGATGATTGCAATGTTGTTGATCTTTTAGGATAAAAGGATTCCACTTGACCATGTTAGAGAGGAGATTCATATCGAGGATATTATGTGGCATGATAGTGGTGTTGACCTAAAAAATTTCGAAACAATAATACGTAACAAAATCAGTGAAAACATAGGATCACATAATATGGAATTTGTGAAAAGGATAATCAATTTGGTAGGATCACCAACACCATTTCAGCAAGAACTTCAATATCAAAGGAATGGTGAGAGAATTGGGATTTTTAGAGAGGTGTATGAAAACATTTTAGGGAAGATCTTTTTTTCCAAACCATTGAAAGATGTGCTCAATTACATGAGGTTTATAAGGGATAAACTAGCATGCTAGAAAAGGATTAGAGGATATGACGAATTTCGTGAGGATATGTCATTAAAGTAACCTTGGTGCATCACAGTAATCAATTAAGAGATGTTGTGCAGGCATCTGGCTAAGGACCTTAAATGAAGCACTATTGAATGGCACCCCAGAGGTTTTTCAATTTTAAGTTTTTTCAATTTAGGTTAGTAGGTCAAGTAGTTAGTTACTTATTTAGTTTAGTTAGGGACAATTCACAAATTTTAGTTTCTAACTTTCGAAATTTCATGTCGAATGTACAGGAAAGACTATTTGTTGGGTGATGATTCATCGAAATGGAAATGTCTCGCTAAACTCATGAAAAAGTGTAAAATGGCAAAGGAGTTCAAACGACAAAGGTGAGGTATAAGGGACAATCATGAGTAGTTTTTTATAAATTTTTATATTTACATGAATTTCATGCGATTACGATATCTTGTGTAAGTGATACACAAAGTCAAAGAAACATCGAATAGGAATAAATGAAAAATTCATATGAAACACGTAGACAGACTGCTTGATATCGTAGGTACGAGTCATGACGCAGCGTGTATGAGTGACAGCACCAGCAAGGTGCCGAGAGGAGCACCATCAAATGTGAGAGCATCCTCGACGCTGTCACGATGTTGTCACAGTGTCGTGCTTATTAAGGCACAACGCCAAAGTTGATGAAAGGTTTTCAAACCCCATGTTCATCACTTTCTTCACACTTGCATCCAAAAACC
The DNA here is from genome assembly GCA_039657325.1 of Stephania cephalantha. Lineage (NCBI taxonomy): Eukaryota > Viridiplantae > Streptophyta > Magnoliopsida > Ranunculales > Menispermaceae > Stephania > Stephania cephalantha. The sequence continues at coordinate 18,327,011 of CM077569.1, read as the reverse complement.
CACTACAACTACCGAGTATACATCCCTCTAGAACAAAATTTTGATCATTTCTAAGTGCGATATGAGTGTTCCTAGTTATTTGGAAGGAAGAAGCAAGTGCATTATGGATTTGCACAAGGTGGAAAGCTAGGGTAAATTTACAATTTCATTAGTTATGTTTTAAATTTGAGAATTTAATTCAAAAGAGAGCTAGCATCATAATCTGTTAGAGAAATGAGAGGGCTTGGATAGATAAAGACTTGGAGGAGTGTTCCACATTGTAAAAAAAAGTCTGGCATTGAGGTAAATTTACAATTTCATTAGTTTTGTTTTGAATTTCGAGAAATTTTGATGAAATTGCATGAATAGTTGATTTGAAATTGTTGGATAATGATTTGCAAGATGTGTGAATATTGAGCATTAATGTTACTTATGGAGACTTAATCTATGTTTTTGCATTATTTGGCCTGTAAATAATCTGTATGGTATAAATTTTGATTTTTAGGTGATTTCAAGACCTAAATTGATAGTTGCATTGTTGTGTAGTTCCTTGAGTTTAAAGAGAATGCTGAGAAGAAGGAAGCAAGTTAGCCAAGTAAGAACAAGTGACTTTGATGCATCAACCTCAAGAGATCCCGCAGAGGAGCCTAGGCCATTTAAGTCCAGATATTTAATTAGTAAAGAGGCAAAAAATATATGTAAGGATATTCAGCATATGGAGTTCATTTGTGAAATAGGTATAAATGTGCTGGCCAAATATGACAAACGAGTTAATAACTTCATTAGGAGTTAAAATTGGGACCATTTTACTCAAGATTATATAAAGAATGAAGTTAGAGGAGTGAGTAAAATTATGTACAAGTTTTATGCCAATGCGAAGTTCACTAAGAAGGAGGAGCCAGTAAAGTTAAGAGGGGTGTTTATCCCTTTAATAAGCGTGAAATTAATAGTATTTATCGATTGGAGCATTTAAGTATGGTTGGAGCTGAACTATAGTTTCTGGATGATCAATATGAAAAACATTATAACCTATACCAGTTTAGAGCCATAGAGAGACCATCAGTTGTCCAAGGACAATCCAGCTAGGTAATAGAAGCTGAGAATGTGTCAAACTACATCAAGAGAGGGAGTGTTAGGAAAGTCTACAAAATGTGGCAACATTTCCTTATTGCATCACTATACCCCACCACTCTGTAGGGAGAGATTAACAAGCCAAAGGCAGCTTGTTTATACGAGATCGCAAAGAACAAAGAGATCAAGGTCGGCGAGTTCATCTACACCAATTTAAGGGATACCACAATGTTACAGCGATACAATAAATTTTTGTTTCATATATCGATCACTCAGTTGTGCTAGAAAGCTGAAGTTAGACTACAAAATGATGATGAAATAATTATTAAGGCCTAAGCAACCATGGATGAGGCTTTCATGCTTATACTTAAATCACTACCTGGTTATCAAGACTCCGAGGAGGAAAGAGAGCTAGATGTGAAGCTGGGTCGTTGGCCAAACAACAGAAGGATAACTCTGTAATACCTTTAATAACATCAACAACAAAGTTAGCATATAAAGTATAAGATAAAGGTTGTGGAGAACTGAGGAGCAACAGTAGGGATTCGCTTAGGGCTACGAGTTTGTAGACCCACTTATGGGCGCGAAGGATTTGGATGGTATTGAGACTTTTCCAACACCTCCTCCACTACAGCCACCAGTACTACCTTAAGAGGACTTGACTCCATGGTAACAGAGATTGTGGATTGTAGTGATGAGGAGGTAGTCCCGAAAGGATAGGGTGAGGTATTAGGCATTTTTGTTACGATATGAGCAGGATATGTAGAGGAGAGAGCAAGACCAACATAATGGGCAGAAGAACTTCATGTTGTTTGTCGTTCATCAGAAGGACATAGCCAAGTATACAAGGAGGAGACGGATGAGTTCTATTGATAGGTCTTTTAGTTTTCCAGCAGCAACAGCTTATGTGTTTGATTTGGATGTGGTGCATAGCAGGAGGATAGATCGTCCATTGACACCATCCCACCCTAGAGCTAATGAGGCATATAATGATGATGACGCACAATCCTGATATCATTGTCTTAATATTTTCTCTAGACCTGGGGAGATGAGAGATATATTGATACCATTTATTTCTAAAATAAAGTTCCTAAACCAATTATTTTGTAGAATAGTGGCAAAGGGTCGATCCCATAGAGATTGGTAGTCTTTCTATGGTTAAAAAAATAAAAGGAAATCGGGGGTTTTAAAATAAATTAATTTAACTAACTAAACTAAAATAAAATAAATAAATAAAATAATGAAAACAACTTTCAAAACAATTAATGGATACCTAAGTAACACCTAGGTCTACGGTTCCACAAATCAGAATCAAGATTCAATGGCAAATCATGGTCTTCAATCATTCCCTAAAAGTTATTAATTTAAGTTTTCCAAGATTAGCTATAGAAAATCGACATCCGCCAGAAATTCTTCATTCCCCTAATCCTGATAACCAGGACATCCACCACTAACTACTTCCCTGATTAATGCATAACCCTAGACATCTGCCAATCAGGTTTAACACACTAACCGCAATAATAAGGATCCATGGGAATACTAATCCTAAATATCCGAATCGCGTCTGCTTCTGATTTAACCTAGATTCAATTATTCCACACTCAAGAACCGAAAGGGTTTTACAGCAAACAGGTGAGTGTCCCTCACTTTATTGGTTCAAAAGTACAATTACCGATACAATCGGTCCAAATAACTATAGATTGTGCACCTAAAAGCATGCACTAGCCATATACATACCCTAGATCTAAATCATATTCCTTAAAATCAATAAAAATAAAATAGGAGAAATTAAATCAAACTAAAGAATAAAAATCATAGATCTCACAAGTTATGCCATGAATATGGAATCCTGACTTTTTTCCCCTCCGACCTAGGCAAGGTTTGATTAGCCTGACATGGTCGAGTTTGAGTGACTACGGCGTCTCAAACAAATATAAAAGGTGATCCCCTAATAATACCTAAGTTCCTAATATATAAAACTATAAAAAATAAATCTCGGGAAATGAGAAAAAGTAACTTTGGGGGTTGGTCTCGTAACACGTGCACCGAGGAGGATCCGAGGACTGCTGGGCATTCAATTTAGAAGCTAAGACACGTGTCGACTGCCCATTGGTGGAGTTTCTTTGAGGCGCTGACGTGGCGGAACCAAATTGAATGAAGAGGTTGTTGTGACGTGCTTAAAAACTAGAGCTCTTGCCACGTGGTTTAAGCTGTTTGTGAATGAGAAAATCGCACGAATTTGAGCGAAATTGAAGGAGACATCAACGACTTCATTTCGAGGAATAACTGATGGCTGCTGGAACGAGGGAGCTGCTGTGAGGGTGAGGTAGACTAATGGAAGGAAGACAAATAGCGCTGCTACCGTGCTGGACGAATTTGGTTCTGCCACCTGGCGCTGGAAAAGAGAAACAGTTTTATGCATTTTGTTAAGGTGACTATGATGCACGCATCTCGAGGCAATCTAACTGGAGCTATTTACTGCATATAAATACTCCATTTTGATTATTTTCCTCCCCTTATTCAACCGCACACTCCATTTTACCTAAAAACGACCAATAAATATAATTAAATATATATTTTAGAGACTTTCTGTATTAAATACATTAAAATAAACTACTAAAAACAAATAAATAAGAACTTGTCAATATTTAATTAACCATTTAGTTGTTTAAATTCTATGTTAAGTTTAGTTTATGCTTGTATATCTTGTATTATTATATATGTTTTTGTGTTTTAGTGTTCTTATGATTTCAGGCTTACTTTTAAACCTTGAGGACAAGGTTTAGTTTATGTTTGGGAGCATCAAAACTACACAACACTATGGGACGAGGTAAGAAAGATTGAAATAAGGATAAACACTACAGGTATGATCGTTTAAATTTAATTTTTGAAGCAGTTAAAGAGGAAAACATGGTAGTATATTATTTGGTTCATTTACTTACTATTTGAATGTTTAAGTAATATAGATTATGTTATATATAGTAATATGTAATGAATAAGTAGTTCATTTGCATCTTCATGCCTTTAATGGAGGAAGAGTAGAATATAAGTGTCTTGTTGATATGAAACTCAAGAGTATGTTTTTAAGTTTTTGAAGAAAACAATGAAATATAGCAATAATGGTATGATTTCATGATTAAAAACCTATAGTTAGGGAAGACCATGAACTTGAAACAAAAGTAAGGAGATTACTAGAACATTTCTTGTTGAAAAAGTTAGATCTCTAAATAAATTAAATATTAAGTGTAAATCTTACTTGAAAATTAAAAGTAAATAAAGACTTAGTGAAAAAGTAGAAGAAATAGAAGTTTTAAATGAAAAGTTAGAGTTGACTTGCCTAATGAATTGGAAGTGAGAAATGCTAACAAGAATTTTAGAATAGAAACAAGAATTGAGAGTCTTACAAGTTCTACAGAAAATGGAGCAGAAAACTTGATGGTTAGAAAAACTAAGGAAAAACAAAGTCCATAGGAAAATGAGTAGGGACACTGAAATAAAAGAATAGGAAGGAGAAGAAGAAAAGAAATAAGAGAAAAAAATAAGGAAATGAAGGCGGAAGGAAATTAAAACTCTTCAAATAAAAGCTTTAGCTCGAGTACGAGTAACTGATTGAGTTAAGTTTTCTTTCCAACAAGATTAAGTCATATAGACCCTTGAAGAGCTAAAGTTTACAAAAATTAGTTTGATATATGCTTATTGATGAATTCTTGAGCTTAATGAGAAATCATGAGATTGTATACTTGCTACTTGAGTGTCGTGGTAAAACAAACTTATGAGTAGTTAAGGTATTCGTTGTTATCTATTTTGGTGTTTCGAAAGTGAGTTGTAAGTGTTGTGAAAGCTACATATTTTGAGAAATATAAGTTTTTTCAAAAAATAACTCTTGAGTGGATTATTAACTTGAAACTTAGTGAATTAAAGGATAATCCATGAACAATGTAAAATGAACAAGACCTAGAGTAGTAGGAGTAGTAATGAAACTTAGCAATATACACTTTTGCTCTAGAAGTGCAAAATCTTAAGTTGGAGGTATTTGATAAGTGATTATTTAAACTTATATATAGTTTAGTAATATATTTAGTATAAATATTCATAAATGAGCTATAATTAATGGTGTTTAGGTATTTTTAGGTAAATAAGGCTTAAAGGAAGTAAACGAGCAAATATGAGAAGAAAAAGAGCTAGAACTCACTAAAGTGTGGTCGCATTGTGAGATATAGTGGTGGCACTGTAGAGCCTAAGGGAAAGCACTAGAGGCCAAAGGGATGGTGTCGAGGTCACTAAAGTGTGCATGTTTGTTTCATTGAAGTGTGAGTAGTCTATTAATCTTAGGGATTAATGGGTCCTGATCCTATGGTATGAATAATATGATATGAACATGAGTAGAAATTGAATATATAGAATTTGCATTGATTTGGACTGTAATGCTATAGGCATCTTGATTACATGTTTATTGATATTAGGTTATTGAAGTTACCATGGCTATTGAAGCTTTTACGCCGGACATGGACGACACAACCGTAAAATACACGACATCGAGCGATAGTTGTTGATTAGGGAGGCACAAATAGTAAACATAATTGGTTATGAATATAAGGGTTTTGGAAAACTAATTCAATGTGGAGTTTGCGTTATTCACATCGATAGGTGAAGTTTTAGTTTGCACATTAGAATCTTTTTCGTCGCGACAGTTGAATTGGATTTGAAGAAAATATGTCTACTTTACTTAGGCAATGCACAAAACATGATAAAGATCATAAAGTGGTTGAAAAGCATATTATTTAATTACCTAGGTGAAGTTTTTCAGTAAGATAGGTTTAATATAAGAGTTAAAAGTAAATTGCATTGATTTGATAGTATAGATTAGTTTAGTTTAGCTATAAAACCAATTACAAAGATTTTTTTAGCTAAGTACATAGTGAGTGCATACACCTTTGCCTGAGGATGATATCCATATTCAATGTAAGTAGATTACACTATTACTACAATCAAGCCATTATACTTGAGGCCGAGGTCATGGTGCCCAGCGTTTTCCATTCCGACGTCGTGTGTACAACCCCATGGCGCCACCATTGCACCAAGTACCCTACACCTATTTTTTTCTCATCACGATATCTCCACGCCTTGCTAACGCCTTGTGGTCATTTCCCACGGCGTCAAGCATACTAGCCACGATGCCAAGTATGGCTTTGTACATTTTTCTTTTATTTTCTTCACGAAATCACTCCTTTGTCTCATTTATAACTTGTATACCTGAAAACACATCAATACATTAAATTAGTGCTCATTTTGTGATATTTATACCCAATATAATACTTAACTAGTCCTACACATAAGTCTAAATAAGCAATTACCATTAGACCCTAGTTTATTGTATTTGGGTTAGACAATCCTTGTTGGCAGGATATTGTCAAAACAGAAGATAAGTTAGTTAGTTAAATGGTGCAATGAAGATGGAAGCCAGACTCAGCAAGATGACCGAGTGTAGATACAACTCGGAGTTATACTACATTGCAAGATTCTAGTGAAGATTTTATTATCAAGGTCAGAGGCAAAGACGAAGACAAAACTTGAAGTCAAAGCAGGAATTGAATAAGAGTTGGATACTAAAAGAGAGCAATTGTCAGTATTTGTCTACAATAGTGAAGAAGTTCAATATTGCAAAGAAAGAACTTCGAGATGGATCATAACTAAAAAATTCGAGAGAAAGATGCATAAAGAACTGAAGAGCTTTAGGGAAATGATGAAACAAGATTCTTGAAAAAATATAAGACTTAATTGTTGAACGTTGGATGATTCCAACATAAATTACAATTGGAAACCGATGAGGTTTTTTGAGTTGTATTGTATTTAAGAGTGAATTCCTAGATAAGGTAAATAAACTAAGTCTATAAATACTCAAGATCACTATTATGTGCATCATCATTCATTACTTGAGTAATGTAAGAACGAGAGATCAATTTAGTGGTTGTACAAACTATCCATTTCATTAATTAACTGTTTAGGCTGAGCTCAGAGGAAGGCATTCAATTCTTATTGTGATATCCATTCTTGTTTAGTTTTGAATTGTATTTATTAGTTCTTTAATGATTCGTTAATCTCCTCAGTTCCTCTGGTTTCCAAAACTCTTACAGAGATAGTTATCCTTCGTCTGAGTAGATAAACACATTTAAACAGAGATGATGCCATATTTCATGATTATACTCTCATAGTATAACTTTTAACTTGTATACCATACAATTTTAAATGTGTTATCTCTTTTTCATTTCAACTCGATATATAATTGTGGCTTTACTCAATTATTATGGAAGAATATTCAATTCTTCAAACATATTAAGCTAGTTTCGCACGGGTAATACTGACTAACTGAGCTATAAGTCATGTATCTCTTTTCATTTTCATTTGTATCTTCATCATCATACATGTATCTTACATAAACGCAAATTTAAAATAACCTAGTGGTTAAAAAATCTCACCACTGACTAATCATATGGTATAATACTGCATTTAAACCAATTTATAACATATTCATTGATATCAGTTGTATATTGTTGTGGTTCAAAACTTTCAACTTTTGGAGTTCGATTACACGGTAAGATATATTAAATTTCATCAAACTTATAGTTTGACATATTAAGTCTTATCGAGACTCGCTCACTTGAAATTCCCATTTTCATACTTGTGTGAGAATTTATCAACCATTTATTTGCCTATATTCAAGCTTCCAATTGACTTTGACAAAAATTCATAGACTCTTATATCGAACCTCAGAAATTCATTTGATTATTCAAAGATGGGTGGACGTCACATCGATATTCTGCACTGTGAATGAATTGTGATAACGATACATAATCTACTCAGTTCCATTTGTCAATCTTAGCTATTCTCATATTTATCTCATTATTAGTCCCGTTACAAACTTATCACACCTTCGTTCAGCACTTGGACCACTTACAACTCATTAGTCTTGACTTAAAAGGTAATTTATATCTCTTCTGTTATAAAAAATATAACTAAGGACGATGCGACTTCTTATAACTTTTGATAACTAGAAGTTTTCCTTAACTAATCTTTATTCGAAACAAAGAGATTTTGAATCTAAAAATAGTTATATTATTTATTACTGCCTTAAGTTGATTACATTTGTCTCAGATTTCCCGACTTTCTTTTTCTCAAAAAGAAATTTTATGCTTTTAAAGAGACTGTAAGATATCCAAATATCTTAGTGCACATTAATTCACTTTTAATGATTTCACTTGTCGGTTATTGTTCGACTTAAGAAATATAAGATTTTGAATTTCCAAACTCTGATTAATTTAACGACTAATCAAACTTTGAAAAAATGCTATTGTAATCATTTAAGTCTTATAAATGAAAATTCTCGCTATATAGGAGTTGTTACTAATTTCCTATAAAAATCATTTATTGATCCTCAATCAGTATGTCTATCTCTTCATTTGTTATATTTTAGGCTTTAGTGATAGGCATCATGACTTTAATTTGGTTATAAGTGAATATTGGGTAATTTGAATTTTAAAACACCACCAATTATGGTTTATTTAATAGCTAATCCTAGCTATTTTGATATCGTTTTCCCAATACTTTAACGTCTAACATGTTGATACTATCACTGCACCTTTCATTTTTTTATAACTTAGAAATTAGTCGATCTTTGTTTAGTGACATTACCTAATCCGGTGTTAACAAAGATTTTAGTTCTAACTCGTGTATTTCCATTCGTTTTATCATTTCATTATTCAACTCAAAGAACCACTAGACTCAACGTCGCTTATTTAAGTGACGTGAGAAATAAATGAACAAATTTTCAATACTTCTTTTGGAAGTCATTTAATTGTTTTTAAACCATGGTTCTATTCCACTTTTCACTTTGTGTATTGCTTTGGAAAAAGAGACAATACTTTGTTTCTAAGTATTTTACTTTGGTAGAAACTGACTTAGACCATTCAACTAGACTTAGTACAATATCATTATGATTTCCAAGTCAAGAATCAATTTGTTTAATCAATTTCAATTTTTGAAACTACGTGTCTCATTTTTCTTTTCATTGAGACTATTTCAGAAGCAACTCTCAATTGATTATAAATTAAACCAATACTATATAGAATAGGTCTTCGCGAGTTATTAGTTCCACTTGTTTGATTAAGTTGTTAGTCACTTTTACTCCACCTAGGATTTTGATGGAAACAAACAAATTGAAAGTATATTAATAAGTTTATCAAGTTTGTTTCAGTTAGTTAAAGTTTGTAGAATATCACATCTCAAGTGTTCAAGCCATACAAGTTCAAGACTCAGTCCACACGAAGAAACAAAGAGGAAAAATCATAATACATGTTATAACATTGATGTAAGGTGCACAGGTTCATTTACGCAAGCCTAATGCATTAGTTCATGTATATCATGTTTCTCAAATCGCTATTCAAATTTCAAGTGATAATTTGGAGTTTTCAATGAAACTCACCACTTAAATCGGTCTTATAAGTTCAAACTATGTGAAACCATATTTTTATATTCACATCCTACTTCAAAAACCATTGTGGAAGTTTTCGGAAATGAAAAACTTGTTTTGAAAGGTTTTTGAAAATAAAAACTGTGTATTTGCGGAAAAACCCCTATGTAAGTCATGAATCCGGGATTTTCCAGTTTCGGGATTTGTGAATACATTTGGACCACCTAAATAGATTCTATGACCTTAACAAACATGCATAACATGTTATAAGAGGTTTGGTAGGGTTCCGGATACAATAAGGGGTCGCTAACTCTAGGGCCAAAAACATTTTTTTTTAGGCCCCTAATAGTTAGTGTGCTAACAATGATATTAGAATGCTAATTGCAGAGTTGGCGAGCTAATGTTCAGCATTAGCACGCTTTCTTAGAGGATTAGCGCGTTAGGTCCCAATATTAGCACACTAATTTCCTTTCTGACAGCTTTTTTATAAAGCTGAAAATCACACTTTAATTTGAATAGATGATCAAATCTGAGCCCTTGGATCTCTAGGATGGTCAAAAACTGTTAAAAAGGAATATAGAATATTCTCGAACCACCTAGAACATTCTATTTTTTTGTCACGCAAGAAAACCTTATTGTGTTCATTATTTTGAAATAAAAAGCTTGTATTTTTGTGTGCTATCACTTGTAATCTTTCGAGGAAATTGAATCACTCTCCAAACCAGTGTCATTGAGGAATTCTAAATCTTACAACATCCACTCCAGAACTGATTTCCAAATCACTCTTTGGGGTTGTAAGAAAGTTCGATTTCCTAGCTTTTCTGGTGCTTAAATTTCATACTTTTTTGTGCTTGACTTGTGGAAATCATTTGTTGTGTTCTTGAACACATTTGTCTTGGGTTTTACACTTAAACTTGATTTACTAAACCCTAGGACTGGTTTGGACAAGAGTTTGCACTTAAACTTGATTTTTATCAAACTTCTTGTTCTTTCAATTTGAAACCGGATTTGTTTTAATCGATTCATTTGAAACAATTTCATATTTGAGATTTGCACAAAATCAATGATATACTTGCATCTCTCATTTGTTCTCATACTTGCATGCATTAGAGTGGTTAGGCTCTAGGAGGCTTGCTTGTATTTCAATTTTGTGTTGCTTTACTTTGTAAAGTGAATTTGATTATTTTCATCTATTCTTTGTAAGTGGTTGATTGTAAGACTTAGTGGGATCTAAGTCGAAGGGAAGACCTAGTTGAGGCTAGTAGCAGCTAGGTAGGAAGTCATAATTTATGATTAGGCATTCCAGGCTTGTACGCTTAGGTTGTAACACTTATTGGCAATATAAGTGGGGGTTTAAAAATCCTAACCAGGGAGGTTAGGTGGTGGATGTAGATCATTAGGTCGAACCACTATAAATTGCATGTCTTTTTCCATCTCTTTTATCCTTTTCATCTTGCATTGCATTCATACTTGCGATTGAGTGAGCATATAGCATTTTTATTGTCGAATTATTTTAAAAAGGCGATTACTTCTTGATACACCCAATTCACCCCACTCTTCGGTGTGGTTTCACCACTGATACTAACCTTATTCTAAAACCAAAGATATTCATATCTTGTGCTTCCCACAAGTCTCTATTTCATTTTTTTCATGTTTTACCTAACGATTCTCAATAATTAGAGACTTAATTTAACTTTGAGCTGATATTTTCCTGAGCGTTTCCTAATTGTAATAGTTTGAAACTTTCATTTTCAAAGAAGTCTATGTTCAGTAGTTACGTTCCTGAATCATTCGAACATCTTTCTCAACCAATTTTCTATTGGTTTTATAACTGACTATTTCCCTTATTTATATTTATATCGAACTACTTATAATACAATCTTTGTGAATGTTAGACTTCACAAGTCTATTTCACCTCCATTTACGCTCAGTTTCATTTAACAAATATATTCTCTTTTTACTTGTCAGTTCCTAAACTCACTCGTCATATCTTGCAGGTTAAGTATCGAACAGATAATGAGAATAAACTTATTATCATATATATAGCTATTAAAGCTTTGGAAACTAGAAGAACTAGGAAGATTAACGAATCAATGATGAACTTATAAACACACATCAAAACTAAACACAAAATTGATATCGTAGTAAGACTTGAACGTCTTCCTATTTATAGACCTAGCCGAAACAATCAATTAATCATATTTATAATGTGTACCACCACTATAATGATCTCCTGTTCTCATAAAACTCAAGTAGTAATGAATGATATTCATTACAATGGTGATCTTGAGTACTTATAGACTCAAATTATCTACCATATCTAGGAATACAATACAACTCGAAAAACCTCCTCGTTCTCCAAATGTGATTTTTCTTGGAATCATCCAATGTTCGACAACTAACTATTCTATTCCTTCAAGAATTTTGACTCATTGTTTTCATAAAGTTCTTCAATGTTTTATGCACTTTTCTCTATGATTTTGTAGTTGTAATCCATCTCAGAGTTCTCTGCTTGCATTCTCAAACTTCTTCATTATTGTAGACTAATACAGAAAGTTGTTTTGTTTCAGTATCTAACTCGTATTCAATTCTTGCTTCGACTTCTGATCTGTCTTCGTCTTAAACTCTGACTTTGATATTGTAATCTCCACTTGAATTTACATTATAGTATATCTTTGATGAGTTGTATCTACTCTCGGACATCTTGTGAGTCAGGCTTCTATCTACATTGTAGCATTTACCTAACTTCTATTTCGACAATATATTGTCAATCAAGGATAGATCGACCCAAACATTATAAGTTAGGGTGTAACAATCTCCTCCTTTGGCCTAGATTGGTCAAAAGCAGTAACTAGAAAGATAACCAATCTTTTGAGGAACTTCATAAAATGTATCGTTACCGATGAATTAAAGTAACAACATATAAAAGTAGAAACCTCATAAAGATTATAGTCACTAGCCAATAAGTACATCCGTGAAGTACATTCTCAAAAACAAAAATTTTATGTACTTACATTTACAAACTACCAAAACAAACTTAAATTTACATTCTCTTGCTCACTCCCATTTTTGACAAAACAACGTCAAAGTAATTACAACTGAGTTTTTACCTGCCACCTCAATCAGCAAAGTTTGGCGTCACCAATGTCTAGCTCTTCTTGTAGTGGTCACACTTGTGCAGCTACATCATCATTATAAACAGTTAGATATGCAATGCGATCCAAGAAGCTGCTGAACAATTGCTCTTGTGGTCTCATCACCATTAGAGAACTTGGTTCTTGTAGAGGTTCATCCTGAGTTGGACCATAATCATCTTCAGCAGCTTTTATCTATATAGTAGAAGCAGCAGTCTTAGCTGAAAGTGCAAGTTCAATGGCATTAATATCAACCGTAGTTGTTAGTTTAGTTGAAGTGGTAGGAATGGGTTGATTGACTTTAACATCCTCATGCTCGAGGTTAGTAGGAGGATGGACTGACATACTCGGCTCAAGTTGCAATGCAATGAGTTGTTCATTTGAGCCTGAACCAGTATGTACCATGGCAAGAATAATCAAAGGCAACAAAATGCCCTCGAGTTTGATAGCAGTCAAGTCTTCTATAGGATAAGGAATCTCTAATGTTGCTAGAGACTCTACCTATTCACTTACATTCTCACAAGGAACCTAATTTGTTATTACAAGATTTTCAACATCAGTTTCATAATTCATTAGAATGGACTCATTTGTACTTGTCCCAGCAGCAATAATAGGATTAATAGCAATTAGATCCAAGTGTAAATTAATGAAATTACCTTGATGATCTCTAATATCTTGAAACTTAGCAGGTGAAGTAACTTCCTCTGGTCTATTAGGAAGTGGAGTAGATCAACTTGCACATTTCGGTGAAACATGTAGCAGTCCAGTCTATCCTTCAGCAGCAGAAAATAAATCTTACCTTCTTCCAATTTCCTTTCCTGAAGATTGCACTTTAATAGGACTAGTTTCCTCAGCATTAACATATTTCTTAGAGTGAGAAATCTCCGCAATCTTTTGTTTCTTGATTCTTATAGACTTATATATTGATTTCGTAGTAGGGGTTAGAATAGGTGCATCAACAGTGGCCTTAACAGTAGCAGGAGTTGGAGCGGATAATGACTTTTTCAGTAAGAATGAGGAGTCAAGATCAACAATCCTTTTGTTAGACTTCACTTGATAATTCAGACTAACTTCCTCTGCTGCCTTTTTCCAACTTATCATTGTTCTGCTAAATGATAGAGTATTTTCCAAACAGAGAAGTAAAGAAGCTAGTAAATAAAGCACGTTTTATTTCTTCCCTAAGCGCAACATGGAGTCATATATCTCTTTACTAATGTTAAACTTCTTCCCAAAAGTGAGAGCATACAAACTAGCACTCTCGCCTTGAACATATGCGTCCGATGAAAAGTGGCCATTACACCTATAGTCAAGACCTTCCACATCATGTAGGCCTTGTTAGTTACCTTTGTAGCAAGAAGCCCAAAAGTGTTATCAGAGGGATATATTGTAAGAACCCCTCCAGTCAGCATAAAGACAACATCATCAAGATTGAGTGTCGAACCCAGCTTATTAGCATTTGTCTCCAATTTAGAAAGTCCAAGCATGCAGTTGATCGAAACAAAACTGAATGGAATAATGAAGCCAAGATCAAAGACCTTATCCGTAGCAGCAACTTTAAAAGTATTAGGAAGATTACTGTAGAATTCCTAGATAATGGAGTTCTGTAAAAGCCATCATGAGTCACCGGACTGTAGATGCCAGTCTAAACCAGCAACCTCTCCATGCTAGTCTCATGAAAATGTAACACATTGATTGGGCGATCAAACCAATAATTCCTCTTCCCCATATCTTTAAATTTCTCCATGCACTTAAGCAGTCAAAAATGACCAAAGCCAGAAGGATCAAGTATGGCAAAGTACTATGAAACGAAAATGATTGTTGTTTGATTAACGGCCTTGCCGATGGCCTCGGCTTCATCTAGATTCCTATTTAAAGAGTCAGAGGATACGTTATCATCATTAACAACTTTGTTCTTACCCTTAATAGTTCTAGCTCTCTTAGAAGAACCACTGTGCCTAACTAATTGTCGTCGTCGGACAACCTCTAATAGTCCCTTGTACTCTCTACAACAATTCAAGGATCTAATGGTGTACCAATGTAGAGTTTGTATGTAGGAAGATGATAGTAAATGCCCTTCGTCTTGAATGTTGGAAGGTCACCCGTTGCAGTAGAGTCCCCATGCGAGGTTCAAAAAGATGATTGAGACATTCTTGTGGTAACTCGAATCAAGAAAGATAAGAAAATGGTAGAGAGAATAAAAGAGGTCACAGCATGAGAGAAGAGCTTTAATTGGGAAAATAGATTTGTGGGAATAGGACAATCATGAAAAATCGGCATAGATAAACCCAATTTAGAACATAAATCTCTCTTAAATCCCCCAAAATCAATCTGATAAGTGTGTATAATAGCTAGTTTTTTATAGCCGACTTAATAGGACCGACACGTGTTGTAGTTAAATCCAAGTGGAAGTTTCTTGGTTAAACATGAAAGCAACTCACTATGAAATGCCAAACATATAGAATATCTGCTTAAATGCACCTAAATTCTAGGTTGCAATAAGAACCCATGCTAGTGAGAGCAAACGGCAATGTCATGAAGCAACCTCTCAAAAGTCTATGTTTAGAGCCTTTATAAATATATCAGCTAAGTGCCTTTCAATAAGACCATGTTGAATCTTAATTAAACCTCTTTCCATTTGATGCCTGATATAATGATGACGAATGTCAATATGCTCCGTCCTACAGTGTTCAACTGGATTTTTCAAAATATCAATAGCATTTTTATTATCACAATAAATAGTTAACTAAGATAAAGCAATGCCCTAGTCTTTGAGCATTTGATGCATCCATATTAATGGTGTGCAATAGCTACAAGTAGTTGTATATTCAGCTCTAATAGTAGATAGTGAAATGTAGGTATGCTTCTTGCTATTCCAAGCAACAAGATTAGAACCCGTGTAGTAACATCCATCGATAGTACTCTTTCAATCATCAATGTTTCTAGCCCAATCAACATCATTATACCCAATTAAGTCACTACCATCTCTCTTAATGAATAGTATAACAAATTCAGTTATTTAGTGCACATATCGTAGAATCCTTTTTACAGCAACTAGATAAGACTCTTTTGGACATGCCTAATTACGAGCACAAACTCCAACACTGAAATTAATATATGGTTTGCTTGTAGTAAGATATAATAAGCTACCAATCATGCCTTTATATAAGGTAGGATTGACATCAACACCTTTGTCATACTTATGAATATTCTTAATGCAGAACATAGGTGTTAGAATAGACTTAGCGGTGTCCAATGCCAAATGCCTAACAAGAGATTTAGCATATTTATTTTGAGAAATGAATATGCTATTTTGAGACTATGTATTCTATAGACCAAAGAAGTAAGTACGATCTCCAACCATCTCAAATTCTTTCTTCATCAAATCAACAAACTATGAAGCTACCTTTGTAGATGTAGCCCTAAATACGATGTCATCGACATAAATATATGCAAGCACAAAATTTTTAATTTGTCATTTGAGAAATAGAGTATTATCAATAGACCCTCTATTGTAACCCTTCTGTAGTAAGTAGGTAGTCAACCTTTCATACCAAGCTTGTGGTGCTCGCTTAGTCTATAAAGTGCCTTTTTTCAGATGATAGACATCATTAGGTTTATCATGAACTTGAAATCCTTTCGGTTGTGCAACATACACTTCTTCTTGCAAATACTTATTTAAGAAAACATTTTTAATATCAATTATTCATAACTCGAAACCTCTATTATAAGCCATGGCTAGTAGTAGACGAATAAATTCCAATCTCGCAACTGGAGCAAGCGTTTCATCGAAGTTAATACCTTCAAACTCTATGTATCCTTGTGCAACCAATCTAGCATTTTTGTAAACATTAATACCATTTTCATATGTCTTGTTATGGAATACCCAATTTGTACCAATGATATTAACATTAGTAGGTCATGGAACAAGCTCCCACACATCCTGTTTGACAAATTCATTTAGTTCCTCTTGCGTAGCGTTCACCCAATATTCATTAATTAGAGCCTCTTGGAAATTTTTAGGCTCAATTTGAGATGTAAAACATGCAAAATTAGTCATGTTCATATAGTCAACAGGAGGAATATCTCTAGTTTGCATTGGATCATTAATTAAGCCGATAATATGCTCGATTGGATGATCTTTCAGTATCCTAAATTTTAGAGCAACAGATGTAGAAGTAGAACATGGCTATATAGTAGAAGATTATTTTGGATCATCATCATCATTATCATCTTTTTCATCAGATGGAGTAGTGATATATATGTATCAAATGGTTTAGCAGTAAGCTGAGTAATTGGTGTTGAGCTAATTAGTGTTGACAGCTCATCATCATCGTCCTTGTGAAAGGACAATTGTTATATTCATACACAATCATCAACCATAACCTTAATATATTCCATCACAGTCATACTTCTTTTATTGTAAATTCTATAAGCTTTACTATGCTAATAATATCCAAGAAAAATTCAAATATAACTTTTGGAATCAAACTTTCACAGGTGATCTCTATTATTCAATATGAAGCAAGTATTGTTAAAAACATAAAGATGTTTAAGAGATGGTTTTTTTTTCCTTTTTAGATTTTATACAGAATTTCTATAGTCAGTGACCTAAAATAAACTCTATTGATAATATAGGTAGTAGTGTTTAATGTTTCCCTTTAAAGATTCGTAGGCTGATTTTTCTTTGCTTGCATGACCCTTGTCATCTCCTAAATTGTGCAATTTTTCCTTTCAACAACTCCATTATGTTGTGGTTTCTTAGGAGAAGCAAATTCATGAAAAATCCTAAATTCGGCATAATGATCAACAAATTTCCAATTCTCAAACTCTCTTCCATGATCACTCCGAATTTGATCAATGGATACATCCTCATCACTTTTCTAATTTAAAAGTCGGATAGTTCTTACACTCATTAAACATATCTGATTTATCATGCAGCAAACCAATCCAAGTAAACCTTTAGTAGTCATCAACAATGACAAAACATACTTCTTTCTTCCTAGATTTAAACTTGCATAAGGCCAAACATGTCCATATGCAATAATTCTAACACACATGATGTCAGTGTGTCATTGAGGCTAGCATGTGAAGTTGAACGTTGTTTAACCATTTGACATGGCTCACAAATAGAACCAGGCTTAGAGGATAGTTTATGAATACCTCTTAAGCATCATAAAGGACCAAGTTCTGAAGTTGCTTGAAATCTAGATGACCTATCCTTCTATGCCAAATCTTTGTATTATTTAAAGAAATAGTATTGCACCTAACTTGCAGCTTGTGAGGTGATATAGAATATTGAAACAACATATAGTAGTTGTCTGATGTCTAGATTTTATATGATGTATTGACTTTTTTCATTGATTATCTGACAATGATCATTTATGAAGTTGACAAACAGTTCTTGATCATACAGTTGACTTATACTGATCAGGTAGGATTTCAACCCTTTAACATGTAGAAATCTTTTATAATTAGGTAGTCCCGCAACATTAAGAGTTCATTTGCCAATGACCTTGCCTTTCTTTCCGTCACTAAACATAACATCACCTTCCTTAAATTATTCATAATTTTTAAAAAGATTTTGTTACCTATCATGTGTCTAGAACAACCACTATTTAAATATCATAACTCAGTCGTAGTTGTGGAGAGTTGCAGATGTGTTGTCATTGCCTTATGAGATTTAACTTTCCAAATCTTCTTAGATAATTTCTTCTTCTGTAGGGTACTCTAATGTTTAAACACCCAATAGCTTCATGGTCCTATATGACCAACAATCGTATAATAATGACATGTACGAAGAGGTTTGTTGTCACCAACAACAATCACATTTTTCTTTGCCCTTACAACAACTTTTTGTACCAGAATCTTATTTGCATTTATTGTATCAACTTGATTCATATTTGATTGACCCTCGTTGATTACAGTGCCTTTGACAAATAAGTTATGAGTATTGGCAAATCTTAACTTGCAAATATTGACCAGTTTGCAGCATTCTTTTTAATTTTTGAGAACTAGAATGTAAGTTTGCAGTGACAACCTCATAGTCAAAAAGAGTTTTCTTTAATATAGAGATTTCAATCAAATGATTTTTAATAATCCATGACAAGTCATGTGTTCTCTTTCAAGAGACTTATAGTCCAATTTGACAAAGAAGAATTTCACCTTCAAGTCAAAATTTGATTATAAAGAAATGTCCATTCAACGAACAATAGATCATAAGAACCCTAAAGATCCTTTACAGAATCTTCATCATTGACAAGAGCACATATATCCTTGGCCTTTTCCTTACTTTTTTTTCATGTCAGATATTACCGAATCAAGTTCAGAAACATCAACAGTAGGTGGAGAAGCATCGATAGTATTTAACTCTATTGATATAAAATTCAGTGTAGTAGAAGAATCATTCAACTGTTTATCACTGTCATCAAAGTCATAATCACTCCAAAAATCATTCAAGGACTTCTTCTTCTTGTAAGTAGGACATTCAATATGAATATGTCCAACTCGTCCACACTGATGAAACTTAATGCCTTTGAGTTTATTCTTAGCGTATGTCTTCTTGTCATCAGTAGAAGGCTTATTTCTATCATTACCTTTCTTGTAATTTCTTCCAACGGAATTTCTCTAATAATGTTAAAGGAATTTTAAAAACTTCTTAGCCATCATAGAAATCTCATCTCCCATAGAGTCATTAGAAATAAGAGTCTCAACATGACAAGCATTCTTAAAAGAACTATGCTTTTTAAATATATTCATCTCATATATTTGCAGAGAACCCATTGATTGATCAAGGGACATCGTAGTAATATCAAGACACTGTATGATTGTAGTAATCTTCGAGTCCAATGGTGAAGGAAGAGCACGAAAAGCACGTTGTACTAATGGCTCGCCAATATACTTTTCTCCAAGTTGAAAAGCTTGATTAGCAATGTCACATAAATTACCATTGAAAGATGCAATATCTTCAACCTTTTTCAGCTCAAAATGATCAAGCATAGAACTTAATTGTTGTAACTTGAAATTTTGACAAAATTCCTACCTTCAAAAATTGTCTTCAGGACATCCCATGCTTATTTTTCAGTAATGCAATTTGTAATAAGTTTAAAGTGTTGAGCATCAAGAACACTGACTATAGAATTGATTGCTTTATGATTGGCAACCTTCTCCATCTTCTATCCACAGAGATGTAGGTTTTAGAATAACATTGCCATCAATATATGGTTGTGTTGGATCTTTGTATTCACTCTCCAGTAATTCTCAAGCAATTCATCAATGGTAGAGACAAAGTGAACCATCCGAACCTTCTAGTAGGCATAGTTGGTTCCTTCCAGCAATGGCATTCGGGTTATTGATCCACCTTCACGTCCTTCGCCAATTTTTTGTTGTAACAACTCATCAATCAATCCCATTGCAATGAAACTCTCCAGAATCTCATTTTCTACACTTGTAGAAATAACAAAGTGAAAAAGCTATGACACTATGGTTAATGTTTTAAATACTAAAGGAACTGAGGAGATTAACAAATTAATGATGAACTAATAAACACACATCAAAACTACACACATAATTTATATCGCATTAAGACTTGAATGTCTTTCTCTGCGTAGGTGATTGTGGCCTCAAGTATAACAACTTGATTAAAGTAATAGTATGATCAACTTATGTTGATTACATATATCGTCTTCAGGGAAAATGTATTGCACTTAGTATACTTAGTCAAAATTACTCTATTGCTAAGGAAATCCCTATTTATTGAGTTTTAAACTAAACTATTCTATTCTATCAAAAAAATATAAATAACTTTAAAACTCTTATATTAAGAAGATCTTAGTTCACAGCTTTACCTAGGTAATGAATAGCTATGTTTTTCAACTCACTTCCCCCATCTTCATTATGTGTGTGCGATGCCTAATTAGAATAGATAGATTTCCTTAAATCCACTTCAACTCATTATCATGAAGGAAAAGATTCTAATGTGTGAACCAAAACTCCACCTATCAGTGTGAATAACGTAAGTTTCACATTGCTTTAAGTTCCAAATATTAGATTCATAACTAATTAAATTTACAATCCATGCCTCCCTAATCAATAAGTATCCATTGATGTTAGATATCTTACGGTTGTACCATTCATATCTAGCTTAAAAGCTTTAATGGCCTTGATAACTTCTAAATCCTAATGTCAACAAACACGTGATCTAGATGTTCATAGCATTATACTTAGAATCAATATAAATTCTAACCATTGCACTTTTTCCACTTTATAATCCTTTCAAACTACTTTAGCAAAGCATTCATATCATAAGATCCATTGATCCTTAAAATTAATGAACTACTCACACATCATTGAAATAAACATGCACATAATGGTATTCATTGCAGTCAAAGATTAAATGAATAACTTCAATTAAATCAAAGAAAATAATATTGAACAACCACATGTGAGTCTTCAATGTCTTATTTTCCACAATCTTCTTAATACTCATGAATGAAGTTAATCTATGCTAATCTATGATAATTAATTGCTCTCTATGGTGGTGTATATGTTTACCACATTCTAATACATATTTATACTCCTAATCTTTTTTTGAAAACAATTAAAAACCCTAGTAAATAATTCTACACGAAATAGGACTCTAACTTTCTATTTTCTTTAGTCTTGGCGCTGTCTATAAGTGATCCGGTGTTTTTCGTGTAATGTCATGGCGCCATGACAACTTCGACCACTTTGTGTGCAATTTTCCTCACTCAGTAGAGACGGTGTCGTCCCCTTTAACCCACAACACCGCCACTACGCCGGCTATGCAGTCCTCCTTTTCTTCTCTTCTTCGTCCTCCACATTTTGCCCACACTTTCTAGCCTCTTCCCATGGCGTCAAGCCTATGTGGCACGACGTCAACGTTACTTTTGTGCATTTGAGGTTTATTTCTTCACGAAATCACTCATTTGTCTCATTTATTCCTCGTATACCTGAACATACATAAGTACCATCAATTTGAGCTCTTTCCAGGATATTTATACTAAATATACTACTTAACTAGTCATTTATAAGTCTAAATAATCACTTTTCAAGTACCCCCAAACTTAGGATTTTGCACATCTTGTGCAAAAGTGTATTTTACTAAGTATTCTTACTACCACTACTACTACTACTACTACTATTGCTACTGCTGCTACTGCTGCTGCTACTACTACTACTACTACTACTATTAATCATTCTATATCATTCGTGGAATATCTTTTAATTCAAATAAGTTCAAGTTAATAATCCACTTAAGAGCTTTCAAAACATGTAACATTAAAAACACATACAATTCACCATCGAAATACCAAAGTACTTCACAACCAAAACTAAAACTACTTACAAGTTTATTCAACCTTAACACTGAAGTAGCTAGTGTACAATCTCACGATTTCTCTTTAAGCTTAAGAATTCACAAATAAGCATAGATCATACTAGTTTTGTAGACTTTAGCAGTTCAAGAGTCAATAGAACTTAATATAGTAGGAAAAAAAATTATAATTACATGAATCAATGAAAATATGAATGTTTTCAATAAGGCCACTAACACACTAATCAAATCACCCAGCATCGATTCTAATTAGGCATTGCACACGACTATTAATTATGGAATATCATATATATACCCAATATGATCCATGTAGTGTTTTACAATGACTAATTCTAGCATCTATTTAATTATGGAATATCATATATATACCCAATATGCAAAGAATAAAGATCATTAAAATAAAACAAGAATAAGCATCTTCATATATCAATAAGGCATCATAAAACAAATCAAGGAAATTAAATACTTTAAAATTTTTCCAAGTGCCTCAAAGATTATATTTTCATTAATCTCATTAATAAAAATATATCTCCATATAATTTTTATCGGACTCTATTTAATTAAAACCACTTTTAATTAAACATTTCAATTAATATTAATAATAGTCCCACTAATTAAATTGAAATTAATTCAATTAAAACACCTTCTAATTAAATTAATTCAATCCAATAGGTGAACAATAACCTCGTCCAATTAATTGGTAATTAATCAATTAAAACTTCTTTCAATCAATGTATATAATTCAATTAATATAAATAAAGTTGTAATCCTATTACAACTTGGAATTGATAGCCTAGATAGCTAAGGCACTCCAACATGCTTGAGGTCTAGGGATCAAATCCCAGTTCCTAAAAATCATCCTTTCACTTTTTAGTCCTATTATAAATAATATAAGGCTTTTTTTGTAGTACTACTATAAATAAGATAAGCTTGGCTTGCTTGTTGGAGTGCTTAAGCTCTTTGATAGGAGGTTTGATGTAATAGGATCGAATCCTACTCTCATCGCAAGGCCTTTTATTTTATTTTGTAATACTATAACAATCCGATTTGTACTTTAGTTTTGACTTGTAATCCTATTATAAGTTGATTTGCTTGCTAGGACGGTTAAGGCACTTCAACGAATTGGATAACTAGGGATCGAATCCCATCTTAGCCAAAGCTTTTTATTTTATTTTTAATCCAATTAAAGTATCCCAACTTATAATCCAACTAAAGTATCTTGCCACATGAAATGCACAAATTAGCCAAAATCAATTTATTATTATCCAATGAGATCTTCTCTAATCATATTAGACATAGAATACTAAATTGGACACATTATTTTGGCAACAATCAAGACCCATAGTTAATCACGTACTATGATATAGAGTGGACAACATGGCTTTCATATCCCATACAACCACGAACATATTAAATTACACATATCTATGTACACAAATAGTGAGATCTTATCCACTAAATTTGTTGCGCACCCGTTTTGTGCATGTACGTGCGTGACGGTGCGACTACATCAACAACACCATGCCGATACTTTCACACTTTTGCATATAGATTAATTCTATTAAATGCAATGATGCAACCACATATGAAATATCATGATTGAATTATATATATATATATATATATCATATATATAAAAAATAAGGGCACATTACAATTTAATGAAATCATGCCTACCGGCTCTGATACCACTGTTGGTTTTCGGGGATCATGCGCAGCAGAAGTTTTCGAAACCTTTTCGAACATCCCCGAATCAAGATCCTATCGATTCCATTAAACTGATGTGCCAATAAAAAAATCATACCTTAACAAGAACAACTCCATGTCTGCCTTGTTTGGTGTTGATCGATTTCTTTAAGATGCTGCGAGAGACGAACGTCCTCTATCAAAATTCCGCACACGAACGGACGATCACGATCCGGAGTGCTAGCCCCCAAAATCCTAGGACAAAAATTCTCACAAAAATCCTCTAGGAAAAATCTCTCTTGGGAATTCTCTTCAACAACTGTGACTCTAATGTCTTATTTATAATACACTAGGTCGAGTTGTAAAAGAACTCCATCTCCTAGTCACAAACCAGATAGAGTCCTAGATAAAGTCCAACTCTAAAAAGGATAGAGTCATAGAGAATTTACAATTACTAATCCAATAAGAGTGGTAATTTCTCTAAAACTCAAATAAGAATTAAATTCATACTATAATCCCATTTAGAGTCCTATTCAAAATAGGATCTACTAAAAGATAAAATTTCTAGTCACACTAGAAATGTATGAGAATCTTGAATCCTAGTTAAACTAGGACATTTAATGAGAATCTTCAAAATGAGTTTTATCAAATAAAATTCATTAACCCAGACAATATTAAATCGCGCAAATCTGTTATTTGTGTGCGACCTAATAGGTTCATACAATGTTGGCAGTGAACCAAAACCATTTTGTTATATAAGTCATAAGCGGTCTCTAGCAAGGCATTATGACTACCCAAGTAGCATGAAGATCAATAAATCGATACAACCTAATAGACAATGTACATAATATCCTTTTGTCACGCGATATCTTTTGATTGAACATAAGACATGGAATGTCACACTTATAGTTCAATCTACTAGTCTCGATCTCCAAGTAGACTGAAATTGTCAAGTGACATTGATCCAATCAATTCACTAGACATGGGCGTTTATCAGTCTAACATGTCGAGGGGCCCAGTAGATATCTTTCTCTAAAAGAGAGGGACAAATTCCATCTTGATCACACAACATTCACATATTAGTTGAACAATGGCCAATCACTATCTTTATAATCATTTGGTTAAAGACAATGTTTATTGTATCAAATCATTGTGCTCCTAATGTTGGAGTCTCTGGTGATCTCAAGTCAAAGGACTAAATGATATAACTCTCATGAGAATCACTTATGACATTTACCATGTAGCGTTCTCATAGCGGGTTGGTCCAGCATCTGTTCCCAATATATACCCATTATCTTGATCCGTATCCGTATACGCATAATCATCACATGATTATCAATCAAGACTCATACTAGTCTTAATTTATTATTGTTCCCATAATAATAACTGACTAGGGACATTTAGAATAATACAATAATTATCCATAGATACTATTATAAAAGTAAGAACAAATAACCACATAGCCTAACTAAGTTTTTCGATAGGAATACATATATAGGCCAACTAATTAAATTTATGTATATATCTCTTAAAGATTCTATGTTATTAATCCAATTAAGTTGACACTCACTTCAATCCAATTGAAAGACTAACTAGTACTATTAAAGTAATCCCTAGTTGAATTAAACTAAATAGTCATAATCTTTATGATTTAAAAGGTCTAGTTACTGATTAACTATCCTATTTACTGTTTGCTAAACTATGACCATCTATCCTCATTTAACAAAGAATCATTTCAATTAATGTTGGGAAGTACCCAATCAAAATAATATCAAACTGCAGATCAAAACACAGTAAGAGAGGTTTGGGAATCCTTCATATAAGCCTAAAAGTTTGTAATTCAAGCTAACTTGCCCCCATTAAGTGCACTAAATCGATCGCAATTGCCTTCATTAAGTGCATTAAGTTTGTAATGCAAGCTAACTTGCCCCCATATAAACCATTTATGTTCTTCTTCAACTTCTTCTTTGTCCCAATAACGTTATACCACTAGTTTTGCATATTCTACAAAAGTTTCGGCAAAGTTTCCCCTATAACATAGACTACCATAAAATTTTAGAACCTAATAAACAACAGCGGGAGAATGCCTAGAAGGTCTTACATCTCCCCAACATTTCACAACATCATGTAAACATGAATTGAAAAACTAAATCCAATACAGTACATTTCAAGAAATTCATAAAATGATTGAAATCACAATTTCTAATCGAAATGAATGCATTGAACAATTACAAAACTTACCTGAATTTCCCTTACTATAAGGAATTTGGGAGAGAAGGAGCGGGGTTTAAGTCCAACTAAGATGTTGAATATGGCACTCCCAATTACGAACGATTTCAAATAGTCGAGATGATCACCTTCACTACCTAGAAAATAGCAAAACCAAGTTTAAGAATCAGATGAAAACAAACCATAGAAATATACAAATGAAAAGAGAATTCTACGAATGATTGTAAAATAGTGGTGCTAGCTTGTACATAGTTAGCAACTTGGGATGAAACATTTCTAAACATCCTTGAACTCTCTAAAGTATTTTGACTTCTCAAACTATAAACTAAGTTATATGTAAATCAATTTTTATAAGTTCATTAAATTAAAAAAATGAAAAGATTTTAAAGTTTCATAAACTTTCATTTGTGTTCTACTTCAAATACTAAGTTATTAGGAAACAAAAATAACACGTTGTTAGTTTTTGCGAGAAGACATTTATAGGACATTGGTTTGTTAATCAGTATAGAGACGAGCCTCCCAATTGGAAGGATTTAATTGGTGCTCTTAGCCCGTGAAGGCTAATTTAGCCTCTAAAATCAACACGAACCCCCAGTTTGATGGTGATTATTTGAGGGATGTCATTGCGAAACCACAATTTGCACTAGTTAGGGATGGTAATGGTATCACTATGATCATACAATCAGTTTTGGTGCAAACACTATTATGACTCGGTGGCTTTAACATTCTTTTTATCAAATATGTATCTTTATTTAACATCATGATAGTGATTCAGAAGCATACACATGCAGTTGCATAATTAGACTTGTCTTTTGGATACACTTAATTTGTTATTGGTGAACACATCTATCAAATACACATGCAGTTGTATAATAGGTGACTTTATTTAACATTTCAAATACTAATTGAATAATTCATCTTATGTATATATTATTCTTTCTTTATTGTTGTACCAAGTTGACAACCATAGATTGCACCATCATACATTTATTATAATTAGCCCCAATTAAATTAGAGGATTACAAATGGGACTCAGCTTGTGCATTATATATATCATAAACATATATACGTATGTAGCTTAGAGGTAGACTAACTTAGCGAGCCATCAAATGGGGATTCAATTGGAATAAATATCATGAAATTCTCTTAAAGAATACCAAGAATTAAGAGTTTGAGAAGTTATAGAGAAGAACACCAAATGACCAACACAACAACAATAACAACACAAACTCAGAAATTCAAACAATTATAACAAAATCAATACATTCAATCATTTATTCTCAAAAGATCGACAAAACTCAGATCAACAATCAAATGGGGTTTCAATGAATATACCTAAATCACAAGAACTTGACATTCTAACAAAATCAAACAAGAAAACTCACCTCATCTTCTCTTCACCACTCAAATCAATGGAAAAAGAAAACTGAGACTCAGACGGCAGCGACGTCAGGATGGACGCGGCGGATGGCAGCGATCTCGTTGAGGTGAGTGCAGACGGTGGCGAAGTGAGTGCAGACGGTTGTGATCTCATCATAAGCTGAGATCTGGGCGATCTAAGGGAGCATCGGTGGATCCGGCAGAGAAGGCAGAAGGGAAGGAGGCGGCAGCGAGGCGGAGAGCAAATGAGGGGAGGCAATCAGTGCAGGGAGAGAGGGGGACAGAGAAGATAGTGCACATGACAACGGAAATGAACGATGAAGATCTCCAAGTCGGCGTTGGAGGCTAGGGCGGTGAGGAGGGAGTCGAAGCCGGCAGAGGAGGGGAGGCGGTCGGTGCAGAGGAGAGAGAGGAGGATGGGAGCAGAAAGGGGAGGGGAGGAAGTCGGTGTAGAAAGAGAGGAAGATGGAGAAAATCTCCAAGTTGGTGCTGGCGGCGAGGAGGGAGTCGAAACCGGCGAATGAGGGGAGGCGGTCAATGCAGAGGAGAGATGAGGATGGGAGCAGAGATAGGAGGGGAGGTGGTCGGTGTATAGAGAGATGAATTTGAAGAAAATCTCTAAGTCGGCGCCGGCAAGAAGGGAGTCGGAACCGGCGGAGGAGAGGAGGCGGTCGGTGCAGAGGCGGTCGGTGCAGATAGGAGGTATATGTGTTTTGTGTGTGTGTGTGAGTTCGTGTGTATTGATTAATTAGTTATTGTGATTAAAAATAGTTAATTTTATGTGCCTATAGTTGAATTTATATTGATATGTCCTAAGGATAATAAAGCAATAGGCATTGATGTACCTCGAGATACATGTGAACAACATCACAAGGCAAATTGAGTAAAAATGTGTTATAAGATATGTGTTAGTGGGTAAGTTAGTGGATTGTTTGATAATTATAGCCATTAGATTTTCCTAGAGATGAGTGTACACATAAGGATCAATGGTCTCAAACTCACCTCACCATTATATATAAGGATGAAATGGGTTTTGCCATGCAAATCACTTTCATTACAATCAATGGAGGAAAGAAAGATCTGGAAAGAGATATCAGTAGATTTGTGAGGAAATTCTAGTAAATTAGGAGGTGGAGATCAAGGATTAGGAGGATCTACCACTAGGTAAGCAACCCACATCATCATTTTGTTTTAAGTTAACAAAAATTGTAAGTTTTGGTTCGGTTCTGGTTTTTCAACAATTTCAGTGGGAAAATGACTTTGTTTTCAAAGTTTAATTACATATTAAGATTCCTTGTGAAATTCCACTAATTATACTATAAAGAAGTTCTGGATTTGGGTTTGATTTCATAAAGTTATGAATTTTTAAAGTTGTAAGACATAATTGGAAAGTTTGCAAGTTGTTATGAACCAGTCTATGTATTTTGGTCATAACTTCCTCATTTTATATCGAAATTGACTCATTTTAGTGGAATTTGAAAGCTAACTCAAAGGGGAACAACTTTTTCCTGATGAAAAATTTTGAAATTAGAATATTTCATGTCTAAAAATCCTCTACAAATTTGATGATGAATATGAGATTTCAGGGTCCATACTTTTACTAATGTCTTGTTGTTTTGAGCATAACTCCATCATTTCTTATTAGATTGAGCTCATATTTTAGTATGATGTTTTTGGATATGATTTTAGGCTTTATTAAACATATCATGATTTTTGAAGTAATGGTTTAGGAGAAATGAGATTTACAAAGTTTTTGGTCAGAATCTAAAACTGTTTTGAGTTATAATGGTAAAACTTCAATATCTCATTCGATTCTTATCGAGACTACGCAAACCTTATAGTTCGGAAAGATAAGACATAGCTCTAAAAACTTTATTTGTACTATATTAAGTAATCTTAACGTTTTGCTAATTGAAATCAACTCATAACCTATTGCACCAAAACTGTCTTTATTTATTAAAGTAGGTTACAACATAAACAAAGTATTAAATGGGCTGATTGTGAAATAATAGAATTTAAGACCACTTAACTAACCTAAAACAAGTTAAATTAATTTTTTTAGGATATCTCAGGAGCTTAGAGAGGACTTACAGGGTGTGGAACGCGAGTTTAGGAGTGGTTGAGAGCTGATATAGGCTAGGAATGGGTTCATACGCAATGGAGATTACAAAATAGTTTTGACAAAAACCCCAGATCCGAATCTAATTCCATTAAAAACGTTTAAACCATGAAAAACTTAATCATACCTCAATCGCAATATACCTTTCAAGGTTAATCGATCTCTAAGGCGCCGCAACGACGAACGCCCTCTATCGCCAGCCCACACACGAACGGTACGAGATTTGAAGTGCTAGCTTCGAGAGAATACCAAACCTTTTTGTTTCTCTCCAAAACGATCAGAGCATACCAAAAACCCTAAGTCGTTTCTAAAACGAAAATAGAGTTTCAAAGCCTTTTTCTTTCGTATCTGTGTTCTAACTTAAAGCGTCTATTTATACAACCTTCAGATATATAGACGGTTAAGTAAATTACACATATACCCTTACTTAAAGAAGTATAAGTGTAATACACCACAAGGACGTTTATGTCATGAATTTTATCACATAAAAAAATCTCGCAAAACCATTCTTAGTGTGCGACCCAATAGGCTCATACAACGTTGGCAGTGTACCAAAACACATTTTGGTATACAAGTCATAAGCGCCTCTCTAGCAAGACATTATGACTACCCAAGTTGTACGAATATCAAATCGATATAACCTAATCAATAGTGTATATAACATCCTTTTGTTACACGATATCCTTTTGATCAAACATAAGGCATGGAATTGTCATCCAACATGTTCAATCGTACTAGTCTCGATCTCTAGGTAGATCGAAAACATCCAGTGACATTGATCAATATCAATTCACTTAGACTAGGCCTTTTAACAGCCTAACACATCGAGGATCCACTAGATATCTCTCTTTATATGAGAGGGACAAATTCTATCTCGATTACACAACTTCATCACATTGCTCACACAAGAACCAATCACAACCTTTATAATCGTCCTAAGGTTAAAGACAACGTTTGATTGTGTCAAATTATTGTGTTCCTAATGTTGAAGTCTATGGCAATCTCAAGTCGAGGACTGAAAAATATACCTATCATGAGAAACAACTATGACTTAATCCATGTGATGTTCTCATAGCGGGTCTGGCCCAAAGACTTTGTTCCCTAACAAGTACTCGTGATCTTGATTCGTATCCCTATACGTATAATCATCATATGATCATCAATCAAGACTCACACTAGTCTTAATTCATTATAGTTCCCAAGTATAATGATCGACTAGGGACATTTACGATATTTATGTAAATACCCATGGATCTTATTATAATGTAAACATGCAAATTAATTATAATAAACAAAGCAAATGAAATCCTCTATTTTATTAACTAAAAGTATTCATAAAGACAAGTTAATGGATTGACCTAGGGCACATGCCCCATCATCTCCCACTTGTACTAGGGCCAATCATACATGCATCTAATGCCTAATGATCTAACATGACCATCATGTTTTGCTTGTGGAAGAGCTTTTGTCAATGGATCCGCAACGTTTTCTTCAAGTAGGTACTCGCAAATCTTTACGTCTCCCTCTCAATAATTTCTCTCGATGAGATGAAAACGCCTGAGTATATGTTTGGATATGTGGTGTGATCTAGGTTCCTTGGCTCGTGCTATTGCCCCGTTATTGTCACAATACAAACAAATAGGGTTAGCAATACTTGGAACCACACCTAGTTCGAGATGAACTTTTTGATCCAAACTCGCCTCCTTTCTTTGCATCGGACGCCGCAATATACTCACTTCTATTGTAGAATCGCTACGATCTCTTGCTTCGAACTTTTCCAAACTTTATCGCACCCCCATTCAAAGTAAACACATATCCAGATGCGATCTAAAATCATCTATATCAGTTTGAAAACTTGCATCTCGTGTAACCATTTACAACTAGATCATTTTCAAAACCTCCATAGACCAAGAACACTTCCTTAGTCCTTCTTAAGTACTTAAGGATGTTCTTTATTGCTATCCAGTGACTCTCACCTAGATCGATCGATATCTCGCTTGTAGTGCTCAAAGCATATGATACATCAGTCGAGTGCATAACATGGCATACATGATAGATCCAATAGCCGATGCATATGGAATCTTATTCAGACATTGAGTCTTCTTGAGACTTATGCCATGAGACATTGGCAACAATCCTCTTTTAGAGTCTTGCAAACTGAACCTATTCAACACCTTGTCTATGTAAGCACTCTGACTTAGACCTATTAGCCTCTTAGATCTATCCCTATAGATCTTTATCCCTAGGATATAGGCTGCATCTCCTAAGTCTTTCATTGAGAAACACTTCCCTAACCAAGACTTGACATTTTGCAATGTTGGGATGTCATTTCCAATGAGTAATATATCATCAACATACAGCACCAGAAAAACAACTACACTCCCACTGACCTTCTTGTATACACAAGGCTCATCTTCGTTCTTAATAAAATCAAAATCCTTGATTGCTTCATCAAAACGAAGATTCCAACTCCGAGAAGCTTGCTTTAATCCATAAATGGATCTTTGAAGCTTACATACCTTCCTAGAATTCTCGGGATGTACAAAACCTTCAAAGTTGTGTCATATACACGTCCTCAAGCAGCCTTTCCATTAAGAAATGTTGTTTTTACATCCATTTGCCATATTTCATAGTCATAATATGCAAGCAATGGAAATTAAAATTCTTATGGATTTAAGCATGGCTATCGGCGAAAAAGTTTCATCATAATCAACACCTTGAGTCCGCTCTGAAACCTTTTGCTACAAGTCTTGCTTTAAAAGTATGCACTTTGCCATCCATGTCGGTTTTCTTCTTGAAAACTCATTTACATCCAATGGTCTTACCACCTTCAGTAAATCAACCAAGTTCCAAACTTGGTTATCATACATGGATTGCATCTCGAGTTCATGGCACTTAGCCATTTATCCGAGTCCGGTCCGACATAGCCTCCCGATAAGTGGTGGGCTCATTTTGGTCTATAAGCAACACATCACGACTATCGTAATGAGAAATCCGAATCTCTCGGCTCATGTCTTACCCTACTAGATTTACGTGGGCCTTGTGTCACTTGTGGAGGTTCAATCGGTTCTGAACGTTGTTGAACTTCCCGAGAGTGGTTCGTGTTTACCTGTGATTCTTGAACTTCTTCAAGATTTATTTCTCTCCCACTAGTGTCTTTTGAAATAAACTATTTTTCCATAAAGGCACCATACCGAGCAACAAACACTTTGTTCTCAGCGGGATTATAAAAGTAATATCCTTTTGTTTCCTTAGGATACCCCACAAATAAACACTTGTCAGATTTAGGTGCTAGTTTTTCTGAGACTTGTCGCTTTACGTAAGCCTCACAACCCCAAATCTTAAGAAAAGACAAACTAGGTCTCTTCCCGTACCATATCTCATATGGTGTTTTATCAACCGCTTTAGAAGGAACTCGATTTAGAGTGAAAGCTGCAGTTTGTAATGCATAACCCCAAAAGGATAATGGAAGATCTGCATGACTCATCATAGATCGAACCATATCTAATAAGGTTCGATTTCTCCTTTCAGAAACTCCATTCCATTGTGAGTTGTTGGTGGAGTCAATTGAGAGACAATCCCACAATTTCTAAGATGATCATCAAATTCTTGGCTTAAATACTCACCACCTCGATCTGATCGAAGTGTTTTGATAGTTTTACCAAGTTGATTCTGGCACTTCATTTTGAAACGTTCGAAACATCTCAAATGATTCACTTTATGTTTCATAAGATATACATAACCATATCTGCTGAAATCATCAGTAAATGTAATGAAGTACTGATAACCTCCTCTAGCCATTGTGTTTATAGGACCGCATACATCAGTATGTATTAGACCCAATAAATCACTTGCCCTTTCACTGTGTCCAGTAAAGGGACTTTTAGTCATCTTGCCCAGTAAACAAGATACACACGTTTCATATGTTTCTAAATCAAATGAATCTAGAAGTCCATCTTTATGGAGCTTCGTTATGCGTTTCTCATTTATGTGCCCGAGACGACAATGCCAAAGATAGGTTTGATTCAAATCATTTGACTTGAATCTCTTTGTATTTATGTTAAAGATCGGAGTATCATGGACTTTTTCATGCTTAGAATATAAAGACCGTCATACAAATCAAGCATTTGCATAAAATATGCCTTTACGAGAAATGGAACATCTATTATTTGCAATAATAAAATCAAAACCATCCATATCCAAACATGAAACAGAAATGATGTTTCTGCTCAAGGCAGGCACAAAATAACAATTATTTAAAGTTAAAATAAGTCTACTAGATAAAACTAAGTCATATGATCCAACACGGCCAGTGGCAAAGAACTCTTGCTCCATTCCCTACGCGGAGGATGACTTCTCCTTTCTTCAACTTTCTACTTCTGGTGAGTCCCTGCACATTTATACAAATGTGAGATCCACATCCGGTATCTAATACCCAGGAATCACTAGTAGATAAATTAATTTCAATAACATAAATACCTGTAGTGGTAGTCGCACTACCCTTTTTCTTCCTTAGATCTTCCAGATAGAGTTTGCAATTTCTGAACCAATGTCCAGGTGCATGACTGAAATGACAATTTCCTTCTTTTTCTTTTGGGTGTTTTGAAGCAGGAACAGGCTGGGGCTTGACTTGTTCCACAAAGCTTTGACAGATGCAAAAAGAATGACCTTGGCAACTCTAGCCTTGCCTTTGCCTTTCTTCTTCATTCCCTTTCCTTTTGGACCATCAACACATTACTAAAGGGTTTCTTGATATTTTGTTCAGAGTTTTGAGCATCAAATGCAACTCGAAATTGATTTCTCCATATTATTCATATTGTAGTTCATCACAAATTGTGAGTAACTCTCTGGTAATGAATTCAAGATCAAATCCGTAGCCAACTCTTAGCTTATGGGGAATCCGAGTCTATCAAGCTGGTCAACATAGCCCTTCATCTTCAGAACATGAGGACTAACTGACGCACCCTCAGTCATCTTGCAAGAATGTAGGTTTTTGACTGTCTCGAACCTTTCTTGCCTAGCTTGCTGTTGGAACATTTCCTTGGTGCGTTATAGCCATGTCGTAGGCTTCCATTAGTTCCATGTCCTTCTGAAGTTCAGGAACCATAGTTGCCAGCATAATACATGCAACATCAGTAGAATCGTTGACATGCTTACTATGCGCATCCTTCACAGCTTTCGTAGCATTGGCTGGTGGGTCCTCAGGGATTGGAGCATCCAGGACATACAACTTGCGTTCATGCTTAAGAACAATTCTCAAGTTTCTGAACCAGTCAAGAAAGTTAGTCCCAGATAGCTTATCCTTCTCAAGGATGGATCGCAGTGACAGGGGATTATTGTTACTTGAAGAGGCCATTGATCTACAATAAAGATTATGCAAAGTTTATTTTAGTATAGAGGAATAGACTCCCACTAAATTAACAACCCTCCTAAAACACATTGTTTATTTAGGGGACTAAAATCCATATTTCACCTAATTCTATGACAGCTATGGCATGAAACACAGAACTAGATTATTTAGGTAGGTAACAGTTACCAATTACATCTTATGTAATTTTTAGATCCTTTTATGAGATACGGGACATCTTATGTCTTAGCATGTTTTTATCTCATCATTTGCCTAAAGCTCAAAACTATTTTGATGGCTTTATTAAGTCGGACCATTTTAAACATTTAGGTAACTCTTACCCAACTTGTCTCACCAAGATAACACAATACACCCAAATATGGTGAAACTATATTAGTGTGATCGAGGCCTTTGACAAGTGTTTAAAATGGATGACATGACTTAAAATTTAATAGATGGATTTTATTCAGTTTTAGTGATTTTTGAAAATTGAAATTCGCTATAGAAAATCATATTTTTCGCTGATTTTGCTATACTAAATTTACCCCTTAATTTATCCAAAATTAAGTCAATTAAAACATTTTTAATTAACTCGGGCCCATATCTAACTAATCATCTTATCCTAATCCAATTAGGACTTTAGATATTTGAATCCTAGCATATCACCAATAACAAACTTCTCCATATTTATCTCCTATCAAATAGGGATAACGAAACCGATTTTGCTTATATCTCCTAATCTAATTTGTTATCTATCTTTATCAAATAGAAACTTCATAACAAAATAGATATAACAAGATAAATAAATAATTTTGAAAATTATTTATTTATTTTGGATTTAAGATATTTGAATCCTAGTATATCACCGATAACAAGATTCTTGATATTTATCTCCTATTTTAATTTGTTATCTATCTTTATCAAATAGAAACTTCATAACAAAATAGATATAACAAGATAAATAAATAATTTTGAAAATTAATTATTTGCAATTTCGGTCTTCATCCAAATAATCACAAACATGTAATTGAATCATGAACTACTATCCCAATCGAACCTAATGGTGTCATGGATCATAGAACATGAAACTCAATTCATTAAAATTATTCAAATTAACCTAACATGGTTACTAGCTCTGTCGAAACTAATTTCAATTAAATCAAGAATATATGTATCATATACACAAAACATGATAATAAATCTCACGAAAACTTATGTATATCACATATACATCAACTATTAACATGCTTTCAATCATATATCATGTATATATCGAAGAAAACATGCAATGAGTTTAATGGAATCAAACTCGAAGGCTCTGATACCACTGTTGGGTTTTGGGGTTCATACGCAATGGAGATTACAAAACAGCTTTTGACAAAAACCCCAACAGATCCGAATCTAATTCCATTAAAAACGTTTAAACCATGAAAAACTTAATCATACCTCAATCGCAATATACCTTTCTCGAAGGTTAATCGATCTCTAAGGCGCGCAACGACGAACGCTCTCTATCAATGATCCACACACGAACGGCGGCCGAGATTTGAAGTGCTAGCTTCGAGAGAATACCAAACCTTTTTGTTTCTCTCCAAAACGATCCAGAGCATACCAAAAACCCTAAGTCGTTTCTAAAACGAAAATAGAGTTTCAGCCTTTTTTCTTTCGTATCTGTGTTCTAACTTAAAGCGTTTATTTATACAACCTCTTGTATATAGACGGTTAAGTAAATTACACATATACCCTTACTTAAAGAAGTATAAGTGTAATACACCACAAGGACGTTTGTCATGAATTTTATCACATAAAATTCATTTTTCGAATCATCTTAAAATCTCGCAAAACCATTCTTAGTGTGCGACCCAATAGGCTCATACAACGTTGGCGTGTACCAAAACACATTTTGGTATACAAGTCATAAGCGATCTCTAGCAAGACATTATGACTACTCAAGTTGTACGAATATCAAATCGATATAACCTAATCAATAGTGTATATAACATCCTTTTGTCACACGATATCCTTTTGATCAAACATAAGGCATGGAATTGGCATCCAACATGTTCAATCGTACTAGTCTCGATCTCTAGGTAGACTGAAAACATCCAAGTGACATTGATCAATATCAATTCACTTAGACTAGGCCTTTTAACAGCCTAACACATCGAGGATCCACTAGATATCTCTCTTTATATGAGAGGGACAAATTTATCTCGATTACACAACTTCATCACATTGCTCACACAGTAACCAATCACAACCTTTATAATCGTCTGGTTAAAGACAACGTTTGATTGTGTCAAATTATTGTGTTCCTAATGTTGAAGTCTCTGGCAATCTCAAGTCAGAGGACTGAAAAATATACCTATCATGAGAAACAACTATGACTTAATCCATGTGATGTTCTCATAGCGGGTCGGTCCAAGACTTTGTTCCCTAACATCATATGATCATCAATCAAGACTCACACTAGTCTTAATTCATTATAGTTCCCAGTATAATGATCGACTAGGGACATTTAGGATATTTATGTAAATACCCATGGATCTTATTATAATGTAAACATGCAAATTAATTATAATAAACAAACAAATGAAATCCTCAATTTTATTAACTAAAAGTATTCATAAAGAGTTAATGGATTGACCTAGGGCACATGCCCCGGGGTTAGAGTCCTTGGGGTGTCGACATTCCTCACAATTGATGTTAATAGTGCGACACACGGGTAAGAGTCCCAAGGAATGTCGGCTGACCTAAACCTAGATTTGCATGACTTATTTGTCTATTATTCATTTTAGAAGCCTAACAATCATTTGCAAATTTCCCTTTTAGCTTGTTTTTTTCATAGCTATTGCATGATGTTAGTTATCGTTCTTTGTATATCTTGGTAATGTGGACGAATAGCCTTCAGGTTTTATTTTCTACTTTACTGTACTCACCATCCTTTTTATGATGGTTGGTGCATTAACTTTGAGTAGCAGACCAAGGAAGGAGAAGACCAACGATTAGCTCTGAGCCTTCGACGAGTGGTTCTTGCTACTTTTGTAGGCGATCAATTTGTGTACTTATTACCTACATCTTTTTGTTATAATTTTGAATTGTATAATGGGTTGAGAGACTAGACTTTACAAATGATACATGTATTATTTTGGTTAGTTTCATGTGAATGTCTATTTACCTGATTTCCACAATATGTGTTTTTATAATGCTTTTGTTAATCTTATTAAGTCTTCTGCTGAAAGTATTGAAATGATAGTGACTTTTTAATTAACTCTGAAAGCCACAACTAATATAAGTTGAATTCCATATGAATACCTATATATATTGTACTCAAAGAAATTCATTGGTATGTTGATACGATAAATTATCTTACTACAATTAAATTACCATGCTATTTAACTAGAGCCCAAATGAATAAAATTAAAATGATTCTAAACATTATTTATGGGATGAACCATACTTATGAAAATTTTATGCTGATCAAACAATACGTAAATGCATTCCACAATCAGAAACATAATCTATAATGGCTCACTGCTATAAATATGCTTATGAAGGACATTTCGGACCACGCCGCACAACACATAAAATATTAGAATCTGTATTCTTCTAGCCTACATTGTTTTATGATTATTATGTTTTCACTAAAATTTTCCAAATTGTCAAAGAACTGTAAGTTTAGTACGAAAGAACCAAATGCATTTATATCCTATTTTTTTGTGAAAGATTTGATGTATGGGGTATATATTTTATGAGACAATTTCCGCCATTTAATGGAAACTTTTATATTTTATTAGCTATCAATTATGTGTCTAAGTGGGTGGAAGCTAAAGCTACTAAAATGAATGATTCAAAAATAGTAATTAATTCCCTAAAATCAAGAATTTTCACGATCTTTCGTGCACCTAAAGCCCTAATTAGCCATAGAGGTACACATTTTTGTAATCGAGTAGTTTCTACATTACTTAATAAATGCAACATCACACATAGAACATCTACTGCATATCATCCTCAAACAAGTGGACAAAAAGAAACATCAAATAGAGAAATCAACTCACTTTTAGAAAAAACAGTTTGCCTATCCCAGAAAGATTGGAGCTTAAACTTGGAAGATGCATTATTGGCCTATTGGATTGCATATAAGACACCAATTGGTATGACCCCTTGCAGGCTAGTTTTTGGAAAAGCTTATCATCTACTAATATAGTTAGAACATAAATCTTACTAGGCAATTAAGAATTGTAATATGAATTACACCTATGCGAGAATATACAAAGACAAAACTAAAGCATATTATGATAATAAGTTACACATAGAAATTTTTATGATTGGTCGAAACATATCACTTTTTCATTCACGTCTTAAGTTATTTCCAGGTAAACTTTGATCTCGATGGTTAGGACAGTAACTAATATTGTAATGACCTGTTACCTTAAGCTGGTGATTAGTGTTAAATCCAATCCTAATTATCCCGAGTTAGGCTCGTGGTGAAGTCTGGTGTACCTCGAATAGTGTATACGTGGGTTTGTGTGATGATTTGTGTTTGTATGGTATGTTTAGGTGAATTTATAGGTTGTGGGATTGATAGGAAATTAATACAAGCCTATAATTGCAAAATAACCAATTAAATAATAAATTTTTGGTACACCAAGTGCGACGAAGGGGTCGTGAAATGAATGTGCACACCCGAGAATACTCGTAGGCATGTCCAGTAAATTTATTGGCAAGAAAATACACTAAGTATATATATTTATATATAATTGATATATAAAATTATATATTTATGTAATTAAAACTATAAGTTTGGTTTGAATTATATGGATCGTTGGATTGCCTCGAGATGAGTGTAAGTGTTGATGTTTTTAAGATTTTTGTCTTATTAGGATATGTCACTATAACACATTATTCACTTGATCAGCCTCGAGATAGTGGATGCGTATCTAGAGAAAAAACCATATATATAAATCAAAAGGTTTAGACTTATCCTCGTTGTTTCATTCGATCAAGGGAGAGACACGTAGATGAGGGTTTGATCTTAAGGAATCGAGCTAGGAGGGAATCCAATGTGATTCAAATTGATCAAACAATTGTAGATCAGAGATCATCACTTTGATAAGTTTTAGTCTTGATGTTGATAATAATTTCTCTGTGAATTGTTGTTGTTGATTATTGGAAAGTGGTTTATACCTCCCTAGAGGTCCTCCTTGATATATTTAGGAGTGTTTGATGTTGTTAATGTTGTTTGGTGGATTGAATAGTAGCTACTACCATGTTCACTGTCGAAACAGAGCAGGGTGGAGTGCGCTCCATTCATAAGTTGGGATGAACCTAGTTGGTGGAGCGTGCCCCACCAAGTGAGGGAGCGCGATCCCACATCTGAAAATAGTAACTGTGCTATGTTTTGCTTAGAATTTCCTAAAATCTTAGAGACTGACTTAGGGTTCTAAATATAGGGTATTAGGCCTACATTAACCACAAAGGTTTTGTGATAGGTTTTTTAACACCGGAAAAGCTTAAGTAACCCAGAAAGTTAGGGAATTTGAAAACAAAAACCTAAACTGAGGTAAATATGGATTCGTTTATTCATCAATGTTGTCTAGATATATTAGTATATGTAGTTCATATAGTTTATGGACTGAATGGGGGACTATGTACACTGTGATATGTTTGGTAAAAAGGAAAATGGTGTTTAATGTGATCAGCGAGAGTAAATCCTACAATTGAGAACCGGTTATAGAGCATATGAGTTTGATTCCTAGCCTATATGCTAAATCATACTTTGATATTCAGGTTGCGTGGATTAAGTATTCACTAGAGGGTTTGGGATAGAACCATTTAACATTAATGGATTGGCTAGACAGCACATCAGCAAATATGTTGGTCTAGCAATCGCATTAATGTTGTCAGTGGATAATCGACCTTAGATTTACAAATGAAATGGGAATCACGGTGTAATTGTCATTGACGATTTGACTTGCATCGATATTTATTGGATTATACGCTTTTCATAATCCTGTTAGTTATCTTTGGTGCATATTGTTATTGCATATTACTCTTGATTATTATATGGAATGTTAATGGTTTTGTGAATTCTTACTTATTGAGCAAGTTGGAGCGCTCACCCCCAGACTTTACGTTTCAGCTTCTCAGTGTAGCACTTTAGTGAAGGGAAAATAGAAGATTTAGGAGTCTTACTATCTTCTCTATGATGTAATGAGCCTTCCTGTATATATATACACTGTTTGAGTTACTTTTTAGTAAATGAACAGGGTTGGGAGGTTTTATAATCGAGTTTTGGATTTGGATAAACTCTATATTTATGTATATCATTTTAATTATCGAAAAAGTTTTAATTTTCCGCTGCGTATATTTTGAATTTTTAATTAGGTATTGATATACAGGTTGAGTTTATCAGGTAGAAAATGAGAAGCAGATGGCATTAGTTAAGTTTGGATAGGTTACCGGGGTTTCAAGTCGAGTGTTGCCCTAATCAAGATTGGGGATGCTACAGCTTGGTATCAGAGCCTGAGTTTAAGGGCTTTGTTACATTTAATAATTCTGAAACAGTTTGGTCTCAGAGATTGGTCAGAGCCTCATTTTCACTTTCGCCTTTTTTTTAAGTAAGTGATAGCTTTGATATAGTTTGGTATTAGAGCTTAGTTTAGAGGATAACTTTATAACTTGGATACAATTTGGTATCAAAGTTTAAGGTAT
Organism: Stephania cephalantha; assembly: GCA_039657325.1. Lineage (NCBI taxonomy): Eukaryota > Viridiplantae > Streptophyta > Magnoliopsida > Ranunculales > Menispermaceae > Stephania > Stephania cephalantha. The sequence goes on along the minus strand of CM077569.1, from coordinate 18,285,533 downwards.
TGGCTCTGATATACCTTAGTACTGGAACCTAAGTTTATTAACTCTGAGAGTTGTCTCGAGTTACGAATAATTTTAGGGTATGATAAATTATTTTTATCGTGTTTTAGGGGAAAAATGAAAAAACGAAAACATTATTATACGTTTTTGTTGCACTTATTGTTATCTATTATATATATATATGATTTCTTTGTGTTCTCTGAATGTTACCTTAATGGTCTTATCTCTCTTTTGATTTCAGAATCTAATGGCAGATCAAGGAGAGGTTCATAGAGGCCTGGACCTCAAGGTAATTAAGAGAATGAGGCTCAATGGAAATCTAGAATGGAACAACAAATGAGAGATCGTATGGAGTCTCAGTTGAAGCTTATGGAAATGCTAATGGCTCAGATGGGACCACTAGTATAGCAACTTGAGGCACAACCTACAACCAGTCTCGAGGTTAGCAAAGCTGAGGGAGGAACTGCGATAGTAGCATCTTCTACTCAACTAGTTTTAGCACATATTCAGTGTCGTAGACAACTGCCGCGATGATAGTTGATTCTTAAAAGGCTGCATTTCTATGAACTTGTAAGGAATTTATGAAATATGACATTATAAGGTTCAACAAAATTATGGAGGAAGGGGTAGCTGAGACCTGGATATTGGAAATGGAGTAATGATTTGTTGCTATGGATGTTGATGACCAGTTTAAGGTTAAACTGGTCACTTTCTTGTTGATCGAATATGCTCAAAAGTGGTGGAATTCTCCAGAGATAAGGGATGACTATCACCACTTGGCCACAACTCAGGACCGTATTTTACAGGCAGTAATTCCCGAAATCAGTGAGGAATAGGAAGAAGACTAAGTTTATACAATTGAAATAAGGAGCCATGTATGTACGGGAATACAAGCGGAGGTTCATTGATTTGAATGGGTTTGTCCCTAAAATAGTGGAGTCAAAGGAGAATAAGATAGATATGTTTCTTGGTGGGTAGAATTATGAGATTTGTGTTGTCGTTTCCTCTCATCGTCAGACCCTTCGGAGTAATATATATGCCACCACCAGTATCATAATTCCTTAGGAGTTATAGAACCCAAGAATTTATTTATTTTCATCTATTGAAGAGACATAGGCCTGCAGATAGAGTAGCTACACTAATAAGGTCTGTAGGGACGAAATTTGTTAGTTCACCTGTTCCACCTGTTTCTCAGGCTTCGGTAGCCAAACCACATTTGCCACCATCACAGTTTGGAGGTAAGGGCAAGAGTAGAGCACAAACATCACAAAAATCGAATGGATTTGGGCAAGTTCCATTGGTTAGTGGATTTTTTGATAGCGCTTCTACGATATGTTATTGGTGTGGGCAGGTAGCGCATATTCGGAGAGATTTTTCTATGCCACATGCCATATCGATAGGCAGTACAGCACTGTCAACATAAGGACAGACTCATGCAGTGGCTGAGGTAGATCAGAAGCTAATAGGAGGCTTAAAGAAGGTATTTTAAATGTTTTTGGTCGAGATATGCATCTATTAATTGATGTTGTTCTATAGTTTCCTTTATTGCTGGTGCAATGGTAGTTGAGTTGAAATTGAAACTTGTTAGAGCCAGTACGTTGTTGATTTTAAGCACAGCAGTGAGTAAGAAGGTTTATCCAAACCTTATCTGCGAGGGATGTGTAGGTAAAATTAGGGAAAATGAACTCTCAATCGATCTAAAGGTAATGGAGTTCCTAGAGTATGATGCACTACTAAGGATGGATTGGTTATCAATATAACATGCCAGTATTGACTATTTTCATAAGAGGGTAGTCTTTTAGATCCCTAACCTTTTGTGATTATAGTCTATAAAGGCTATAATCCTTCATAACTTGCAACACGTGGAAGGGGGCTACTACTCGAGATTTAGAGGTTATAGTAGGGGTTGTTACATTTGGAGAACCTGGTTAGGAACTTAAGGTTAGTGAAATACCTATGGTTTGTAAATTCTTGGAAGTTTTTTCATCTAACTTGTTTGGAGTTCCACCACCGCATGTCATTGAATTCATCACTGATCTTATTCCTGACACCAAACCTATATATATTCCTCCGTACCGTATGGCATCGAATGAATTAAGAGAGTTACAGACTCAGCTTAAGGAGTTGTTATCGAAAGGATTTATCTATCCTGGTATGTCACCATGGGGAGCACCGGTTCTTTTTGTTAAGAAAAAAGGCGGAGCCTCATGTATGTGTCTTAATTATTGATAGCTTAATCGGGTGACTATCAGGAACAAATACCCATTACTCGGGATTGATGACTTATTTGATCAATTGAATGGTGCCAGATATTTCTCAAAGATTGATTTGTGGTCTGGGTATCATCAACTGAGGATCAAGGATGAGGATATCTCAAAGACGCCTTTCAATACTCGCTACGGGCACTTCGAGTTTATAGTAATGTTGTTTGGCCTCACTAATACTCCTGCTATATTGATGGACTTGATTCATAGGGTGTTTAACACCCTATCTTGACCAGTTCATCTTCATGTTCATCGATGATATTTTAATTTATTCGAAGACTCAGGAAGATCATTTGCACCACCTTAGAGTTACATTGCAGATTCTGAAGGATAATTGGCTATATGCCAAGTTTAGTAAAAGCGAATTCTGGTCCTCAAAGGTGAGATTTCTTAGACATGTGGTTAATGCTAAGGGTATATCTATTGACCCATCAAAGGTTGAGGTAGTCCAAGATTTGCTTACTCCTACCACAGTGTTAGAGGTTCAAAGTTTTCTGGGGTTACCTGGTTATTATAGATGATTCGCTAATGGTTTCTCTCATATTGCTCTACCAATTACTCGAATAACACGAAAATACGTTGAATTTATTTTGTCTGATGAATACAAGGCTGCCTTCAAAGATCTAAAAAGTATTTTGACTAAGACGCATGTTCTTACATTACCTTAATTAAGAAAAGAGATAGTGATATATCATGATGCTTCTCATTCAGGCTTGGGTTGTATGCTGATGTAGGAAGGCAGGGTTGTAGCTTATGCTTCAAGGCAACACAAGATTCATGAAAGAAATTATCCAGTTCATGATCTTGAGCTAGCTGCAGTTGTGTTTGCCTTGAAGATTTGGAGGCACTATTTGTACGGTGAGAAATTTACAGTATTTTTAGATCATAAGAGTTTGAAATACTTATTTACTCAGAGTGAATTTAATATGAGCCAGCGTAGATGGCTTGAGTTCATCAAGGATAATGATTTATTTCTGAAGTATCACCTAGGTAAGGCAAATGTGGTTGTTGATGCCTTGAGCAGGAGAAGAACATGCAAAGAGAATGTACCTACCGTCATAGCTTCTTGGTTTAGACTTCTTGAGGAAGCATCAGTGATGATGATTCATGAAATTCTAACTAGCGCTTTATCAAGTAAGAGAGCTAGTTTCAGAGCTACTAATTTGTTTTTATGTGCTCAGATTCGGGGTAAACCAGAGATGATTCATCAGATGATTGATTGTCATAAAGTTGATTAGGATTTTGTAGTGCGTCAGAGGTTAGCGGCTAGTATGGATCATCTTGATTGGTCAGTTTATGGTGATGGTGCATTATGAGTCATGGATAGATTATGGATTCCAGCTCAGAATCAGTTCAGCCACGAGTTGCTACGGGAATCTCATATATCTCTTTACTATATTTATCCAGCTAATACTAAGATGTATCACAATATGAGGCATATTTATTGGTGGCATGGGATGAAGACTGACATTGTTGTGTTCGTAAAGAGATGTGATATATGTCAGCAAGTTAATGCTGGGCATAGAAAACCTGGAGGGTTAATGCTTTCACTGGCAATTCCTAATAGGAAATGGGAACATATATCGATGGATTTTGTATTCGATCTACCTCTGATTCAGTGCAAGCACGATGTAGTATGGGTTGTAGTTGATAGGTTGACGAGGTCTGTACATTTCTTGCTAGTTTCCATGCGAGATCTTCTTAACCGATTATGTGAGGTATACGTACATAAGGTGTTGAGATTTCATGGAGTTCCTGTATCGATTACTTCGGATAGAGATCCGAGATTTAATTCTAGATTATGGAGTGGATTGCAGAGACAGCTGGGAACTATTCTTAACGGCATACCATCTATAGAGTAACAAACAGACTGAGCAGTTAATTTTGGTGCTAGAAGATATGCTATGAGCTTGCGTCTTGGAGTTTGGTGGTAACTTGGAGAAATACATTCCTTTGTGTAAGTTCTCTTATAATAATAGCTATCATGCTAGCATTGGAATGGCTCATTTTAAAGCTCTGTATGGTCAGCTTTTTTATTCACCTGTGTACTAGGCAGAGGTTAGAGATACAGTTTTGTTGGGGCCAGAGTTGATTTAGGACTACAAAAAGAGAATTCAGTAGAATCGCCAGCGTTTGACTGCGTAACAGCTAAGACAAAAGTGATACGCCAAAAAACATCATAGATTTTTGGAGTTTTCAAATGATGATTTTGTTCTTTTAAAAGTCTCACCTATGAAAAGACTATACAGGTTTAGATTGCGAGGTAAGCTAGCTCAAAGATACATTAGGTCGTTCGGAGTGCAAGAAAAAGTTGGTCCTGTTGCTTACAGATTAGAGTTACCTCCTCAACTAGCTGGAGTTCATAATGTCTTCCACGTGTCTATGCTTCGCAAAATGGAGACTTGGTTCACTCCAAGGATTGGTTGGAATGAGTTTTGTCTTCGGGACGACTTATCTTACAACGAGCAACCGATTCGGATTCTTGATCGTAAGACTCAGAGTCTGAGAACCAAAGAGATTCCTTTAGCTAAGGTGAAATGGCAATTTCACGAAGATGAGGAACTAACTTGGGAGTTAGAATATTATATTAGGGAGCAGTTTTTGTTTCTCTTCGAAACTACAAATAATTTTATGTTTACTTTAGTTTCGAGGACAAAATTGTCTTAAATTGGATATTAGGCCTATATTAACAATAAATGGTTTATGATAGGTTTTGGAACACAGGGAAAGCTTGAGTGACCCAAAAAGTTAATTTGGAAATGAAAACCTAAATCGAGGTAAGTATGGATTCGCTTATTTATTAATGTTGCGTGGATATATTAGTATATGTATTTCATATAGTTTATGGACTGAATGGAGGACTGTGTACACTGTGATGTGTTTGATAAAAAGGAAAACGATGTTTAATGTGATCGGTGAGAGTAAATCCTGCAATTGAAAACATGCTATATAGGATATGGGTTTGATTCCTAGCCTATATGTTAAATCCTACTTTGATAATCAGGTTACGTGGATTAAGTGTTCATTAGAGGGTTTGGGATAGAACCATTGAACATTAATGGATTGGCTAAACATCACTTCAGCCAATGTGTTGGTGTAGAAATCGTATTGATGGTGTTAGTGGGTAATCGACCCTAGATTTACAAATAAAATGGGAATCACAGTGTAATAGTCATTGACGGTTTGACTTGCATCCATTATTTATTGGATTATATGCTTTTCATAATCACGTTAGTTATCTTTGGTGCATATTTTTATTGCATATTACTCTTGATTATTTTATGGAATGTTGATGGCTTTGTGAATCCTTACTGAGCAAGTTGGAGCGCTCACTCCAAATTTAATATTTTAGGTTTCAGCATAGCTTTTCAACAAAGGAAAAAGAGAAGATTAAGGAGTCTTACTATCTTCTCTATGATTTAATGAGCCTTCATGTTTATATATACATTTTTTGAGATACTTTGTTGTAAATGAACAGGTTTGGGAGGTTTTATAAGCGAGTTGGGGGTTTTGATTAACTCTGTATTTATTTATATCATTTTAATTATCGAAAAAGTTTTAATTTTTTGCTATGTATATTTAATATTATTAATTCGATATCGATATACAGGTTGAGTTTATGAGGTACTAAAGGAGAGGCAGTCGGCTCGTGTTAAGGTTGGTTAGGTTATTAGGGCTTAATTAGGGTTTCAGGCCGAGTATCGCCCTAATTTGGATAGGGGATGCTACAAAGATATTCCCTCATGGTGCTATAGAAATTGGAAGTATAGACACCGACAAGAATCTTAAATCTAATGGTAATGGTTAAAGGCCTTATTATGAAAATTATGTTACAAATGAGATGGAGGTTGTTACTTTAGAGATGGTTAACAAGCCATTGAGACGTCACAATAATACGAATGGTTGAATAGTAACTATCAATACGAATAAATCAGTGTGATTTCACCTAATTACATCTAGTAAGAAAAAAGAGAAATGTAGACAAATGAAAGAAGAAAATAATGCTTTAAAGGCCTATGAAGAAATCTAATTGGCTGAAAAAGGTAATTCAGATACCGAAGAATCGAATAACCTACATGATATTTTTTAGATCAATAAGGACGGCCATGGCCATATATTTCTTCATATACATATCAATAAGGCATCCTTTTATGATGCTCAATGTGATAAGGAGCCGACATGAATCTTTTACTTGAACACTTCTTTCTCATTGTTAAACTAAAAATACATAGCAACCACCCTGTAAAAACTTACAAACAAAATGGTTCTTGTACAGTACCACTAGGCCTAGTAAAAGGTGCAAGAGCTCAAGTAGGAAGATTCACAATCACAACTGATTTCTTGGTTATGCTAATGTCTATTATGGAAAGCAAGATCCTATTGGGTTGACATTTCCTATCAAATGTCAGGGCCATACTAGATGTACATGAACGTATTATCACATTAGATTGGGTGGAGATGAGATAAGGCTCAAGGAAGGAGTAGAAATCATCAATAAATGGGATGAGGAGAGCCTTTACGAGGATTATAACGATGATGCCACTAAAGATTCACTTGATGTCAAGGTTGACTTTATCAATCTAAATGATGAGTGATTATTTACTTAAGTCAAGCCAAGTAAACAAAAGCGTTATATGGGAGGCACCCCATAATCTATCTTTATCTATGTTTTATGGTTAGAATTATGCTAGTTAGCATTTATTCTCTCTCATTTTGACTTTCTTTTTGAAAATATTTTCGAAATTTAAGCACTGAAGTAGCTTTAAAAAGAGGGGGATGATCAAGTCGCGATTTAATTTATGCAATTCACATTATAATTACTTATTTAATTTATTATTATTTATTTAATTATTTTGTTACATATCCGACTCAAATTTTTAAATTGATGATGAATTCTACCTATGATTTGATCAAGAAACATGATAAATATGCTAAAAATGAGAAATTTTGACTCATGTCTAGCGATTTCCCACTTATCCAAATTGGAATGGTAATCACTAGTCAAATTGTTAACAGTTAGCAGAATTTTTTGGATTTTTAAGTCTAAGCAATTTGTCAGCGTCGTTATACTATCGCTACATAAATCGTTATCCATATGTTTAGTGAATTGTCAGCGATTTGACCAAAACCAATATTGCCAAGTAAGTCAGTGGTTCACTGATGTATAGTTTTATGCCCATGCTACCATTTAAGTAGCGATTTGTCAGCGATTTGCTAAAACCCCAAGTCATTGGCCACTATTTAAAGTTTTTAAACACAAAACCCTAAATCGCCAAACATAATATCTCACACTTTTTTTTCAAAGCATTGCACCCCTTCCAATGCTCAATTTTAGCTTATTTAAGTGATTCTCACCTCAATCTAGACCCATTCATATCAAAAAAGAGCAAGATTGAGAGAGTGCAGCTAGTTCAGGGTTAAAGAGCAATTCGAAGTTACAGCTTGGAAGATGAGTTTTTACAACTTTTATAGAATCTTTTTAATTGGGATATTCACTCTCAAGAAGGTAATCAATCAATGTGCTACAAGATTTCTCAATTTTGGGTCTATGAACTAGGGTTTTGTTGAAATTTTTTTAGTTTTTGAATTTTTTTAAATTTCCAAGTGTTTTCCATTGAAAATGATTTGGGGATCACGGAAAAATAATTTGGTTTTTTTGGAAAGAATACAAATTGATTTAAAAGGATTCTTGGTTTATTTGTTTAATTTTGTCGAGAAATATTTGTTTTGCATTGTCAAATTAAAGTTTAAATACTCAAATGGTTTAGTGATTGTGAAACAATGAGTTTGGGGGTTTTCCAGAAGATTTGAGTTTGATATATAAGATAATATTAATTTTTAACTCATTTCAAAATTTATTTACATTCAAATTTTTCTCGATCTAAATTCCTTTAAAATTCTACTTAATTTTCGACCATTGGTTTTCCATGAATTACAGGTTTTAAATTTTTCGTGGCTTGTGATATTTTTAATTGAGTGTAATGGCTAAAAGAGGTAGAGGTAGTAATAGTAGAGAAGCAAAAGGAAAAAAGATTATGGTAGAGGATACTTAAAAGAAATCCAAGACTCTGCCTAGAAATGTTAGACCTATAGGGGTTAATATTAAAAAAGATACACCTTGGAGAGCCATGTTAAATTCACTTTCCCCACCCAATTCAGATGATGAGAGATATTTCCAATGCCATTATCCTAGTAAGGTAGTACCTTATGATCCTTAACAAGTTATGAGTCCTAAGGCGGAAATTAGGTATTATGACAATTTGAAAAAAAAAAGGTAATTATCCCATAGAAGGGGATTGAATATCCAAAATGCGCATGAATATGAGGATATGATTTTAAGTATAATAAGGGAACGAAATTAGGAGAGACTTACGAAAGACTATAAGCAAAAGGAGGAAAGAGGATGTTTAGTGCTAGTAAGAGAATTTTACGCCAATTGGTAAGTGAGCACCAATGAGAATAAGGTGGTAGTCAGGGGTAAGAAAACTGATATTTCTCCATTGAATCGACAATATTGACTACCGGAGAGTGGAAGGAAAAGAGAAGGTGATTACCCGAATGTGGTATATATATGGAAAGAAGATTACCCATATGCAATGATACACGATGAATTGGAAGTGATATCGGAAAAAGATTTATCATTGATTTAAAGGGATAACCGAAGGTCATAGAGACCACTAATTTTAGAAAAACTGCTAAATGTTTGAGCAACATCATAGATGTATGCTTTTACCTAAGGTCCCAATGTTTTGAAGTTATTATCCCAAGAGCAGCCTTACTCTATCATATTATCACTAAGAAGGGGTATATAAACGTTGAGAAAATACTTCATGATACAATAAGGCAAGCAATGACCTCTTAGAAGCATGACGGTCTGCCTTTCCCAATTTTAGTTACCAAGCATGCATTAAAGCCAAAGTGGGTCTCGATGAACTTGCTTTTGATGTATTGCCTCAACAGACTAACAATGATGCCAAGTTGAAAAGGATGAAAACTGTTGCGTGATATGTAAATTCGAAAGATGGGAGAGTAGTTAACGAGTCTAAGAGGTCAAGAGTTGAATAAGTGCGAAGATAGAAAAAAGTGCAAAAGAAGAGTAAGGATGGTGCACTGAGAGCTGTAAGAATGATGCCCTCAATCGACATTCCGAATTTGGATGGTACCTCTACTTCTCCATCAATAACCAAGAAGAATGGATTCTTTCGATCATTCTTCTCTAATTTAATGAGTACAAAGAAAAAGATTTTAAGAAACTAAGAGACGATAGTGTAGCATGATCGAATTTTGGCACGTCACCAATCCACTTTAGAGAGGCAATTTTTTGATAGAATGCAAGATCCAAGGAGAATTATTGATATTACATTGTTGTATTTGCAATTTCCAACGAGTATCTATAATCCTGTTGATAGCTATGTTTAACAGGCTACTGCGAATTTTAAAGACCGATGAGCTGAAGGAACGAATAACGAGATAAACTATAGGCATCGAAATATGTAGTTTTCTTTGTGTATGTATTTTAGTATTTTTGGATTAATGTAATGAAATGTTTTTCAATTTTATTCTTAATGAAATATTCGTAGAAGTTCAAATTTTATGATTTCTATTTGATATGCAGAATTCAATACTTGTCTATATTTTTATCATATAATCCATTTATGTTTCATAAAGTATTTTATTTTGTTTGATGGAACCTGACTTAATTTTTAAACCTTTGGGATGAGGTTTGAAATTAGTTTGGGGGTATTTAGGACATGTGAAGCATTGAAGAAAAAAATATAAAGGATTCAAGGTTGAATTTGTACGAGTTTATGAAAATTTTTCAAATTTTCCAAGAATACAAGAAATATTTTAATCATTTTTACTTTATGAGATAGAGATGATAAAATATTTATATTTTGAAGTTATGATTTAGTTGTACTTGATTTAAATAAAAATGACATTTTTATAATTACTAATAAGGAATAAGAATTTATAAGATAAAAGAAATCAATTGCTATACCTTATTAATTGACTTACCTAGATTGTGTATGCACTGGAGGAGGTTGGAGGGACTGATTGCCTTGTGTTAGAAATGAAAATGGGTAGACAATCGAAATAAAAGCAAGATGAACAAGACAAATTTATAATAATCTTACGACAAGATTACTGGTCAATTGAAACGAAAGAATAAAACGACATTAATACCACAATTAAGAGAAGACATATGCATTGTTTATTTATTAGCCAATAGCCTTATATCTTACCTATTATATTCGTTAGTTAGACAATTTGAGCCAAACCAACTTGATTTTCTTGTACATATTATTACACCTAAAGCCAATAAGCTTAAGCCTTTGCAAAGTTGAAAAAAGACTTGCTTGACTATTGTGAAAGTGAAAAGTGCTAACAGGAGTTAAAAATATAAAAAGAATTCCGTTTAAAATAGAATCCACAAGAAATTGAGCAGGGAACCGTGTGGTTGAAAAGAAAAGAGATATATGAATATAAAGAGAACAAAGAAGAAAAAAATTTTAAGAACTCCTCAAATAAAAAATTCAGCTCGAGTACTTATAGCAAAGTTGAGTGGAGCTTTTTTTCAATATTTGGACACTATAATGATATCTTGTTTATTAGTGCCTTAACCCTGCTAAAATGACCTTAAAAATCAAGTCATATTGACTTTGGTTATGGTTATGTTTTGACAATGGAGATAAATTTGGTGATTCTTGTCAATAATATTCTATATTACTCTAGTTTGTTAGACATCATAAGCTTGAAGCTTGTCAGTTGAGATTGAGAGAACTTATATGATGGAGTGGCCTTGGTATTAGTTTAACTTTAAGTTCTGAGGTGTATTCCATAATAAGAGTTGAGTTTTCATTAAGGGTAGTTCTTTAATTTCTCATAAGTCTACTTTAGTTTTTATTTCCATGAGGGTAATTTGTTTCTATTTGATGATCACTTCTGCTTAAGTTAAGCAATTCCGAAATCAGTTAAAGGATGATAAGAGAATATAATTTAGAGTGTTCCTTTGCTCGTGACAGCAAAGTGCTAAGTTTGGGGGTATTTGATAAGTCAATAATTAGACAATGTTTTCTAGTATATTTGAGTGTTATTTTGAGTGAAAAAAGGCTATATTACATCTAGTTTTCTCTTGTTTTGGGATTTTAGGTTAAAATAAAGAATGGTGGAGAAACAAAGGAAAATGGAGAAGAAAAGTGAGCAATTTTATAACTATGGAAAAGTCTTGGCAATGTACAAGCGTGGTTGATTTACAAACAAATCGTTAGTTAAATCAGCAGTAAAGAGAGTCAGCAATGTGCCAGCAAAGTACATAATACAAATAAATCACCACCTGAATCACTTATTTAACTGAGAGATATTTTAAAGAAGACTTCACGATTTTCCTAGCGATTTACACTAAAAACACAAATCATTGTGGAATCACTGAGGTCGGCCACGAGGATTTTGGGTTTAAACTAAAATTTTAAGTTTGATTAGGATATGTATTAGTAAATTACTATATATAAGACTAGGGCTTCAAAATAAACAACTTTTAACAATTTTACATCTTGGAATACACGAAGCTCATTAGTTTTATTATCATTGATTTGGAGAATTCATTAAATATTCAAAGTTATTAATAGAGATATTTTTCATTAGTGTCTTTTTTTTGTTTTATGATATATAAGTTTAATATGAGTAAGTAGTTTATTAATCTAAACCAAGATATGAACTAAACCGATTGCAAAGTCATAGTTTATGAGGTTTATGTACTTAATGCTTTAAATTGATATTATATTCTGAGATACATTATTTAAACCATATTATTTTCTTGAATTATAATCTATAAAGATAGATATTTCTTGCATTGTCACGAATATGTTAGGGATTAATAACTTCTACATCTAAATAAAGTAGCAACTAGGATTCTTTGGATGGATGTACCTTTTTGAGAAATCTTATATGGATTTCATATATAAGCTTAACACCTACGACATATTAGCATTCATTCTTGCTTAGTAGCAAGTGTTTTCATAGAACTTAATGATGTTTTATTATTATTATTATTATTATTATTAGACACTTTAAGCGTTTGAAGTACTAATAGTGATAAGATTAGGTTATGGATATGAATTGCGTGAATCTACTATTAATAAAAGGAAAACTAAGTGATTTGAAATAATTAATATAGCTTACTTATGATAAAGGTTTAGTGATCTCATAAAACTCATGACTAGGCTATAACTATGGTTATAATAATTATATCTTGTGTTTAAATGTAATTTGGTTTAGGTTTCATTATCTTTGGTTTAGATTTGTTTAATAATTGATTGTCATCTTTAATTTTGGTTTAATTAGAGTTTTTTTATTTAGATTTTTTTTAAGATTACTTCTTTGATTTGAATTAATAATCAGACTATTTTATGAATTGGTTTAATAGAATTTAATTAGTTAATTACTTTAGTTAATGACAAAATAAAATAAAACCCTTAAAGGTATAACTTAAGAAGCTCGCAAAATCTCTGTGGAGAAGATCCGGGTTACCACTACTAAAAAGTCTATAGGTATAGTAAAAGTTGAAAATTTATTATACACGCTCGACATGTGTCATCGAGGTTGGATTTCCCCCACAAGGCGACGATGGTGTCGATGGCGCAAGGAAGTGGCCATTGATGCCCTAAACTCAAAAATTTCCTAATTGGAAATTCTAAGTTTCGATTGTTCTAGCACGCTAATGAGCTCCATAAGCATGCTAACAAGTCTGGGCAGGGGTTGCTGGACTGGTAGAGTGCTAAAGGGCCTCTTAAGCGCTCTACAGAGCCCTATTAGTACATTTTATGACCTGTTGAATTGAAGTTTAACTAAGTTGTTGATTTTGATTTTTGAATCTAATACCCTATCTAACCAACCTGAATACACTCTTAATAAAACTTAATTGACCTCAGGGGACTAAAGAGCCATAATTCGGGTATCAAAAGGCGTTTAAGGAAATTTTGCGTGTGTGTAAGGTAAGTAAACCAATGAGAAACACACCTCGAGTATTTAATTAATTTGTATATTTATGTGACATCCGAAAATTTCATAAACTTGATTAGGCGACTAATTAAGTATTTTCAAATTTAAATTGGGATTTAAGTATCCGAGGTGGGAACCACGTGTTACAGACCGGAGATCATAAGTTTAAAATTTTATTTTTGTATGTCGTGTGACTAATTGATGTATTATACTCTATTCGACAAGAAATAGGGTCAAGTTGAAGCGTAGACGTGGTGTCCGCGTATTTCAGAGCGCATTGTGAAATTTTCTCAATTTTTGACGCACACAAGTCATGGGATAGCGTGCACGCTCGAGTATACTCGTTGGTGCACACGACGAAATGATAAGCGCATGAATATAGGCGTATAGATATTTAAATATATTGTATGTATGTACATATATATTAAAAATAATTAATAAATTGGCGGGTGCCTAGTGACACGCAGGGTTGAGGTTGACACGCGGGAGATGTACAATAGTATGCACACCCGAGGGTAGTTGTTGGGGCACACGAAGAATTAATAGGCGCAAAGTACAAAGTTATCCATATATTTATATATTTATGTATATGTATAAAAAAATAAAAATTAATCTAAAGTTTAAATCAAATTAAATTATACATTGGATTCACCTTGAGATATGTGTTACGCTTTAGTCGAGGCAATGTATAATGTGTGTACGGTGGTGGTTGGCATTGTTATGCCTCAAGATACGTGTAGCATGGATCTCAAGGAAGTGAATGGGTTGATCGTTGATAATTTTGGAGGAATTATTCATGCCTTGAGATACGTGCAACCACATCTCGAGGAAAATCAATGTGTGTATGTATGTGTCAAATTTGGTTTCACATTAAGGAGTATGTGACAACTCTTTCTCAAATTAGGGCACGGCCCGGCCTAATCCCGTCATTAAGCCTTAATCTCATCCACATAAGACTTAACAACGTATTAGTCAGCCTTTTCAAACTTTTTCTTCCAACTAGCTAACTTTAAAATAAAGCTACTTATTGTTATCTTGTCAATCAATTTTTTCAGAGTTAATTTAAAATTAAAAGAACTTAAGGATTTTTCAACGGAGGACTTAATAAATTAGTGGAAGAAACTGATATAAATCCTAAGTATGTAGGAAAACTAGGGAAACAAATATCACATGCATATGTATAAAGACCCATAATATATCAACATGTGTCTGGTCGAGTAACTATCTCACAACCCATAATATACATCCCCTAAAAGTATAAAGACATATATATTAGTCATACAACAAAACCTAAACCTAGAGAATTAGAGATAGCAGCACTCAAATGGCTCAGAGGTAGTCGTCAATCTTTTCTTTGCCTAGTCTGCTACTCGATGGATTTGCACCTACCGTCATTAAAAAAGAGTGAGTACAGGAAAGTAGAAAGTAACATTGAGAGACATTTATCCACATATTCAAATATACAACAAGTATCTGAAAGCATAACAATAGCAACTATGCTGAAAAAGAATCATGTTATAATATACTTTAGTTAAACAACATGAAACTGATATTTGGCTAAGCAGTAATGATCTGGGTCGTTCAGCTGTAAGTTACATCAGGTCGGCCTTATTCCATTATTTTGGGCGTACACAATCTCATGAATGCCTTCACATCCTTGCAAATTTCAATCACATAATCAAATACTCATAAGTGCCCCTCAAATGTAATGTATACTTGTCAATGACCCCGGGTCCCATACCTCATGTATTGTACAAGCTAATGGTGAGATCTCAACAACCCAAAAATCTAGTGACCCCGTGTGTCGCACTCATCTCTGTCATATCATAGTCCTAGATACAAGAACTACTTTCATAATACAAGGAATGACACAATTTAGGAATCCAACAATAGAATTGCTTAAGTGAAACACAAAGAATTTAGATTCACAATACACAAATCATCTACATAATAGCATGCTATCTAACTTGATAAAAATCCTCAACAATCAAAAAAGTCATAGCACATGATTTAGAATCAATGAAACCACTTATTCAACAAACAATTCCATAATAACAAACTCATGTTATGGCGTCTAGAGTACAATAGGTAAATCAGTCCAAGTGACTATAAATGAAAAGCATAATGGAAAAGAAATGGAAATAAATATCTCAATCAGTTTACTTACAATCCACGAAAAGTTCATAGGATAATTCGGTCTCTCGACACCCTGTATCTCGCCAACAACCTCTCGAGACTCTTCCCTAGTTTTTTGAGGTTAATTAAGGTGTTTTAGTACTTGTACAAACTATCAAAGTTGGATTAAATCAATTAGAAAAACCCAAAAATCATAGCTCTTGCTCAAAAAACCCACCTAGAATACCTACAACTTCAAAATCTCATAACTTTGTCAATTCAAATCGAAATTCGAATTTTCTTGCTAGCAAATTTATTGATTTTTTACGAGGAACCCAAATCTATAAACCAATTTAGAAAATGATTACATTTACCCTTTGAAATTAAGCAAAAACCAGAACTAAAGTAAACCTGTAATTTCTTAACAATTTTTTTTTTCAAAGTGTTAGTGTACACTAGCTTACCTAGTTGTAGAACATCACCAACTTGATCAATCCCTCTCAATTTCACTAGAATCTCCTTACAATTCTTTAATTTCCTTCTCCAGATCTTCTTCTCTCCCCTTTAGATCAAATGAAATGTTTGCATGTTTATCCTATTCAATCTTATATGTATAATTAAGAAGGATTTTTAGCCTTTGATCTTATGTACATCACCTATCTCTTGATCAATTTAATGGCCTTAATTGTGACCCCACAATCCATTAACTCACCACTAACTATTCCTTAATAACACCAATCTTAACTTAATTGGTCTTGTAATGTGTCCACACATATCTCGATGAACATTAATGACTAACATTTTTCTTGAACTTAGGTTTCATTTATACAAATTAAATTATAGCAACATCAAATTTAGCTATTTAAGTCACACTAATCTTAAATTAAATTTATCAGATCATTTTCTACCCCGGTTTAATGCTAGCATGCATCTCGAGGTGCATCCCCGCTCACGTCTCAATGTCTATAACTAGCAAGTAAAGACGACTTGGTAGTCTACACATATACAATACACTATGCATACATCACAACAAATCTAACATATACCTCGGCCACACGCCTCGGTCAATGGATGTGTCTCAATACTGGTCCTACATCATGGGGTCAATGATCCTGATTAAAGAATTAAACTAGGATTAGGAATTTGAGCCGTAACAGAGTATCACCTTAAACTCATCTTTTAGATTTTCCTCGAGATTCATTCATGCGAATCTTGAGAAAAGTTATATTTGATCTCATCTAAGTTCGGTCAAGATTTGATAAGTTGGTTGATAATTACAAAGATCAACCTTGAGATACGTAACACATATCTCAAGAAAGATCAAAATATTAATGAAAATGAATGAACCTTCAGATCTGCCTCGAGATCCATGTAATACAAATCTCGAGAAAAACTCAAATTTATCCCAAAGACACAAAACAGAACAACCTCATCAACTTCATATTTCAACAGTAAGGTCGAGATTCATGGAGAGAAAAAGAGATATCAAAACTGAGGAGAAACAAATGAGGGATCAATGATAGAGAATGTGAGTTATGTTGGTTGTCGTTGTAGAGGTATGGGTTGCTATTGATGTTGTTTGTTGTTGTTGGGTCGTTGTTAATGGTGGATGGGAGATGGGAAGCTCGGCTCAGTCTGAGGAAGGAGATGACAGGGATCATCTCCCCTGCCCAAACTTCACTTGTGGTTGGGTTTGATCCTACCCCAATCCAAAAAGAAAAAAACTCGATTTGTAGACACAACAAGGCTAGGAAGAAGATGGGGGTTTGATCCCCAGACCGGACCGAATCGGGTTCAGTTCAGGTGTCAAACCCCAATTCATACAAAATAATAAAATAAAAATGGGAAACACAATCTGGAATTTCAGAAAACAATTCCAAAAAATGGGAAAAAACCAAAAAAATAATATTTTGGACTAAAAAATAGAAAATATCTGAAAATTTGGATAATTTTTTTATAGCCTAGTCAAGGTCAATTTTCGATGTCGAACAACTAATTGGAGTCAAAATTAGGATTTGAACATCCGAGGAGTTGATTTGGAGTAATTCTGGATTTGTAGGACTTGAGAATACTAAAATAACTCAAAAATTGGTCGAAAACTTAAGAAATCCGAATAGGAAACTTATCCGAATTTCTCAATGATTTTAGCTAACGTCGACGATCACAAAACCACTCGGAACGAGACTCGAGGAATAGGTCTAAAGTATTTGAAAGTCGGAGAACATTGTGTGAGGCTTCGCAACAAACTTTGAGTTGGTTTGGTGGTAAGTAAGCCTCACAGTGATCTTTACTATTAATTGAGTATCTTTGTACATGTAATTGCTTTATAGTCTACATTGCATTTCATCATTCTTTGTCATGAATTCACGAGAAGAGAGGATAAGCTTGTTTCGGAGTCCAGTCTGCTTGAAATTAGATTTCAATCCTACCTCAAACGCTGGCTAGTGAGACTAGTTCCAAAGTCAAACGTCAACAAGTTATCTTTGTATTTCATGATCTTTTAATAATATCTCTATTTTATTTTTGGAAGTTGATTATAGTTAGGAGACAAAAACAGAGTGGATTGCATGTCATGTTGATGCATATATCTTATTGATTATTCGAAAATGCAATTACATGTCTCCATGTATAAGACTAACAATTGCAAAATTACATATCAGTGTAGATGTTTACTTACCTGACATCTTTGAGTTATTTTTTATGATGTCAGATTCTATATGAAGACAAGGGAAGAGTGGAAAAGACAAGAGTATTGTGGTGATTATTTTCAAAATTTAAAGTAAATTCTAGTTTTAAATTGTTTATATACATTGTTTTGGTATTCTTAGGATGAGTGTAGGACGTGACGTTTCATTGAATGGTTATGAGAGTCTCCTATGTTTGTTTAAAATACGTTAAGAGGTTTATGTTTCGATCTTGGCCAATTTAGGATTTTTAAGTTAAAATTAAGCTATTGGAGACTCTAAGTTAGTTATATAAATTTGAATTTGATATATATTATGAACTGCGTGGAGTTAAGATCCTTCTAGGAATCTCCCTATTTTGTTGTATATTAGGTGAATTTTCCGAAGGGCCGCTTTTAGGGGAGGTGCCGTTGAAATTTTTATTAAATTTAAAAATAATCTCCTAATTTTCTCCAATCTAATAAGTTAAGAACTGAATCAATTAAGGATCTAAATTACAATTTGGAGCATTATTAAGGATTTAAATAAAGATTATTCGGAGGTCAAAGTTAAAAGAATGGATTATGCTGACTAGATTATCATGGGATTAAGGTAATCTAGGCTGGTCAATCGTCTTAATGACGAGGGCTGACAGTTGTTTGTACTTTAAAAGCACTATTGTTCATGTTGATCCCGTTTATTCTTGTATCTTGTATGGTTGTGTGACACCTTAGACCATAGCACGTGCACACCGTGTGCTCTACAGGTAATTACCCCGAGTTGCTTGACTTTGTTGCAAGTATCAGTGGTCGTGTGACTGCACTGACCACTAGGAGGGATGTATAGTAATGGGCTAGAGGCACCTACCAGTGGGATCCTGGTATCCTGGTATCCGCTCGATTTTTACGCATTGTGTATTGTTTCTTTGAATGCTTGGAGGTTTTGTCTGGGATTTTACTCACAGGATCTCGTCTTTTTTTGATTGCGAGTTGCAGATCTATCTACGAGTAAGAGCAAGGGGATCCTCGGCGACTATCTCTGAGTCCGACAGCTATCCGAGACACACTCGTATATGTTTAAATTTTGATAATTTGTATTAATTTTAGGATTTGGGGACTTGTGAGACCCTTTAATACATGTAAACGCATTATTTGATCATTTTTTCACTTTGATATACATTGTACACTACTTTTCGGTTTTTCCACTATATGCTGATGTTTATACATATGATATCATTTATATATGTTATTTTTCATGTAAACTTAAGTCTTCCGCTTATTTGTTTTTAAGTACTTGTAAGTCACTTGTATAACTCCTATAACTTGGCTAAATGAATCTCAGTAAGGTAGACTTAAGTAAATGACTTACCTAAACTAATAACCATACTAGCTAACTGATAAATGGCTAAGTTAATGGATTGTAATTAGTATTTTCTAACTAACATATAAGCTTGAGAAATTGTAAATCTAATGGCTTATTTGGACAAGTTAGTTGTAAATACGAGAAAATGATGTCAGATTGCGCCAACGAAGTGCGGGACCTAACTGGCCGGTGACGTGGCGAGGTTGCGAGGCCCGCTTGGCAACCTTGGGGCGCGGGGCTGTCAAAGTTGGTATCAAAGCCTAGGTTTGGAAGAACCCATAGGTAACAAACACGAATAAAACTTAACAAACAAACCTTAGATGTGGAAACCAAATGTTCTTAAATTTGAAGAGACGAGCGATCCTTATAAGGCCACTACTTCTATAAACATGTTCGAAAAACTCGCAACATACAACAATCGGCTTGCCGAGATTCTCAGATTACTCAGGGCACAGTTCGCGACAGTATTGACTCTAACAATCCTTGTTGCTCCTTCTATACAGATTTTTGTTACCCTTGTTGTCCGGCAGATGCCTATTTAAGCTACAGTATAAGAGACACTGGCCGAGGTGGTTACGCTAGTAGTTATATCGGTAGAGACACTGATTCCCATGCCTACACCCATACAACTGCGTTCTATACCCTTTGAGAACTCCTTAACAGGTAAGGCCGAACTTATTAAGGAATTTATACGATTCTAGCCTGGGTATTTCTACAGAGGCAGGGACTCATAGGCAGTCCGGAGGTAGTTGTTAGCGCATAAAATGCTTCATAAGCAATTTTCAATTGACAAAAGCATTTTGACACAGATCTCAAGGTTCTCCTACTAAGGGGATGCAACTGTTAGGAGGATGACCTATATGGAGACACACCCGCAGTTGACCAGTTGGGCTGAGTTTTGATAAATCTTCTATAATGAGTACATCTTGATTAGGAGTAAGCTCTGATTAAGGGAGGATTTCCTGCGCTGGAGATAGGGCAGTTGCGCGATAATTCAATACATGGAGAGGTTTTTGTATCTCCTACACTTTTCCATTAACGTCATCGGCACAAAGAAGTTGTAGATACATTAATTGGTGAGAGGACTCTGACCAATGATAACCAACACACTAGTGTCGACTGGGGCTCAGTTTTGGCTTTTTGGGGTTCAAAACATAACAAAAACTTTAAATTTTATTTTTGAAACCTCAACAGGATTAAATTTGAGTTCCATTGAACTGATTAACAAAAGTAAATCCTACCTCAATCGCTAATTTTCTTCTCTGCGTTGATCGATGTTTAAGACGATGTCTGACATGAACATCCTCTATCAGAAATCCACATATGAATGGTGACTGAGAATCCGAGTGCTAACTCGAAAGAGAACATGAAAATAATTTTCTATCCTCCCTAAAGACTCTACAACGCCTGGGAAACTAACTCGTTTTCTAAAAACAAAAATTAGATTCCAACCCTGATTTCTTTCGTTATGTGAATTCTCTTTACACGCCTATTCATACAGCCCTTGTATAAAGCCAAGTAAGTGAAATATTATTATACCACTACTTAAAGTGGTATTAATAGGACATATCTTAGGGATTTATATGTTACAAGTTTTATCATATAAAATTCATTGTTCCGTGTCATTTAAAATCTCATAAAATCATTCTTTGTGTGCGACCCATAGGTTCATGCAATGTTAAAAGTGAACCAAAATCATTTTGGTACATGACTCATAAGCGGTCTCTAGCAAGGCATTATGACTACCCAAGTTACATGATGATCAAAATAGATACAACTTAATCAATAGTGTATATCACATCCTTTTTTCGCTTGTTATCCTTTGATTGAACATAAAACACGAAAAAGTGACTTTTAATGTTCAATTGTACTAGTTTTGATCTCTAAGTAGACTGAAAACATCCAATTGACATTGATCATATCAACCCACTTGAACTTGTCCATTTTTAGTTTAACATATTGAGGGATCCACTAATATCTCTCTAAACATGATGAACAAATTCTATCTCAATTACAACCATCCACATATTATTCACTTAGTAACCAGCCCCAACCTTTATAATCGTCCGATTAAAGACAACGTTTGATTGTGTTAAATCACTATGATTCTAATCTTGAAGTCTCTGGTAATCTCATATCAAATGACTAAATGATATACCTAACATTAGTGACACCAATGACTTAATCAATGTGGTGTTCTCATAGTACGTCAATCCAATACCTTGTTCCTTAACAAGTACTCATCATCTTGATTCGTTGTCAGACCCTTCATTATTTGGGCATCTGACCGGCCTAGATTATCCTAACCCTCTATTAATCTAGTTAGACTCTAAACTTTCTAAATATTTCTTTACTTGACATCGATTTTCCATAATCATCGAGATAAATGGTCATCCTCATAATTATATTTAAAATTTGTGTTTTCTTAATTGTATCAAATTAGGAAATCTTTCAATTTAAAATTTTGATTTCTTAAAGAAATTATAGCAAAGTCTCCTTTGTAAATAGAGTTATCGAAAATATAAAAACATGATAAACAATAAGGGGAGAAGGCCTAGAAAAACTCACACCTTCACCAATATCCAAAATAGTTTATATATCTGAATTTAAACATCATAGCAATCAACTCAAACAAATCAATTGATCGTTAAATCATTTCATGAAACCATCTAATCCCGAATTCAAGTTTGTATTTGTCATTATACTTCCATTCCCTTCATATACTTCTTCACAAATTCTTAAACTAGAAAATCGGCCTAACTCACAGCCCAAAGCCCGAAACACAATAGTAGTCAAATTATTATTCAAAGAGAAAAAAAGAACATAAAGAAATCACCAAAATACTAAAGATTTATATTTCCTTTCTTCATACCCATTACTTGAACATGTCATTACCCAGTAATAAAAATTTGATAATGTCAGATAAGTAAATCCTACAGTATCCTGTACATCTTTCATAACCATATGCATCATAATAAAAGAATTTGAACAAAACAGTAGTATTTCAAGGAACATTAAATATACAAGGATGCAATTCATCCCGTTTATGTTCTTTAACTACATACAAACGTCGACTTCCGAAAGTAGTATGGGAACGATAATAAGGATTCATGAGTTTGAGAGGAAGTCTCTTAGGAAGCCTCGCCCTCAACTATAAATGGAGTATGACCCTGGCCAGTACGTTCCGACAAATCCTCCTAAACAACTGTCTATAATGACAAGTCAATAATTAAACATGTTTTATATTGAGATTTAGATTTTTTAGATATAATTATGATATTACACTAGGTATTCTCTTATTTTTGTGATCTTAAGATTTAATTAGGAAAATAAAGAAATGGAAAAAAATGAAGAAAAGCAAAACAGTTAACTGGAGAAGAAGTCCATTGATTAGCCAGCGATTTGCATTTACACTAAGAATTGCCACCCAAATCATCAGTAGAAAAGTACCAGCGAATCCTTAGCTAATTGAAGAATATATTAAAAATCACTAACAAAGTCGATGGAACACAGAGAACCAAATCCAATGATTGACTTACCGATTAGTGTACAACTTAGGAATCGTTGACAAATTGTTAAGGTCAGTTACGGGTTTTTTAGATTAATATGAAGAATTTGAGTTTATCTAGGATATGTACACTTAAGAAGACTATAAATAAGACCAGAGAGCTTCAAAATAACTCTCTCCAACTGCTCTCTTCAACCTATTTTACATGTTTAATATGTCTTTTATTAGTTTTAGTTGATGTTTGAAGTTACATTGGAGCTTTGATTTATTAAAATGTACTTATTTATTTATTCATTATGTCTTTTAATTATATATTTGCATTATTTATTTCTAGCGTGAGCGAGTAGTTTATCAATCTAAAAGAACCTTTGACATGTATATACTATGGATTGCTATCTAGTTATAATTAAGGAATCACGTACTTAATGTTCACGTCAATCACTGATTTAACAAACTGTTTTTGCGTATTTTAACTAACGAAGATTAATATTGTATGCATAGTTGCAAATGTGTATTGTGGTATTTTGATTCTGAATCTGTAACGACCTATTACCTTATGCTAGTGATTAGTGTTAATTTAAATCTTAATTAACCGAGTTAAGCTCGTGGTTAAGTCCGACGTACCTCGATTAGCGAGTGTGTGATTACATGATGGTTTATGTTTGTTTGGATTGTTAATGAATTTTATAGGTTGTGGGATTAATAGGAGATTAATACAAACCTATAATTGGAAAAATATGTAAATAAACAATAAGTTGCTGGTACACTAAGTGCGACGAGAGGGTCGTGAATGAATGTGCACACCCAAAAATACTCGTAGGCATGTCTGGTGAATTTATTGGCAAGAAAATACACGAGATATATATATTAGATACATATATTAAAACTATAATGTTTGGTTTGAAATATATGGATCATTTGATCAGCCTCGAGAGAAGCGTAAGTGTTTAATGGTGTTTAAACACATGTCACTTTAGGGAGTGTCATTTTAACACATTAATCACTAGATCAGTCTCGAGATAGTGCAATGTGTATCTCGAAAAAAAATCCATATATATAAATCAAAAAACTTCATCATTATCTCATTCGATCTTTAAAAGAATGGGAGAGGAGACGGCTGAGGGTTTGAGAGATTAAGGAGTGGATCAGGAATTATTTTCAGTCGAAATTGAGGAGATCAGATATCATCATCTTGGTGAGTTTAGTTTTTTTTTATTTTGAAGTTAAATTCATAATTGGGTGATGATTCTTCGGTTAATTATGTTGTTTGATGATTGGAAAGAAGTTTATACCTCATTAGAGTTCCTCTCAGATGATTTGGGAGTGTATTTATTGTAGTTTAAGTGATTAGGTAATGGAATAATGGCAGCTACCCTGTTTACTGTCGAGACAATACAGGGTGGAGCGCGCTCTATCAAGAAGAGGAGCGCGATCCCTTCATCAATTAGGACGAACCTAGTTGGTAGAACGCGCCCCATCCCTAAAAATAGCAACTGTGATGTGTTTGACATAGATTTCTTGAGGTCTTAGGGACTGACTTAGGGGTTCTAAATATAGGGTAATATACCTATATTGAGTACAAATGGTTGGGGATAGGTTGAGGAACACCGGGAAAGCGTGAGATAATCGAAAAGTTAGGGAATTTGGTAACAGAGACCTTAACCAGAGGTAAGTATGGATTCTCTTATTTATCAATGTTGTCTGTCTATTTTAGTATATGTAGTTCATGTAGTTTATGTACTAAATGGAGGGCTATGTACACTGTGATGTTTTTCTAATGAACGAAAAATGGTGTCTGATGGGATCCACGAGAGTAGCTCCTGAGGACTGAGACCAGGTTGTATATGATATGGGGCTAATCTCCCGGTCTATATGTAACTCCTACTTAGTTAGATAGGTAGCGTAGGTTACATATTCACTTGAGGGTTTCAGATAGTGTTGGGCTTTTGGGGTTCATACGCAGCGAAAAATTCAAAACAAATTTTGAAAAACACCAACAGGATCGAAAATAAGTTCCATTAAACTAAATCGACGAAAGTAAATCATATCTTATTCTGTGATTTCCTTTTGATTGTTCGATTTTTAAGACGTTCAAGTGAGCGTCCTCTATCAGAAATCCACATACGAACGGTGACCACAATTTGGAGTGATAGCCCCAAAAGAGATTGAAAAACGATTTTTCTTTTTCTCCCTAAATTTAGAGAACTCGAAAAATTGTAAAACGAAATCTTATAACATTTTTTTAGGGATCCACCTTTTATTTATATGTGTAGATAAGCCTTCACTTAAAATCCTATTTGTAATACAACTATTGTATTTACGCAGTTTAAGCAAATTACATATACGCCCCTATTAATAAGTTATCATATAACAAATCGTAAGGGCTTTTATGTCATGAATTTTATCATATAAAATTCATCACTCTGGACCAATTGAGATTGTGCAAAGCCATTCTTTGTGTGCGACCCTATAGGTTCATGCGACGTTGGCAGTGAACCAAAAACCATTTTGGTCCACAAGTCATAAGCGGTCTCTAGCAAGGCATTATGACTACCCAAGTAGCATGAATATCAACATTGATACAACCTAATTAATAACGTATATCATATCCTTTTGTCGTGCGATATCCTTTGATTAAACATAAGATATGGAAAGTCACCCTTAATGTTCAATCGTACTAGTCTCGATCTTTAGGTAAACTGAAAAACATCTAAGTGACATTGATTATATCAATTCACATGTACTTGGCCATTATCAGTCTATCTTATCGAGGGGTCCACTGATATCTCTCTCTATACGAGAGTGGCAAATTATATCTTGATTACACACATTCACATATTATTCACACGATAACCAATCACAATCTTTATAATTCTTCGGTTAAAGACAACATTTGATTGTGTCAAATTATCATGCTCCTAATATTGAAGATTATGGTAATCTCAAGTCGAATGACTAAATGATATACCTATTATGAGTAACACCTATGACTTAATCCATGTGGTGTTCTAATAGCAGGTCGGTCCAGTATCTTATTCCATAATAAGTACTCATGATCTTGATTTGTATCCTTATACGCATGATCATCACATGACCATCAATCAAGATTCACACTAGTCTTAATTCATTATAGTTCCCAGTATAATGATCAACTAAGGACATTTAGGATAATTCAACAAATACCCATAGATCTTAATATAAGGTAAACATGCAATCACTTATAATAAAACAGCAAATAGAACCTCTATTTTATTAACTAAGATTATAAGATAAACAATGTTTGTAGATTGACATATGGTACATGCCCTAACAGATAGAACCATTGAGCATTAATGGAATAGCTAGATAGCACATCGGTCAGTGTGTTGGTCTAGCAATCGCATTAATAGCTTCAGTAGGTAATCGACCCTTGTTTTATAAATAAAATAAGGATCATAGTGTAATAGTCATTAACAGTTTGCTTTGCATCTGTTATGTATTGAATTATATGTTTTCCATATTCTTGTTAGTTAACATTAGTGTATATTATTATTGCATAATGTTCTTGATTATTATATGGAATGTTGATGGCTATATGAATCCCCACTTGCTGAGCAAATTGGAGCGCTCGCCCTAAATAACTTTTCAGTATCGCCGATGATTGCTACAACTATGGGATAGAGAAGATATAGAAGTGTTGATCTTCTCTTCGATGTAATGAGTCTACCTTTACCTTATATACTTGTATTGAAGTACAATTTTGTAATATCACAAGGGATAGGGAATTTATATAACCAAGGTTTATTCAGGTTAGATTTGATATTATATATTGTATTTTAATTATCAAAAAAGTTTTAAATTTCCACTGCATTTATTATTATTTTATATATATATTCGACATATAATGATGTTTATCAGGTGTAATAGGAGAGGCTGCTGGCTCTAGTTAGGTAATTTGGGCTTAATTGGGATTTCAGGCTGGGTATCGCTCTAATCGGGTTAGGGGGTGCTATAGCTTGGTATCAGAGTCAGGGGTTTAAGGGCTTTATTACATTGAATAAACTCTGATACAGTTTGGTATTAGAGACTGGTCAGAGCCTACTCCAAAGCTTAAGGTGATTAATTCTAATATAGTTTGGTATTAGAGTTGGTTTCAGAGAATAACTATTTTACTTGAAAACAAGTGATAATTTTGATACTGTTGGTATCAAAGTTTAAGGTTATTGACTCTAATATACCTTAGTACCAGAACCTAAGTTTATGGACTCTGAGAGTTGTCTCGAATTATAAATAAGCTTAGGGTATGATAAATGATTTTTATCATAATTTTAGGGGGTAACCAAAGATAAAAGACCGAGATACGTTATTTGTTATGTTATATTATATCTACGTGGTAGATATAAGAGTTATGTCTTTCCTAAACGATAATAAGATGGTTGAAGTCCATCTATTTCTCATGATATAAGGAAGTTTTAGAGGTAAGATCTCGGGAGAGTCTTATCCTCTAGGAAATTAAAAAGGAAAACATAAGAGAAAACTTATAAATATGGAATTAAGTTCTACTCCTATTAACTATTTTCAAAGGTATTTGTTCTTGCTGATATTATTAGACAAATAATAGTCAGTGAAGAAGTATCTAATGGATCTAGACCTTGAGACATGTATTAAGAGAATGGAGTTTATGAAGTAAAGGAACAATTAATGACTTTAGGTGAAACTCAAATATGGTAGACCACTTTGAGAACTGATTTAATACTAATATTGAGACAAGTTGGAAAAAATGGAATTTATTAATTAAATAAATTAGTGGTTAATGATAAAAACCTATTTGAGGTTAGGAAACCACCAATGTATTTATACTTCATAAGTTGTTATGAAGTAGAAATTCCAGATATGGTGTGAATCCATATTGGAATGAAAAGAAATTTATCGGGTAATGAAAGATAAAAGGTTAAGAATTTAAACTGGTGAAAACTAAAAATGGCTAAATCCAAAACATAGTAGTGAGTTGGTAAGATATCCTAGTCTGATCTTTTAGACTAGTATAGTCTTAATAGTGGAGAATGCGTGGTCAATGAATCTGAAGATTTGGGGAATCTAAAGAATAATGTATGGTAGTGGGAATGAATATTCATTGCCCAGAAATAACAACTCATTTTGATAATAAATGAAATCAGATGTTCTTAAGAGTAAGTTGAGATCTGGTTATCACAGTGTTACAATCAGAATTCAAGATATATTTAATGATGATTGCAAGAGGTTGCTCGATCATTTTAAATGGATAGTGGAAACCATTAGAACTTACTAGAACTCATGCTATGTTCATAAATGAAAGGTGTTAAGTTTTAAAACCCTATTATTATCTTATCAATAGTAACACGGGATCTTTGAAGACTTATAGAATGCACGAGCAATTACCGTACAGAATTGTAACTTTGTAACGGTAAATTAGTTTAGACCAAATTTTTCAAGTGCTAGTACTAAGTTTCAAAGGTTAATTAATTGTATAAGTGTTGAATGTTAACAGCAAGTAAGGGGATTTAACTGTGATTGAGGCAATATAAGATTGTCATATATTCAACATAAAGGCAAAAGAGAAAAGTAATCTTGAAATAATTGAATATTACAAACTATTGATCCAGGGATATTTGATATCATTGTGTATTTATTGAGTTAACTCAAGTTTGAGAATTGTTGTAAATTGAAATCAAATACAAGGATGCCTTGAAAGAAAGTGAAGTATAGTTTCCTTACAATGTTTGCTTGATTGTACCTGAATTGTGGAATAAGTGAAGGTTTATTCTAAGACTTCTTATTCAGGTAAAATTGTGTGTTGACACAATAAAACAAAATTGTAGAGCTATGTATATAGTTCCAGATTTGTGAAAAGAACTATTGCTGATTGATAATCTCGATATAATTATTTCGGTAATTGTACCAAATATGAAGGCATCACTTGTAAATGAAAAGAAAGGTTGTTGATAGTCTTTTAATCATTCTTAGATATTATTGAGAATCTTAGAAGAATCATTAAAAGACAACCTTTCCTTGAGATTGGTGTAAGGTCCAAGCAGTGAGTTTCAAACTATGGAAGTTTGAAAAGGGAATTATCAAAGTGATAGAATACCTTGAGATTTCCTAAGTACTAGGAATTCACTCTGAAACATCACTCATCCAGGTGATTGTGTTGACATTGCCTTGAATAGAAAATGACAAATGTTGTAGTTATGATAAAAATTGATCATTAATATCTCTTATGTGAGATATTTACTGGTGACTAATGGAAGTCCTGCGCAGGCATATCATCAGCTGAGTTGTCTAAATTGGTAACGACAAGTCTGTTCTTTGGAGCTCGAATTTGAGTGAGCTAATGATTATCTATTGAATGATAAGTTATTGAAGAAATTGATTGAGATTATCTACTAGGTCAAGATTTGACTACTAGTTATTGATATTTTGATGTGGATAATCTCATATCAATATATTGAGCATGTAAGGAAAGTTCTTGGAACTCAAATAAAAAGTATGGCAAGAAAGTTGTGAGAATCTCATGGATTTCTTTAAAAAAATTATTCGGGCAAAATTTAAAATCATTATGATAAGAATGAGTTATTGGTGACTTGGAATGAAAATTGACATTGTCAATTTTATAAAGAAATATAAGATATATCAGGAGGTAGAAGCTGAGAGTTATTAACCTAGAGGGTTATATTATTCTTGCCTTATAAGAATGACATTTAATGCTCAAAGATTTATGATGAATTAACCTAAGTTATGATAACAACTGAAGGTTGTTGATGATGTAATTGTAAGACTGATAGAGTCTGAAAATTTCTTGCCAGTATTGTGGTTTAAGTTCTCGTGGAAGAGTAAATGACATATATGTGTATTGAAAGAGTTGAGAGTTATGGAAAACCAGGATTATTACTTTAGTGAGGAACCGAAAGTTTGCTTCCCGACGGAAAAGAGATGTATAATAGCTGGGAGAAACCTTTCTTGATCTTAACACAATATATTTGCAGCTGATCTTGGTTCCAAAGAATATAATTTCTGAGTTAATGACTTGGAAAATGATAGTTAATGGAAAAAATATTTTACTGCGTGTGTTCTCTGGTATTGATATAATCAGGCTATATATGACATTGAGGTGTTTACTATAAAAATTTGTATGCTTTAATTCATCATCAATTGGTGTATGACGAGAAGTCGAGATACAAATTAATTTGAGCCTGAGTAATTTAGAACAACACATAATAGTATTAACTGATTTTCAGTATGCAATTACAACTCGGAAAATGGCGAGAATGAAGCTACTACTGGAGCTTCTCAGTTTAGACTTCTTGAAGAAGTATTTATGACGATGATTTGTGCAAGTTTATCTAACACATCATCAACCGAGAGAGCTGAATTCAGAGCTACTAATATGTTCTTATGAGTTCAGACTGAATTGGAGATGATTCAGTGGTGATTTATTATCAGAAAGCTAATCAGGGTTATATAGTGCTTTAAAGGTTAGCGACTAGTGTGGATCATCCTGATTGATTAGTTTCTGACAATGGTACGTTACAGTTAAGGGATAGATTATGGATTCCAACTCAGGATCAATTGAGGCAGGAATTGCTACCTGAATCTCATAGATCTCTTTACTTTATTCATCTAAGTAATAATAAGATATATAGCAATATGAGGCGTGTTTATTGTGGCCTGGGATGAAGACTGATATTACTAAGTTTGAAAAAAGATATGAGATGTGACAGTAAGTTAAGGCTGAGCATAGGAAACCTGGAGGGTTATTGCATTCGCTACCTATTCCTGAGTGGAAATGGGAACATATATCGATAGATTTTGTTTTCAGTCTACCCCTGAGTCAGCGTAAGCATGATGCAGAATGGGTTGTAGTTGACAGGTTAACGAAGTCTGCACATTTCTTGCTAGTTTCCATGCGAGATCCTCTCGACCAATTATAAGGGGTGTACATTCGTGAGGTTGAGATTTCATGGAATTCTAGTGTCGACTATTTCGGTTAGAGATCCTAGATTCACGTTTAGGCAGTGGAATGAATTGTAGAGACAGCTAGGAATTGTTCTTAACCTTAGTACAGTATATTATAGGCAGACTGATGAGCAGCCTATGTGGTTGACTTTGGTGCTAGAGGATGTACTTCGAGCTTATGTCTTGGATTTGGATGATAACTGGAAGAAATGCATTTATCTATATGAGTTGATTTAGGAATACACAGAGAGAATACAGTAGATTTGCTAGCGTTTGACTACGCCACAACTAAGATATAGGAGATACGCCAATAAACATCATAGGTTGTTAGAGTTTTGAAATGACAAGTTTGTTCTGTTCAGAGTCTCACCTATGAAAGAATTCTATAGATTTGAGTTGTGAGGTAAGGTAGCTTCAAGGTATATTGAGCCGTTCAAATTAGAAGAAAGGACTTGTCATGTTGCTTATAGGTTAGAATTGCCTCCTCGGCTAATTGGAGTTCATAATTTCTTCCTCGTGTATATGTTTCATAAGACGGAGACTCAGTTCATTTCAAGGATTGATTGGAATGAATTCGATCTTTCGAAAGATTTATCTTATGAGCAGTTGATTCAGATACTCGATTGTAATATTCAGAGACTGAGAACCAAATAGATTCCTTTGGTTAAAGTGAAATGGCAATTTCACAAAGATAAGGAACTAACCTGGGAGTGGGAATCCTATATGAGGGAGCATTTTCTATTTCTCTTCAAAACCACAGGTAATTTTACGTTTACCTTAATTTCGAGGACAAAATTACTTTAAATTGGGGAGACATTAACGACCTGTTACCTTAACCTGAGTTAGGCTCGTGAATAAGTCCAGCGTACCTCAATTAGCGTGTGTGTGATTTCATGGTGGTTTGTGTTTGTTTGGATTGTTAATCAATTTTATAGGTTGAGTGATTAATTGGAGATTAATACAAACCAATAATTGGAAAATATGTAAATAAACAATAAGTTGCAGGTAAACTAAGTGCGACGAGGGGTCATGAATAAATGTGCACACCCGAAAACACTCGTAGGCATGTTCGGCAAATTTATTGGCTAGAAAATACATGAGTTATATATATGGAAAATGCTAGAATGACACCTCTAATGACACCCTAAGTGACAACCATGTGACGTGGCGGGCGGGTCCCACGTAAAAATGAGTGTACGGAAAATAGTTTTTGGTGCATAACACGCATGGTGTGTATCTCAAAACGCGCGCGACGGCTCCCACGAATATGGGCCAACATTCCATGTCATATTTTTACATAGGACTCGCCTGCCACGTCATAAGGGTGTCATTTGGGGTGTCATTAGGGGTGTCATTCTAGCATTTTCCTATTTATATATATTGGATATATATAAATATATATATTAAATCTATAAAGTTTGGTTTGAAATATATGGATCATTTAATCAGCCTCGAGAGAAGCGTAAGTGTTTGATGGTGTTAAAATGCATGTCAGTTTAGGGAGTGTCATTTTAACACATTAATAACTAGATAAGTCTCGAGAAAGTGTAATGCATATCTCAAGAAAACCCATATATATAAATCAAAACCTTCATCATTTTCTCATTCGATCTTTCAAGAGAGTGGGAGAGGAGACGGCTGAGGGTTTAAGAGAATAATGAGTGGATCAGAAGTGATTTCCAGTCCAAATTGAGGAGCTTAAACAACTAACAGATCAAAGATCATCATCTTGTTGTAGTTTTTGAGTTTAAAGTTAAAAAATTAATTGGGTGATGATTCCTATGTGAATTATGTTGTTTAATGATTGGATAATAGAACAATGTATGCTGCCATGTTCACTATCGAGGCAGAACATGGTGGAGCGCACTCCATCAAGCAGAGGAACGCACTCCCATCATCAATTGGGAGGAACCTAGTTGGTGGAGCGTACCCCATAACTAAGGGAGCGCGCTCCCCCTAAAAATAGTAACTTTCTTGTGTTTGACATAGAATTTCTTGAGGTCTTAGGGACTGACTTAGAGGTTCTAAACATAGGGTAATATACCTATATTGATTACAAATGGTTGGTGATAGGTTGAGGAACATCGGGAAAGCGTAAGATAACTAGAAAGTTAGGGAATTTGGTAACGGAGACCTTAACCAGAGGTAAGTATGGATTTTCTTATTTATCAACGTTGTCTGGCTATTTTACTATATGTAGTTCATGTAGTTTATGGACAGAATGGGGGGTTATGTACACTGTGATGTTTTTCTAATGAATGGAAAACGGGGTCTAATGTGATCCATAAGTGTAACTCCTGAGGACTTAGACCAGGTTGTATAGGATGCGAGGCTAATATCCCGGTCTATATGTAACTCCTACTCAGTTAGATAGATTGTATGGGTTACATATTCACTAGAGGGTTTCGGATAGAACCATTGGGCATTAATGGATTGGCTAGATTGCACATCGGCCAGTGTGTTGGTCTAGCAATTGCGTTAATGGCGTCAAGGGGTAATCGACCCTAGTTTTATAAATAAAATGGAGATCACAGTGTAATAGTCATTAACAGTTTACTTTGCATTCGTTATGTATTGAGTTATATGCTTTCAATATTCTTGTTAGTTAACCTTAGTGCATATTGTTATTGCATAATGGTCTTGATTATTATATGGAATGTTGATGGCTATGTGAATCCCTACTTACTGAGCAAGTTGGAGCACTCGCCCCAAATAAGTTTTTGGTATTGCCGACAAGCACTAAAACTACGGGATAGAGAATACATAGGAGTCTTGATCTTCTCTTCGATGTAATGAGTCTACCCTTGTTTTATATACTTGTATTGAATTACAGTTTTGTAATATCACAAGGGATGTGGAATTTATATAACCGAGGTTTATTCCAATTTGATTTGATACTGTATATCGTATTTTAATTATCGAAAAAGTTTTAAATTTTTGTTGCATTTATTATTCATTTTATATCGATGTTCAATATACAGTGGTGTTTGTTAGGTGTAATAAGATAGGTTGTTGGCTCTATTTAAGTGTGATTAGTAATTTGGGCTTACTTAGGGTTTTAGGCTGGGTATCACCCTAGTCGGGTTAGGGGATGCTACAGAATCTATGTCTATAATTGTTGACAACAATTATAAAAGTAGTAACTAAGTTTAATCTATAGGGCTTTTTCCCAAGTGGATGTTCTAAAGGATTGTGCTCTAAGTTGTTTATTAATTAGCATGTTCTAATTTTTATTGGCTTAGATTATGCATGATTTTCATTGAGTGTTAATGTTATCATATCTTTATAGTGTTGCATTTTATCTAATGGGTAGATTTATAATGATAAAAATATAGCTTTTCTATTGAATTTAGGAAAATCAATGGCTGGCTAAATGCTATCAATCTATTATGAAATAGGATTTAATGATTCTAAGATTCTATGTGTTATGATTATAAATATATTATGAAGTGATGTTATGTTCTAGTGTTTGAAAGCAATCTAAGTATATTACATTGTTTAATTGGGGTTTGTTTAGATGTTTGTTTAAGATATTTATATTTGTATTGAATTTGAATATTGTTTAATTTATTTTGTGTTGAATTGTTTGAATTAAGTTAGTTGATTTGGTTAATTAAGTTAGTAGTTATAGATTTTAGTTATTTGGTATTTTAACTCTCGTATAATTAGATTAACTAAATTAAGAAAAAAAAAGGAAAAAAATACTTTGCTTTGAAGTATGCAAAATCCTTATGGAGACGATATCACATTTATCACTACTACAAATAATAGCAAAATACGAGAAACTAATGTGCACGCTCAACACGTGTCAATTTTTGGTGTTGTTGCCAGGGTTTTTTAAATAATTTCTAAAGATTTTAGACGTTGTATAGTCTACACACTTCGTCGTGTTAATTCTACAGGATCTTTACATCCATTTGATCCTGAAATAGATTGAACTTTAAATCAAAGTTTAAGACATCAACAACTTAAGGAAAGTTTAGCTAATAGGATGGAGAATAACAACAATGATATTAATGACAATGTCATTAGTAATAATAATAATAATAATAATAATAATAATAATAATAATAATAATAATAATAATAATAATAATAATAATAATAATAATAATAGAGTTATCAATAATAACAACAACAATAGAGAACTTACGTTTAGACAAGCAAATCAAAATGTTACAGCATATGAGCCAATGTGCATAGCATACCCCAATGGATTTCCTAAATTTGAACTTAGATTTGGATTTATTAGTGTCTTACCTAACTTCTATCGTAAAGACAATGAAAACCTACAAAAATTCATAAGAGAGCATGAAGAAAAAGTTAACAGGATGAATCTCAAAAAGGTACTTTAGAACAAGTCAAAGTTAAAGCTTTTCCTTTTGCGTTGAAAGATAAAGAACAAGATTTTGGTTATTCTATCTCCCATAAGATTCAATAACTACATGGACTCAAATTTTAGAAGCTTTTCTAGATGAATATATGCCTGCCATAAAAATTAGTTCCTATAGACAGAAAAAATCACAATTTCAAATATGAAAGATGATGAAAACTTTAGTCAATTTTGGAATAGATTCCAAAGATTAATTTTTTCTTGTCCACAACATGGATACACTCAAAGAGCTTTATTAGAATATTTTTTATGAAGGACCCAATCACTTTGAACAAAGGTTATTAGACACAGTATGTAGTGCGTCTTTATTTGAAACAACACCTATTTTAGCAAAAGAAGCAATTAATAAAATGGCAAAATAATCTAAGGAATATGGTGAAAATGTTGAATCCTCAAAAAAGACTATCTATGAAGTTGATAATAGAAGAAATAACGCGTCTAATGATAAAATTGATGAATTATCTTAGATGGTTAAGTTGTTAATTAATTATAGATCTAATCAAGTTAAAGCTTGTGGATTTTGTAATGAGGCTGCACATCCTACGGTTGCATGTCCTACTCTACATGAAAAAATACTTAAAAGGTTAATGCAATGATGAACCAATTTTTTGGTCCCCAAGAAATCAATATAAATAGTAATACTTATTATCCTGGAATACCAAATCCAAATCTTAGTTATGGCCCTCAAAATCAGAATTTTAATACTTATAGACTAAGAGCTCAAATGGAATCAGCACCTCATCAGTATCCTCAACAAAATACTCAACCTATAAATCCAAATTTAGAGCAAATCTTACATAATTTTTTGAACCAAAGTCATCAAACTTTACACAGATTTCTCAAAATCAAATTAAGACTAATACTACTATTAACGAACTAAAAAATCAGTTAAGTCAAATGAATTTACAAATAAATAGGTTAAGTACTCAACAGAGTAATTAAACTAAAGAACCTACTCAAGCAACTGTTGCCTATACTAATCAAGAAAAAGTCAATGCTTTATTCAGTGATAAAAAAGACATACCTATAACTGAAATACACTAAAACAGAGTAATAAAAAGAAAGCACATAAAACTATTGAAGAAAAAGAAGAAGAAATGATGGCGAATGTCATTTATACTAAAGAATTGATGGCTGAACAATTGAAATATACACATTTTCCTATAAGGCTATACCCAATGTATTTAGCCATAGTTGAAGCATATGAAAAATCTTTACAAAAGTTTAAGATAATTGATAAGGATAAAAATGATTAGATCTCAGATAATTTGAATGAAGATATGCGTTCATATTCTACCATTCCACAACGATTAGCTAATGCTAGGGAGGAAGATAATAATGAAGACATTCTTGAAGCGTTTAGGAAAATAGAAATCAATAAACCATCGATGGAATCAATTATGTGATTTTCTAATTATGATGAAATTTTAAAAGAATTCTCTGAATCAAAAGATAAATTTTTAGAATAATCTAAAGAAAACTTAGGACAAAAGGTGTCTGCTTTAATTAAAAAGAAAATACAATAGAAATGTTTCGATCCTAGAATGTTTGAAATTCCTATTACAATAAGGACTTATTTTATAGATTTTGCTATTTGTGACCTTGGAGCATCAATAATGTTATGTCACTTAAACTATATGAGTTATTGAAAATAGGTTCGTTAACTAACACACTTATTAATCTTACTTAGTTGAAAACACAGATATTAAGCCCTATGGTTTACTAGAAGATGTCTTAGTAAAAGTAAATGACTTAATATTTCCAGCTGACTTCTATATCATGAAAATGGGAGACTCAGTATCATCTAAGTCTCTACCTATACTTTTAGGAAGATCGTTTCTTAAAACAGCTAAAACAAAGTTAGATATCTTTGAAGGAACAATGTCTATGAAATTTGAAAATAAGATTATAACTTTCCATTTCAATAATGAAGATGTCTATGATAATTCTGATGAATTTGATACTAAACAAAATAATGATAATGAATCTTTAGAATTAAATCATCATGAAGTTGAAGTATATGTTATTAATACAGTAATAATGGAAGATGAAAATGTTATGACCAAGAATAAGGAAGTTGAAGACACGTCAAATCAAAAGACAATAACCTGAGAATGGAGTGTTAAGCAACCGAACAATGTTGAGAACGATCCTAAAATGGAGGAATTTAAATCTACAAAGAATAAGAAGAAGAAAAAAAAGAATCTAGCGATTGTCAAGCTCGATGATCCAAGAGATATATACATAAACATAAAAGTCAAATGGGTTTGGTATTATAAAGTTGTTTGTGATACAAGTTCTAGAGCAAATTACATGTCAATTCACTTCTTTCTTCATATTCAACTGGAATTGGATGTACTTGCTTCTGAAAAAGTTACTATACCAAATGGTTATTCAGTGAAACTAATAGGAGTTGTCACTAATGTACCAGTTCAAATTGACAAGTACATTATTCCCACAGACTTTTTGGTTATGCCACACTTCATCAATGAAAACTCTCCATTAATCTTAAGACGACCTTTCTTAGCCACTTCACAAGCTTTCATGGATACTCTGAACATGACAATCACTTTTAGGGTGAATGGTCGAGCAATCACTTTCTAGAATGGCACTAGAGTGGATAATCCCACACTTAAGTTTATAGAACCAGTTTAGAACTACGTGGTTCAGTCGAGCCAACGACAGTAAACAAAAACGTTTTATGTGAGGCAACCCATAATCTAACCTCACTTTCAGTTTTAATATTAGGATTAGTTAGTTGTTTTTAATATTCCCTCAACTTTTGACTCTAATAATGAGGATATTTTAGGAATTTAATTCCGAAATAATTTCATGTCAGGGTGGTTGATCGAGTCAATTTATTTCTGTTTAATATTAGTTTTATGGATAAGTTGTATGTCAATCAGCTATTTATAGTAATGAAATTATCATTTAGTATATACCATAGGTAAATTTTGATAATTTTAAATAATTCTACCTTTTTATTAAATATATATGTGATAAATAAATGGGAAAATCAATTAAATTGGAAAAAACAAAAAATAAAGTGGCAATTTTCCAAATGATTCTCGTTTATCTTGGAATTTCATTGAGAAAACCAACAGCGGTGTGCAGAATTTTCAGTGAAATCGTAAGTCAGCGATTTGTCACCGATTTGAACTTAAAACTAAAATTCGCTGGATAAATCGGTAAGCCATTGAGACTCGTTTTCAACGATTTTGTCAACGATTTCTTAGCGAATCCACTTAAACCCTGATTCGCTGAGAACGAATTCGAGTTTTTAAAAAATAGAAACCTAAAATCGCTATATTTATCCATTTCACACTCACAAACCATTGCAAACTTTTGATCAAGAGACCAATTTTCGACTAAATTCAAATTTCCAAAGCTTGATCTAATGTATTTAAGTGATTCTCACCTCAATCTCCATACATTCAACCCAAAATTTGGCGAGTTTTAAGAGTATAGAGCCACTTAGGGCTTGAGCAAGGCAAATTCGAATTAGAGCTTGGAGGAGTGTTCTAGAGGAGTCTTAACTCCAATCTTGAAAGAATCACTTTCAAGAAGGTAATCAATGAAAACCTAATCTTTTATGGATTAATTTTTTGGTTTTTCATCAATTTTGGATTGTTATTAGGTTAGAAGCTAAATTTCAAAATTTCTACTCTAAAATGGTTTGATATCGAATGTTTTCTACTATAATTCTAGTATTGGAGTGGTGTAATTATTTATTTATTACTATCAAATTTTTGAACTATTTTTCATATATAGCGAATAGATCAAGTTTTATACCCAAACTGATTTGAGACCAAGTCTCAAATGAGTTTAGGGGTTTTGTGTATGTCTATCGCATGATTTGAATTACTTACGAATGATTATTTTTCTCAATTATATTTTATCGATAACTTTCATATAAGTTTCAAACTCTCAATTTATAAATGACTTTTCCGATGAGTTTCTCCTTTAAGATTGATAAGTTGAATTTCATCAAACATTTTTTTGATAATTTTGGTTTTAAATGATTTTACAGGTTCATTCTTTTACTTATACTTATATAAATGGCTAGAGGTGGAAAGGGTAGAGTTTCAAGAAATGAGAAAGGAAAAGGGAAGTTAGTTGAGTAAACAATGACTAAATCTAAATTTTCTTAATCCAACCTACGTCAATCTCTTTTAACAAACCTAGGATTAGACCATAACGAGAACCTACTACACATTCATCATTTAGCTTTCATTTTGAGGATGATTATGCAGAAGATGAGGAGGAAGTAGATGAGATTGAACAAGTGATACCAATAGGGGCGAACAATTATGTACTTAGGAAAGAGAAATTTATCAACGAGAAGGCCTTTGAAAAATTTAAGAATGACTTAGTGAAGGATAGGAAGTTGGTCTCAGAGAGGGGATTTAATGTGAAGAATGAATTGAAACACAGGCTTAGAATCCTAGATATCATTGAGGCAAGGAACTGGGGATTGTTGACTAAGGACTATAATCACTTAGACCTAGAGGATGTTCCTAGTGAGAGGGGATGTGATATATTGGTGAGAAGAGTTTATGCAAATGCCTATGGGTGTGAGAGTAAGACCAAGTCACGAGTTCGAGGAAGGACAATGGATTATTCTGCTGCAAGAATAAACCAGTATTTTGGTTTGTCAAAATTTCACCAAAAACATAATGATAAGTACCCAAAGCCCGAATACACCATTAAGTACCACTACCCCACAAAGACAATTAAGGGAGGTGTAGAGGCAATCCATGGTGATGGATTCATTTTTGATATGGAGGGTACCCGAAGCACTTAACCACCACGTTTTTTAGGAAAATCACGAAAGCTTGGTGTTATTTCATCAACACCAGCCTACAGCCAAGCCTGCAGTATTATGAGATGGTGAACTACAAGGCCACCCTACTTTAGCACATTACCATGGGATTAGAACACATAAATGTAGACAAAATTATCTATGACTCAATTAGGAGTGTCAGTACCACAAAGAAGAATGATAGACTACCTTTCCCTTTGATGATCACGGCTTTTCGTAGAGCGGATCAAGTGAACATGGTAGGGCTTGATTTAGATGTTCTGCCAGAAAAGACCATTACGGATGAAGTTATAGATAGATATGGAGGAGTAAATGGTTATGAAGACACTGATGATGAAAGAGATAATGCTGAGATAGCCAAAAGAGAGACAGAGCAAAGACGAAAAATCGGAGATGATACGAGGAGAATTTTTGAGGAAATGTCGAAAGCTATACATGATCTGAATGTGGAGCAACCTGCTAGGGATTATGACAGACTATATATGAAAAAGTCAAAGTTGGCCTTCATGGGTGCAATTCAACACAATCAAATGTCAACTCTGAGAAACAAAGAACTGGAATTCGAAAACCAGATAACCTTAGAAAGAATTATCCACATGATGGAGTGAATAATGTCTAGAAGACATAGACGTCAAATAGCTGCAGAGATTCTTGTACCATCTACACAGATGAGGCTACCACTGCGTAGTCTTAATGTTCCAATACCGCCAGGTCAATACTACCACCTCTATGACCCCGCTGCGAGTTACCAGTCACAAATGATTGATCCAGTGGAGGGCGATGACGATGGGACTTCTGGACGACGGCATTGATTTCCTTATTCTATTTATCTTCTTTGTCCCTGAGTGATATTGTGTGAGGTCTTCTATGTAACTCTGATAATGGTGATATAATTTTTGTTTTTGGTGGTGTTATACCTTGTGCTCTGTGATTGATAATTTGATACAGTTGTTATATAATGGTGATGTTTATTCTATTTTTTATGCACTCTGTCTTACGCCAATTCTACATTGAGTTTATTTTATATTGATTGTCCAATTTATGATTATATCAATTCCTTTATACTTCAAGTAGTATATTTGTTTTGTTGAAACCTAAATTTATTTTTAAACCTTGATGAAAAGGTTTGGAATGCGTTTGGGGGTATTTTATGTGAAGTATGACAATGATAACAAAGAAAGCAAGGAAATGATTTAAAGGTAGAAGATAAGTCAAGAATTGATGCAAAGTTCAAAAAGATTTGATATTCAAGTAAGTTGATAAAGTTTTTCAAATTTTGTTCCAAATCCAAGTAAGTATGAATTTCATTTCACTTTATTTTTAGTTAGGAAAAGAATGATCACTATATTTATTACCCAAATGAATTATATGATAGAATGAATCAATTTTCATACCTTTTTTATTAACTTTACTACTCGATGTATACACCAAATTGAATGCCTTGTGTTAGTCATGAGAATGGGTAGAAGATCGAAACAATAATGCAAGATGCACAAGATAGATTTCTAAGAATCTTGTGATACAAAAGCTATTGATTAAGTATTTTATAATATATATAAAGAAATTTATTATGTCACAATTGAAAGAAGAAATGGGTTAGAAATCGATGAAATTCTATAAGTTACAAAGAATGCTTTCTTCAACTTTAGTGGATAGTGAGAAGTGTTAACAAGAGTTTACAAAAATATATATAGAGAGTCCTATAGATTCCATAGGAAATGGAGCATGGAATCTATAGTGGAAAAAATGTGAGAATGTCCATAGGAAATGGAGTAGGAACTCAAAAGCAAAAGGAAAATAAATATATTATTAAGAAATAATTAGATGAAGTACAAAAGAATGGGAGATGAAAAATATGGATGTTCTTAAACTCTTCAAAGAAAAAGATTTAGCTCGAGTGCTTGAAACTAGAGTTGAATGAAGTATTTCTTATTCTAACATGTTTTAAACGATATATTCATTGCTATCTTGGAAAAATTCCTATTGATTTTGATTGTGGTGCAATTATAAAGTATTTTCTAAAATTAAAATTAATCTAGTGGTTTTGTGTTTTGAGATTCTATACTAGTCATCATAAGCTTGATATTTGTTAGTGGAGATTGAGAAAAACATATATTGTGTACTGGCCTTGGTAATGAACTTTAAGTTCTAAAAGGTGTTGCATTGGGTGGTTGAGTTATCATTAAAGGATGTTTCATTTTGTCTAAATCATTATATTCTATCATAACTTTCATTTACTTGTAGATAATATGTGTTTCGTTTGAAAATCACTTCTATTTAGAATTTCTAATATTTAATGTTAAGATGAATAAGATTGAAATCAGTTTATAAAGAATGAAAAGAGAATATGATTTAGTGTATCATTTTGCTCATGATAGCAAAGTGTTGAGTTCGGAGGTATTTGACAAGTCAATAATTAGACAAGTTTTATAGTGTGATTTAGATTGATTTTAGATATAAATAATGATATTACACTAGGTATTCTATTATTTTTTGATTTTAAGATTTAATTAAGAAAATGAATAAATGGAAGAAAAAGATGAAGAATAGCAAAATAGTCAACTGGAAAATAAGTCTAGCGATTAGCTAGCGATTTGCATTTACACTAAGAATCGCCACTCAAATCAGCATCAGAAAAGTGCCAGCGAATCCTCAGCGAATCGAACAATATACTAAAAATTGTCAGCGAAATCAGTGGAACACAAAGAACCAAATCCAGTGATTGACCCAGCAATTTGTTAACAACTTAGGACTCGCTGACAAATTGCTAAGGTTAGTTACAGGTTTATTTAGATTAATATGAAGAATTTGAGTTTATCTAAGATATGTATACTTAGGGAGACTATAAATAAGACTAGAGAGCTTCAAAATAACTCTCTCAAACTGCTCTCTACAACCTATTTTACATATTTAATATATCTTTTATTGGTTTTAGTCGATGTTTGAAGTTACATTGGAGCTTTGATTTATTAAGAGGTTTTTATGTATTTATTCATTATGTCTTTTAATTATATATTTGCGTTGTTTATTTTCAGCATGAGTGAGTAGTTTATCAATCTAAACAAACCTTAGACATGTATATACTTTGGATTGCTATATAGTTATAATTATGAAATCACGTACTTAATGTTTTAAATGTATTCATACACGTTAATCACAGATTTAACAAGTTATTTTTGCGTATTACAACTAATGAAGATTAATATTGCATGCATAGTTGCAATTGTAAATTGTGGTATTTTAATTTTGAATATATTTCTATAATTATTGACAACAATTATAGAAGTAGTAACTATGATTAATCTATATGACTTTTTCAGAGTGGATGTTTTAGGTGATTGTGTTCTAAGTTGTTTATTAGTTATCATATTCTGATTTTTATTGGCTTAGATTAAGGATGATTTTCATTGAATGTTAATGTTGTCGTATCTCTATGGTGTTGCATTTTATCCAATGTGTAGATTTACAATAATAAGAATGTGGCTTTTCCATTGAATTTAGAAAAATCGGTGATTGGCTAAATGCTATCAACCTATTATGAAATAGGATTTAGTGATTTTCAAGATTCCATGTGTTATGATTATAACTATATTATGAAGTGATGTTATGTTCTAGTGTTTGAAAGCAATCCAAATATATTACATTATTTAGTAGGGGTTTGTTTAGATGTTTGTTTAAGATATTTATATTTATATTGAATTTGAATATTGTTTAATTTAGTTTGTGTTGAATTGTTTGACTTAAGCTAGTTAATTTGGTTAATTACGTTAGTAGTTATTGATTTTAGTTATTTGGTATTTTAATTCTCGTTTAATTAGATCAACTAAATTAAGAAAAACAAGAAAAAAATATTTTCCATTGAAGTTTGCAAAATCCCTGTGGAGACAATATCTCATTTATCATTACTACAAATAATAAGAAAATAAGGAAAACTATTGTGCACGCTCGACACTTGTCATACAACGATCATTGACTTCAACCGTAGAGCACCACGGTGTTCACCCTACCAAACATATAGCCAATGAATACAATGGGACCCCCAAAAGCCTCCTTCCTCGTGTTTCCGTGTATGTATGACCGACAAATAATGCAACGGTAAATCGTGCATCCAATTTTACTCGAGAAATATTCATACAATTTAAAGGTTACTACGGGATTAACTTATAAACAGCCAACTTCGAGCTTAATGTTTTTGGGTTCCCAGAGCGTGAGATCACCTTGCAAATGGTTCCGATATCTTCCCTACATACCCAATTATATTAAGTGTCAAGCGCCAAGTGAAACCAAATAATAAAACCCCATAAAAACAGTGGCCAAAGTATGCTCAATAATTGTTTCAAAAAAAATAATTATTTATAACTACTTCAACTAGCTTTCAACTAGCTAACTTGGGGTAACTTTTTAACCTCGAAAATCTCAATACTTGTCATAATAACCAAAAATGAACTTGTTGAGCTTACTTCATACTTTACATAGACTCTACGAACACTAAAATCGGATCATAAATGGAGAAGTTATGAATTTCCTAATATGGTCTATTTATTAGGCAAACTTTATTTATTTTGAACTAACGAAACTTCTCCAAATCAATGTTTTTGCAATTAACTCAGCAAAACTCGGCGTAAACACCAAGAAATCATACCAAACCAAATTAAAAAAAAAACTCACAGATTGTGGAATCAATTTGGACAAAAACTAATAATCCAATTCGTCCAGAATCCCAACGTAAATCAATTTTAACAGTCAAAACATCTTCAAAACAGTTATCAACTGAATTTCATCAGTTCAAATCGCTAAAACCCTAATCCATGTTGGTGAGAT
Organism: Stephania cephalantha; assembly: GCA_039657325.1. Lineage (NCBI taxonomy): Eukaryota > Viridiplantae > Streptophyta > Magnoliopsida > Ranunculales > Menispermaceae > Stephania > Stephania cephalantha. The sequence continues at coordinate 18,240,620 of CM077569.1, read as the reverse complement.
TTATTTCAAATTGGTGCCAATCAATCCAATACATCAATTCACAGTAATTCCTTCCAATTTTCATCCAAACCCCCACGAAAGAAATTAAAAAATCGTGAGAATTCAAATTGAATTGTAGAAAATGCCCTGAATTGAGAATTTTCCGAATTGCAAGCCGAATATCATGTTTCCACTGCAGAAACTTAACTCGAACTAACCTTCTCGAGATGCTCTACAATTTTTAGAGAGAAATCGGACGAAAATCGAACATAGATTATGGATCGAAAGAAACGGCAAAAAGGTTTAAAGATCTAAAGACAAAACGTTTTTTTTAAATGTTTCAAATGAATTTGATTTGATTTTTTTTATTTTTTTATTTATACATAAACCCTTAGCTGCTTGTCAGCCGCTTAGTTTCTTTTTATTTATTAATTCTCAAAATCTCTATTTTGACATGTTTTGACTTCCGCTTCTCATTTTAGATCCGATTTTTTCACCAAACTTAGCTAACCTCTCAACAAAACAGTCCAATTCCATAAAATTTCAATAACATTGGCTTTAGTAACACTAAAACCACAAAAATATTAACTTTATCCACGACATACTAAAATTTTCCAGACCAATCCTCTTCTCATACTTAACCAAAATTACACCAATTTGGATCCAATCTCAACCTCGATCACCGCCAACTGACACGAAACTTGAGGCAAGGTCTCGCAACAACTTCTTTCTCATTTCACACTGCCACCGATCTCGACTTGCACACAAATCGAAAAAATCCTCACGTGATACTTGACACTTGATTTACGAGTTTTTGAGCTATTAATTATTTATTTTCATCGTGTTGTTGTTGTTGTTGTACCCTTCAGACATGCACTTGCATACCCAATTATGACAAATTGAGGACACATCTCAACGCACTCCGATATTGCGATGAAATACCATATAAACACATACTAGGCATTTACCAATGAAAAGTAACAATAACCTAGTGATTCCATTTTTCACCAATTTAAGTCTTAATACACAACACGTGTCATGATTAAAACCTACTGACCTCGTAATCAAATTTAAATATTGGTTTATTGAAATCAGGGATGTCACAATCTTCCTTATTAATTTAAATTTTATCCTCGAAATTTGAATAAAAGAAAGATATCGTGATCAAAAGAAATAAGAAATTAATTCTTAACATGCAGGATCACCCGAAAGAAAAACTCTTCTTATCTATATAAACATTTTATAACCTTTACGAGTAGAGATTATAAGAAATTCAACTCTTAATCTCATTCTTAGATCCGGGGAAAAAGTTATAATATTTTCTTGCCAATTCAAGCAGTTTTGAATTTATTACGAGTCATGTATTCAACTTATGGAATATCTATCAAGTCTTGCTTCATTTTACATTTCATGCCTTGAATTCCATTCTAGAATCAATACCCAGCAAGATTTAACCTATCTTGATTTTTATAAAACAATTTTCATTCTTAACTAAATATTATTCCACAAATTGTTGATATTCTTTCCTTATCCACCCAACTCTGCTATGCACATCCCAATTTGCTTTCTCATCACTAATCATTGCTTAATTAAATTGTCGGTCAATCAATTCTTGTAATATCATCAGTCTAAATATATATAGTGATGCAAATAATATTTAAGCACAATATTAGATAATAAAGTAGAGTCGCGTGTCTATCTTATCCATTACCATTACAACGTTTCTCAACAAAACCTGAAACTATATAAGTCATCTCATGCCAATAAATCTTAAATTTTATTTGTCATCCCATGACAAGATATATCAAACTTCAATCCGATCACAAAATGAAACCTGATACATCATGCAACTCTCACTCATTCTGTAAATGTCTACTCACAATATCTTTTAAGTTATGGATTAGAAAGCAATTATTGATCCTGACTCGTCAGCCAATTCACTTAACTTTTCATTTTACTAGTTAGAAAATTGACAACTTTTCTAACATTGTCAAATCATTCTTTATCTATGAGTTCACAAAAGAATCTCATTTCTTTCATTTAACTATCAATCTCTTCCAGATTGCCTTCTTAACTACTCTGATTTCCACATTACCAATTTAATCACATTGGTTTCTATCATTTCTCTAATTACTGAGATTTTATATCATCTCACGTCTCAATCACTTACTGTTCACCAAACTTCTTCCTACATCTGAATAGATACAGTTTATTTCCTTTAACTTGATTAGATATATGCTTCTAAACAGATATATCGATATATTTCATGATTATACTCTCATAGTATAACTTTTAAATTGTATCTCATACAAGTTTATAAATATGTTATATCTTTTTCATATTTACTTAATACAATATTTACTTAATACATACTTCTGCCATTTCTCAAATTATCATAGAAGAATATTCAATTCTTCAAACATATTTAGCCAGATATATTATTCTCTATTCATTATTTCCAATCAACAAGCATAATACTGACGAATTAAGCTATAAGCCATACGTATTTTTTATTTTCATATGTATCTTCACAGTCAATACAATTATCTTACTTCAACTCCAATTTAAAATAACATAGTATTTAAAAACTTCACTACTGACTAATCACGCGGTGTAGCACTACTTTTGAATCAATATACAACATATTCACTAAAATCAGTCGTATACTACTTTAGTTCAAAACTTTCAACTTCTAGATTTTGATTCCTTGTAAGATCCTTAAGAAGATATATTAAATTCCATCAAACTCATAGTTTGATATCTTAAGTCTTATCGAGGCTTGTTAACCTGAAATTTCAATTTTTATACTTATGCGATAATTTCTTGACCATTCATTTGCATATACTTAAGCTTCTAGTTGACTTCGACGAAATGTTATAGACTTTTTTGTGTACTGATTATCACCAATTTATTCGATTATTCCAAGGCATGTGTCGTCACACCGGTCTTCTATGCTATGAATGAATCGTGATTATAATACGGAGTAACTTAGACTTTTGGTCATGCACAACTACTCCAGCGTCGTATCGTGAACAAATGAGTCCGTTTGTGTCACTTCCATCAGTCACAAGTCATATTTACCTCTCATTCATTTTTTATACACTCAGTCTATTCTATTTTTTTTGTCAATCTTAGCTATTCACACATTTATCTCCTTCTTGGTCCCTTTTACAAGTTATCAAAACTTTGATCAACACTCGTAACACTTACAGTTGCTTGATCAAATTTTTGATAACTTGTAAAAGGGACCAAGAAGGAGATAAATGTGAGAATAGCTAAGGATGATACGACTTCCTATGATCATTCAATCAATTAAATCTTCCTTAACTACTTTTTATTCGAAACAGAGATATGAGTGACTTAAATAGACTAACTTTATGTTATTGCCTTATTTCTTTTCAATTAGTCTTAGATTTTCTCGACTTTTCTTTCCCTCATAAAGAATTTCGATACTTTTCAAGAGACTATGTAAGATATTAAAGTATCTTACTTTTTTATCGCTTTATTTTTGATGATTTCACTTTTCCGTTATTGTTGAACCGAAAAGATAGAAGAATTAGAATTTTCAAACTATTGATCAACTTAACAGATAATCAAACTCTTAAAGGATGATATTTCAATCCTTTAAGTCATATTAATTGAAATTCTCGCAATATAGAAGTTCATACCAGCTTCCTATACAAATCACTTACTGATACTTAAATAGTACATCTATCTCTTCATGTGGATGTAGAGGCTCCACGCCCCGAGGCCGGCGGGTGAGCTGTTTTGCGAGTCCTGCAGCCCTGCTGACATTCGTTGCCCCGTCACCATTCTCGTAGTGTGTGCTAACTTATCGTGTTGTTGCTATATCGTAAACTAGTTATGCGAATTTCCTTTGTAAGTCATGTATATTTATGGTTAATTGTCTTTTAGTTCGATGTTTGCGAGTTAAACATAAGGCTTTGGTATTTCAAATATCAATTAATAAGCAATAAATTAACAGCAGAAGCCATAATCTAACATAAAAGCATGAAATATATATATTGTGTATGTGTCATAGAGCATCAGTCCTACTATGGAAAACCCGAAATATAGTACACTGTATATATAAGGCGACAAAAGTAAATATATACAATATAAGTCATAAGTCTCATAAAAACCCGTAAATAACAAAATATGTCAATAAAAACCTACAAGTAGTGTACCGAACAGTGGGCGAGCTCAAATATAGTCGCCAAGAATCTCATTACCCTTACTCGTAGAAGGATTTGCACTCAGTCATCACAACAAAACAGATGACGAGTCCAGTGAGTAAAATCCCAAGAAAATTCTCTGAGCATTCATATGATAAAGTAAAGGAAATCCTAAAAATATTGTTAAATAAACATGCGGAATATAAACAGACAATTGTAAATGGATCATCATTGCATACGTAAATAACAATAAAACGCAGATGTGTGTGTCGTCCCGGTCAAACTAGACCATACTTCGGATTCCCTCCCCAGGATCCCTCCAGTGGGCACACTCAACTGGCTCATCACCTAGTCCTCTCGGTGGCCGGCGTAGACCCACGGCGCACTAATGCGTGAATCGAAAAAGTAGCTCAGGTCGACATTCACCAAGGACTCCTGATACACATGTTATGGTCTAGTGTGGCATAGACACAACGGAATATCCGATGGGAGTAAACTCAACCATCCATTCAAACTAATAACACAAGCATAGACAACTGATATGAATAAAAGTTAAAACATGAATACATTGAGAATAATATAGTCAAACAGTAGTGAGATTTAACAAATACTCAAGTAATTTGCAATCTGGTTTTACAAACTCAAATAACGTGTGAAATCAGTCCAAATCGGTCAACTCGCGCCCCAAAAACACGTACCCAACACCTAACTTTGAATCTCTAAGTCCATGTTGTCAATTAGATAATTTATTTAATTATATTTCCTTTCTATTTATCTCAATTCTTAAAATATGAGATTTTTCAGTGGCGGGCACATTGACCGCATCACTGATCGAACCATACTAGCCATGTCTTAGCTCAACCAATTTCTGAATTTGGTCTTTATTTATTTATTTTTTATTTTTAAAAGATCCAATAAATTTTCTTTTAATTTTTATTTTATAGAAATATATTATATAATGTATATTACATATATTAATCTATATATATATATATATATACACATTATTATTATTCTGATATACATAAAGCCCATATTGATGTGGGCTTTTTGTCCACATTAAAAGCCCATAGGTTGTGGCTTTATATGTCTGCGTTCATGCACAAACACTTGTTCTTGAACGCAAGAGATTTTTTTTTGAAAGGCCCAAGCTTATTGGGCTTGGGCCTTGCCCTTTTCCTTGTGCGTTCACGCACAAAGGTCTATCTCCTTGTGCATGAAACGCACAGGGGGCTCTCCTTCCCTTTGCGAGAAACATAGGGGAAGTTGCCCTCTCTCGCCGACCACGACCTCTCGTCAACAACGGTGCTCTCGTCGATCGCGGCACTCTCGCCGACACCGACGTGTCTTGACGACCTTGTATTTTCTTCATATTTTTCATTATATTAACATCAACTTCAACCCATTTTTATGAAATTCATATTTTTGTTCAAGAACTCAAAAAAAATCAGCTTGCATGGCCATTAAATCTGAAATTTTGATTTCACAAATCCTAATTTGAGTTGAAATCAATGGCTGTAAACACTTTTTGTCAATCAAAATTAGTTAAGAAGCCAAGCATTTCCATCAATTTATACCCAATTTATGCATTCATTCTATTTGGTCAAGAACGCCAACATTAGTGAAATTTTAGTTTTCTTTAAAACTTCAATGTGACTCTAATAGAATTATGAATCATGGAGAATTGATAGAAAACAGTGGTAAAACATTTGAGAATTCGTTTTAGATATACGACCCCATTTTTGGGTTATGTATGCATTGATTTTCATAGAATAAATGAGGAAATATGAAAGGCTAACCTTGATGGGTTATTTGGTTGATCAATTAAAGCCCAAATTTAATTGAATTCCTTTTCCTACTCAGAATTTCAGCAGCTCAGAAGTTCCCTCTACCAGTTTTACTCTCCTGGAATTGAAAATGCTTGCATGGTGAGAAACTATGCTTGCATGGTGAGAAACTCCACCAAGTCCTTTATTTATACTTTTAACATTTAATCCTAGCCTTCAATCTATGTGTGTCCTCACATCACTATAAAGTCATGTGGTTCTCCTCTCATGAAGTTCAGACCCAGTGACACTTATTAACATTACACCCAACCTAGAACTCCACATTCAAGGATCATATCTATGTACATTAAAGGCCACAATGTATGCATCAATTCAAATATAGGCTCAATTAATTAAATAAATTAGACACATTGATTCATATGGCTAATGTACTTGGTCTCCTTTGTTTACACATTAGTGGTCCCATAAACCCCCGACTACTCGGCACCTTGTGCCCTGCGACTCAACACGCATCTCGAGGCGTGTCAATTCCTACGCTCTATATTTAATTGGCTTAAACTATGGTTATATTATCATTAAATGTCACATCTACTTTGACTATACTCACATTAGTCTATTTAGCATAGTCTATATTCATTGTACCCGTACTTTGCCTACCCGATACCCGTGTCGACACTCTTTTCAAGGCGAATACGCATCACACAGTCTCACGACATGTCAATATAGACTCACACACACGTTATGCCAACTAAATAAAATAATAATTAACATAACAAATATGCAACTAATAGACAAAAATAACTATTCAATCCCAATCGAACGTGTCCTATCCTATCCGTGGCGTCCACGTGGGCCCGAGCTAGCGTCCGAGTCTGATAATAATCTAAATAACGGCGTCAATAAATATTGGGTCGTTACAATTCTTCCAAACTAGGGAAATTTCATTCTGAAATTAAGTATAGAATATCATTGCAACGTGGAACCATCCATGGTATTAACGGTCGTATAAACCTCGGTCTTTTGTTTTTTTTTGTCTTGGAGATGAAACTGTAGCAGAACAACTAACGTCGCCAAACTCACTCTCGAACTCCACTAGACCATACTTCAATACATTAAGATCCCTCCAGTGGGCTTCTCCAACCCCCTCTTCTGGTCCATCACCCAATAGTCCTCGCGGTGGTCGGCATGGACCCATGACCCAATGACACATGCACCGAAAACCAGCAGCAAAGGTTGCAATTCTCTTAGGGAGCCCGTGCCACGTGTTATGGCCTAATTTATAGTATAACCATTTGTGTCTTGATATGCCTAGCTAGAAATCAATATACGTATTCGCATAATTTAATGAAGTAACTAATAAAATGCATCAGATAACTTACCATCGACATGTTGTATGGTTGCCTCCTTGTCCAGATGACATAATGCGTGAGCTATATCTCAGGTCTGATTTTGGCTCTGGTGGTGGTTATGCCCTCCAACAATCAGCTCTAAGATGTGCAGTCTGACCACATCGAAAACATCAACGCGTCTCCAACCTCCCTACATGTTTGTCCCCATATCTCTGACCTTGACCTTAGTCTCTTTGACCCCTGTCACGACCTCCCTGATCTTGGTCTTGTCGGTACTGCGGAGTCTCATGTTTAGGCCCTTTTGTAGGTGCGAGTGCAATAACCAGTATTGTTTGTCTGTCATCATATATGTATCGATATGACTAATGGTCAACCCAACAGTCGTATTCGCGGTCATCTCTATGGCTCATATCAGAATGTCGACCATCTATACGGCCCCTATCAGACTGATCACTTTGCCTCTTCTGCCTCTAGTCTGACCTAACTGTCCCTCCGAATCAACAACTGCACGTCTATTATCTCTTCGCAGAACAAAGGTCTCATGTGTAAGCACTTGATCATACATCTCCTGCACCGTGCGAGCTCTAGTGGACACAATAGCATTGGTGAATGACCTCATGTAAACCTTGGACGAAATAGTAGATATTCAATCTCTCTGTCTCTGCAACGTCTATGGCGAACTATAATAGATAATGATATCCCTCCATATAGTGTAACACCGACCGGTTGCGTTATCTCAATTTCAGACCCCACCTAATTAGGGCATCTGACAGGCCTAGATTACCTTAATCCCTTGATAATCTAGCAGCCTTAACCTCCCCATCTATAAATAATTAAGATTAAAATCTTGTAATTATCAATTATAAACATTTATTAACCATATGTAATTCTAAAGTGAATCTTAAAACTCAAAGTTCGTTTCGATGAATTAAATAATCCTCAAAACTCCATGAAAGTTTTTCAATAGCACTTCGTTAGTTTCCAAGCCTATATTGGAATACCCGGCCTTCAAAAATTTTGAACAAAACCTACTCGGTTTGGTGGAAATGTCGAAGGACTCACAATCCACCCATAACAATATATATTGCATTAACACAGCTATATATTCATTCTAACCTAATATGAAATATTAAAAACCTTAAACTAACATTACCTTAACTCAAAATTATCCCAATTCGTCCCAAAATCGTTCATGCTATTCCAAATGAGATCTTAATCACACTCGAACCCAAAAACCCATTTACACAGTATAATACATTAAAAAACCAACACATACATAGAGAAAAAAGAATTAAACAAGTCACAAACAGTCGGAAAGCTTTTCATTTCCCTTGTCGCCGCTAGAACATGTTATTATCCAATTATAAAAATGTCAAATAAGTAAATCTCATACTATCCAGTACACCTGTAATAATCAAATGCACCGTATTCCAGGAGATTAAACGAACAATAATATCATAAGGAATCATAAATATACAAATATGTAATCCATCCCCTTTTTTTGACTGACCATAATCAGATGACGTCTTCCAAAAGTAGTGGGTAAACAGTAATAAAAATTCATGAGATTGAGAGGAAGTCCCTCGAGAAGCCACGCCCTCGACTATCCGTGGAATATGATCCTTGCCAGCATCACAACCCATCCTAAACAAGTGTCTACAACAACTAGTGACTCCAGTCACAAAGTACCACGGTTTTCATCTTACCACACATTGTAACGACCAGTATTTTTAATTCGTTAATCAATTAGTAATCACAAATTATTAGTGATCTACTACCAATCGAGGGTCGCCGTAAGTCGAAGTGTTTAAAATTTTATTAAAAAATAAAATGATTTTAATTTTTGTCTGGCATACTACTGCGAGTAGTATATAGTATCGCGAATGGTTTGAGTCAATTAAATTGAATTCGTGCGATGACGAGGCTTAGACTAGTAATTTATTGAAAATTTGCTAAATGAGGTCAAGACAAAGGTTGTGTGTGCTAAGCGTGTCGAGTTTGGGGTCATAAAGTAACCGCAAAGGTTATAGGCCCTTAGATCTATTTTTATGTGTGTTGTGTTGACCCTTAATCTTAAGCGTTGTTCAAATCGATGAAGGGATTGAGAGGTGAGATTGGTTCTCGATCAAATAAGAAAGAGATCGTTAAAACCTTATTTCATCTCAACACACCCAACCCACAACATAAGAGAAACGCACGAGAGGGGGGAGAAGGGTTTGACGGCTACCAGGGAGGAGAGGCCGAGCCTAGCCATGGAGGAGGAGCCCATGGCTCAGGTGAGAGCAGTCGGACGGCTGGACGGACGACGGTAGAGGACGACCTCGGTGAGGGAGCAGTGCGCGAGCAGCACGGTGACGGCGCAACTCCAGCAGCGGCGGGCCACCAGATGCGGACACGCGATGGACGAATGGCCAGCGAAACGCGGAGGACTTGACGCCGGCGAGGAGCAGTGACGCCGGCAAGGAGGAGCGGTGAATCACCAGCGGCAGCGGCGCGCGGATGACGTGGAGCGACGACGCGACTCCGGCGAGGGATGCAGGGGAGCTCGCGGACGTGCAGCAGCGGCAGCAGCTAGGCGTGATGGCGCATCGCCGGGCCGATCGATTCCCGACGAGACACAACAACAGTGGACAACGAGGCGTGACTTCGACGAAGATCGACGACGCGATGGATTGCTCGCGAAGAAGGCAAAAGGCGTAGATCATGGCTAAGTTTGCGTTTTTCAAATGGATTTTGGAGTTGAGACCTCCATTGAAGGCCATGGTGAGGTTCTAAACCACATTGATTTCAATTACAAGTCTAATTAATAAATCTTGTAGTCATTGATGATTTCGATATGGTTTACTTCAAGTGATTTGGTTCTTGTGTCTATTTTAAATGATTTCCAAGGTTAGTTTGGATTGAATAAACAAGGATATTGTTTATTTGGTTGATGAAAGCCAATTTATTGAAAAATGGTTTTGTTCAATGTTTTGGTCTAAGTTTTAAATGGGTTCTTCATTAGGTAATTTTCATGACATTGAGTATATTGATGGCTTTATCGAGTTGTTATGGTTTGATGCAATCCATGAAAGGGCTTTCTCAATCATATCGATGATTTGAACTTGCATTCAAAGATTTCTATATTTTGAAAGTGATGCATGCTATGTGTTCAACAAAATTATCAAAGGAGATGTTCTATTATTTGTTTCTAAATCAACATGGATGGACATGAGTCCTAAGTCTTGTGGATTTGTTAGCAAACTTTGTTTGTAATCGACTTATATGGATTTCTTTGACTATGAAAAGAGTTGTAGGACTCAAATAGAGTTCTATGAACTCTAGGTTTATTTTAAACATATGGTTGATCAAATCTAACTTGAAAAGACCTTACATTGACAAAACTTGTTGATAACGAACATGGTCGACGCGGTGGTTCATTCGTGGTGGTTTGTGTCATATTTATGCGAAGGTTTTAGTCATAATGAAGGACTTGGATTTGTTTTTAAAATGAACTTCATTCTAGGAACTAAATGAAGTGGAATTACATGGTTTTCAAGTCAATGAGAATTATTGCTCGAAAATGAGCTTACTTCGATTAAGTCATGGATTCTTAAACAAATGCTATGATTTGGGAGTTTTGAGTCGAACTTCACTCTTTGGTTGTGAGTTAGTCGATTTCATTTGATTTGTGTCGGAAGTCAAGTTATTATAGGATTTTCTTATTTTATTTCATTGCATTCTTTATCGCACTCGAATTATTGGTCTTGATTTGAAAGAAAATTTTAAAAAAGTTGAGAATGACTTAAGTAACTTAATTGACAATAAATATGAGTCATAAATGGTCTAAGCTACTCTAAATGAGTTGTAAACGAGTCTAAAGAATATGTGCTATATTTATACGCTTGTAGATACGTGACAAGGACTCATACTATTTGAACGATTACTTTAACGTGGCGGCCTATGTGAATCTAAGGTAAGTAAAACCAGTTAGGAAATGCACAATAGTTCATTTGAGCTTATATTTTATTGATATTGTACTATGTCCATTCCTTGGAATTTCCACCCACTTATGAGTGTCCGAGGGCCAAGTGAGTCATACGAGTGTCTCTGATTGGAGTGGTTACCGGCTTGCAACCGGGGCCATGACCTCGAGTCACTTGAGTATTTAGTCGAAATGAGATGTGTTTTATCCGGGGCATCGTTGATATCCCTCATTCGCGACGGTCTACATACAACAGGCGACGCCGCGTCCTAGGACCCAAGTCTGCTTGGCGTTGTTGCGACTCTATGATCCCGACCCTGTGGCACCCGCACTCGGTGGTCTTGAACTACTTGGGCACCTCTCTATTGTTTCATTTGACACTCATTTTTCGTTGTACTTTCATTTTTACAGTCTTATTATCATGCATTCCATATAGCTTTCTTTCTATCCGCATGACTTTTAGACTGCATTGACCTTGCGAGACTGGTTCGGGGGTCCACGTGGACTTAGGCCGAGTGGGGCCCAGTTTGTGGGAAATTGGGGTCGTCACACACATATAGCCAATGAACACAATAGGACCCCCCAAAGGCCTCCTTCCTCTCGTGTCCGTAAATGCATGACCAGTAAATATGTAGCGATAAACCGTGCACACTTATATTTGAGAAATATTCATACAATGTAAAAGTCACCATGAGACTTACTTAACCTTACAAATGCGATACCAAAACTGACTTGTGCTCCGAGTTGGTAAACTAGTCCATATAGGGTTCCAACTGCGGTCCTACAATTAATTTATAAGCCCGGTAAGACTCCATAATAATTTTACAATTTTTCTAATTAGTTGCAGTTTAATTGACTCAATCGCATTCTGAAACCCCTAAAACACTTCCAAAATAAATTCTTCGATGCCCGGATTTCATTTTCGACTAAAAATTATTGTTCAGCATCAAAAATTACGTTGTTTAGGCTTAAATATAATTTTTTCAATTTATTATATATTTATTAGTCATTTGACATCTCGAAATACCTCCAACTCTTATTCTCTGATGTTTGAATTTTAATTTCAACTCTAAATTTTGGTTCGAAATCGAAAATTAACCCAAACTAGGCTTTAAAATAATTTTCATAATTTTGGACATTTTTGGGTATTGTAACACGTATTAAGAGGGAAAACCCCAGCATAAATCCTCGATAACAGCACAAAATCATCATTTTTCATAAAAATCCACAATTTTAATTTATTTTTCCAAAAATATAATTTTTCTAGTTTTTTCTATTTTCTGGAATTTTCCCCAATTTCTAGCATTTTCTTTTTTTCTTTTATTTTTATTGGGGTTTGGGATCAAACCCCCGCCATCATCTTCCTCAAATGGCTTTGCAACTCAACAGTGAAGTAAAAAAAAAAATTCTTATTTCGATTTAGTTAGAGTAATGGGTTGGGTTTGCAAGTCTCCCTGGGAGGGGAAACAACTTGTCGTCTCCTTCCTCGATCATAGCAGAGCCTCCCATCAACAAACATCAACAGCAACCACATACCACACAACGTCAACAGTAACCCACACTCAACAATGACAACATAACAATCAACCCAACAACATAATAACTCCACCAACAATCTTACCTTTTTCATCGCCTCCCCCTTCCTCCTCAAACTTGGTCTCGAAATCTCTCTCACTCTCAATCGATTCCCTATATGCAAAAATGGTGAGGAGGTTCCGTTGATTTGGGTTGGATTAATATAAGATTTCCTCCAGATTCGCATCGCACGAATTTCAAGGCAAATCTAAAAGTTCACATTCATTATATATATTTTGATCTTCCTCGAGATACGTAGTACGTATCTCGAGGTCAATGTTTGACTCAAAATAAAATTGAATGAGGCGGTGTATTTGTTTGCTCTGTTTCGAGATATATATATATATATATATGAAATTTTCTCGAGATTCGTATGCACGAATCTCAAGGTAGATCTAAAAGTTGACAATCACTTCTCATTATATATTGATCATCATCGAGATACATGCTGCGTATCTCGAGGTCGATCTTGGTGGCTATTAACAAACCCATCACCACTTAACTGACTTAAACAAAATCAATTATTTCGATATCCTCGAGATATGTATCGCGTATCTCAAAGTAGATCAAATGGTTTTCTAACAAACCATTCATCCTTGATTTTCCTTGAGATGGAATTGCATGCATATCAAGGCATGGATAACCTCTCCAAATCACCAATCGTTCAACCCATTTCATTCCTCGATAATCACACTACGTGTATCTCGAGGCGCATTTAATGTATACTTTTATTTTTGAATTAAACTATAGAATCATATATATATATATATATATAAATGCATATATAGTTGTATTTTCGCGGCTATAATTTCGTCACGCCGACGATCCTTGAGAGTGCACACTATTGTACATCCCACACGTGTCACCCTCGACCCTGCGTATCATTAGGCACCCACCAATTTATTAATTATTCTATTTAATTTTGTTATTAACTCTTCAATTTATGTCGAAACTAAATTTTGAAAAAATACCTAAATTTCACCAAAAATCGAGAAATATTCCCAACGCGCTTTGAAACTCACGAACACCGTGTATAAACTCAACTTGACCTTATTTAACATCAGAATAGTGTATAATACATCAAATAGGCACATGACACACAAAAAATAATATTAAATTTATGATCGTCGATCCGTAACGCATGGGTCCTACCTCGGATACCTGAATCCTAAATTAAATTCGAAAATACTTAATTAGCCGCCTAATCAAGTTTATAAAATTCTTGGATGTCACACTCAGGGCCAAAAAAACTTCTCTCAGACGTAGCTGGACCTTTATGGGGATATAATTATCATAGAAGATCTGTCTAAATTGCACCAATGATGTTAGATCTGGGTGGGTATCACAGTATGTAGTCCACCAAATAGTTGCAGCTCCTCAAAAGCATGTTCTAGAAACTCGTGCCTGTATACTCTCCTCGACCCTCAACAGCTTATGCAGCCGCTGGTGTGAAAGTAAACATCTCCCGACCGGCTGCGAGTCACCACCTCCATAGAAATATCTAGGCTAAAAGCGAATAAACTTCTTAATCAACTTCGCCTCGGGTGTCAATGTAAACTCAAAGGTAGTAACTGTAGTAGTCGTCTTTATGGTCGTAAGTGTAAGAGTAGGAGTCCATGTCTCGACAGGTGCGACCACTGGTACAATCACTGGAGTAACCCTCTCAACATGTGTCTCAGGAACTGTGGGAGTAATAGCCTGAACAGGTATCTGCCGGGGCGATGACTGTCGAAATACTAGTAGTTGGTACCATAAGTACTGTGGGAGATACAGCTACTACGGTAGCTGCTGCGTCCTGAGCCTTGAGTAACTGTAAAATCTTGGCCAACAGAGCGTCATGTGCCGTGAGTCGGTCATCGACACTCTGTGTAGTAGCAGTAGTCGTGGCCCTAGCCGGATCGCTAGTACGACCGATATCTAACGGAGTAGTAAATTATCCGTCCATTGTAATCTGGATCGAGAAACATGCGCTGAATCAGCCTCGGCATATATACGTGTATAATATATAATATATAGTAAAAACATAACACGTATAAAACAACTAACTCTACCCGCCTCACAATCACTTCCCAATTAGAATTCTAAGGTAAGTACGTCGGGTTTCCACATCTAATGTTTTATTCATTAAGTTTTATGCTCTTTTATTTATTCCCTAGATATCTTAAACCATTGCTCCGATGCCGACTGTAGAGCCTCCGCGCCCTTAGGCCTCCGGGTGAGCTGCTACGCGAGTCCCGCAGCCTTGGTGATGTTCGTTTTGGCGTCAGCGTTCTCAAAGCGCGTGCTAACTTGTCATGTTGTTGCTATATTTTAAACTAGTTATGCAAATTTCTTTTTTTAAGTCATGTATATTTAGGGTTTACTGTCTTTTAGTTTCAAAATTTGCGAGTTAAACATAAGTCTTGTATTTTCCAAAGATCAATTAATAAGCAATAAATTAACAGCGAAAGTCTTAATCTGACATAAAAGCATGAAATGTGTGTGTGTGTGTGTGTGTGTCGTTGTGTCATAGAGCATCAGTCATATTGTGGAAAATCCAGAATAGAGTACACTATATATAAGATGACAAAAATAAATATATACAAGTATAGGCATCTCATAAGAATCAAAATGGATACTCGTTATATGTGCTTTAGGTACCCATCAGAATCAAAATGGAAACCATCCCCTGGAATAGCTTCTAAACCATTCTAATGGTCTCGTAGGGAAATCTGTGTCTATTCACGTATTCAAGTTTAGGATACTCGTTATGTTGCCTCAAATGCAATTCCGGTAAACCATAATACCGATTTATTCTTTCAGGTGAATAGTCTACTGGTTTTCTTCGGACTATGGCTACTTTCTTTTTCTCATCTCTGTGCCCATTCACGTAGAACTCTCTAACTAAAATCTCACTCCCCATTTCAATTGAGGATCCTGCGTCGTTACCAGCGTAATAATTCTAATCAATAAGCTCTATTTTCATGCCCTAATTATGTTTAGGATACTTGGTCCATACTTGATTTCGTTTTTGATATTGAAGCCCCTCTCCGGTATAATCTTTGGGTTGTCATTCTCCATTCTAGTAATGGCTTTGGCATTTATAAGGTTATGGGCATGGAAAGAAATAGTGGGTGTTTCCTTAATCTCTTCCTCTCCCTCCGAATCATATTCAAAACTTAAAAGTGGAGAAGGCTCTCTAGGTTTTCTAGTTCAGGTAATTATTCAAAGAAATCCCCATTAGCGTAATAGGTTTAGGCGAAGCTTTGGATTTTTGTTTGAGTTTTTCTTACAAGTTGTGCCTTTCCCTTTTCCTCGCGAGAACTTCGACATTTTCCTTTTTCGGCCATTGTATCAACTTTCAAAAATCACAAGTTCAAAAATGTGATAAACCTGTAAATGATAGCAACAACGTTGTCGGAAATAGTTTTGTAAAATTGAAGACTTTATTTTAAAGGAGAAATCTATTTGGAAAGCTTAGGTTTGAAATTCGTTTTAAATGTAAAATATACTTGCATCAGAATGATAAGTAAAATGTGAACTTTGAAAATCGATTTTCTAAATATTGTAAAGTAATTTGGTGACAATTTGTAAGACTTTTCGAAATCATAGCAACTTAAATTAAAATAAAATCATAATCAAACCCCCAAACTCATTTCAAACTCGCATTTGTAAACTATTTGCAAATATGCGTTATTATAGCAAAAATTCTGAAATTGTTGAATTTGTTAATCAATGATCAATCTGATCGCTATTCCTATGATCAATGAAATTATTTGTGCAATGCAATTGAATAAATTTCAACAAAACAATTTCAAAAAATATTGAAAAATCTAAAAAAACCCTAGATTCAAAAATTTGATGAAGTAAAAAGCTAGGGTTTATGTAATAACCTTCTTGAGAGTGAATCTCTCAAGATTGAAGCGTTTGAACTCCTCTAGACCGTCTCTTCAAGCTCTAAATCAAAAATTTATAAGACCCTAGTTTGGCTCAACACTTCCACAATCAAGATTTTTATTTTGAATTAGACTAAGTTGTGGTGGGAATCACTTAAACATTATGGGATTGAGCTTAGAATGGTTGAATCTAGGCAAGAAATTCGGATTTAGTGAAGGGGTGCAATGATTTGCAAGTGTGAAAGGTTTAAAGTGTATGGCGATTTGGGGTTTTTTATTTTAAAAACCAAAAATCAAGCCTAGCGAATCTTGTTTAAGAGAAATCACTGGGAATCGATGTGTGTATCGAAAATATTTAAGTTACTGAAAAATCTTATGACCTGTCAATTTAACCAGCGATTCTTGTTATGTGGAATCGTTGAGAATCGCTGGACTCCAAATTTGCATTGATTTTCCTACTGTAAATCAAAATCGCTGGGAATCACTATGCTTATTGATGCGAAGCATGATTTTGAATGTGTTAAGTAGGATTTAGTTAATTATTTATAAATTAATGATTTGAGGCTTATTTAGTGTATTTTTAGGTGCATTAGGTTCAAGGGATAACGTGACTAGACGGCGAATGAGTGAAGTAAAGATATGAAGAAAAAATCCACATAAGAAGAAGAAAAAAATAACTGCTAGACTTGGCGCCACTGTGGCGCCATGGCTACACCACAGCGCCAAGTCCAGGTGGTTATTTCATCATGGTGCACATCATGGGCGTTGTGCGGGCGCCACAGGGCCACCACAGCGTCAGGTCAAGAATCAATCCCGCATCATGGGTGTTGTGCGGGCGTCATAGCGCCGCCACAATGCCACAGCCAGTAAACCCGATTTTTGCCTATTTTTAGGGTTTTAAACCTATTTTGTTGGACCAAAATACCCTTATATATGGTTAAGAGAGATAAGGATCATCATCTTTTGCTTTGGAGAACCAAGAAGAACGTGTGAAGATTGAAGAATAGTGATCAAAATCTTGGATTCTATATTAATTGTAGGTTTGATTTCATGTTTTCTTGCTTTCTTATCATGAATTGTGTTGAATTGAACCTACTTATGGTGTAATCTCTTTTGTTCTATGGATCTTTGGATCCCAAATTAGATTCTTTTGATTTCAATGTGATTATATTTGTTCTTTCACTTCAATATTTTGATTTGTGTGTTCTTGTGTGTTATGTTATACTTACCTTGATCAAGTAGGTGTGGATTCAAGGATTTGAGAGTCACCATGACCATTGGGACTTTTGAACCCGGATTAGGAGAAACGCAACCTTAGAACATATGACGCATCGACCGATGGTCATTTACTAGGGAGGCAATTGAATTTAATTTTTAATGCGGTATCTCACTTACGCTATTCACGCCGACCGACGGAGTCCGAGTGAGATGTTAGAATCTCCATCACCGAGACCTCGACATGGAGTGAAGTGTAGGAAATTCGCCTATGATTGCATGAATTGGGAGACTTTATAATTAAATTGGATTCGAATGATACAATTTAGGTGAATTAGATTTTCTATGATATTTTCTTCATAGTTTAAGACCTATTTTAATTACTTGCAATTAGTTAGTTTAAATTAATTAATAATTTGTTCTTACACAACCCAACATTTAATTGCCAAACTTTATTTCTTAGTTAGACTAAATATTAGCGCGTGACCATCCTTATGGATACGATATACCCGACACCAACACGAGTTGGTGTCACTATTACTTTGATGTTTGTCGTACACTTGCGGTTGCTGTCAAGTTTTTGGCGCCGTTTCTAGGGACGGTAGCTAATTTTAGTTATAGTGGATAGTTTGTTTAGGATTATTATTTCTAGCAATATTTGTTTATTCTTTTTGTTTAATTTCAATAACAATTCACACTTGATCTTCTCTTCACTTTTGTTTCAGGTTTTGTGTCTATGCAAAACGAAGAAGATATCGAAGTGGAAGATAACGACTCCGAGCTCGATTTACTTTTCTTAAATTATATTGAGGATACACAGGAGAAACAACAAGAGGCTAATAATATGGCTACAAATCAAGGACAAGAGGAGAGGCAACGGCCTCTTCGGGATTACTTCAAGCCGGATGTTCAAGTAATTTATAATGGTGTGATAAGGATCCGATTTGCCTAATGAAGATGCAGTGGCACATGTGGAAATGTTCTTGGAGAAGTGCGACACGGTTCACATAACTCATGTCCCAAAAGAAAACATTAGTATGTGACTTTTTCCTTTCACACTAGCGGGGAAAGCAAAGGCATGGTTTCACGGGCTTAATTAGGGAAACCTTACTTCTTGGGATGATATTAATGAGAAATTCCTTCAAAAGTTTTTCCCTCCAGTGAAGGTGGCAAGAACGGAAGCAGGAAATCAACTCTTTCAGGCAAGATGAGACAGAATCATTGGGAGAAGCTTCAGAAAGATTGAAAGAGTTGTTGAGGAAGTGGTCGGGGCACATATTAGATAAATGGGCTCAACTGCAAATCTTCTACTATGGCATGACTCCGAACACGATGACTTTAGTTGATGCAGCATTAGGAGGTACCTTGCTCTCTAAAAGCGAGGACGATGCATGTGAGTTACTTGAAATGATGTCTATGAATTCCTTTGCGCAACCATAAGCACAAACATCATCAAATAAGGCACTGGGAATGTTTGAGGTTGATACACAAACAACGATAATGGCTCAATTGTCAAATTTGTCCAATCGGATGGCTAAGCTTTTACAAGGACAGGCTAGTCAACAACCACACAATCCTCAGCCTATGTATCAAATGTCTTTGGTGGCCAACCCATTGGATCAAACACCTCAAAGTCAGGAATATGAGGAAGTGAATGACCTGAACAATCAAAATTACGGGAACAACTTTAGGCCAAGGGCTCCAGCTCCACAGCGATATTATCAGGGAATCAATTCCAACTCAAATTTGTCATATGAAAATCCAAATAATGCATTGCAAGTAATTCCTCCGGGTTTTGGGAACCAAATGCAACAAAGGCAAATTCCACCAGAAGAACAAGCCTCTTTCAAGGCAATTGAACAATATTTGAAGGCTATGGATATTAATCATACCCAAAGGCTTGAGAAGAATGAGAAAGAGATAGAGGGAGTAAAACACACTGTGGATGGAATGAAACAAACTTTGAAAAGAATGGAAGAGGAGAGAACTCAATCAATGAAGAACACGGAGCGACAAATTTGGCAGTTAGCGATAGCTTTGAATTCTCGTCAGGAGGGCCAATTCCCAAGTAATACGGTTGTGAATCCGAGGGAGAATGTCAGCGCAATGCAGTTGAGAAGTGGTAAACTACCTGAGCCAGTTCAGAAAAGCCAATGGAACATAAACAGGCTGAGGTGATTGAAATTGAGTAGGGTGATTAGCCTAATGAGTCTGAGCATGATGAATCTGATGCAACTGAGAAATGTGATGAAATCGAGCAGAGTGGTTTGCATGATGATGATGTAGCTGAGAGATCTGAGGCAGGTAGGAAGGACAAAAATGTTGAGTAGGGTAGTTCAACAAGGCGGGAGACAGTGCTAGGCAGGATTACATTCCCAGATTACCCTCCCATTATTACTCCACCACTACCTTATCCTCAAAGGTTCAAGAAACAGAAAAATCAAGAACAATTCAAAAAGTTTCTTGATATGTTCAAGAAGTTGCAAGTGAATATTCCTTTTGCCGATGCTCTTGAGCAAATGCCACACTACACCAAGTTTTTGAAAGACATCACTGCTCGAAAAATGAAGATTGAGGAATTCGAGACTGTGAACTTGACTGAGGAGTGTAGTGTCATCCTTCAAAGAAAGCTCTCACGGAGATTAAAGGATCCCGGAAGCTTCACCATATCTTGCACCATTGGAGTTTGTCTATTTGATAGGGTGTTGTGTGATCTTGGAGCTAGTATTAATTTGATGCCCCTTACTATCTTCGAAATGTTAGGTTTGGGGGAGGTTAAGCATGTGAACATGACATTGCAATTGGTGGATCGCTCCTTGTCTTATCCTAAAGGTGTGATCGAGGATGTACTAGTGAAAGTGGATAAATTTATCTTCCCAGTCGACTTTGTCGTACTAGACATGGTTGAGGATGATGAAGTTCCTTTGATTTTAGGGAGACCATTTTTGGCAACCGCTAGAGCTCTCATTGATGTGCGAGAAAGAGAATTGAGACTACAAGTGAATGATGAAGTAATGTTGTTTAATATCTTCAATACTATGAAGTTCCCTAATGCAAATGAACAATGCAAGAGCATAGAAGTGATGGATAGAGTTTCGGAGTGTGTAACTGAGCTATCACGAGAGCAAGCACCGGAGGATCCTTTGGAGAGATGTTTAGTGCAAAGCACCACCGCACTAGTGATTGTACACTTCATGAGACAGTGGAAGAGTTGACAGCTTTGAAGTCAGTGAAATTCCACCAACCAGTTGAGCAGTTAGAACTTGAGCCCGAAAGTGCAGTCATTGAACCAAGTCTTGAATTGAAGCCTCTACTTGAGCATTTATGTTACTCATACTTAAGGGACGAGTCTACATATCTAGTGATTATATCTTCTTTGTTGACCAAGTTGGAGGAAGAGAAGCTTCTTCGTGTTCTACGTGAGCAAAATCGGCTTTGGGGTGGACTATCAATGAAATCATAAGAATTAGCCCATCAATTTGTATGCATAAAATTTTGATGGAGGAAGATCATAAGAAATTTGTGGAGCCTCAGGGTCGCTTGAATCCAGTAATGAAAAAAGTGGTAGAGAAAAAAAAATTAAAGTGGTTAAATGCAGGAATCATATATGCCATTTTCGACAGTTCATGGGTTTCACCAGTGCATGTTGTCCCTAAAAAAAGGGTATGACTGTAGTTCAGAATGAGGAAGGAGAGACATTACAGACAAGAACGGTGACAGGATGGCATGTTTGCATCGACTACCGAAAGCTGAACAAGGTGACACGAAAGGATCATTTCCCATTGCCCTTTATTGATCAGATTCTTGACAGACTAGCTAGATATGATTATTATTGTTTCCTTGATGGGTACTCAGGATATAATCAGATTGGTATAACACCGAAGGATCAAGAGAAGACTACTTTCACTTGTCCATATAGTACTTTCGCGTTTCGGAGAATGTCGTTTGGTATTTGCAATGCACCGGTGACATTTCAACGGTGTATGATGGCAATTTTCTCAGATATGGTGGATGATATAATGGAAGTTTTCATGGATTATTTCTTGGTTTTTGGGGCATCTTTTGAATTGTGTTTGCAGAATCTTTCTTTAGTGATGAAAAGATGTCAAGACACTAACTTGGTGTTGAATTGGGGAAAATGCCACTTTATGGTCCGTGAAGGGATTGTTCTTGGTCATCAGGTATCATCCAATGGGTTGGAGGTGGATCGCGCAAAGATAGCTGCAATTGAGAAACTTCCATTGCCCCGGACTGTCAAAGATATTCGTAGCTTCTTGGGGCATGTCGGGTTCTACCGTCATTTTATTCGAGATTTCTCAAAAATCACGAAACCTTTGTGTGGGTTGCTTGAAAAAAATATTCCTTTTGCAATGACTGATGAGTGTGTGAAGGCCTTTCACATTTTGAAAACGACGTTGATTTTAGCGCATATTATGGTTGTCCCAGATTGGGAGTCCAATTTTGAAATAATGTGCGATGCAAGTGATTTTCGTTATGGGGGCTGTTTTGGGTCAAAGGAGAGAGAAGTTCTTTCGTGCTATTTATTATGCAAGCAAGATATTGGATCCAGCTCAACAGAACTACATTACCACTGAAAAAGAATTGTTGGCCATAGTGTCCGCATTCGACAAATTTCGTCCGTACATTGTGGGTTCTAAAGTAATAGTGTTCACAGATCACTCGGCCATTCGTTACTTGTTTGCCAAGAAAGATGCAAAGCCGCGGTTGATTCGATGGGTTCTTTTGTTGCAAAATTTGGCCTCGAAATCAAGGATAAGAAAGGAAGTGAGAATGTGGTGGCCGATCACCTCTTGCGTCTACTGCATCAAGAAGCGGATACAAAGAAGTCGGTCCACGAGACTTTTCCTGATGAGCAACTTTTTAGAGTGGACGTTCAACAAAATGTACCATGGTTCGCGGATTTCATGAACTACTTGGCTTGTCGAGTTTTGCGTCCCGATTTGAGTCCCTTCGCACAAAAGAAATTTTTGAGTGATGTGAAACATTATCTATGGGATGAACCTTATTTGTTTCAGCAGTGCAATGACGGGTTGGTTCGACGATGTGTTCTTGAAGATGAGTTTATGGAAATTTTGGAGGGATGCCACTCTTCTCTGGTAGTCATTTTGGCTTTTAACGTACGGCGACAAAGGTGCTTCAATGTGGTTTCTATTGGCCGAGACTTTTCAAAGACACGTACATCTATATGAAGACTTGCAACGAATGTCAACGGACCAAAAATATTTCGTAACGACAAGAATTTCCTCAAACTACTTTTCAAGAGGTGGAATTGTTTGATGTATAAGGGATTGATTTTATGGGTCATTTCCCAATGTCTCATGGGAAGCAATACATCCTTGTTGCCGTTGATTATGTTTCGAAGTGGGTCGAGGCCGTGGCGACCGCGGAGAATGATGCAAAAGTTGTTATTGATTTCTTGAAAAAGAATATCTTTTGTCGAGTTGGGACACCTCGGGCTTTGGTGAGTGATGAAGGGACGCATTTTTGTAATAGAGCATTGGAAATGGTACTCCGCAAGTATGGCATGCGACATAAGACATAATTGGCCTACCATCCTCAAACTAATGGCCAAGCTGAAGTGAGTAATCGGGAGGTGAAACAAATTTTGGAAAAGAGTATCAATTCTTGTCGTAAGAATTGGGCATTACACCTGATGAAGCACTGTAGGCATATCGAACAGTGTTCAAAATGCCAATTGGGACTTCTCCGTATAAATTGGTTTATGGGAAGGCATGTCATCTACCGGTTGAGATGGAGCACAAGGCGTATTGGGCATTGAAGAAGTTAAATTTCGATATCAAAGTCGCCAGCGATGCTCGATTACTTGAATCGATGGAGTTAGATGAATTTCGTTTCCACGCATATGAGAACGCCAAGTTGTATAAAGAGCAAATGAAGAGGTGGCATGATCAAATGATTGAGCGCATAACTTTTGAGCCTGGAAAAGTGGTATTACTCTACAATTTGCGGCTCAAGCTCTTTCCGGGTAAGCTGAAATCACGGAGATATGGACCGTATATGGTCGTGCAAACTTGGCCATATGGAGTGGTGGAGCTTTGAAGTGATGATGGGAAGCATTTAAAGTCAACGCTCAACGAGTGAAGCTTTATCACGGTTCGAACGTGCGGCAAAGCGAGTTTGTCGCTACCGGCAAATAGTGATTATGTGATAAGCGTCTAGCTAACGACGTAAAATTTAGCGCTACTAGGAGGCACCCTAAAATTATTTTTTTATTTTTTATTTGTTTAGAATTTTAGTTACTAAACGATTCGATTTGTTTGCAAGACTAATTTTGTGTATTTAAATGATTTCAGGTTGTTTTCCATTTGCCGAGTGATTTTTCATCGAAGTTGACGATTTCTAAACAACCAATCGAGGGAGTGGTCCAGCGTGTCGTCGTTAGCTCGTGCATTGAATTCAATTCGAAATTTAGTTTGATTCTTTTCGATTGTTGAATTGTGTTTCAAATAATTGTTAATTGGTGTTTACGTTATTTCGTGATGATTGCATGGGGCTTACGTGTCCGTTGGGGGTTAAAATTGCTTGATTTTGTCAAAGTAGTGTCTCTCTAACCTTGGCGTTGAGCTGGGTGCTGCCTCAGCACCCCAAAATTTTAATCTCTTGGAGGTGGCGCTTTGTTGGCGCCATAGCGCCATTTCAACGCTCCTGTATTTGTTGTTCATAAGAAAATTTGTGCTTCAGTGGCGCTAGGCTTGGCGCCATGACGTCGTGCCATAGCGCCACAAAC
Source organism: Stephania cephalantha (assembly GCA_039657325.1). Classification (NCBI taxonomy): domain Eukaryota; kingdom Viridiplantae; phylum Streptophyta; class Magnoliopsida; order Ranunculales; family Menispermaceae; genus Stephania; species Stephania cephalantha. The sequence goes on along the minus strand of CM077569.1, from coordinate 18,215,932 downwards.
AACACATTGTTTTGTTAATAAAACTTTAGGGGGCGCCAGCCATGCCTAGCGCCCGGTTCCTCTATAAAGGATTTTCCCTTTTTTTCTACTCTCCCACTACACAAACCCTCTCCTAGCCGACCTCCCTCCCCATAGCCTTCACCTCTCTCCACCACCACTAATCTCTCCTACACTTCTCAAAATCAACCCACACTAGTAGGTGGACATTAGATCTATTTTATTTCTACTCTTTTTGGTCTTCCATTATGGGGGTTTTTTGAGTTGTTCTTTCAACCTCTGCAAGATAGGCATTCCAACTATTTTTATAATTTTTTGATCCATTTGTTACATGTTGAAGTTTGGTTAGATTACCATGTGCTCTTGTGTTGGTGTTGATTTTATGCACTTGCTTTCAAGGTGTTTGAACTAACTAGACATATTCAAGAGGATATACTATGGTGTATGCTATTTGGAGATGATATTGTCTTAGTGGATGAAACTAAAGATGGAGTGAATAGGAAATTAGAACTCGGAGGAATACATTAGAATCTAAAGGCTTTAAGTTGAGTAGGACGAAACCGAATACATGCACTTTGTGAGTTTAGAAACACTAGACATCGAGATGACGGAGTGGTAGAATTAGGGAAGTAGAAGTTCCTAAGTTAAACCACTTTAGATACCTAGGATCAATCATACAAAATGATGGTAACATTGAGAATGATGTCACACATAGAATTCAAGATGGATGGAAGAAATGGCGGAGTGCAACAGGGGTGATTTGTGATCGAAATGTTCCTACTAAGTTAAAAGGAAATTTTATAGGACCTCAATTGGGCCAGCTATGCTCTATGGAAGTGAATGTTGGGCGGTAAAGCAACAACAATTACATAAAATGAACGTAGCGGAAATGAGGATGCTTAGGTGGATGTGCGGTAAAACTCGTAAAGATAGATTAAGAAATATAGAAATTCAAAGACAAGTAGAAGTAGCACCAATTGATACAAAGATTAGGGAAGAGGCGGTTGCGGTGGTTTGGTCACTCGCAAAGACGGCCTACAAATGCCTCAACTAGAAAACTTGACTCAATAGAAACCGTAGAAATTCGACGAGGTAGGGACAGACCAAAGTTAACATGGGATGCATTAATTAGGAGGGATTTGAATGGTTTGAAAAGCTCACCATCAATTGCACTTAATCGAGCATAATGGAAAAGTTTGATCCATGTAGCCGACCCCAGTTAATGTGGGACTGAGGCTATGTTGTTGTTGTTGTTGTTGTTGTTGTTGTTGTTGTTGCTTTCAAGGTGTTTGAATAAATGCCTCAATGAATTCTTGTTGATAAATCCATCTACATTGTTTCTCCTTGGCATTATACATTCTTATGTGGATATGCCCATTGTGTTTAAATTGATTGGTTTCCTTGTTGACATATTGTTCAGTCACGTGGTTGTGTGCTCTTCTTCCATGATCATGTTGGTGTTTGTTAAATACTTATTCACCACTAGTCACTTTGCACGGATATTTGCATGGGTCGTATGTCCATGAATTGAAGATTTTGTTTGTTACAACTTTGCATCATGAATTTCACTTAAGTTTGGGGGTCGTTGTGCTCTATTTAATATATTTGTACCCTATTTTATGTGCATGTCGTTAACAAGCATAGTGTGTTTTTATATCACAATCGTACTTGGACTTACTGATTTTATTTTCTTTTTAGGATGAGTACCTCACGTGCATCTCGGTCTAAACTACCGATTGTCCAACCCCCACGCTCTCGTCGTCCGGTGGTTGATTCTGACTATGACTTTGATGACACCGCCATTAAGTATTACAAAGATAAAGGGGCGGAGGCTCGTTACAAGAAATACGCTTCCTTTACAATAAAACCTGAGCGTCTATTTACGGTGTCCAACAGATACAAAAAACATATTATGGACATTGTGGAACAACATGGTTGGAGCACTGCGGCTATTGGGCGAAACATTGATAGGACCCGTGATATCTAAAGAACTCACTATGGAATTTTATACAAATGGATACCATACATGTCCTAACAAGAAGGTATGGGTGAGGGGCGTCGACGTCTGTACTACTGGTGTGTATGTAAACAAAGCTCTGGGTTTAACATGGGACTCGACAAAATCCTACTTTCCTTGGTCCCCTAAAGATTACACCCACCAACAAATAGCGGATCTTATTTGTGTTTCGGAGTGAGCTGTGTGGAAAAAGAGTAAGGACGGCCTTCATGATCAACAATTGGCTACATAAAATTTGAGGGGTCCACCAGAGGTTGGCTCCACGTTATTTGTTCCACCTTAATGCCGACAGGGAATACCAGCGAGATCACACTGGAGTGCGCTACTCTATTAGCGCATATCTTAGTTGGTGATGATGTCGACTTTGGTGAGGTCATCTCCCGTTCCTTGACGAGTTTTCTTCGTGGGCCGCCTTTAAAGGTTATGTATCATCCTTGGATTATAACTCATCTGTACAAGCATCAGTCTGTCCATTTTCACAATAATGAGTACACATTGAGGTTGGGCCCCATATCCGATGCTACATTACGGCAATGTGGGTCACCTTTGGGGTACGTTGATTCAAATGATGAACCTCAAAAGAAATAGCATGGACCTTTGAGCCAACCATAGCGACGTTCGCTCAGGCAAGTACCATCACCGGCAGCACAATCTGAAGCACCACACGCTGAACAGGGCGAATACGACCCTCAATCATTGGCACTGATTCCCCACTACCACCAGCAACAACATCACCCTCCGGATGATCGTTACTTTCGCATATTGGAGGAGATGAAACGCGATCAACGTGCTATGCATCAACAGCAACGTTCATATCAGCGTACAACTGCTATGCATTTGGAGGGGATGGCACGCTACCAGCGACACATGTTTCGCCACCCCACTGATCGTAATTACCCGCTTCCACCTTCGGCTATTTACTTTGATGATGTTGGCGAGCACAGTGCGAGGGACAACTTCCCTTCTCTATCTGAGGATTGATCACATCCTTTATTGGTGCACTGCTCTTTCATTCAGGGGAGTTTTTGTTTCCACACCCTATCTCATTTGTTTTTGTTTTGTTTTTCTTTTTTCGCTACTTTTTAAACTATTAGTTTTGTTAGTGTGTCCTTTTTCATGCATGCCCACTATCATGTTTCATTTTAGGAGTATTTGAAGTTCATTGAGGGCACTGAATATCTAAAGTTTGGGGGTGTTTCATGTTTATTTTGCAAGTACGTACATGTCATTTCGATATATTATTCAAATTTTCTTTCCTTATGTGGCTGACAATCTATGATATACTTTTGATCAAACCAATGAGACAATATACTCGGGATGAGTAAAGGGCACATACCCAAGTGTTTAGCTTGGCTAGATCAGGGTTTCTCCGGAGATGTCTAGTGTAGGGAAGGACTTATGCCAATACAAAAAGGGGATAAACTTAAAGTATGTGGGCTTTAATAAGGATTCGGATATTCTAGAACTTTTTCTAGAGCCATTTGAGGCGATAAATTCTGAACTTAAAGGATTGAGGAAAGGAGTTAGGCCACGTTTCAAGGTTATACATAATATCATGTACTTCCCTCCTATACATTACATCGCTAGTACCCCGTTGATCCTTATTTAACCAAAATTTTGGCACCTTCTAGTGTCCCGAGCTAAAAAAACCTTAGCCTACCTAAAAGTTAGATTGATGAGCAACCCTTATATATGATGAAAAAACTTGTAAAGTTTGAGAGAAATATGAAATCTACCCGGAAAAAAATGAATGTTAAGAAAAGAGTGAATCAATCCACTAAATAAAGTCCGAAGAAAAAGAAAAATATGGATTGGTGTGATAAAAAGAAAAGTTATGAGTGAATTCCTAATTGAATGTTAGTGATTGATTTTTGAGAGTTTATATTTGTTGACGAGCTCTATGTATGTAAGGAAATGGTTTGCGTATTCTATCTAAATTCGTTTGAGCTTAAAAATTCACTTTTTGATACACCGAGCCATTACCCCATTACAACCTATCAAAGACCTAAGGTGTGGCAGCCCTCGCCGCCCTGGGGTGACGTGTCTCCGCGTACTCCATGCCAGCTGGCCCTACTACACGTGTACGGCACCTGCCCGTCCTATTTTTGTCTCGAAATTCGTACTCACTTGTGTGTACAGCGTATAAATAACATATTCAGCGAAAGACGTACTTAAATGCAAGAAAAGTTAATACTCAATTTAACAAATCCTATTGTGGAAAAACCCTGAAAAGTACGAGGTAGACAATTGTACCATATAAGGTATAGGCATGTACAAGGTCATAATACTCTCTAATTCCCAAAAGAATCAAAATATCAAAACAAAACACACGTACAAGTAATCCTCAACGGTAGGCAGTCAGAGGTAGTCGCCTAAGATCACCTTGCCCTTACTTGTACTCGGATCTGCACTCAATCATCACAGAAGAAAATGGATGATGAGTCAAGTCAGTAAAATCCCAAGGAACTCCTTCGAGCATTCAAATAAACAAGTGGAAGTCAATAAATACTGTTAAATAAACATGCAGAATGTAAACAGACAACTGTAAGTAGGGCGTCGCATGCATAGATAACAATAAAGTGCAAATGTATGTGCGTGTTCCAGTCAGACTAAACCAAACTTCGGGATTTCCTTCCAGGATCCCACTAGTGGGCGCACCCAACTAGCTATCACCTGGTCCCTCTCGGTGGCCGGTGTAGACCTACGACGCACCGACACATGTAGCAGTTCATTAGCTCGGGTCGTTATCCATCGAGAACTCCTGATACACATGCTATGGTCTAGAATGCATAGACACACAACGGAAAATCCAAATGGAGTAACTCAACCGACCGTCTAAACAATGACAAGATATAGATGTAATAAAGACCACAAGGAATACTGGAAATGAATGGAAATACGAAGCGAAATAAATACTCAGAGTTTTTCAATTGGGTTTTACAAACCTCACAACGCACTCCAATACCCCGTAATCAATCCCCGAGTCCAAGTCCACTGAGTCCTTGGTCGCCAATTGATCACCCGTATCCACCTATGTCCATTTATCAATAATTTCGATTTAGCATGACAATTTACGACCAATTTCTAAAATTTTTGTCCAAATTGCATATTTCGCGCTTTTCGAGACAAAACCCGTGCGAAAGTCGCGTCCAGAATATCCAAATATTTTATTTTCATAGAAATTTATAAATTTCTATTTATTTTATTGAAATATAATTTTTTGGAATCTTTCCCAATTTTTTCGGAATTTTTCTCAATTTTTCTTCCCTTTTTCTTCGTTTCTTTCTCTTTTTTTTTTTAATTTGGTTTGGGTCGGATCAACCCAAATGGGCCGAGCCTGACCTCTTCTGGGCCCGGCCCACTGGAGGGGGATGCACACACGCTCGCAAGCGCGCGCGCGCGCGTGCATCTTCCCCATTTGATCGAACCAGAACTAGTTCGATCACTGAATTTTTTTTATTTATTTCCCTTACTGTTGGGTTGGGGTTGCTCTCCACCCCAACCCTAGTGGCATCGATGGCAGCGGAGACAACCATGCCATAACCACCGCGACCCAATTCGGCCTCCATGGCCGAACCCTCCGTCTCGGCCACCACGGCCAACTCACCAAGACCCACAACCAAAAACCACTAGGACTCACCTCGATCGTGATGTTTCGTCCTCTCTTCTCTCCTTCCCGGCTTCTTCTTCTCCTCCCCCTCTGCGTTCCTTCTTCTCCTCTCTCGGCCTCCCGATTCCGGGGTGTGTGTGTGTGTGTGTGAGTGTGGGTGGTGAGAGAAAAGGTGGCGGAGTAGGGATAAGGGTTGTTGACTTTGTGTCTTGACTCCAAAGTGTGACACGGCTGGGACACTCTCCTGTGTTTTCGGGCGTTTCGACGCCTGGTTTCGCATCCGAACAGCGATATACGCGTACCGCCCCGTCACTAGCCACCTAATACCCATTCCATATTAGTTACTTGACCAATTTTTATTTAATTTGTGTGTTTTCGTTTTCCCGACCTAATATTCGATCCCGTCAACTACCCGGTACCCGCATCGACACGCATATCGAGGCGAATACAGTTCACACAATCTCGTTATGTTTTAGTTTCCCCGACCTAATATTCGGTCCCGTCAACTACCCGATACCCGCATCGACACGCATATCGAGGCGAATACAGTTCACACAATCTCGCACGTATTGTTATGCAACATACACACATGCGATGCATTTCACTAAATTGCACCGTAAATAAGCATCCAACACACAATAACTATCATACCTAAGTCCTCATGTGTCCTAGCCTACCGCGGCGTCTACGTAGATTTGAGTTGGTGTCCACGTCCGTAAATTCAAGATAATTAACGACATTAATAAAATGGGTTGTTACAATTCTTCCCAATTAAATAAAATTTCGTCCCAAAATTTAACTGTAACTAAAGTCCCATACCACTCATCATCGACTCGAGCTCCCATGTTAGTCCCTCCGTCCTATGATGCTGCCAACGAACTAGGACCTTCGCGAGTTCCCTGTTCTGGAGAATCTGTACTCGACGGTCAACAATCTATATCGGTATTTCCTCATAGGTCACGTCAGGTTGTATCTCCACCTGTCCCAACTCAATCGTCGGTCTCGGCCCTGACATAGCGAGTCTCAACATGGAAATGTGAAATGTCGGATGAACCCCAGCTACCTCAGCATGTAACTTCAACCGATATGCAACAATGCCTACTCTCTGTGAAATCCGGTATGGCCCAATGTATCTCGGCGCCAATTTCCCCTTAATGTCAAATCTCGGTTGACCTTTCCAAGGAGAAACCTTCAGATACACCATATCGCCAACGTTATAGCTCAGACCCTCGCGATACATATCCGCGTATTTCTTATGTCTATCATGTGCAGCTCGCAGCTTCTGACGAATTTGTCGAGTTTTCTCTGTGTGATCAACAACTATCTCAGGCCCTACTGTCACTGTATCTTCCGGCTTTGCCCAACACGCAGGTGATCTACAGGGCCTCCCATACAGTGCCTCAAATGGTGGCATACCAATGCTCGTCTGATAGCTGTTATTGTATGCAAACTCACACAGAGGCAGATAATCCTCTCGCGAACCCCCAAACTGTAATATACAAGCCTTGAGCATATCCTCCAAAATCTGGATCAATCGCTCTAACTGTCCATCGGTCTGAGGATGATAAGCCGTACTAAACTGCAACCTGGTGCCAAACTGTTCCTGCATTGCCTCTCATAGTTTCGAGGTCAATCTGGGATCTTTGTCTGACAATATGGAAACTGGCACCCCATGAAGCCTAATAATTTCATGCTCAAACAATATGCTCAGCTGGGGAAACGTGTATTTCATCGAGATTGGAATAAAGTGAGCCGACTTCGTCAGTCTATCAATCACTACCCAAACTGCATCGTGACGCCTCGATGTATGTGGTAGCCCTCTAACGAAATCCATAGTGACATGTTCCCATTTCCACTGTAAAATAGGCAACAACTGTAATAATCCATCGGGTCTCCTGTGCTCAGCCTTCACCTGCTGGCAAATGTGACAACTCCTAACGTACGCACCTACGTCAGCCTTCATCCCTGGCTACCTGAATAGTTGCCTCAAATCATGGTACATCTTGGTCCGACCAGGATGAACTATGTAACGAGACTGGTGTGCATCCTCCATAATCTCGTCCCGTATCTCCTGATTCGCAGGTATCCACAATCTCCCTCGGTATCTCAAACACCGATCTGTGGTTTCTGCCCTATCAGTGCATTCCAGATTCCGTGACAGACCACGACTCGCTCATAGAGCCCATTAGCCCTCTGACATTTGGCAACCCGTTCAATCGATATGGTCGACATCCTCATCTGACAACAAATGTGTTGTTTCATCGTAGTCGACAACTCGGTCATACACATAACTGATGCTGCCCGTAATAAGCCATGCTCATGCGTCATCTGCCGCATAACAGTCTGACTGTCGAGTCCACTTCTGCTTAATGCGTCTGCTACGACGTTCGCTTTATCAGGATGATACTCAATAGCGAAGTTGTAGTCCTTCAGCAACTTCAGCCATCTCCGCTGGTGCATATTCAGGACCCTTTGCGTGAAGATGTAACGTAAACTCTGGTGATCTGTATACAATACGAATCGTTCTCCATAGAGATAATGCCTCCAATCCTTTAGTGCAAAGACGGCCGCTGCAAGCTCCAGGTCGTGCACTGAATAATTCCCCTCGTGAGGTCTCAACCGTCTGGGAATGTAAGCAACTGGTCTACCATCCTGCATCAACACACATCCAAGACCAATGCTTGACGCATCTGTATATACTGTCAAGGTTTTGCCCGGCTCCGGCAATGTCAATACTGGTGTAGATGTCAATCTCCGCTTCAATTCACAAAAGGCCTGCTCACACTCATCTGACCAGTCAAATCTGACTTCTTTCTTAGTCAGTCTTATCATCGGCGCTGCGATCGAGGAAAAATCATGTACAAATCGCCGGTAGTATCCGGCCAGCCCAAGGAAACTCTGTATATCAGCCATAGACTTAGGTGTCTTCCAATCAATGATCGCCCGAATCTTTTCTGAATTCACTGAGATACCCTGCTCACTGATGACATGGCCTAAAAATGTCACCGCACTTAGCCAAAAGTCACACTTGCTAAACTTGGCGTACAGTCGGTGCTCCCTCAGTGTCGTTAAAACTGTCATAAGATGTCCCTCCTGATCCTCAAGAGTTCTACTGTAGATCAAGATATCGTCGATGAACACGATGACGAATCTATCCAAATATGGCCTCATGACCCTGTGTGTCAGGTCCATGAAACTCGCTAGAGCGTTCGTTAGCCCAAACGGCGTGATTGTGAACTCAAATAACCCGCATCTCGTGCCGAAAGCGGTTTTCTGGATATCATCTACTCGAATCCTCAACTGGTGATAACCTGAGCGAATGTCAATCTTCGAGAAGAATCTGGCACCTGTCAGCTGATCAAACAGATCGTCAATCCTAAGAAGTGGGTAACGGTTCCTCACAGTTACAGATTCAACTTCCTATAGTCGATGCACATCCTCATTGTACCATCTTTCTTCTTCACAAACAGTACTGAAGCTCCCCAAGGTGACATACTAGGGTGAATGAAACCCTTCTCCAACAGCTCGTCCAACCGTCGTCTCACCTCCTCTTGCTTTGTTGGGGCCATCCGATAAGGTCGACTGGCAATCGGCTGAATCCCTGGTATCAGCTCGATTATGAACTCAACAGCTCGTGGCGGTGGCAATCCGGGTAAATCATCTAGAAATACATCGACAAAATCCATAACCACCGGAACGTCTTTAATCCGTACCCCCTGTCCGAACCTCCGACTCAACTATCGCCGCAAACGCCTCCATCTCCTGCGGTGTTGCTAGTCGGCCTCTCGTGATGGGTAAGTAAGTTGCTGATCCAAGTAATAAAAACTCCGATATTCCAGGAATACGAAACTCTATCCTCTTACCGTAACAATCTATATATGCATGATAGGATGCTAACCAATCCATCTCGAGTAGTGTGTCAAACTCTAAGTACTCCAATACTCAAAGATCAGCTGGTAGATGATGTCCCTCCACCTCTATCATCACGTCTCTACATATTCAGTTAGGGTATATCTTATCCCCAGCAGCCGTACTGACGACAAGATGTGTTTCTAGTGTCTGTGTAACTAACCCTAATAAACCAACAATACATCCAGCAAGAAACGATAACGTGCTACCTAAATCAAACATAGCATGCATATGACGACCAAATATAGGTTATGTACCTTCAATAAGTTGCCTAGTCGCCCCGTTATCTGGTTGTGCTAACGCATGAGTTCTATCTCTGGCCTGGTCTGCCTCTAGCCGTGGCGATAGTGGTACCCGGCAATCAGCCCTCAAGTGTCCCCTCTGCCCACACCGGTGACATCTACGGCTCTCCAGTCTACCCGTCTGTCCGTCTCCAGATCTCGGACACGACGCCGGCCTACTCCGACCCCTGTCATGTCCCCCCTGATCTCGACCCTGATGGTACCCCTGTGGCTGTGACCTCTGCCGATCCACTGGAGCTGAGGTGATAGCATGAACTGGCCGTGGCTCCTCATATCTGAACTGACTGCCCTGATAATCGTCCCAGCGGCCCCTCTCCCATCTATCATCTCTCAGGCCTATATCCGGACGATCCATCGGTCTCTTCTGCCTCTGATTCAACTCAGAACTCTGCCCTGACTGTACCTCCCTACCAGTCACCCGTCTGCCAGCCCTCTGTTGTATGTATGTCTCATGAGCCAATGCCCTGTCAAAGATCTCCTGCAGAGTCGTGGCTCCGATCGAGACAACTGCTGATGCAATCATTCATCAACCCCTCTGGTGAAATAATAGATCTGTAAGCGCTTTATCCCGATGACATCTAGAAAGAACTGAAGCAAATGTCGAAACTTCTCCATATATTGCATCAAGGTCCGATTACCTTGTCTCAGGGCCAGGAACTCCTCCCTCAGTCTCAACCTAACCTTCATAGGTATGTATTGATCGTAGAATAGCTCCCTATACTCAGCCCATGTCGTCAGTTCCGGATGAGTATCCGTATATGTCGTCCACCAGACTGACGCATGCCCTCTCAAACAGGCTCCAGAAAGTCGTGCCTGTACAGTCTCATCATTCCTCATCAGCTTATGGAAACGCTGATGGGACACTACCCATCTCCCTACAACCCAGGGTCACCGCCTCTGTAAAAGAATCCAGGCTAGAACTTCAAAAACTCCCTCAATAACTTCGCCTCTGGTGCTAGGACAAATGTCGATGTAGTAGTCGTATCAGTAGTGGTGGTGGCAATAACCTGGTATGTCGTCGTGAGTGGAGGCGTAAGAGTCGACGTCTATAAAGGAACGACAACTGCGGTAGCTGTCTCTGTTGGTGCCACTGCCGCTACCCCCTGAGCTGGTGTCTGGGGTACCACCGGAACAACATATGTCTCCGCCGGTACGGTCACAACTACTGGCTCTCTAGAGGAAGTGAATGCCGCCAATACCGCGGTCTGCTCTCGTAATAGCCGTAATACCTCGGCCATCTGTGTCTCCTGGGCCGAGAGTCTATCCTCCATACTCGCCATAACCGGGACATCTCTAGCCGCATCGCTAGTCTGTCCAGTCTTAAAAGACTACCAGACTGTCCGTCCATAATCAGCATCAAGAATGTGTTTCAGATTAGTCTCGAGGTATATACGTATATCATATAATAAAATGAAAATATAACACGCATATAAGTTCTAACTCTACCAGCCTCACATCACTTCCCGACTAAAGTTCTAAGGCAATAACTTCGGGTTTCCACATCTAAGTTCATTGATTAAGTTTTATTGTCTTACGACTTCTTCCTTTTTTCTCTGATACCAACTGTGGCGGCCTTCGCCGCCCCAGGGTGACGTGTCTCCGTGTACTCCTTGCTTATTGGCCCTACTACACGTGTACGGCACCTGCCCGTCCTATTTCTGTCTCGAAATTCGTACTCACTTGTGTGTACAGCGTATAAATAACATATTCAGCGGAAGACGTACTTAAATGCAAGAAACATTAATACTCAATTTAACAAATCCTATTGTGGAAAAACCCTGAAAAGTACGAGGTAGACAACTGTACCATATAAGGTATAGGCATGTACAAGGTCATAATACTCCCTAGATCCCAAAAGAATCAAAATATCAAAACAAAACACACGTACAAGTAATCTTCAACGGTAGGCAGTCAGAGGTAGTCGCCTAAGATCCCCTTGCCCTTACTTGTACTCGGATCTGCACTCAATCATCACAGGAGAAAATGGATGATGAGTCCAGTCAGTAAAATCCCAAGGAACTCCTTCGAGCATTTAAATAAATAAATGGAAGTCAATAAATACTGTTAAATAAACATGCGGAATGTAAACAGACAACTGTAAGTAGGGCATCGCATGCATAGATAACAATAAAGTGCAAATGTATGTGCCTGTTCCAGTCAGACTAAACCATACTTCGGGATTTCCTTCTAGGATCCCACTAGTAGGCGCACCCAACTAGCTATCACCTGGTCCCTCTTGGTGGCCGGCGTAGACCTATGACGCACCAACACATATAGCAGTTCATTAGCTCGGGTCGTTATCCACTTAGAACTCATGATACACATGCTATGGTCTAGAATGCATAGACACACAACGGAAAATTTGGTGGGAGTAACTCAACCAACCGTCTAAACAATGACAAGATATAGATGTAATAAAGACCACAAGGAATACTGGAAAAGAATGGAAATACGAAGCGAAATAAATACTCAGAGTTTTTCAATTGGGTTTTACAAACCTCACGACACACTCCAATACCCCGTAATCAATCCCCGAGTCCAAGTCCACTGAGTCCTTGGTCGCCAATTGATCACCCGTATCCACCTATGTCAATTTATCAATAATTCCAATTTAGCATGACAATTTATGACCAATTTCTAAAATTTTAGGCCAAATTGTCCATTTCGCGCTTTTCGAGGCAAAAACCCTGCGAAAGTCGCGTCCTGAATATCCAAATATTTTATTTTTCATAGAAATTCATAAATTTCTATTTATTTTATTGAAATATAATTTTTTGAAATTTTTCCCAATTTTTCTTTCCTTTTTTTTTTTAAGTTCCCTTGCTGTTGGGTTGGGGTTGCTCTCCACCCTAACCCCAGTGGCATCGATGGCAAGGGAGGCACCCCTGCCATCACCACCGCGACCCAATTCGGCCTCCATGGCCGAACCCTCCGTCTTGGCCACCACGGCCAACTCACCAAGACCCACAACAAAAAACCACTAGGACTCATCTCGATCGTGACGTTTCGTCCTCTCTTCTCTCCTTCCCAGCTTATTCTTCTCCTCCCACTCCGCGTTCCTTCTTCTCCTCTCTCAGCCTCTCGATTTCGGGGTGTGTGTGTGTGTGAGTGTGGGTGGTGAGAGAAAAGGTGGTGGAGTAGGAATAAGGGTTGTTGACTTTGTGTCTTGACTCCAAAGTGTGACACAGCTGGGACACTCGCCCGTATTTTCGGGCGTTTCGACGCCCGATTTCGCGTCCGAACCACGATATAAGCGTACCACCCCGTCACTAGCCACCTAATACCCATTCCATATTAGTTACTTGGCCAATTTTTATTTAATTTGTGTGTTTTCGTTTTCCCGACTTAATATTCGATCCTGTCAACTACCCGGTACCCGCATCGACACGCATATCGAGGCGAATACAGTTCACACAATCTCGTTATGTTTTAGTTTCCCCGACCTAATATTCGATCCCATCAACTACCCGGTACCCGTGTCGACATGCATATCGAGGGGAATACAGTTCACACAATCTCGCACGTATTGTTATGTAACATACACACATGCGATGTATTTCACTAAATTGCACCGTAAATAAGCATCCAACACACAATAACTATCATACCTAAGTCCCTGTGTGTCCTAGCCTACCGCGGTGTCCACGTAGATCTGAGCTGGCGTCCATGTCTGTAAATTCAAGATAATTAATGACATTAATAAAATGGGCCGTTACATATGGATTTTTGTCCTTTTAAGTTTGATGATAGTGGAGAATGGAGCGAAAAATAAGCTTATGGAATCTCATGGAAGTTGATGCTTTGAATGAAGAATTATTGAGGTTTCGAATTCTTTTGGTAAACTCTCTTGAGTAGTGGCGGCTAGAGTTTTGAAATTGCACTAAGGTTGTTGAAAGGGAGATCTTGTGAAGGTTAGGTTGGAAGGTTGGGTTCGTGGGCAATTGAAAATCTTTGGGTTTAGTCAATATATGGTTTGAACATGAGATTGGAATATGCCACTAAGGTAAGTTGAGAAGTGAGAATTATAAATTGTGCAAATTAGTTTGTGTTTGCATACTAAATGTTTTCCAACTATGGATGATGTCTTTAATGTTTATTTTGTTGGTTTGAAGTAAATTGCATCTCTTGTTTTGTAATTCTTTCCTAGGGACTAGGAAAATCTTAAGTTTGGAGGTGTGATGTGAAGCATGATTTTGAGTGTGTTAAGTAGGATTTAGTTAATTATTTAGTAAAGTAATTGATGATTTTAGGCTTATTTAGTGTATTTTTGGGTATATTAGAAGGGTTAACATGACTAGAAGGCGAACAGGTGAAGTAAAGATATGAAGAAAAAATCCACAGAAGAAGAAAAAAAATAACTGCTGGACTTGGCGCCACCACAGCGCCAAGTCCAGGAGGTTATTTCATCATGGTGCACATCGTGGGCGCTGTGCGGGCGCCACAACGCCACTACATCGCCTGGTTAAGAATCGATCTCGCATCATAGGCATTGTGCGGGCGCCATAGAACCGCCACAGCGCCACAGCCAGTAAACCCGATTTTTGCCTATTTTTAGGGTTTTAAACTTATTTTTGTTGGACCAAAATACCCCTATATATATGGTTAAGAGAGATAAGGATCATCATTTTTGCTTTGGAGAACCAAGAAGAACGTGTGAAGATTGAAGAATAGTGATCAAAATCTTGGATTCTATATTAATTGTAGGTTTGATTTCATGTTTTCTTGCTTTCTTATCATGAATTATGTTGAACTGAACTCACTTATGGGGTAATCTCTTTTGTTCTAAGGATCTTTGGATCCCAAATTGGATTCTTTTGATTTCAATGTGATTATATTTGTTCTTTCACTTCAATATTTTGATTAGTGTGTTCTTGTGTGCTATGCTATACTTACCTTGATCAAGTAAGTGTAGATTCAAGGGCTTGAGACTCACCATGACCATTGGGACTTTTGAACCCGGATTAGGGGAAACACAACCTTAGAACATATGACGCATCGACCGATGGTCATTAACTAGGGAGGCAATTGAACTTGATTTTTAATGTGGTATCTCACTTACGCTATTCAAGCAGACCAGCGGAGTCCGAGTGAGATGTTAGAATCTCCATCACTAAGACCTCGAGATGGAGTGAAGTGTAAGAAATTCGCCTATCATTGCATGAATTAGGAGACTTTATAATTAAATTGGATTCGAATGATACAATTTGGGTGAATTTTAGATTTCCTAGGATATTTTCTTCATAGTTTAAGACCTATTTTAATTACTTGCAATTAGTTAGTTTAAATTAATTAATAATTTGTTTTTACAAATCCAACATTTAACTGTCTAACTGTATTTCTTAGTTAGACTAAATATTAGCGCTTGTTCGTCCTTGTGGATACGATATACCCGACACCAACACGAGTTGGTGCCACTATTACTTTGATGTTTGTCGTACACTTGCGGTTGTTGTCACTTATTTAACTATTTTTTCAAGTTATCTTGTAATTAACTTATTCATCATTCATAATAACTCATATCAAGGTAGAATTTGACTAAAAATTCAAAAGTTTGAGTGGGACATATAACTAAATAAATATTTTTATTAAAGAAATATATATATACAACCAAGTAAATAATGCAACTTGCATAAATGACATAAGTAAAAACAACTCGATCACTCCCCCTCAATTGGAATCACTTCGGAGTTGAATTCCCAAAAATATTTCTAATACAAGAGTCAAAAAAGTGAGAGAATAAAACATAATAAACTAAACTTAACTAAATTCCTAATAAAATTAAATGAGCATAAAATAAACATAGAATATGGGATGCCTCTCATAGAGTGCTTTTGTTTATCGTCGTTGGCTCGACTTAACCTTTCCAGAATTAGTTTGGATCTTTAAACTTAAATTTAAGGTTTTCCACTATAGTGTCATTCCAGAAAGTGAGTGCTCGGCCACTGATCGTCAAAGTAATTGTTTTGTTCAGAATATCTATAATAGCATGACTAGTGGCTAAGAAAGGTCGTTCTAATATTAAAGGAGGATCTTCATTGATGTGTGACATTACCAAAAAGTTTGTGGGTACGGTGTTGTTGTCCACTTGAACTGGCACATTCGTGACCACTCTTATTGGTTGAATTGAGCTTCCACCTGGTAAAGAGAATCGTTCAGAAGCAAGAGAATTTAACTGCAATTGAGAGTGTAGAAATAATGTATAGGCATGAGATTTGCATTAGAGTTTGTATCACACTGAGCTCTGTAGTACCAAGCCCATTTGGTTCTAATGTGCAAGTGTATGCCTCCAGGATCATTAAGCTTTATAGGATTCAAGTCCGGCTTTTTCTTTTTCTTATTGTACTTGGATCTAGAAACTTCTATCTTGTTAATTATTTTTCCATTCCCCGATTACTTAACTTTCCATTCTTGAGTTACTTTCTTTTCTTTTGAAGTGTCTTCAACTGAGTCTTTCTTTGAAATCTCTTGATTCGTTTCCATTGTTACTGCATTTATTGCATAAACTTCAGAGTTAGAATTATCATAATAGCTTAAGTCTAAAGATTCATTATCAAATAATTCATCATATTCTTTGTAGGTGTCATAATTAAGTTCATTATTAATCTTGAATTTGACAATCTTATCTTCAAACTCCATAGACATTGTACCTTCGGAAATATCTAACTTATCCTAGCTGTCTTTAGAAAATGTCCACCTAATAGTATAGGTAAAAGATTGGGTGATGTTGAATCTCTCATTTCCATGACATAAAAATCAGCTGGAAATATTAAATTATGTATTTATACTAGGATGTCTTTCGATAATCTATACGGTTTAATAATAGTATTGTTTGCTAAAGTAAGGTTAATAGGCGTAGTAGTTAACGATCATATTTTCAATGATTCATAAAGTTTAAGTGATATAGTATGAATTAATGCCCCGAGATCACACATATCAAATACAATAGAAAAATTGTCTATTGTGATGGGTATGACAAACATTATTAGGTCGGAATATTTCCTAGGCATTCTTGTTAAAGATGATATCTTTTGTTCTAATTTTCATTAATTTCTAATTTCATAAATGGTTCAGATATGTTTTCTCTAAGTTCTTCCTCCCTGGCATGTGTCGATCGTTATGGAACGGTAAAATTAGAATGCATATCTTCATTTGACTTGTAATTATTATTTACTTTCTCTTGTATAATTAATTACGAATTTTGTAAGGGTTTTTTGTAGGCTTCTACTTTGGCTAAATACCATGAGTATAGTCTTTCAGAAAAAGGTATGTATATTTAAATTGCTCAGGCATCCATTCCCTAGTGGTAATGACATTTGCCATCATCTCCTCTTCTTCTTGTTCTATTGTCTTAGGTACTTTGGCTTTCTTTTTACCTATTTTTGGTGTTTTTTGTTGCGTATTCGTTTCTTTTTCGTTTTCACAAAATAAAGCGTTAACTTGTAGTTGATTAGTAATATTCGTAGGTTGAGTAGTTGCTTTAACTTGATTACTTAACTTGTTGATTTGTAAAGTCATTTGACTTAATTGATTTTTTAACTCGTTAATAGATGTATTGATTTAATTTGATTTAGAGAAATTTGTGTAAAATTTTGATGACTTTGGATCATAAAGTTGTGTAATATTTGTTCTAGATTTGATTGTGTAGGTTGAATAGTTTGCCGAGGTTGTTGCATTGTTGTAGGTTGTGTTGGTGCTCTGGATCTAAAAGTGGTGTAGTTTTGATTTTGTGGACTGTAGCTAAAATTTGAATTTGGTTTTTTAATGTGATAATTGTTGTTATTGTATTGGTTCCTAGAAGGAACATAATATTGGTTTATAATTGTAACGGCCCCAATTTCCCACAAATTGGGCCCCGCCCGGCCTAAGCCCACGTGGACCCCCGAGCCAATCTCGCAAGGTCAACGCAGACCTAGTCAGCCTTCTAATCCATCATTATAAGTAAATTCAAACTTTTAAGTTGAGTTATTAGTATTTTTCAAGTTTTACAATTTAGCGGAAGCAATTAATACATTAAATAACTCAACAATAATTGTAAAAGAGTTGGACAACCTAATTGTGGAACCATGTAAACATGTACATCTCGTGTCAAGTGTTATAACTAAACAAAAATGATATATCAGTCGTGTGTATCTCTCAACCCAAATAAGTGTCCCAAGTGTGATAACAACATATATAAGTAATACAAAAAGCCAAAAAAACCTACAAAAATGTACGAAGGCTTGCTCGGCTGCAGATCTGCACTCGGTCAAACACAAGAATGACGAGTCCAGGTAAGTAAAAGCCAATAGGATCTAAACAGTAATTCAAAATAAATGAAGCAGTCTAAAAGTCATGCAGATAGAAAGAAAGCTGTATGGAATGCATGATAATGAGACTGTAAAAATGAAAGTACAACGAGAAATGAGTGTCAAAGGAAACAATAGAGAGGTGCCCAAGTAGTCCAAGACCACCAAGTGCGAGTGCCACAGGGTCGGGGTCATAGAGTCACGGCAATGCCAAGCAGACTCGGGTCTTAGGACGCGGCATCGCCTGCTGTACCTAGATCGTCGCGAATGAGGGATATCAACGGTGCCCTGGATAAAACACATCTCATTCCGACCAAATACTCAAGTGACTCGAGGTCATGGCCCCGGTTGCAAGCCCGCAACCACTCCAATCAGAGACACCGTATGACTCACTTGGCCCTCGGACACTCATAAGTGGGTGGGAATTCCAATGAAGGGACACAATACAATATCAATAAAATATAAGCTCAAATGAAATATTGTGCATTTCCTAGCTGGTTTTACTTACCTCGAGAAATCGCGAATCGTCCTCAAAACGTCCCGCTCAAGCCTCGATATGCGCACCCGACACCCGACTATAGCCTCCTAGGTCCCTGGTGTCCATTTATACCAATTAAGTTACTTAAGTCATTTAAATCAATATGTTCGCGATTAAATCGAAATCACTAGATCCCAACACCAAAATATGGTTTAGGACCTCACCATGGCCTACAATGGAGGTCTCAACTCCAAAATCCATTTGTCTTCTTCTCGAGCAATCCATCGCGTCATCGAGCTTCGTCGAAGTCACGACGCCTTGTCCACTATTGTTGTGTCTCGTCGGGGATCAATTGGTCCGGCAACGTGCCACCGCGCTGTTGCTCCACGTCGTTCACCGCGCCGCTGCCACTCATCCCCGCCGGCATCACTACTTCTCGTCGGCGCTGCTGCTGGAGCCGCACCGCCGTCCAGCCATCCGCGCCAAAGTTCAGGCCGCAGCCGCTGCTACTCGTTCGCGATCTCCCTTGCGTCGATCCCTTTGATGGCACGTCGCCGCACCGCGAACCGTCGTCTGCGCTGCTGGTTCGCCGCTGCTGCCGATCGTCCGTCCGTCGTTGCCCACTGTTGCACCGTCGTTCGTCATCATCCCCACGGCCGCGCCACCTTTTGGTCGCTGGAACCGCCGTCCGCATGACCTCCGCGTCGCCGCGAGCGCGTCCGCATCGCTCGCTCTGGTGGCGTCCGCACCAGCAGCTCCTCCGAGCCGCAACACCGCTCGCGTTGCACTTGACCGGAGCCGCTGCTCCTCGCCACCGTCTCCGCCATCTCTTCTTCTTCTCCTTCCCGGTGGCTTCTCTCCCTCTCCGCTGTCTCTCTCTCTCTCTCTTCTCTCCACTCTCTTTCTCTCTTTTTCTCTCTCTTATCCGATCTCTCTCTCTCTATCTCTCTCTTTCTCTCTTATCCGTTTTAATGAAATCTTTCTTCTTTTTTTTCCTAATTATCTCCTCGATTTTTGTGTCCGAAATAAACCCAGAAAAATACCCCGTTTTCGCCAAAAATTGACGAAAATATCATTGCACTCCGCAACACGGGGACACCGCATCTAAACCTTAACTTGACCCTATTTTGCGTCGATTAAATCTGGATCACGACGAGTGGATCCCACATACGACCCTAAAATGGCACGTGGCACGAATTAGATTTTTAGGGTCGTTACAATAATCGCGTTGACTTCTTTATTATTGTCTTCTTGTAAAGTAGGACACGCATCCGTAAGATGTGTAACTTCATTACAAAATCCACATGGTTTAACTTGATTTGATCTATCGTTTAATAGTAGCTTAACCATGTTAGATAATTCTTCAACTTTTTTGTCAAATTTATTACTTGATCTATTATTAACCTCGTAAACTTTCTTTCTTGATGTATCAGTCTTTTCACCATATTGTTTAAATTGTTTAGCCATCTTATTAATATCTTCTTTTGCTAGATTTGGTGTAACATCAAATAATGATCCACCATATACGGTATCTAATAGTTTTTGTTCAAAATGATTTATTCCTTCATAGAAATACTCTAATAAGGCTCTTTATATCCATGTTGTGGACAAGATGAAATTAATCTTTGAAATATATCCCAAAATTCATTAAAAGTTTTCATCGTCTCTCATTTTCACAACTGTGATTTGTTTTCTATACGTACTAATTTTTTTGCGGGCATATATTGATCTAGGAAAGCTTGTAACATTTGAGCCCATGTGGTTATCGAATCTTGAGAAAGATAAAATAACCAATCTTGTGCTTAATCTTTCAATACAAAAGGAAAAGCTTTAAGTTTGACTTGTTCTAATATGCGCTCTTTAGGTTTCATCCCATTGATTTTGTGTTGATATCCCCTTATAAATTTGTGTGGGCCTTCATTGTCCTTACCATATAAGTTAAGTAGAGCACTAATGAATCCAAAACTAAGTTCAAATTCGGTAAATCTCTCAGGATAGGCAATACACATTGGTTCATAAGCAGTGACATTTTGATTAGTTTGCCTAAAAGTAAGTTCTATATTATCATTATTATTATTATTTTAATATTCAAGTTATTATTGGCTTCCATTGTGGTAGTTGGTGTCCTCTACGTTATTGTTGTCATAAATTACTATTAAATATCCTATCTACCTCAGGATTAAACAGATGTAAGGATCTTGTAGGATTAGAACGACAAAGTGGATAGACCATACAACGTTTAAAACTCCTAAAAAATTATGTTTAAATCCCTAGCAACGACACCAAAAATTGACACGTATCGGGCGTGTACAATAAGTTTCCCTATTATATTATACTTTAATTATTTTGTAGCAGTAATAAGTGGGAATCGTCTCTATAGGGATTTATTAAACTTCTCTAGGAAAATTGACTTTTAAAGGTTTTTATTATTTTTATTTTTTGTTTTTATTAATAATAATTAAACTAACTGATAACTAACTATAATATAATAATACTTAACTAACTATATTATCTTAATTAACTAACACAATCCACAATCACAATCAATATAATAGATTAAATTCAATAATAAATAAATATCTAAATAAATATCCATAACAATAAAACGTATACCAGTTTTGCATTCCAAACATGTAAATCAAATCCATATATAATCATGAACGTAGCATCATAGACCATTAAACTCTAATTATAAGTATGTAAACAACCTTTTGTAATGGCCCAAATCAATTAAACTAAGATTAGCGTTAATCTCGAGGATTAACAGTCGTAATTTGGCCATGACGTGGATAACTCAGTTGACTCGGACATGAGAATCGAAGTAATATGTTATTTATGGATGGTGGTTGTGGATATATGGTGTTTAAAATCATTAGTAGTGCATTGCACCGCATGTGTGTATGTTGTTATCGAGCGAGTTGGTGTGATGGGTGTTCGCCTCGAAAGGTGTGTCAACGCGGGTATCAGGTAGGTGAACTACAGGTACACTAGAAAACTCGACTAATTCACGTTAAGATGACTAGTTAATCAATTAAAATGGGTAATGTAATCATAGACTAAGTTGATTAAATTAAAACAATAGGCTATAGCGTACCTCGAAGTGTGTGCCAAGAAGCGGGGCATCGAGTGTCAGGTAGTCGAGGGATTAGTGTAACCATTAATATGTCCATAGGAGGTTCTAAAAACACTAACCACATGTATTATAATGGGCCTAAGATAAGTAATTAAATCAAATAAATCAAAGCCTATAGTTCGGTTAATTAATTGGAAACTATAGGATTGTCCTTGAGATATGCATTGGCACATCTAGGAACTATGGGAGTAACAAGTTGTTGTCACTTGGATTGAGTTAGTAGGAGTTAATGGGATACATGTCAAGGTGTGGACCATTAGATGAGCTTCGAGATACGTAAATGCATGGGGATCAATGGCTAGGAATTAATCCCACATTGATATATGATGTTAGATTGATAAACACATGCAAACCAAACCAATTTGATTTCAAAGTTTGCTAGAGAGAAGAAGATGAGATTTGAAAACTTGAATTGAACAATTTGAAGGTTAATTTGAAGGATCAAACTTATGTAATTTTGTTCTCCATCTCCTACACTTTCAATTGAGTCCAAATTTTGGTGTTTTGATGTAAATGTGATAATTGAGGAGTAGGTCACTTTTTTTGAAGAATTTATGATGAATTACAAGTATTCTTACCATTTCCATGGAGTTTATGAACTGATTTTAAGCAAAGTTGGAATTTGAGTGAAAATTGAGAAAACTAGTGGAAATCATAGATTTGAGGATTTTGATCTAATTGATGGTTTGAGGTTGATTTAAATGATGTTTTGAAGTCACTTTGGTGTGGAGAATGATTAAAATGGCTAATTAGCTAATTGGGGAGTTTTGGACAGAATTCTCGAGTTGAGAATTATGTCACAGAGGGCAATTAGCGCACTAACTAGGCTGGTTAGTGCGCTAATCAGTCAGGGCACTTAACTGTTTTTCATAATGAAGAATAATCACGCACTAGATAGATCCCCTAGCACACTAAATCCACTTAACGCACTAGTTAAACCCATTAGCGTGCTAATGACAGATGAAAACTGAATTTAAATGACTGTTTTGGGATTTTCGACTTAATACATACCCAAACATCTATAAACATACTAAATACGTAGAATTGGACTTCAAGAACTTAAGGGACCGTAGCTCGGGTATCGAGGAGCTAGTCGGGTCGGATTCAAGAGTCCGAGAAAGTCCGAGCGCAGATTGAGATGCATAAACCCATTGGAATGCCTCACAGAATTCATGGTTATATTTTATCGGTATTAGATTACATGTGTGACTGCTGGTGGGCACACATGGGGTTTGACTCCTATCTTGATTTACGTATATATTGCTTGTGGCTAAATTGCTTGCACGGGTTACTTGTGTTTAGTGCTCATGTCGACGGCACTAGGATATACTTGCAACCGTCTGGAGGGATTTAAGGTGTTCCCATTACTTGAAATAGAGTCTGGAGGGGTTCATCTGGTAACTGTAGTTGGGGTTTAGTCATTGGAAGCCTGTAAGTATATTTGTGGTTCCTATTCGGTTTTATCGATTACTGGCTGGTTTAGGTCAAGGTCTTCTCGTAATTATACGGCCGTGTACTTATTAATGTTTTATTTCCGAGCATGTTTAGTTGGTATGTGTTGTTTATTTATCGCTAATGTTTTTGCTCGTCATATGCCGCCTACACTAATGGGAATATGGTTTACTGTTGCCAAGAGTTATATTCACATGTCTTGTAGTTTACCAGTTTTATTTCATGAATATTATGTGGACTTCTCTTAGGATTTCACTCACTGGACTCTTCACTGTATTTGTTGGGTGACCAAGTGCAGATCCTTCGACGAGCAAAGGCAAGGAGGTATTGGGCGACTACCTCTGAGATTATGACGCCAGCTCGTGTTTGACTACCATATGTACGTATTTATATTTTGTTGGGTTTTGGGGACTATAGAACACTGAATACATGTATATAGATATTTTGTTGTACTTATCTCACTTAGATATATACATGGTATCTTTTTGCCGAGTTTTCCACTACTTAGGATTGTTAAATATTGCATAATTTACTCATTTAATGACTTCCGCTATAAAATTATAGTATAACTTAATAAATTGATTAACTGGCTAATGAAGTCCTTAATATTTATATAGTGATTAATTAGCTAAGTTAGGGTTAAATGGAAAAGTGTAAGCAACCGGTTAGGTCATGGCGTCATGGATAAGTGGGCCATGATGTCGCAGGCAAGGTGACGTGGAATGCGACATGGTGGGTCCCAAGGCGGCCTGGAATTTGGGTCGTCACAGTTTGGTATCAAAAACGAGGTCAATAGGGCTTAGGATAAAAAAAATTAAGAAAAGAGAATAAAACTTAATAAATAAACCTTAAATGTGGAAACCCAAAGATCCTGACTTAGAATCCTAGTTGGGAAGCGAGCTTGAGATGGGTAGTGATAAAGTTTATACACGTGTTATGTTTTTGATTGTAAATATTATATATACTTGTACAGAAGGTGATCCGACGCATGTTTTTCGATGTAGATTACGATGGATGGCCAGCCGACTCCACCTATAACAAATGTTGGTCAGACGAGTGATCAGACCAGAGATGAGGGTTTGGGTTTGGCAGTAGTCGCACGACTAGCAGGTCACGATAGACAGTTTGAGCTATTGATGGATACGATGCGCACACAGACAGCAATGATTGCATCACTCACCGCCGCCCAAGTACAGAACACGACTGAGACGACAGTTGCAACGATAGTTCCATTGACTATTCAGACTGTACCAACGCATATAGTGGTATAGGAGACTTCGGCAGTGGTTGCTACACCGACATTAGCGCCGATTGAGACGCAAACTATTACGCCGGCACAGACAGATATGTTTGAGACTTCGATGATGACAGAGGTCAAGTTGATAAGAGAGTTCATCAAATTTGATCTTGGGTATTTTCATTGAGGCGAAGACCCGAAGGCAGTCGGGAAGTGGCTGATTGCACATTAGATATTACATAAGCTACTACGGATTCAAGAGAGCATACAGGCCAGGATCTTAGGGCATATGCTGAGAGGGGATGCTGCCATGTGGTGGACAGCGTACACAGATACTCACCCAAAGCCGACGACATGGGCAGCGTTCAAATAGTTATTTTATGATCAATATATACCAATGGAGGTGTGGTTGAGATTGAGAGAAGAGTTTTTAGCTTTAAGACAGGGCAATCGGTAAGTATTACAATACATAGATAGGTACTGGTACTTGATACAGTTTACCACGAACGTTACAGGCATTGAGATACTACAGATTTATTACTTCGCTTAAGGTTTGATTGAGGACATAGCCAACACCATTATTTCCTCCAGAGCTCAAAAACTACAAGAGATGTACGATAGAGTGCTTACCCATGAGACATATTTGATGCACAGGGGCAATAAGCGTTCATCTAATGAGTCGGAGAGGCAGACTTGACAGAATTATGGGCAGAAGAGATAGAGAAATCAGGATGGCAGAGAGGACAAACAATACAGTCGAGGCCATAGATATGATGATCGGACAGCCAGAGCTTATGTACCCGCATTACCAACACCGTCGCAGAGACAGACTTAAGACTAGGGAGGTAGAGATTGGAGATCACAGGGTTAGGGCCAGTGGACAGGGAGTCAGCGTGCAAGACCAGGATGGAGGACCACGTGTTGATGATGTGGAGAGGAGGATCACGTTAAGAGGGACTATTCATGGAGATCGCGCGACTCCAGTAGTGGTGAAACCGGTGCAGACTCGAGAGTCGGTGCATGTAGTGACGAGCTAGGCCGGAGACGTCCCAGCAGAAGGTTCAGGGTACGTGATTTAAAGTTATAAATAATTCCAATTAAAGTTCATGCATACATGGTGGTACGATGGTAGAAATGGTAAAAATGGTAGAAAATAGTAAATTGTGGTAGATCGTAGAATGGCATGGGATTATCATGGTGGACTAGGGTAGGTAGTGGCATGGCATGGGGTTGTCATGGTGTGTCGTGGTTGGTTAGGACTATTATGTTGTGATACATAATAGGAGAGGTTTACGGTTACCGGTGTTAGGTAACTAGGTTATGGAAACTTGGGCACGAAATCGAGCTGAGAGTAGGTTGCGGAGGTGTTGGAGAATATGACAGATCATCATTACCTCGGCAGCATACGCCTATGTCTCAGTGCAACACTACATTCCCTACGATGGGAGCAGTGGGGTGTTCAAGGGGCCGTAGAATGAGACTATCAAGGTGTGAGGCGTGGTCACACGGGGATAGGTTAGATGCACAAAAGTTTCCTTGAGATCTAGGTTTCAGGGACAAAATTTCTCCTAGTTAGGAAAGAATTGTAACGGCCCAAATTAATTAAACTAGGATTAGTGTTAATCTCGGGGATTAACAGTTGTAATTCGAGCATTACGTGGATAAATCGGTTGACTCGGACACAAGAACTAAGGTAATATATTATTTTATGGATGGTGGTTGTGTATATGTGGTGTTTAAAATCATTAGTAGCGTATTGCACCGCATGTGTGTATGTTGCTATTGGGCGAGTTGGTGTGACGGGTGTTCGCCTCGAAAGGCGTGTCAATGCGGGTATCGGGTAGGTGAACTATGAGTACACTAGGAAACTCGACTAATTCACGTTAAAATGACTAGTTAATTAATTAAAATGGGTAATTTAACCATAGGCAAATTTGATTAAATTAAAACAATAGGATATGGTGTACCTCGAAGTGCGTGCCGAGACGCGGGCATCGAGTGCCGAGTAGTCAAGGGATTAGTGGTATCATTAATGTGTCCATAGGAGGTTCTAAAAACACTAACCACATATATTATAATGGGCCTAAGTTAAGTAATTAAATCAAATAAATCAAGGCCTGTAGTTTGATTAAATTAATTAGAAATAATAGGATTCTCCTTGAGATATACATTAGCACATCTAGGAACTATGGGAGTAACAAATTGATGTCACTTGGGTTGAGTAAGTGGGAGTTAGTGGGATACATGTCAAAGTGTGGACCATTAGATGAGTTTCGAGATACGTTAATGTGTGGGGATCAATGGCTAGGAATTAATCCCACATTGATATATAATGTTGGATTGATAAACAGGTGCAAACCAAACTAATTTGATTTCAAAGTTTGATGGAGAGAAGAAGATGAGATTTGAAAGCTTGAATTCAACACTTTGAAGGTCAATTTGAAGGATCAAACTTAGGTAATTTTGTTCTCCATCTCTTGCATTTTCAATTGAGTCCAAAATTTGGTGTTTTTTATGTAAATGTGATAATTGAGGAGTAGGTCACTGTTTTTGATAAATTTATGATGAATTACAAGTATTCTTACCATTTCCATGGAGTTTATGAACTTATTTTAATGAAAATTGGAGTTTCGGTGAAAATTGAGAAAACTAGTGGATATCATAGATTTGAGGATTTTGATCTAATTGATGGTTTGAGGTTGATTTAAATGAAGTCTTAAAGTCACTTTGGTGTGGAGAATGATTAAAATGGGTCTAGTTAGCTAATTGGGGAGTTTGAGACAGAATTCTCGAAATGAGAATTCTGTCATAAAGGGCAATTAACGCGCTAACTAGGCTGGTTAGATCACTAATCCGTCTGGGCACTGATGGTGCGCTAGATAGATCCCCTAACGCGCTAACTCCTCCTAGCCCGCTAGGTAGACCTATTAGCGCGCTAATGACAGATGAAAACTAAATTTAAAGGATTGTTTTAGAATTTTCGACTTAATACATACCCAAACATCTATAAACATATTAAATATGTAAAATTGGACTTCAAGGACTTAGGGGACCATAGCTCGGTATCAGGGAGTTAGTCGAGTCGGATTTGAGATTCTAGGGAAGTCAAAACGCGGATTGAAGTGCGTAAACCCATTGGAATGCCTCACAGAATTCATGGTTTTGTTTTATCAGTATCAGATTACATGTGTGACTACTGGTGGGCACACATGGGGTTTCACTCCTATCTCGGTTTGCGTATATATTGGTTGTGGCTAAATTGCTTACACAGATTACTTATGTTTAGTGCTCGTGTCGACAGCAATAAGATATACTTTGCGACCATCGGAAGGGATTTAGGGTGTTCCCTTGACTTGAAATAGCGTCTGGAGGGGTTCATCCGGTAACCGTAGTTGGGGTTTAGTCACCGGATGCATGTAAGTATATACATGGTTCCTATTCGATTTTTATCAATTACTGGCTGATTTAGGTCAGGGTTTTCTCGTGATTATACGACTGTGTACTTATTAATGTTTTATTTCCGAGCATGTTTAGTTGGTATGAGCTGTTTATTTATCGCTAATGTTTTTGCTTGTCGTGTGCTGCCTTCATTCATGGGAATATGGCTTATTGTTGCCAGGAGTTATATTTGCATGTCTCATAGTTTACTAGTTTTATTTCATGAATATTATGTGGACTTCTCTTTGGATTTTACTCATTGGACTCGTTGTTGTATTTGTTGGGTGACCGAGTTCAGATCCTTCGACGAGCGAGGGCAAAGGCAAGGAGGTATTGGGCGATTACCTCTAAAATAGTGACACCAGCTCGTGTTTGACTACCATATGTACGTATTTATATTTTGTTAGGTTTTGGGGACTGTTAAACACTGTATACATGTATATAGATCTTTTGTTGTACTTATCTCGCCTTGATATATACATGATATCTTTTTGTTGGGTTTTCCACTACTTATGATTGTTAAATATTGCATAATTTACTCATTTAAAGACTTCCGCTGTAAAATTGTAGTATAACTTGATAAATTGATTAACTGGCTAATGAGACCATTAATATTTATATGGAAATTAATTAGCTAAGTTAGGGTGAAATGGAAAAGTATAAGCAACCGGTTAGGTCGCAACGTCATGGATAAGCGGGCCATGACGTGGCAGGGCAGGGTGACGTGGAATACGACATGGCAGGTCCCAAGGCGGCCTAGAATTTGGGGTCGTCACACTTTAGCCAGCCATTAGCTCTCTTTATATGAGTGAAAAAGTCACATTCTAATTCTATTGAGCTAACATCTTTATTCACACAAAGACAATAACTTCACGCAATATAACCGCCTTAAACTTTATGAGAACTTCGAAATACTAAACCTAACATCTTCAGAAAAAACCACATCAACATTAGATTTATATCTCAAATTCTCCTATGATATTTAAACGGTATTTGCCTTTCAAACAATCATATTTACTACTTCAAATAGATAATGAAACCATATATCACAACACACATTCTAGACTATGCATGTAATACAAATACCATGATTAAAATCAATAGATATTAACCTAGAAAATTAGTAAATCAAAGAATGCAATCGGTTTAAAGCATTAAGCACATAAATTCATCTCATCATAACTACATTGCAAAATGGATCTAATTCACGTTAGGACTTTGTTTAGATCAAACAAACTACTCGCATACAATCATAAATAACATTGTAATAATATAAATAAAAGACATGATTGAAAACACCTCTGAATTAAAATACTTGAATCTTCGAAAGCAATGAAATAATAAAAAATGTATGTAAACTATGTAGACTATGGCTCCGAGAACAACCAAGGCTTATAGGGCTTCAAAGTACGATCGCGGACAATTAATTTCATAAACCTAAGTTAATATTTATAATATTCTAAGTAGTTAACATCCCAAAATAACTCAAACCCCTCGTAGTTATCTAAAATTTCCGTAATCTAACTCAGCGATTTCTATCAATTTTGGTTTGATAGAAATCGTTGGGAATATCCAGAAAATTGAGCACTCGAGCCTTTTCTCGTGTCCATCGATTTAGCCAACGATTTAGTGCCTCTCAGGAATCGCTGAGAATCGTTGGTTCATAATTTCAGTTCTTCTTTGCTTTCTTAGTGATAATTCTTCATATACTTCTTCCCACTTGATTAATTTCTTCATAATCTTTCATTTTTCGTTCATTTCTTCATATTCTCCATGTATTAATTGAAATATAAAAACAAGAGAAAATCACGTGTAATATAGCCTTTTACATCTAAAATCATCCTAAAATTTACTATAAAACATGTCTAATTATTGACTTGTCATATATATGGAATTGTTGTCGTTGTTATTGTAGTTGTTGTCGATTTAGCTTTTGTGGTGTTGTTTAAAAAAATAAAAAATAGTAATTTTTTAGTATTTCGAAGAAACGATTTCGTCTCTAGGGGAGGAACTTCGCACGTATGCAAGTCTTAGGCTGGACCGGGCCAAGCCCAATCGAGTTGGGCCGAACTAGGCTCGATTCAGGGGGGCCAATCCCCTATTTATTATTACAAATTTATAAAAACTAATTTAAATACGATTTTAAATGAAATAAATTACAAAAAATAAATATAACTTATAAAAAAAATTCGAAAAAATCAGAAAAATATGGGAAATTGTAAAAAAGTTAGGAGACTAGGTTTTGAGACTTTTTGGGGTTTTGCACTAGGTGTGTAACATGTCAAACGTGCTACCACTGATATTTGGACTAAAAATCTTTATTTTTTATTTTTACATTATAACCTAATTAATTTGACTCTAAAATATTTAAAATAGTACATTTGGTCATCAGTGACTTATGAGACTACAGTCGGGTGTTGGTTGCGCATTTTGAGGCGTTAGCGAGGCATTTCGGATGGGTATTTTGCAATTGTTTAAGGTAAGTAAACCCACGAGAAATGCATATTAGGATTTATTATTCTCGCCACTATTTTATCTTCTCTTTATTTTGTGATGTTTGCTATACCATGTTGTTTGGTTGTCCACTCCCATGAGTGTTTATTTGTCGAAGTGGTCGGACATGACACAAACTCATACCCTAGGGCTCGCTACCCCGCGTCGTTAGAGTAGTTTCCTATGATGGGGCTACGCGAAGTTATTCTTCTGCGAGACCTGCAAGGATGAGAGATGACTGGCGAAGGCATAAGTCTTCGTCAGGGGATTCCTCTCAAGAGATGTTTGGACGGGGTTTTCTATTCAAGGGTTCCTTCTATTTTGACTGTGAGATGTTTGGCGGTGTTTACCACCATGTGTTCCTCTCGGTCCAGCAAGATGATTCCCAAATGTGGACCAGGGCTTCTATCATGTCATACTCGTGTTCGTTTTGATCTACCACGACTTATTTTCATGCAATCTTTCTAAATTATGTCTTTATTTATGTTGCATGATTTGTAGCCATTTTTATTGTTTTATTCTTAGGTACTAACTGACTTTCTCTCTGATTTACTCACTGTCATTTGTTACTTTTTTATGACAAATTACAGATCATACGATGAGCCGAGGGCAAGGAGGTGTTAGGCGACTACCTTTGAGTTAGGAAAACCCTATCAGCTTTTGACGTATGTGTTTATATATATTTATTTATTACTTTTCATGGGTTTTGGTAGGATTTATGTACTTCATACATGTATATGGCTATTTTTGTACTTTTGTTGCTTCTATGATGATATACATATGTTAGGTTTTCGCTTTTTGGGTTGCAAATTACTTATTTTATATATTTTGTGTATGTACTTGAGACTTCCGCCAAATAAATTAACTTATAATGAACTAATTAATCTTAAAATGATACTCAACTTGGTGAATTTCTTGTAAATGGTTAAAATGCATGAAAAACGCTAAGTTAATGCGAATAAGACACTGCTAAAGGTTAAGGTCACGGGCCGTCAAGAATAAGTGTGGAGTGATGTGGTGGGCTTGCTGACGTGTCCGACGACGTGGCGGTGCCCGGTTTGCCACGGAGCTTGGGGACGCAACACGACTAAAAGTAGTGTCCGGACTCATACCTGTTTATGAAATGAACACATCTTTTTGTCCATACTTGTATGTTTATGAACATAAGAAACCCCTTTTGTCCAAACCCATTTGTTGATATATTTAATATATTTTTTCTTAATTATAACATGTCACCATATTTTGACAAAAAAATATGCCACCATGCATTTAATTAATTACTACAAGAAACAAATTATACATTCTAAATTATAGTGTTAAAAGCTCATACATTAATTAAAAATAACATAATCATTATTTGAAACTCAATACAAAAATTATGAAAAGTTTCCAACATGCAAGGCACCGCAAGGTTAATTTCGTAGATGTAATCCAACTTTAAAGTTTGTCACACTTTGATAACTAAACATAAGTTTGTACCAAAAATAATCATCCGACTTTGTTTATTGTTTCATACTTCAACCATACTTTGATAATTAATTTAATTATATGTGAAATTGAGAAATTTGCCCTTGCTCTTTAAAGATTAAGATAGAGTTGGGTTTGGATTGATTAGGGCAGAATTGGAGGGAAGGGAAGAGAGGTTGCAATGCTTGGAGATGGTGGAAATGGGGGGAAGGTAAGAAGAACCGAGTAACGGTAAAGATAGGGTAAGGGATGCAAGCTGGGACGAGACAAAGAGGACAGTTGTTCTTGATGATCGATTTTTGGTGATGGAGATACTCTGCGATAGTGCGAGAGGAGTCGGGGGAGTGGGCGAAATTGTGGCGAGAGTTGTACTTTCAGTAGATGTCGAGGAATAGGAAGAAGGAGAATTGGAGGAATGTGAGGAGGGGTTTCAGGAGGGTCCTTGAGACGAATGTTAGATTGTTTTGGGATGGGGCGGAGGAATGGGAGGGTCAAGAGTACAAGCATCGTGGCCTCTGTGGTTGCGGCGTAGGAGAGGGCCACCCACTCTAGGACCATTGAAATAGATTGATTGATTGATCGATTCGAGAATATTTTGGATTTTGGAATTGAAGTGGTGGTGTTGTGTGATATGGTGTGGAATTTACCCCATTTATGTCATCACCTTGCTCTTCCTACTCTTTTCCTCCACTTCCACCACCTTCAAAGCAACTTGCCCTCTCCTTCTATCCCTCCTCAAATTCTGCCGCCTCAATCAATCCAAACCCAATCTCTCTCTCTCTCTCTCTCTCTCTCTCTCTCTCTCTCTCTCTCTCAAGAGTAAGGGCAAATTCATTACATAATTAAATTAATTATAAAAATGTGGTTGGAGTGGCTTTAGTAAAATAATTAACAAAGTTGAGTGGTTTTTCTTGGTACAAACTTAAGTTTAGTTACCAAAGTGTTACGATTAACACAAGCACCCTATAACCATTACTTTTATGAATTAACTAGTCGATTTCTTGCGCTCTGTGCAAGAGTTATTAAAATTTTATGATAAAGTTAATAAATTAATTTACATGAATATATTGTAATATTTTTTACAATTAAAATTATAATTCACAATAATCAACCCATATTTCTTAGAAAAAAACATACAATAGAGGGTTAAAAAAACATTTATTTATAAATCATTGAAGTAACCATTTATTAACAAAAAAAGAAAGAATTCGAATGAACTTAATTGTTATTTCAGTGCCCTAAACAGTATATATAAATAATATTGCGGTAACCAAATTGATGGTGTAAGATTCGAAATAAAGACTTAATGCATTGATGAATAATGAGGGATTAATATATCTTAAAACAATAAATAACACAAATATATAAATATCTATTTTTCCCTTTTCAAAAACATGGAGGGATGAATATATCTTAAAATAATAAATAACACAAATATATAAATATCTTAAAATAGAAAAAATAAAAATAAGTACCCATATAGCCATCTCGCTCCTTCAACTTTTATATATCTATACTATATATAATGCAAATCCTTCTTGCCATCCTATTAGTCCAAAATTTATCATAATTCCAAGAATGCCTTCAAATGCATTTTTTAATTCGCTCAACTTTAAAAAGTAAATAATGAGGACATTTTTGAAAAAAAAAATAAAACTTATGTTTAGTTAGTTTTCAAAACGGAAGTCTATTTTACTTTTCCTTATTTTACTCCACTTTTTTCTCAATCCAATTAAAACATAGTTTCAAATTGTTCCAATAAAAACTACATATTCAAAATACATCCAATTAAACAGTTCAATTCCTATTTCAATGCCTCATATATAAAGCATTCTTTTTTCATGCCTCACGTGACTGTTGACTAGTATATATAGATAGATGGCTATATGGGTTTTTTATTTTTATTTTTTTGGTTCGACTTGGAAACATTTGAGGGCCGTTAAGGGCACCCCACCTTTTAATGAAGGCGCCCAGTTAATGTGGGCACAAACCAATTTACCTGGGGCACCCAAAAATTAGACCCGAAATACCCAAAATACCCCTCGTGGAAATCCCTGAGCACCCCACCACCCCCACCACCACCTTCACCGAACTGTTGTGAAAGAACCCATTTGCTTTGAACCGACCAGTGAGAGGAATCCCCGAAATCGTGTTTCCCGTGTCTCGCCTTGTGTTTCTCCTTCGTTGTACGACTTTTTTGCACTTCGTAGGGTCGTGGTGTGAGCCGATTTCGTCTCCAAGTTAGGGTTCGGTTGAAGATCGTCGAACACACATTTTTTGCTCGAAATCGCTCGTTTGAAGGTACGTTTTTAGTATAATTAAGTTACATTTGCTAGAGTAGTTGTAATGTGTGTGTGGTGGTTTGTTCAATAGTTAAAAAAATGGTAATTCGCGGTTCTCGGCCACACAGGCCAGAGACTATGCTAACTGTCTCGGCCAAGCATGGCCGAGACAAAAGCTACATTTTTGGGAACTCGAAGTCTCAGCCACAAAGGCCAGAAGAGTTCACAGTGGCTCGGTTACGCATGGCCGAGAGTACTCTAGTTCTCTCGGCCGAGACATGACGAGAGCTAGAATTAGTGCTAGGTAATGTGGTGTCGGTGGTGTACAACCGAGAATTTGCTCCTACTCTCGGTTGTACACTAGCGAGAGTGTTAGAGTAGGCTCGGTCGTGATTGGACGAGAGCAAGGCGAATTGAAATGGTCAACCCATCTCGGTGGTGCACAACCGAGACCTTTCTATTGGACTCGGTTGTACACTGCCGATATATTGGAGGCATTGTCGGTCATGGGTGACCAAAAATATGGGTTGTTTCACGAACCTACTTGATCGAGACATCAGAAATGGATGAATTTGAACATTGTTTTTGGAAAGAAAATTTGGGTTCTGTTCCATGCGCTTATATGTTGTACTGGTTTCAGGTATGGCTCATCTGAAGGTATCAGTGACTAAGGAGGAGGCTGGTATTGAGGTGCCGAGGCCTAACCGGGGGCGAGGTGGCCGGAGTGTTGGGTTTTGGGGTTCATACGCAGCGGAGATTACAAAACAATTTTAACAAAAATCCCAACAGGATCCGAATCTAATTCCATTAAAAACCTAGGGCACATGCCCCATCACGGAGACCCCCGACAGCATCGTACCGGAAAGAGAAAGAGAAGGAGAATGAGGATGTTAAGGGCAAGGCGAAGGTAGATGGTACTCGTGGAAGGTTACATTTGCACGATGAGGGTTCGACCCTCGATGCTGGGCGACCTGAGGATCTTGTTGTTGCCCGAGGGGAAGAGAAGGGGCATGCATCGGAGTCTAGTAGCAGTGACTCTTCAGAGGCGGGGAACACGACAAAGACAGATCGTAATGTGGGCGGGAGTAGTAGTGGTGGAGTGGCCATAATGAAGAGAGACGAAGTGCCGTTGAAGCGCGTGCTCCATTCCCCGGTGGTCCCATAGACGGGCGTTGTTGAAGAGCTTCAAGGATCATGTGGCGTTATTGATTTGGAGCAATGAGGTAATTTCAATTTCATTGAACGGAGTAACTTAATACTCATGGTTTTAACATACCGACGAGATGTATTTATTTTTTTGCGGGAGCGTCCGTTCTCAAGTGTATCAATCACGGAGCTCGAGATACAAGAATGGGATTCTGATCGTGCCACCCGGACACGGCGGGACTTCGAGGATTATTCGGCGTTCGGGTTGAATACGCGATAGATCGCTTCATATCTGCAAGGCCAACAAGGAGGTGATCTCGCATTTGTGGAGCGGTGGCAGCCGGAGACGAACACATTTCACCTACCTTTTGGTGAAATGTCTATCTCATTAGAGGATGTCAGCTTCCTCCTGAAGATTCCTGTGACGGGCAAAGTGTGGCAGTGGAAAACTTTGCGAGGTACACGGAGGAATCTCGGTCGGACGCGATTAAGATGGTCTCGAACCTACTTGGGGTTAGCGTCGAGGAGGCTGAGGAGAAGGTGAATATTAGCAAGGGGCCCACAGTGCGCAAATGTTGGCTGAAGAGTCGATGATGCCCCAAAGCTAGTTCGAGACCCATAAATTATCCTCCTGTGGAATGCACCGCCCGAGCGTACCTGCTGTACCTGTTGTCCAGCACTCTATTTGCTGATAAGAGTGGGTCTCGGGTAGGGCTGGAAAA
This sequence comes from Stephania cephalantha, assembly GCA_039657325.1. Taxonomy (NCBI): domain Eukaryota; kingdom Viridiplantae; phylum Streptophyta; class Magnoliopsida; order Ranunculales; family Menispermaceae; genus Stephania; species Stephania cephalantha. The sequence goes on along the minus strand of CM077569.1, from coordinate 18,179,964 downwards.
AATACGGGAACGGACGAAAACGGGACTGGACACCCATTTCGAAAATGTTTAAATTTAGTGTCGGTCCGGTCCCGTTTTTAAAACGGCTTTTTTTTTCCGATCCGATCTCGTATGTTTGTAAAACATACGGGACCGGTTTTGCCCGTTTTTTTTTTTAAATATGATTCAATATTTTATTTATCAATTATCTAAAAAAAACCCCTCAACTACAAGTCTACAACTCTCGTGAGGCCGTGAGGCGTGAGGCGTGAGGCGAGAGGGCAGAGGAGCGAGAGGGCGTAAGCGTCACCGGAAGAAAGCAAGCGGTGGCGAGCTGGGCGAGCGTGGCCGTGAGGCGAGGGTGTGACCGTGACCCATGGTCGTGGGGGAGCAAGCAGCGTTGGCGAAGCCGCGAGAAAGCGAAGCAGCCGCTGGGCGAGAAAGGCAGAGAGTAAATTTGGCGTGAGGGCAAAGCAAAGCCATGCTGGCGGCGTGAAGCGAGAAGCAGGTTGTGGTGCACTGTGCGGCTGTGCGAAGCGAGCAGTGGCGTGAGTGAGCGAAGCGGTGTGCGGTGCTGTGCGGCACGGCTTTGTGCGTGAGGGTCGCGACCGTGAGCGGCGTGAGGGCGAGCTGTGCGTGAGAGGCGGACGGAGGGAGATGAGAGTTGAGTGAGGAGATCGGGATTCGGGGACGAGCACGCCGCGTCGCCGTTAGGGTTTGTTTCCTTGTTTTTTGAGTGAGAGAGGAGAACGAGATCGGGTGACTCGATTTCGGGTTGATGAGTAGTACTGTAGTAGGGCTGACATAACATCAAAATTAAGAAAAACTTTAAATACATTTGTGAAATTACTTATATGCCCTTCAAATTAATCACAAACGGGTACCCGTTTTGTTGAAATTTCTGCCCAAACCCGGTCCCGTATTTTAAAACGGACAAAAAAAAATGTCCAGTCCCGTATGTTTTTTACAAAAATTTTGCCCGGTCCCGTTTAAAACGGGTCCGGACACAACCGGACAAACGGGACCGGGCAACTATTGCCAGCCCTAGTCTCGGGTGTCGATCGCGCTGCTGAAGCTTCTTGAGGACTTGGACGACGTAGGAAACTACGCATGGGGTGCGGCTGCGTTGGCCTACTTGTATCGACACTTGGGGTCCGCCACGAGAGTGCAAGTGTCTCAGATTGCTGGCTACCTCACATTGCTTGAGGTTTGTTATAAAAGAGACTTAATTTTCTTTTTGTATTTCAATTAGGCCAACTTGCAATTGTGGACTAACTAACTTCGGCGCATTTGCAGGGATAGGTGTACGACCATTTCAAACTTGGTCTCGCCACACCCAATGCGAAGTACATGGACTACGTGCAACCTCGTGTCTGCAGATGGATTCAAAAGCATGAGACGGTGGCGAATGTAGACAAGCTCGGGGCCATTAGGAGAACCTTGGATAGGTTGCGCCCAAGTGAGGTGAGATGGTTATCCATATCCTCTGATGGTTGATGTTTTAGTAATTATTTTTTGCTAACAATGGTTGTTGCATTTTGATTAGGTCACTTGGGACCCATATGTGAATTTAAGGGAAAACGGAGTTGTGCAAGCGATGGCCTTTTACAAAGTGGGACGATCAAGTACATGGATGTAGTGGAGCCCTACCACCGGAGAGGATTCCGAGACATTTGGGCATGTGCAATCTATACCAGATCCTCCGTACCGTCCATTGGAAGCACACCGAGGCCCATCTGCGAACAAGTACTCCGTCAAGTATGGGTTCCAGCAAGACAATTGGGAGCGATGGAGGAACCATTTGTTGGCTCCTGAAGTTCGGGGCGACAAGGCAGAATTTGAGTTTTTGGCTACACCAGACTACCTGCCTTAGTTCCTCAAAGTGTCTCATCCCGTTATCACCAATCCGAGCATCGAGGACCATGACATGGTCGCCACAACCATCGCAGATAACGAGCTACTTGAGGTATTTATGTGGTTATATAGTTGTATTTTGCATGTCTTATTCATCCCGATATGTTTTACGCTAACACTAACTCGATTATTTCATCAGCGTAATAGGCGTGCGTTGGACGCGGCGTTGCGATGGATGGACCTCCCGCCGGAGTTGTGTACGATCGAGTCTGCGAAGACAATGGCGAGTGACATCGTCAATTTTCTTTCGGGGAGGAGTATAGGTCCCACCACCACGAGTACGACTCCGGCGACCACAATCGGCACAACCGCCACATCCGGCCCTACCGAAGCAGGCCCGAGGCAGTCCCAGCATGGTAGCACTTCCACACACTCCACCCCGGCCACAGCTCAGCCCGCCACGGTCGATGCTCGCCCTACGAAGAGAATGCTTGGGAAGGAGTATCAAAGGAAGAATCTGAAGAAACCAAAGCAATGACCGTTATGCGGAGGCATAGACATTTTTATGACATTTTTATGTCCCAGCATGGGGAACATAGACATTCTTTGAGTTTTATGATGTTTGCGGAGACATTTTTATGACAGTTTCTAATGTGTTATGACAGTTTGTAATGTTTCATGAGTACTTGTTGCCTATTGACTACATGTTGCCTATTGACTACATGTGTTATGACAGTTTGTAATGTTTCATTAGTACTTGTTGCCTATTGACTACATGTGTTATGACAGTTTGTAATGTTACATTGCCTATTGTTGTATTTTGGTCTTATTTTGTTCTAGGATACTTATTTTTTCGATTCGAGGTGTCTCGGTCAAGCGGGACCGACTCTCATGTGGAATTTTCAGATCGAACAACCGACACAAATGCGGGATTCACGGTGTTACCCGCCGAGAATGTCGCGATTCCATTATTTAAATATGTGTCCGTCATCGATGGCCGAAACCTTTCAAATACTGTCGGTGACTCGTCACCGACATCATACGATGGAGTTCGGCCACTGCTCGACGAGATAAGGCGGCGCATTTGGTGAACGTGGAGACCAATTGCTATCGGTCAGATGGTAACGAGACTGTGGAGCAAGTCGCGGTTACTCATGGCCGAGAAGCCATGAGTAAGGTCGCGCATAGGTCGACGAGAAGAGGCAATTTCGGCATTGTGCGACCGAGACTTAACGATAGTTCTCGGTGGTGTATGGCCGACACTGTACCGTATGTCTCGGTCATTCAGGGCCGACACGTCTGTTCCAGCAACAATTTCCAACTAACTTGACAACTAACTTTCCAACTAACTTTACACGAATGAAATCCAGCACGACAATAGCCACGAAAAAGAAAGTAATTATATATCAATGTAGTAGGATAAAATCACTATACAAGAATCAAAATGTACAACAATACCCCAAAGCTGGTACGATATATACCTCATTGTATATCCATACAACTTGACAACTAACTTTCAAAATTGCTAAATGTACAGCCATCAAGAATTCTAGGTACAATTTCAACACTACGGTGTACCTAAATCTACAACGGATATGGTGGCTTCATCAACAGTTGCAATGGGCGCGATGTCTCGAAAGACGAATCCATCACGCCAACCTTTCGCGCAATCCTCAACATACCGGTCCCACGAAGGATATAAGGATGGCAATGGTGCATTCACACGCAACGTCACCTGTCAAAGTGAACAATATAACATAAAGATATTGTCACAACCCCGCTCAGGGGGAAAAAATAACAATTCAACAAAATTCATAGCACTTACCCTAACCCAATGGATATTCCTGTCATTTATCATGGCAATTACAAGTCTGTTGTGCAACAACGACGGTGGAGCACTACGTAGAGGTAGAAATGTGGAGGCACTCCCATGCGAGAGGTTGACAAGAATGACATTGAATGCAGTGGATACTAACAATCCCATGTCTGGAAGTGTCAACCATTCTTTGAAAGATGCACCAACTTGATTCTCTAGGCAATGCACCGCAATCTTGACACTCTCGTAACTCGAGCCTAGCACTTCCCGCCAAAGGTTTTCATGCCCGATAATCTCATCATACATCCTTCTATGAACAATCCTCCACCCGTCTACATCGGCAAGTCGAAGCCCAGACGCAACACACCGATATCCACAATTTCCATCGGCAACCACATCGATAATGCCCTCAACATGTGGCAACCAATCCGGTTTCTACGCAATGACCGTAGGCCATGTTAGTTGCACTTTGCGTGCGTCGACTGGCACGACGCATTTTAGGAACAACTTTACTTTTCTTCTGCATTTTAGAACTGGAGGCCTCCTTCGTGGATAGCACGTACTCAAATCCGCTTGGCAACCGTCTCGTTGAAGAATCGTCATCATCGTGTTTTCTCTTAGAAGACCCTGGTGTCATTCCCTTTGTCTTAATTTTCGCCGGCGGCACAACACCCGGTGTAGACGAAGGACGACTAATCTCCCTGAGCTGCTGAATAATCCTGAGTCGATCGTCCTCATCAGTGCAAGCATGAAACTTTTTCAACACCCGTTGAATCTCATCGTGCACGTTGTACCCAGACGGGTCCACCGGATTCTCAGGTATCATACTCAACTTTCGCTAGTAAACATGAATGTCCTCGAGAGGGATGGGCGACCGAGCAAATATTTGATGGTTTAGCTCATGTGCACAAGGAAGGCCATGTGTGGTGCGTATCTCGCAACCACAACGAGTGGAGTCGTGACCAACATCCTCTCCACGTGTCAATTCATCTCTAATTAGCCTAAGCGCCCGTTGAGAGACATAACCACGCAATCGTCGATACAACTCATCAATGTACTCATGTTAGACCACATTCAAACTTAGCTCAAACGATGCCTTGATATTGTTGTGTTGGATTCTAAGGAGGCCATCAACCACATTCCACAGAGTCTCAAAATTGGCCTGACTGTTCCCAAGGTGTAGCTTCATAATAGAATGCGCAGACTCCACCCTCTGCGTTGTCGTTTCCCCAAAGTGCATAATTCTATTTGTCCAAGCGGAGACAAATTTCTCCTTGTACTTCTTTAACCATGTGTTGTCCAAGTACTCAGTAAGACCCTTGACATTCCCAAACTCACAACGCAGGTCATTCATCCTAACTTCGAATAAGGCCTCCGAGTTGGCATACATCACGCTCGTCCACCTATCCATAAAACGCGCAAAACCATCATTTTCCCCAAACATCTTCTTAGTCTTGGCCAATACTACTTTGTTGATGTGCAAAGAGCAAAGGAGGTGAGACGAGGCCGGAAAAACTTCTTCTATGGCACTAATAAGGGCTAAGTCCCTATCGGTAACAAACACGTCAGGCTTAGGCCACCCATCCAATATGGATCTCAACTTCTCGAGTGCCCAAACATAATTCCCATGACTCTCTGATGATATGAATGCAAACCCAACGGAGAACGTCAAGTGCGTAGAAGTGATGCCAACAATCTCCAACAAAGGCATTCGGTACATATTTGTCTTGTACATGCAATCCATCAAAATTACCGATGAGAAACACCTTATCAACTTTGTTGAGTCGGGATGTGACCAAAATAAGTCGGTGACAACATTCGTAACAGGATGCTTCCTATGCCATGACATCCACTTATTCTTCTCTAATATGTGCAACATTTGTTGCATTTGACTCCTCCCACCCGCATCCTCATTTCAGACTTTTTGTCTTGCATTATATACTGTCCTCATTGTCGATACGTTTCTAACATCTCTTTGCTTCAACGTATTTAGGATGTCTCTTGGCTTCACATTCCCCTTTGTCATTTGCACCACAACTTCCTCGCTCCCCTTATCCAATCTTAGGCAAATGAATGGCCGTCCAAATTTTTTGCGGGCTCGTGATTGTGCCTCCCACATATAACAATGACATACCACAAGGAGTCAGCATTTTCCTTTACGTTGATGAGGAAAGGGCATCCACATTTCTTCGTACCAGTTTGACTCCTCGCCTTTTCCTCTTCTTCATCATTTCTCGATTTCAAAGAAATTTTGGCCGCTTTCCCCTTCCCTACTCTTTGAGACATTCCCCTATATGTCCCATACCTCTCACAGGCAAGTTTCACCATTCCCCTGCGCTTAATGCCCCTGGCATCAGAGTGCTTTGTCACTAGCACAAACATGTTCTCACGGCCTATCATTTGAAGCCATGAAACAGCCGCTTCTCTATAGGGGAATGGCCTACAAGGTGTAAACATGTCCTTGTAGTCTGGAAATAGGGTAGAAACCGACATTACTTACAATACAAACAGTGTAACATTATAATCAACCAAAATGTACAGCACAATCACAACAAAACCCAAAAAAACAGGTTCTCGGTTGTACAAGTCCGATACTTTCTTCAGAGTCTCGCTCACGTACGACCGAGAGTTATTCGAGTACTCTCGGTTGTACCATTCCGTGACCTACGTAAACCTCGGTGGCCCTCTACGACCGAGACATCACCATACATCTCGGCCTCTGCGAGGCCGATACAATCGCGCACATCGACAGAAACTTCGGATAACCGCAAAAAAAAAACACAATAAATTTGTAAAATTACCTCAAGTTAGACCTCCTCTTGCACCGTAGCAGTACAATCCTCCATTATATAGTAGAAACAAGTTCGGATTTGAGGAAATTACCAAACCCTACGTTGACAAAAAATCATCATTTTCACAGTTTTTCACAACTAAACAGTTCTAAAAAACCATCATATGGTTGTCAAACATTGTTACCTCGCTATCGGATGATGTCAATCCGCAAGAATCGATAAACGCTCGACAAACGCAATGTGGCTTTGTGGTACAACCTTGTGGTGGGGTGCCATTTTTCTTTGTCAAAATGATTTGTGGGGTTTGAATCATTATATATACAGGGGCAAAATGGGGTCTTTTCCACCCAATTTTTTTGTAAAAATTTGGAATTTTTACAGGTGGTGGGGTGCCTCTGCTTTTGCGGGAGGGGTTTTTTGGTGCCCTGTAAATTGGTTAGAGGGTATTTTGGGTATTTCAGGTCTATTTTTTGGTGCCCAGTGTAAATTGGTTAGTGCCCACATTAACTGGGTGCATTCATGAAACGGGTGGGGTGCCCTTAGCGGCCCTCAAAATTTGGGTGCCTTCATTAAAAGGTGGGGTGCCCTTAGCGGCCCTCAAACATTTTTGGACCCGCTATCGGAACACACATCTCGATGCAGTATTTTTTTACTAAAAAGGCTAAGCTAGGGTGACGTCCATCGGTGCATCCTTTATGCTGGTCTTGTAATAGTGCGAAGTTTACTTGCCCCTCCGTCTCCAAAACCCATAACCCCTAGAATCTTGTCGCCATCATCAAGGAAGGTTGGTTAGTGAATGAAAGAGATGGAGTCGGAGTCCCGCAGAGAGCTCTACGCTCTGCTCCACCTCTCCCCGAAGCCTCTGACGACGAAATCCGGAAGGCTTACCGCCAGTGGGCTCAAATCTATCACCCGGACAAGTACCAATCTCCACATGTACTACGCTCTCGCTAATTCATTCTCATCGGATTCATTTATTAATTCTTCATCTTCAATTAAATCAGTTAGCAATGTAATGGTGTTCAATCGAGTATTCAATTTATTCTCTCTTTCTTTGCTTTTGCATCAATTGTTTTCCTTTTTTTTGTGGTTTAAACTTTGTGATTCTGTTGAAATTTTATGCAAGATTTGATCTTTTTTTTATGCTTATAACCCTAAACTCATAGTACACGACTACTGTGGAAAAGAATTGGAATCCTCACTCATTGATGGAAACATTAGGAATTACTGCGTCCGATTGGTATAAGGATTTTTGTCTTCGATAATTCCAATGGACTAAACTTTGGCATAACCAATTAGGAAGCATATGAAACCTTACTATATAATATACGGATTAATTTTCTTATTCCATTACTCTCTCGTTGGAAAATCAAAAAACAAATGGGTTTAGTTGAATGAATTCGTTCTGGTTTTCGCTTGGAATATAAGTAGGTATCTTGGTGGGAGGATTTTATTTTAACATGTAGATTAATTTTCAGATGAAGGACACTGCCACTGAAAATTTTCAGAGGATTCGTGAAGCATATGAAATCTTATCGGATGAGCATAAGCGTCAAATATATGACATTTATGGTATGGAAGGCTTAAAATCAGGTTTGGAGCTTGGTACGAAGCTCAACAAAGCAGATGAAATCAAGGAAGAATTTGAAAGATTAAAACGCCAAAAAGAACAAGAAAAGTTTTCGTCTCATGTCAGGCCTTCTGGTACAGTTCTTGCAAATTTGTCTTTGCCGCAATATTTGAATGGTGGTGGAATCATGAGGGGGTATGTCAATCAACAATACAACTAGATGTTCTATTTCTGTTTACCTTTCCTTTTTTCCTATCTATTTTAGCATGACTACACCATTTGAACTTGAAGACCTTTAGATTTTGTTGAGTTACAAAAAAACTCAAGCCTTTGAGTTCAAAGCTATATTGCTCTTTAGTTAGAAAGCTACTGGCTGACTTAGTCCATTAGTCTCTACTGCTAGGAAACATTCGTGATTGTACACATACAACAAAAACACCAGTACGATCCCATTAGTATTAAGATTTTTTGATCAAAACAAGGGGACGGCTGTTATAATTTTAGTGGTCAGAGATTGTGGATCTATTTAGTTTCATGATCAACTAAATTACTAGCTGCGTTTGTGTCCATTACTCATATTTTCTTCTATGGTGTTCAAAATATGTTGCCAGCTCATAGAAATGCCTAATTGTATTACTTTTAGATTAAAAAAACAAATTTTAAATTGGAGAAATAACCGCTTCTTTCATTTTTCATTACTTATCTTACTTAGTTACTATCTGTTTAGTAATGTACAATCATAATGTAACTTATGTCATGACTACTGACTAATTGGCATGCGAGTGTAAAAAGACGGATATTTCATATCGAGAACAAGGAAGCTTAAGAGATCTGAAAGCACATTGCCACTCCTTTTTCCTCCATTTATAGTTGGTGAACATACTCTAACATTGGGTTTAATTTTGTAATTCATTAGAATGGCAATGTCTAGTGAAGTGCATTCACAAATATCAAAGCGAAACACTATTGTCTTTGTTGGTGGAAATTTGGCGTGGATCTGGAAATTTTGGAGGGGAGTAGCAATGCTGCTCTTAGGCGCTGTGTTTCTCTCGGTGCTTCAATGGAGTTCATGGTTTCGTTGGTTTGCAATCACTTATTGGGGCACAAATGACACAAGAATTAATTACATTTTTTTTCTTTTACACTTCATTAAGTTGACTTTACACTTGCCCAACAAGGTCCATGACCTTTCTATTTCCACTTTTCATTTTGTTAGACATTTATCTAGTCATTCAACCGCTACAAGTGGAATTACTCGTATCTTTAAGAGATGGATCTCGCCAACCTTTCTAATGCTTGGACTCGCCAGCTTTCTGAGACATGTAGCGGAAATGTACGTTCTTTACTAACAAAAAACATATGCCATTATTATGTTGTGTATTTTTATATAATTCAAGTATACTTCGCTTGGAACCTTATTGCAACATTTCTATCTTTAGTCATAATTGTGTGAGTCTATGCAACCCCATTATTTTTTTTTCTTTTTTTCTTTTTAAAGTTATGTTGTTAGTTTTTATGAGTGATGGATGGTTCATGAGAAAGCAATATAATAAGGTGGAAGATGAATGCGTTTTGTTATGATCAATATGATAAGGTGGAAGATGAATGTGTGAGTCTATGCAACCACATCATTTTTTTTTTCTTTTTTTTTTCTTTTTATAGTTATGTTGTTAGTTTTTATGAGTGATGGATGGTTCATGAGAAAGCAATATAATAAGGTGGAAGATGAATGCGTTTTGTTATGATCAAAGTTTGAACTTGGTCTACTTACAAGTGACAACAACTCTCTAATTTTTTTTCTAAAGCTAGGAAATCAAAATTGTTCATAGTAATCATTCATTCATTCACATAGAGATGTTGTAGTTTTCGGACCGAAAGTGTTATTTAGTTATTTAGGCTAATTTGATCATCAAACTATAGTTCGTTGATAGGATAATGCTTGTGTCTATGAGACTATTTCAAATTTTGATTGACATTTTTGTACGATGATAATTTTATTCTATTTCAAATTAGTAACAAATATGTAGGTTGGTTTCATAAAAAATTTTGCTACTAATGTATCGGTGCATATAAATTAATTTTAGAAATGTTATCAATGATACTTAACTATTCTTGTTCAAGTCGTGCACTAGAATATACAAAATTTATTTTTATCTTGAGAGAATTTCTAAACGATGAGAGGCTTTGAATCCTTTGATGGAGTTTTGCATAATGTTATACTTCTTTGGTCTTTCTTTTGCTCTTTGGTATTAATAGTAATAGAAGCAGACACACACACAAAACACACACACACACACACACACACACACACACACACACACACACACACACACACACACACACACACGTATTTGAGAATTTACAAGTTCTTCTTCCTATGTATTAACAATTTATATGTTACCCATATTCATTATTTCACTGTCAGATTCTTGTCGTATAATTTGGTATATATTATTCAAAACATCTTTTCCTTTTTATGGACCCAATCGCATCGTAAATTTTAATCAATTGGATTATTGTTGGCGGAGAATATTTTATGTTAAATATTGAAAATAATGTAACTTTTCGAAAATCTATCATTTTAACATTTTTCATTATTTTCTATAGTTTCCATTGTTTATTATTGTTCATTATTCTTTTCTATTGTTTTCTTCCCATTGTTTTTGTTCCAATTCAAATGAGGTATCTTATTCAATACTATATTTACGTATTTTGACTTGTAAATATTTTGTGCATTATGCTTAGGTGGATGTGTGGTAAAACTCGTAAAGATAGAATAAGAAATATTAAAATTCAAAGAAGAGCAGGAGTAGCACCAATTGACACAAAGATTAGGGAAGGAGGTTGCGGTGGTTTGGTCACCCGCAAAGACGGCCTACAAATGCCCTCCACTAGAAAACTTGACTCAATAGAATCGAAGAAATTCGACAAAGTAGGAGTAGACCGAAGTTAACTTGGGAAACATTAATTAGGAGGGATTTGAATTATTTGGAAAGCTCACCATCAATTGCACTAAATCGAGCACAATGGAAGAGTTTGATCCATGTAGCCGACCCCAATTAATTTGGGACTAAGGCTCGTTGTGAAGCATGGTTCTTGATTGATATATCTTTATTATTAACCCTTGTTCGAATTGGTTGTGAAGTTATGTATTTTAGACAGATACTTCTTCCTTTTCCTTGTAAGGTCTTATATTGTGCACGGTATTGATTATTTGACGTAGTTTTCCTTTTCCTTTCTAGAAGTGTGGTAAAACTCGTAAAGATAGAATAAGAAATATAAAAATTTAAAGACAAGTAGGAGCAAAGACCAATTGACACAAAGATTAGGGAAGGGCGGTTAAGGTGGTTTGGTCACTGCCAAGACGCCTACAAATGCCCCACTAAAAACTTGACTCAATTAGAAACCGAAGAAATTTGACGAAGTAGCGGTAGGAGACCGAAGTTAACTTGGGAAACATTAATTAGAAGGGATTTGAATGGTTTGGAAAGCTCACCATCAATTGCATTAAATCAAGCACAATGGAAGAGTTTGATCCATGTAGCCGACCCCAATTAATTTAGGACTAACGCTTGTTGTGAAGCATGGTTCTTGATTGATATGTCTTTATTATTAACCCTTGTTCGCATTGGTTGTGAACTTATGTATCTTAGACTGGTACTTCTCCTTTTTCCTTGTAAGACCTTTTATTGTGCACGATATTGATTATTCGAAGTCATTTTCCTTTTCCTTTTCCTTTCTAGATACAACTTGCTTTAGGTGTAGAATCATCTATTCTTTGTAGGATGGCAAAAGAAAGATGAAAAGACATCTACGCATTGGAGAACTTAAGGTATTCTAACGCATTTGAAATTAAGACTTGAAAGGATTATATTATATTTTCTTTAAACATTTGATTAGTGAATGATTTTCTTTTATCATTTATTTCTTAAATGATTCTTTTGCCTGCTATGTTGCAAAGTTGAATGAGACTGAATTAAGCTTGAGCATTCCATCAATGACAAGAAATGTTGTCTTAATGAGAAAATACTATTTATAGAGTTTACCATGTCATGAGAGCGTTGTGTAATTGGTGAAACCCGAGTAGTTATGTTTACGTTATCAACATCTGCAATATATACTCATATTGAATGAGCATTAGACTTATTGATGTGGTTAGCATTCTGGATAGTTTGGCCTTCTTCAAAATCTGGAATTGACAGTGATGTTTTTTTCTTTTTTTTGGATGTGTCAAAAATGAGTAGATCCGAACAAATGCTTATTTGGACTCAAGACATGACCCATGTGCTTGTGAAAAGAAAAACCATAGGATATATGTCGAAGAGTGTTATGTCCATCTTTTGTAGTGATGAAAATTGTTCGGAATTTGAGTTGTACATGGTCCTCCTTGACACCTAGTAACTCACTCTAGTCAATTAACCTTTCTAGAGAACAATTGAAGGCTTTTGTTGCTCATGCATTCATCACTACCAAACCAGGATATATGACACGTGTTGGATGGTCATTCACAAACAATTTATATCCATAGAGGTATTTGAAGTCGCTATGAGCAAATGAGGTATCTTAAGAATTTGGGATGTACTCTTTGTGTTTCCGTTCGACCTTTGCCATTCCTCGTACAAGTGTCAACAATTTGATCTAACCTTCTTCAAGGGAATAGTTCACTTCCCTGAAGCACGTATCCTCTACCAAAGTGCACACAATTGTGTCCAATCAAGTCATTGTGGAGGGAATACCTTGAATATCATGGCCTTGGAATCACCCTTGCCACTGGTCTACTCATAAGAATATTTTCATCCTTAGAGCATCTCCAATGGTAATGTGGATTTAGAGCATGGATTGGTGCCTTGTCATGGATGTGGGGAGGATGTCTATTCTATGTGGCATTAGATAGACATTCAAATTCCAAAATGATCTCCATTGGTAATGTGGATTTAGACTATAGATTGTGACTTTTTTGACTTTCTATGATGTGACAATAGACATTGTGGTAGACACCCTCCACTTTGATTCCTTGCCACATCAGCTAGACATTGACAAGCCATGGTCCCATTAGAGAGCATTTTTTGGGTTGGATGTGGATTGTGTCCTAGGTGGATCCTTTTTCACCCCAATCCATGGTCCCATTGGAGATGCTCTTAGCATCTCTTGCTTTAATTATTATTTTTTTCATCTTGGATTTAATCTTCATTATGCTTTGCATCAACCAATGGCATACATTCTCTTGCAATGAATTCAACCTATGCAAGTTTGCTGCTTATCATGCAAATTTTGTAGCAAACTAGCAATTCAATGGGCAAAAAATATTCCACATTTGGATGTGGATGGCCCCAATCTCAATATTGTCAAGTTATTGAATAGATTGGAGTGGAAGAGTTTGATCAATGTAGCCGACTCCAAGTCTCCAACTAATTGGGTATTGTTGTTGTTGTTCGTTGATCGTTGTTAACACCCTGATCTCAATACCGCATGTTTACTGATGCAGATAGGGTTTGAAGTATGGATGCGTATCACGAGGTTGATGCATGGTGAAAGTGGGTTGCTATCACCTTGCACACATGATACACATCCATGCTTCGAACCCTATCTCGCACCATTTACCCTCTTTTAAAGACTCCAAGAATGTTGCTTAGATATATGCATTGCTTGTGAATTTAAGTGTCTCCCAACAATAAACTCTTTAAAATTAGGGTGTTGACTAGTAACACTCAAACCGGAAATTTTAACTTACAACAACATTCCCAAGGACCTCCTAAAGGTCAATTTGGTTTCGAACTTACTCAATTCCATGCAATTATATTTATGTTCATGCGTAGTTGGTTGATTCTACATTTTTCTCGCCATGTCTCAATCCTATTATCTTGAATTTTCTTCAGTTTGGGATCGGCTCATTTGGAGCTTCAGCTCATTATACTCGTAAAATCTCGCAAAAATCTCATGGTCGAGTTGTCGCGACTTGGAAGGTGCGTGTGAATTGTATCTACTATATATGATATGTTTCTTGACTTAAATATTTCAGTTTACTTTAACTTTTTCCACTTGCATCTTGGTTGAGGTGCATTGTAGTTTTATCTAAATGCTCGGCTTTTTCCACAATAAATATGGGGTTATTTTGCTAGATAAGGACGAGAAACGTTACCCATGCTTGATATGATTTTTGATTGATCAAATTTGATCTCTGTTTTAATTGTTTGGATATATCATATTTAATCTTTGTTTAAGTATTTTATTACCATCCTACTAATACAAGTGCATGTTTAACTGGGAGGCTTAGTGCCTCGTGGCCCATAGAGAAAGAGTCGATCAACTTTGGTCAGGTCAGTCGATGCCCTAGTTAAGAGCCTAATTGGTGTGAATTTCCACTTTGCCCTGTTTCAAGTACTTTGGCGAGTTAGAGTGACAAACAACGCAATCTGAGGCGAATTTGTGGCTGCTGAAGCTCAATTGCAAAATCGATCGCTGTGTCGATCAATGATGATTGTGGGGGAGCTCGACGACTGAGGCAGACTAATGCTCCAACGCCACACATCTAGGGACTCATCTACGTGACACACAGGCTCATAATGCGTTGGTTCGTTCTTCATCTCTCCACGCAATTGCGCATCTCAAGGCCTTATCCAAGCGATCCTTGAAGTGAAAATTTCACCCCTCCTCTTCTCTAATCTATTCTCTGGGCATGTCTCGAGGCAAATTTGAGAGCTCGTGTTCTTCACTAAATTCTCTTAAGGACTTGGCCAAATTTCTTGCAATTTCTTCAACTTAAGCACTCACATTCTTTTGCACATCAACCAATCGACACCATATGTGACGACCCTCACCCGATCTAGGGTAAGGTTTGCGCCAAGACCGCCTCCTAAACCCAATAACCAAATTGTGCTCAAGCAAGCGGTCTGGCTTGCCTAAAACAACATGCGGAATAGCATAACAAGTTCATATGGACTAGAAGTGCGGAATAAAGTAAACACGAGCCATATGACTAACCATGAAACTATATGTGGGTTCTCAAGTCCTAAATTGATTTAGGGTCATTCAATCACTAACAAAAAGTTCAAACTAAAGGAAAATGAGGTTCTATCTACTTGAAAAGACCCATTTTAATACAACTCAAGTTCAATAGTTTCAAAAACAAATAAATAGAATAATACAATGCAAGGCTCACAATGCAAGAGAAGACTTCAAGTGGGTGCCTTTCCCTTGTCCTGAGCTAAGACAGATGTGGATGTACCTGAAGCGAATGTGGATGCACCTGAAGCGAATGTGGATGCACCTGAAGAGTAAGTGGGGTGAGCTAAAATGGACAACATGACTCAATAAACGGAAAATCCGCTCCACCATCAAGTATGCAAGTATTACTTAATAAACATGCAATAACTAACATGAAGTTGAAATCAAATCGATAAGCATTAAGTTCAAGCATGAAACCAAGTCTCATATTCATGACAAGTAAGGAATAATTAACATGTGGCATTAAAACAAGATTCATAAGTCATTAAACAATAGCATAAATGTCAAATTTGCAAAATCATAATTAAAACATATTTATCATGCAAAGGGGTTCACAAGAGATATATCATAAAGGAATAATAATAAATATAAGTCGTTGTTACATTCAATGCACGCTAGCTTTTGGCGAGAACCTGGTGACCAAATCCCTCACTCTTGAAATGATGCGAACCATTAGTAGACACAATGGCCGTTGTGCCTTCTAACTAGTCCTATCAAAACACTAGTAAGTTCTTCCAAAGCCATCACCGAATGTGACCACTTGTGAATTTGATATTTCATGGTGCAGACCACTCTCTTTTTGGTGGGATCATAGCCACACCACTGCAATTTGTGGCGCGGATCACTCTCTTTTGGTGGGCACACTGCCACACCACCGCTATTCGTGGCGCGGACCACTCTCTTTTGATGGACATATTGCCACATCACTGCTTTTGATTGAATAACACAAGTGTTCATATCACATACATTCCTATAGATGAGTAAATTCATGCCAATAGCAAGATGCAACCCTTTGTCCCAAGTCTTTAGTTCAAATCATGAATCCTAAATTAACTAATAACATGCCATAATTGATAATGGAGCAAGCTCCCCACTTACTTCGACTCGTCGCGATATCCACTCTCGATCTTTGCATGCTCGATGCTCGATGTGAACTGCCTCGCAAATCTAAACAATTCAAGACACATTCACATCATCGACAAGTCATATATTAATTCCAATTTATATTTAAATTTATTTCGAGGTCCATTAGTATGGCCCCACGGGTCCCACGTCGCTCGGTACGAGGGACGAAGGGGTGGGACCGACCAGTCTCCCTCGGGGACGCGATAGCACGCCTTGTTTGAAGACTACTATTTTCTTTTATTATATATATTATTTTATTATTTGTTTTATTTTTATTTTTTTAAGGTACAGGGGCCAAATTTGGCCCATAAAATCCAATTCAGGGGGTAGGGCCCCTGAAACCTGGTCCAGGGGCCGAATTTGGTTGGGGGTGGCCAGGGGTCAAGATGTCCCTTGGCAGGGTGTCCCTGCCCCTGGACGCCTATGCGTCCAGAAAGGGGGGCACCTTCCCTTGCGTAATGCCCATTCGGCAGTGACCAAGCCATGCATGGAGGGGGGCTTACGGTGGTGACGGTGGGCCCGACACGCATGGGAGGGGGTGGCCAATGAGCCACCCTTTTGTCGAGTCTCATGGTGGGGGTCACATAATTCGGATCGGCCCCCATAGCTAAGGTGTATGTAAGGAAGCCTAAGAGGACTACCGAATCATCTCTGCCTCCAGAAGCTTCGTCGGGCATTGGGCTGGGCCCACTGAATAATTAGCTAGGCGTGTCATGTAAGGGTGTGTAGGTCATGTATGGCACAGTTGGGATGAGTAGGAATTTGTTAGGGTAGCGTGTGTGTGTGTGGACAGTAGGAGTCAGATACTTAAGTAGGGATTGTTCATCTGGAAATGCATCCATTGTACCGTTTACTTGTGACTTAGTTCTGGTGAGTGGAGAGAGTCTCTCCTATTCTGGTGTGTCAACTCTAGCTCATCCCACTGTATTTCTGGTTTGGGTGTTTTCACCCCTATCAATAAATCTATCAAGGCATCGCCCTCGTTTCTCCTCAAGAAGTAGTTAGAACCTTATCATTGGTATCAGAGCACCATTCATGGCTTCGACGACTAAGGTGGACTCGCGTTCGGAGAACATCGAGGCTGAGCTGTCCAAGATTCCGACGATCGAGTCATCCATGGAAGCGTTGCGTGTGGAGTTGCAAAACTAGTTTCGTAGTCGATGCGCCCCTGCGGTGCAAGGGTGGAAGTTCTTCAAGCGGAAAGGACCGATCTCGTGAGATTTGGATCGGCGGAGGAAGTGATGATGGGTGATCTTTCAATTCGGGTTTGCCTCCGTGTAGGGCGGCCCGAGCTACGAAAGATTGAAATGCCGACATGCAATGGTCGAGCCGATCGTGTGGCTAAATGAAGTTTCGAGTTGTATTTCGCTTTGCATGAGATGAGCGAGATCACTAAAATCAAGGCCGCTTGGATCTATCTTGTTGGTCCGCTCGTATTTGGTTACTGATTCGAGGAGCGTACTCAACCTTTTGAGAGTTGGGAGGATTTGAAGGCTCCGTTGGCTCTACGATTCACGGAGGCCGATCCGCTACATCTAGCCCTCTAATTTTTTGCTATCAAGCGGGAGACCTCGCTACGATGAGTACAGTAAAGCGTTTTGAGTTATTGTTGTTGCATCAAGAAGGGCTTTCGGCAAGGCAGAAGATCACAATGTTCATCAATGGACTTAAGGACCGTCTCCGAGTGGAGATGATGGTGGAGCCGCCGTCCACCCGGAAGCGGTGGTGGCTGTGGTCTGTCTGACCGGAGAAAAAATTCAACGAAGGGGATGTCCTTGGGTTCGATTCCGGATCCAGCTCCAAGATCCAACGGGTTCGATAGGCTCGACTACTAAGTCCGACTCCGGTCCAGCTGGGTGGGTGACTCACACGGTGTTAAGCCCAGGGCGTGATCGGGGTGCGACCCAAGGGAAATTGGGTCCCGTTGTTGGCCCAACCACAAAATTAAGTCCAATCTCGTCATTTTCATCTAGCCCAATTTCATCTCGCAGTTGTTACGCCTAGTGTATCACCTTCCAAGCCCAGGCGTCTTATTGAAGTTGAAGCCAACAGCGTAGGAAACAGGGGTTGTGTTACCGGAGTGAGGATAAATGGTTCATTGGACATCGTTGTGCCAAGAAGGTCGCTACTAGTCGGTAATGACCTAGACGACGACCCAGGGAAGCTAGCCTAGAGAGTTTAGACGAACCACAGAGATGATGACATTGGAACTTTCCTCCAATGCCTTGGAAGGGTCTCTTGACCCGTACACCATTAAAGTGATGTTCGGGCACCGAGGCGGTTATCTTGATCAATTGCGTGGGCATCACACGACTTCATTTCCCCGACCTTAGTTCAGACCTTGAATTTTCCCTTGTCACCTTCCCCTGCTTGGGGGAATGTTCATGGGGGGAAGCACTCGCTTGCCGAGAGAGGGCGTTTGCATGGACCTCACGGTGGAGTTCTAAAGGTATAGGATCACTACTGATTTGTATCCAATAGGTATGAGACGTTCTGATTTGATTTTGGGCATGACTTGGCTTAAGTCAATCAGGGTTACTACAGCTGATTGGCTTAATCTTTCAGTGACATTCCTCTATAAAGGGAGCTGGATCACGGTATCGAGGGATCATACACTGCATCGTGCCCTCGTGTCTTGCAAGACTATTCATCTCTCGCTTGAGTTTGGGTTGGAGTGTTTCTTTATAGAATGTTGTTTTGTGGTGCATACTTCCTCAATCGACCCCCTTGTAGTGGCATATGTTTGTATACAAGAAGTGTTAGATTCGTTCTCTCCCTTTTCAATCGCCCACTTCTCTTCCGCCTCGGCGTGATTGTGATCATGCCATTGTTCTCCAGAGAGGTGTTAATCCAAAGTGCGTGTCCGCCCTACCGTCACATCTATATTCAAAAGACCGAGATCAAGAAGATGGTCGAAGAAATGTTGGATTCGGCATCATTCAGCCAAGCAATAGCCCCTTTTTGAGCTAAAAGGAAGGATGGCAGTGGAGGTTTTGTGTGGACTATCAGCGCTAAATAAGGTGTCGTCCTCGATTGGTTTACCATTCCGAATATCGACGAGCTCTTGGACGAGTTACATGGGGCGTGCATTTTCTCAAAACTCGATTTGCGTTCGGGGTACCATCAAATCTGTGTTCAACCTAGTGATGTGCATAAGATCGCCTTTCGTACCCTCGATGGCCACTATGAGTTCTTGTTCATGCCCTTCGGACTGTCTAACACTCTGGCAACCTTCCTGTCTTTGATGAACAAAATATTCAAGGGTCTTATCTGCCGCTGTGTGTTGGTCTTCTTTAATGACATTTTGGTGTATAACACTTTCACTTCAGGACCACTGTGTTCATCTTCGCCAAGTGCTCTCTATCCTTAAGCTCCATTCCCTTTTTGTTAACTTGAAGAAATGTTGTTTTGATAGGACCAGTCTTGAATACTTGAGCCATATCATCTCGGGTGAGGGTGTTCAAGCTGACTTCGAGAAGGTGCGCGCTATGGATGCCTGACCCCTGCCATCTTCTCCGAAGGAACTTCGAGGCTTCTTGTGGTTGACGGGTTACTATCGATGGTTTGTCCGGGATTATGGGAAATTGGTTGCTCTATTAACACATCTGTTGCACAAGGATTCCTTCACTTGGTCCGACGAGGCAACCTGGGATGTTTCTCAGCTAAAACACGCCATGAAAGAGGTCCCAGTACTCGCACTTCTAGACTTCAATGGCCTTTTTGTTATCGAAACAGAGGCTTCGGGTACAGGAGCAAAGTGTTTTCTCAGTATGATCGACCAATCGCTTTTTTCAGCCAAGCTCTTTCGACACTGCTCGCTCGAAGTCGACTTACGAAAGGGAACTCATGGCCACCGTGTTAGCAATTCAAAATGGCGGCATTATGTGTTAGGGCGTAAGTTTTTGGTTCGCATGGATTAATGTTGGTACGCAGTGGAAAATTCAAAACAATTTTGAAAAACCCCAACATGATAGAAAATAAGTTCTATTAAACTAGATCTACAAAAGTAAACCTTACGTGAATCCGTGATTTCTTTCTCCGATCGTTCGATTTCCGAGACGTTCAAGTGCGCGTCCTCTATCAGAAATCCACACACGAATGGTGATAACAATTTGGGGTGCTAGCCCCAAGAGAGATAGAATACGTTTTTCTTTTCTCTCCCAAAATCTAGAGAACTTGAAATTTGTAAAAACGAAAATCTTATTTCGTTTTAGTGGTTTCAAGCTCTATTTATATGTGTAGATAAGCCCTCACTTAAAATCTTATTCGTAATACAACTATTGTATTTAGTTAGTTTAAGCAAATTACACATACGCCCCTATTAATATGTAATCATATAACTAATCGTTATGATTTTTATGTTATGAATTTTATCATATAAAATTCATTAACTGACCAATTGAAATTACGCAAAGCCATTCTTTGTGTGCGACCCAATAGGTTAATGCGACGTTGGCAGTGAACAAATCCATTTTGGTACACAAGTTATAAGCGGTCTAGCAAGGCATTATGACTACCCAAGTAGCATGAATATCAAAATCGATACAAACTAATAAATAACATATATCATATCCTTTTGCCATGCGATATCCATTGATTAAACATAAGGCATGTAAAGTCACCCTTAATGTTCAATCGTACTAGTCTCGATCTTTATACGAGAGTGACAAATTCTATCTTGATTACACACCTTCACATATTATTCACGTGGTAACCAATCACAATCTTTATAATCGTCCTAAAAGACAACGTTTAATTGTGTCAAATTACCATGTTCCTAATATTTAAGTCTATGGTAATCTCAAGTTGAAGGACTAAATGATATTCCTATCACGAGTAACACCTAAGATTTAATTTATGTGGTGTTCTCATAGCGGCCTCGGCCCAAGTATCTTGTTCCCTAACAAGTACTCATGATCTCAATTTGTATCCTTATACACATGATCTTCACATGACCATCAATCATGATTCACACTAAACTTAATTCATTATAGTTCCCAATATAATGACCGATTAGGGACATTTATGATAATTCAACAAATACCTATGGTTCTTATTATAAGGTAAACATGCAATCACTTATAATAAAACAACAAACGAAAACCTCTATTTTATTAACTAAAATTATAAAATAAACAATGTTTGTATATTGACATAGGGCACATGTCCCAACAATTAGCGCAACCTCAAATTCCTTCTTGAACAGCATGAAGTTGCCCTCAAAATATCAGCGTTGGCTCATTAAATTGTTAGGGTTTTCCTTCGACATTCAATACTGCCCCGAAGTGGCGAATGTCGCAGCTGATGCTCTCTCTCGGTTTCCTTTTCCATTTGTACTCCTCTCTGCCTTCGTCACCTCATTTGCCGATATGGTCGTCATCGAGGCAGAATCCTTGCTTGATTAAGTGTTGACCGTCGTCCGAATGCCTTGTCAATCGGAAAGGAATACAAACCAGTTGGGCGCCGGTTCGTGGCCAACTCCGTTTCGTAATCGCTTGATCCTATCGCCTCCTCACTTGAAGAACACCTCGCTCTCGTAGTTTCACACAAGCCCTATTCAGTGGGGATTTTTGAAGACGTACAAGCGTCTTGGGCCCGAGTTTTCTTGGATTGGTATGCGTTTGGATGTTAAGCACTTTGTGGCTTCATGCAATGTGTGCAAAAGGAACAAGTACAAAACACCGTCGCCAGGAGGTTTACTCCAACCTCTGCTTATCCCCAACGCTATTTGGGAGGATATTTCGATGGATTTCATCAACAGATTGCCGGCGCCCCGTGGGTTTACCTCCATCTTTGTCATCGTGGATACAACAACAACAACAACAACATAGCCTCGACCCCAAATTGACAGGGGCCTCGCCTACATGGATCAAACTTTTCCATTGTGCTCGATTAAGTGCAATTGATGGTGAGATTTCCAAACCATTCAAATCCCTCCTAATTAATGCATCCCATGTTAACTTTGGTCTGCCCCTACCTCGTCGAATTTCTACAGTTTCTATTGAGTCAAGTTTTCTAGTTGGGGCATTTGTAGGCCGTCTTTGCAGGTGACCAAACCACCGCAACCGCCCTTCTCTAATCTTTGTATCAATTGGTGCTACTCCTACTTGTCTTTGAATTTCTATATTTCTTATTCTATCTTTACGAGTTTTACCACACATCCACCTAAGCATCCTCATTTTCGCTACGTTCATTTTATGTAATTGTCGTTGCTTTACCGCCCAACATTCACTTTCATAGAGCATAGCTGGCCTAATTGCGGTCCTATAAAATTTTCCTTTTAACTTAGTAGGAACATTTCGATCACAAATCACCCCTGTTGCACTCCGCCATTTCTTCCATCCAGCTTGAATTCTGTGTGACATCATTCTCAATGTTACCATCATTTTGTATGATTGATCCTAGGTACCTAAAGTGGTTTACCTTAGGAACTTTTACTTCCCCTAATTTTACCACTCCGTCATCTCGACGTCTAGTGTTTCTAAACTCACAAGTGCATGTATTCGGTTTTCGTCCTACTCAACTTAAAGCCTTTAGATTCTAATGTATTCCTCCGTAGTTCTAATTTCCTATTCACTCCATCTTTAGTTTCATCCACTAAGACAATATCATCTCGCAAATAGCATACACCATGGTATATCCTCTTGAATATGTCTAGTTAGTTCATCTATAACTAAAGTAAATAGATATGGGCTTAAAGCCGATCCTTGATGTAGTCCTATCGTAATGGGAAATTCTTTTGTAGCTCCTCCAAATGTTTTTATACTCGTTATTACTCCATCATACATATCCTTAATAGTGTCTATGTATCTAGCATGCACTCTTTTTCTTCTAGAACCCACCAAAGAACATCTCTAGGGACCCTATCATATGCTTTTTCTAAATCTACGAATACCATATGAAGATCTCTTTTCTTTTCTCTATATTTTTCTAACAATCGTCTTAAAAGGAAAATCGCCTCCATAGTTGACCTCCTGCATGAAACCAAATTGGTTCTCTCGATAGGCTCAAGTAAATTTGCTCATTTTATATCCCTCAAACATCCTTATTCAAAAAGTTTGTGGCTGAAATTTTTCTTAAAGAGGTGGTCCGTCTACACGGTTTTCCTCAAAGCATTGTGTCGATAGGTATAAGATTTTTCTTAGTTAATTTTGGTCGGAATTGTTCCCTCACCAACACACACAGTTGCGCCATAGTTCGGCGTACCACCCCCAATCTGACGGGCAAACTGAAGTGGTCAACAGCTATGTCGAGACATACCTTTGTTGCTTCATTCATCAGCGCCCTTACGAATGGTCTGCCTGGCTGGATTGGGCTGACTACTATTACAACACCTTGTTTCATACATCCCTCAAGTGTTCCCTTTTAAAATTGTTTATGGGCGTGACCCTCCTCTGCTGGTTTGTTGTTGTGTGACACCCTACTTTGCCTTGCTCGACCTTGCTGCGATGTTGACTAAGCGTGACTTAGCTCTTCGCAAGCTTAAGGACTAATCGTTGTCGGCTCGGGATCGGATGAAACAATATGCCGATCTTCACCGTCGAGAGATCACATTCGCATGGGTGATCAAGCTTACGTGAAGTTACAACCCTACCGCCAACACTCCGTCGCTCGTCGTACTTCCACTAACTCGGCCCCAGATTCTCCGTGGTCCCTTTCAAGCATCCGGAACGCTTTGGGCCCGTGGCATTTAGATTGGACCTTCCCCAGGGTCCGCCATTCATCTGGTCTTCCATGTTTCGCAGCTTCGACGAGTGATCGACTCTTTTACAGTTACCCCTAAGCTTCCCCTTATGCAATTTAATTCACTTACCATTTCCTTGGACCCCGAGAAGGTTCTTGCCTATCGTCATTCGTGGCAGGTGACCCAAAGTATTAATCAAGTGGTGTTCGCACGGACGCCGATGCTACTTGGGAGTTGGTCAAGCACGTGCAATTGTCTTTTCCTTTTTTCCATCTTGAGGACAAGGTGGTTGTCCAAGGGGTGAGTGCTATTACATTCCGGACTCGCCCCCATAACTAAGGTGTTTGTAAGGAAGGCTAAGAGGACTACCGAATCATCTCTCGCCTCCGTAAGCTTCGTCCAAGCACTAGGTCGGGCCCATCGAATAATTAACTAGGCATGTCATGTAAGGGTGTGTAGGTCATGTATGCGTGTGGCACAGCTTGGGATAAGCAGGAGTTTGTTATAGTAGCGTGTGTGTGTGGTCGGTAGGAGTCGAAACTTAAGTAGGGGACTGTTTTGTCTATGCATCGCCTTCATTTCTTCTGGGAAGTAGCTAGAACCTTATCGGGGGCCTCCAAGTGGAAGCCCCTCCTCCTTTGGAATCGGCAGCGGCGGCGGCGATCCGCCACCCTCTCCAGCCGATGACGACTCGCTGTCCTCTTTGGCAACCCCTCTTTTTGCGTCGCGCTCGCGTCGCCCCCCTTTTTTTTCGGGGTTTCTTCAACACTTGTTGACCAATTAAACTCAACGATGGGGTTTTTTTCACCATCAAAGGAGTCAATTCAAGCTTTCAATTGATTTCAACATTAGTAGAGGAGATATGGAAGACGATGATACCTTCAAGTGAGTTTCCTTTAAGTTAGCACCCTAGCAAGCTCTAATATCCCTTTCTCTCCAAGTGTCTTGTTTTTGAACAAAAAGGGACTAGGGCTTATAATAAGATTTATATACTAGGACTAATTCGTGTAGAGTTTACATAATTACCAAATTGCTCCCAAGCTGTGTGTTGGGGTTTTGGGTCGTCATACCATAGCCCATCACGGTCCCGTACGTTTGCCTTAAGATGTGTGCAAGCGCACTTTACGAGGCAAAACACCAAAACGCTTCCAAAACACCCTAATTCTATTCCTCTTTGACCCAACACTACCAAGAACCTTCAAACAACAAAAATGAATATTTTCGAACCAATTTTGGAGGCTTTGGCACATTAAAATATAGTAAATAGACACACAATGAGGCACAATACGGACTTATCTGAAGTGTCGGAGAAATTTTGCAGAATGTATTGGAGGCAATATAAACACCTCAAAAGGGAAATAGTTTGCGTATTGCTTGTTGTATTGTGAAATAATGTTATGTAATTGTAAATCACATGTTTTATTGAAAAGTAATTATTTTAAACACTTGGCTTGTGATTCTTATGCATTACAATTATATAAATTATGTGTATTTTTAACACCTTTAAAGAGGAACTTGAGTTTTTAGCTTTTAGAATGAAATTCTATAAAATTCCATACACTAACAAATTTTTATACAACTTATGGTTGAACTTCCCGAATTATTTTTGAATGTTAAGTGGCTGAATTACAAGGTGAAGTCTTAGTTTTGAACATTGAACATAATAACAATGTTGAGGAGTAGGACAAGTGTTGTCGCCATTGAAGGTTATCTTGTATACATGTTCTTTCTTTAAACATAATAATAACAATGATTTTGAACCAGGCTACATCTCTGGTTAACTTTTTTGAAAAAAATAAAAAATAAAAAAATATAACACAAATAAATTAGCATGCAAACCGCTTTACATTAAACTGCGTAACAAATCAATCGATTACATTTTTGGGAGTAATTTTAATTGTACCTTGCACACACAAATATATAAGCTTCTTTTTAACTTACTACCCACTACATTAGTGCATCCTTTGTAACTACCCATGTACACATAATGTAAGTACCTATTACACATTAATTGTTGAATCATGTGGCTCAAACTTGTAATTTAAGTTGGACTCAAAATTAGTTTCCTACATGAATTCATGCATACACGGTGATTACACATGGGATTAATTAGTAATTGGATTTGATATAGGATACAAACTACGTTAATGTATTGTATTCTTGTTAGGAGTTAATATTTGTATTGGTTTATGTGTACATGCATGTAACACCTTTAAATAGGTGAGTACGATTAAGTGAAAGGACATAGTGGTTGAAATGTTTGTGGAGAGCCGAGTTCGTGTCGTAGCGTACGGGTCTACGAGCGGGTACGCGACACTGTGAGATTGAATCTTGTTGGGGTTTCTATTTGAAGTTTAGATAGATGGGGTTTTTCCTTTGTGTACTAAACTATTGATAGTGGATTGCCTTGTTTCTTGCCCGTGGTTTTTTTTCTCAGATTTTGGGTTTTTCACCTAAATTCTTGTGTTCATATTTTCTTTGTGGTTTGTTTATCTTTGGGTGTATTCGTGTGACTGTGATCTTGGTATTCCTTTCCCTATGGTTTTTTATCTGATTTTGGGTTTTCCAAGTAAATTTTTGTGTTCATATTTTCTTTGTGGTTTGCTTATCTTTGGGTGTATTCGTGACTGTGATCTTGGTATTCCACGGCGATTCGTCGCAATATTAACAACATGAGATTTGACTAATTAAAACATTTTAACATATATGAATCACATATAATTCTCCAACATTCTACCTTGATTCAAATTTGTTGAAACTAAAAAAAAATACATATAAAATTACTTCTACGAAGCACATCTCTTCACACAACCATTTTCTTACAACTAATTTTTATGAAGTACTTGTCTTCACAATGATGATGCTCTTGTCATCACCCTTCTTGGAGCACCTCTCTCCAAATAAGCTTTGTGATGAACTTCTTGTCGCATTTCTAAAACAAGGTTTCTTCGGTGGTCACCTGACCACCGTTTCATACACGATCAACAAATGAATCATCATCGACATTGTCGGAGCACTCACACTGTCACGTTGGTGCTTCTCGGTACCGCCATTTTCTTCACTTTCTTCGTAACACTTCTTCACACTCTTATCTTCGCAAAGACACTCTCTGCGAATTAGTCTCGACTTCTCGAATCGAATACACCTCAAGATTGAGCCATCAGCTTTAATACCATTTTTAACTTTTTTGAAAAAAAAAAAAAAAAAATTACAAAAATAGATTAGCATGCAAACTGCTTTACATTAAACTGCAGAACAAATCAATTGATTACATTTTTGGGAGTAATCTTTAATTGTACTACGCTCACATATGTATAAGCCTTCATTGTAACTAACTACCCACTACGCTAGTGCATCATTTGTAATCACCCATATACACATAATGTAACTACTCATTACACATTAACAACATGAGATTTGACTAATTAAAACATTTGAACATATTTGAATCACATAATTCTCCAACAACATCCTTCCCTCAAACAAGCATGCTTGATGATTGTACAATTTTCTTGTGCATTATGCAATGGCTAATTGCTTCCTTTACTTGTTTGTGATCGTTTCTTCGCATTTCCTTCCACACTTTTTGGATATGAAAAGAAATGTAAATGTGTTGGAATGGCATGAACGACCGATTTGATTATTGTGACCTTCCTTGGAAAAGAGTCCTCTTCTTTACTCGACTTTTAAGAAATCTTTATGCACCTCTCAAAATTGAGACTCCAATTAGACATATTTACGTGAAATGAAATGCCAAGATATCTCGTATGTTGCAAATAAAGGGAACACTAACCTTTCTTGACCGATCTTTATTAGCAACATAAATATTGGTCATCTGACTCCTTAACATGTTAAAATCTCTTTGTTATTTAATTTGTAGTCTTGGTCAGCTCTTCTCTATGGAACCCAGTCAACCCACTATCCATCTCATGTTCAAATATATTTATACAAAATCCGTATGTTGTCACTGCATTTATGGTCCCTCTTAATGAATGGAAAACCATTGCCATTGAAATTCCTTGGTCATCTTTGTAAAGTGCAAAATATTAATTGCTCATCAATCTCAATAATATTGTCCTTGTGCGATTAATTTATTCTCGTCAAAACTATCTGTAAGTTCATGATGTATGCATTATTTTCTCGCATGAATGTTTGCGCTTTAGGTAATTAGGTCCCTGATCACTATTTTGTTCGTATAATGGCATGCCGTAAAACAACATTATCTTGGATTGTAGTTTATACATATTAGTTTATTTTCCTTTCTACATACATTTTCCATTTGTATACTATAATACTAAATCTGCATCTATTGTTACGTACACAATACATGCTTTTCATTTTATAGCTTCTATCTTTGTATTAACTTGATAGTTATAATTGCAAGTCATTGCTATACATGGGTCATTATGCTTGTGCATTAATTGTATATATGGGTCATTATTGATTGACCACACACAAAAATAAAGTTCCCATGACATGGGTATATTTCCCATCGCACGGGGATATCCCGCCCCGCTTGCATCCCTACTAAAGGACCAACTTTTCTGAGAAGCTCTTAAGTATGGCACGTGGCATGATGTAATAATATTTATTTTTTTGTATTTTTTTTACTCGATAGGTATTTTTTATTTCTCAATTTTCGGTTTTTTATTAACTAATATTTTGGTATTTTGCTCTTTTGCTATTTTCGATATTTGTTTTTTTGAGTTTTTTGGCTAATTTTTAGGTATTATGCTCTTTTCAATATTTTATTTTTCAGGTTTTTATGGTTGATTGTGCTCTTTTTCTATTTTCTTTTATTTTGGTTGAGGCACATTACTAAAATCTGAGCATTTAGATCTCCTATTCTTACTTTAACACTATTTTTTAATACACAATTAACTCTTAATCAGTTTTTTAATAAAATAGTGTATATTCTCTTTTGTTTTAGTAGAATTTGTTTTTCTTTGTTATCGTATAAGAAAATTAAATTAAATGATATAGTCTACAAAGATTAGATATAACTTTTTTCGTAATGTGTCTCACGCAAAATAAAAAAAATATCGAAAAAAGAGCAAAGATAGAAAAAAAAAACTATGAAAATAAAATATTGCGAAGAGCAAAATACCTAAAAATTAGCCGAAAACCCCGAAAATAAAATATCGAAATGAGCAAAATATTGAAAATTTAGTCGAAAAAACCCGAAAACCCAAAAATAAAAATACCTATCAAATAAAAGAAAATACTTAAAAAACAAATATTCTTACATCGTCATGCCACATTTCGCTTCTTTATATATATATATATATATATTCTAGTAAGTGATGCACGTGCTCGCAGTGAGCACAATTTTCGCGTGTTCAATTTTCTTCTTGAGCGAACAAAATCGATACTTTTAATATCATGAATTCTTGTGGAGAAAGATTAATTAGAGGGAATGGATGCACATCTTCCCTTTTTCTACTTTGCACGATATAAACTAATTCTTTTGTGCACTTTATCGAACAACAAAAATCTTGCGATAAACTCACCAAAAAAAAAAAAAAAGAAAAGAAAAAGCTATTAACCCACAAAAAAACACTATTATGTATTTGACAAAAATAGTACTATTCGTTTGAATAAAACAAAATTCCAAACTTCTAAAGTTAAAGCATGTAAACCCGAATGGGTTGGCTTAGTGGTAAGGGCAAAAGTGGGATTGTGTGGGTTAGGCACACAGTCTCGAGTTCGATTCCCCACGACAACCAAATGTTGGGTCACTAATTGTCTCTTTCCGCATTTCCAGGGGCTTATGAGATTAGTCGGGCAAGTGTTTGGATACCCATGGTTAATTAAAAAAAAAAAAAAAAAAAGGAAAGTTAAAGCATGTAATGAAAACAATTGAAACTCTTGGTGTTGAAAAAAAAATATTGATTTTCTAAGTTTAATTGTTAAAATAAATATTTTAAGTAAAACTTGATTACCTTTTTTTTCTTCTTGCATAAATTAATTTTTTAAAGATTTATGTGTCCGTGGCAAAAAGAAATATTTATGTTTTCCATTTAATAAACAAATACGCTCAAATAGATTTTGTTTGGTAAAAAGGCAATGCAAAATCAAAATGTAAATATGAAACAATGACAATTTTTTTATAAGGAAACAATGATCATTTATACACGAGGTTCGAAATTTCGACTTCGCCTATGACTTCGTTCACTTAAAACTCGAAATTAATTCGAGGAAGTTAACTTCGACGATGGAAGTTTGACGAAAATTCGCCGTGTATTTTAAGTTTACTTTAATTTCACTTTAAATGCTAGAAAACTCAAGTTTCTTCATAGAAATGCTAGAAATATACTTAATCATACAATAATGCATAAAACTTATGTCATCGGAGGATATTCTGAATTTTAAGTATATTTCTAGCATAGGAGAAGTTTTAGTCAAAGTTTTAGTCGAAGTTTGCTCAACTTCTACGAAACATAACAATTTTACTTCATGTTTTATTAACTTCCATCGATGTTTTGAAGTTCGGCTCGAAGTTAGCCGAAGTTGAGTTGAATTTTTGCAACTTTTCTACTGCCTCTGAACTTCGCTTCGCTCACCTCAAAATTGACAAACTTCGCCCTAACTTCGGCGAAGTTTGTCGATTTTTTAAACCTTGTTTATACATAGGCTTTCAAAATTCTTTTTCCTTGATGGAACCACTTCAAAACTTTTGATCCCAACCCTTCTTTCTACAACAATCTCAAATTAATTGGGGTCAGCTACATGGATCAAACTCTTTCATTGTGCTCGATTTAGTGCAATTGATGGTGAGCTTTTCAAATCATTAAAATCCCTTTTAATTAATGTTTCCCAAGTTAACTTCGGTCTACACCTACCTCGCCGAATTTCTTTAGTTTCTATTGAGTTAAGTTTTCTAGTGGGGCATTTGTTGGTCGTTTTGCAGGTGTCCAAACCACCTGCAACCGCCCTTCCCTAATATTTATGTCAATTGGTTCTACCTCTACTTTTCTTTGAATTTATGTATTTCTTATTCTATCTTTACAAGTTTAACCATACATCTACCTAAGGATCCTCATTTTTGCTATGTTCGTTTTATGTGATTGTTGTTGTTTTACCACCCAACATTCACTTCCATAGAGCATAGTTGGTCGGATTGCGGTCGTATAAAATTTTCCTTTTAACTTGGTAGGAATATTTTTATCACTGAGACCAACTCTTCTTTCTAGTGGTTGCTAATTTATACACAAACTAAAATTAGTTCAAAAATCAGATTTAAACATAAACGAAATATCGTTTCGAAATAGAATATACTTTTCGGCCTCGAACCAACCCTAATGCTTAATCGTCCCCTCCCAAAGAAATAGATAATAGTTCTAATTGTGTGGAGCAAAAAAACCAATAAAAAGAAGTAAAAATAAATAGTGAATAGTCTTTGAGGAACATCAAAAGATGCATTTTAAATCTATACTAATAAAAAAAGTAGAAATAAACAGAGAATAAGCAGATATATATGGATTCCAAATGAAAATAAGTAGAGATCAGAGAAAAGTCTTTTAGGAACATCAAAAGATGTATTTTAAATTCTCAATAAAATAAAGCATTCGTAAAAATCTCCATGGATACATTCAAGTAAAAAATTTAAATCCCATATTCATTTGAAAATCTTTTGAATAGGATAATTAATTCAATTCTATATCCACATTCTACATTGATCCCTTGTACTTTTGTGTCCTCTTGCCCCTTCTTTTGTAAGTTTTGGGATCTTCTTTGTCAAACTTCCAAGTTGAGATGTTGAGTTGCATAACTTTCAAAACAACAATGACCCCTCCATCTTTATGGTTCTACTTTCCCTATAGCTTGCATTCTTCTCGTAAGATAAAATTCAACCCATTATTAAGGTTCATTATTAAGGGATTAACTGATACCGTCATGTTGTTTTTTGAGGGTAACAATGCATACAATATGCTCCCCGACCAAGAGTTGGTCCTAATATGCCTTGGATCTACAATTGTATTATAAAAAACAACCAAAAAAATTATTAAAACTATATTACTCTATGATGTCTCCTTTAATAAGCGAGGCTTTATATATGGATTCCAAATAAAAATAAATAAATAAAAACATGAGCAAAAAAAACGACATCCCATTCTTGAGTTTTTATGGTGTCTAGCAAAGTTTCGTGTTTGCACATATTCCCTCTTTTTACCCGCTCATCGATCGTTCTATTGCAAACCCCACAAATCTTTTGCATTGTCTCTACAAATCCACCCACCAATATTATGTAATACCTTAGATGCTATTATATATAAGCCTTATAATTTGATTAGCCGCTCACCAATAAGTTATTTGCCTTCGTCTATGTTACACTTGGATTGAGGCTCCTGATCATCAATCGTTGTTAACCCAACACTCTGATAGTGTTCTCACACTTAATGGAACAAACAAACCAATTTTATCGATGATCAAACCCTAGAAGGAGAAAACCACTCCTCTCACCTAAGACAATAATCTACCCAAAATGAATAATACTCAATACACCATACATGAACGAAATGACTCTATATAAACCCAACCCTACTCTTCTCTCTTATGCACATGACGCATGACCGACCCACTCTCTTACACGCTAACTTACTACACTCGTAGAGCCCACGTCTACATTGGTTGCAACCGACTCTCCAAGAGCGGATTCCCTACTCCGCACGATCCTCGCTACGGTAGACCTTAATGACCCTTGGTTTCGTAACACACTTTCGATTATGATTCTGAAAAAAAAAAAAAAAAAGGGAAACTCAATTAGAAGAAAGAACTTTATGGTTGTCGTGTGACTTGGATAGAAGAAAGCGAAAAGCAAAAGAGGTAGTTACGATAATTATCTCGAAAGTGAAGACGTCGTATAGTGGAACACCGTTTCATTAGGATAATAGGGGTTGACCGCTTTGGAAACAAATTCCAAATTCAAATCCATGCTAATCACTGAATTTGTGGTGATCTTTTTGGTAACGCAATTTGAAGTTTCCTAAAATGTCCAGTTAAGGAAATAAAATCACACAATTAACCTATCCAAAAAGCCTATTAGAACATCTTTTATGAAAGGACATTCTTGGCATTATATATATTTATATGGTGATTGGGAAAAATCACCATAAATGGAGATTTTTATTTTTAACAATTGGATTCAGATCCAATGGATACCGTAGCCATCAAAATGAATATTGGATCTAAATCCAATGGTTAAAAAGAAAAATACATTGGATGGTGATTTAAAATCTTGATAGAAGTTAGATTTTCTTGCAACATCTTATTGCGTGCATAATTTAGATATGATGCACGTGGAGAAAAACGTGCGTGATAGCATTTTTCATACACTATTGGATGTTGATGGTAGATCAAAAAATGAGCTTAACTCTCGTTTAGACATGAAGTACATGGGCATCAGACCGGAGTTACATCAAAATGAGAGAGGAGATAAATTTTACTTACCGAAAATTTTACATACCTTGTCAAGGATGAAAAAAAGAGTTTTTTGTCGAGACTTGTTGTTGGGTTTTGGGGTTCATACGCAATGAAAATTCAAAACAATTTTTGAAAACCCCAACAGATCGAAAATAAATTCCATTAATTAGATCTACGAAAGTAAATCATACCTTAATCCGTGATTTCCTTCTCTAATTGTTCGATCTCTAAGATGTTCAAGCGCGAGTCCTCTATCGTAAATCCACACACGAACAAAGGACCACAATTTGTAGTGCTAGCCCCAAGAGAGATTGAAAATGTTTTTTCTTTCTCTCCCAAAATCCAGAGGACTCGAAAATAGTAAAAACAAAAATCTTATATCTTTTTAGGTTTCAACCTTTATTTATGTGTAGATAAGCTCACTTAAAAACCTATTCGTAATACAACTATTGTATTTAAGTAGTTTAAACAAATTACACATGTAAGTTATCATATAACAAATCGTAAGGGCTTTTATGTCATAAATTTTATCATATAAAATTCATTACTCTGGACCAATTGAAATTGGGCAAAGCCATTCTTTGTGTGCGACCCTAATAGGATCATGCGACGTTGTCGTTGAACCAAAACCATTTTGGTACATAAGTCATAAGCGGTCTCTAGCAGAGCATTATGACTACCTAAGTAGCATGAATATTAAAATCGATACAACCTAATGAATAACATATATCATATCTTTTTATCTTGCGATATCCTTTGATTAAACATAAGACATGAAAAATCACCCTTAATGTTCAATAGTACTAGTATAGATCCGTAGGTTGATCGAAAACATCCAAGTGACATATCAATTCACTTGGACTTGACCTTTAACAGTCTAACATATCGAGGAATCCATGATATCTCTTTCTATATGAGAGGGACAAATTTTATCTTGATTACACACCTTCACATATTATTCAGATGATAACTAATCACAATCTTTATAATTGTTCGGTTAAAAACAACGTTTGATCATGTCAAATTACCATGCTCCTAATGTTGAAGTCTATGGTAATTTCAAGTTGAATGACTAAATTATATAACTATCATGAGTAACACCTATGACTTAATCCAAATGGTGTTCTCATAGCAGGTCGAATCCAGCTTCCTTATTCCCTAACAAGTACTCATGATCTCGATTCGTATCCCTTTACGCATGATCATCACATGACCATCAATCAAGATTCACACTAGTCTTAACTCATTATAGTTCCCAAGATAATGACCAACTATGGACATGTATGATATTTCAACAAATACCCATGGATCTTATTATAAGGTAAACATGCAATCACTTATAATAAAACAACAAACGAAAACCTCTATTTTATTAACTAAAATTATAAGATAAATAATGTTTATAGATTGACCTAGGGCATATGCCCCAACACTTGTTGGCTTAAA
Organism: Stephania cephalantha; assembly: GCA_039657325.1. Taxonomy (NCBI): domain Eukaryota; kingdom Viridiplantae; phylum Streptophyta; class Magnoliopsida; order Ranunculales; family Menispermaceae; genus Stephania; species Stephania cephalantha. The sequence goes on along the minus strand of CM077569.1, from coordinate 18,145,270 downwards.
ATTGCCTGACGGCTAGGGGTCCAACATTAGTAATTGTATTGATGTGAAAAAATGCAAAGTTGTTGGCCTCAAGTCTCGTGATTGTCATATGCTAATGCAAAAAATTCTACCAGTTGCTATTAGAGGTACGAAGGGTCACAAAGTGCTATTACACGAATGTGTTCATTCTTTAATCTTTTGTGTGCCATAGTTGGTTGATGAAATCACAGACTTTATGCATGCTCGAGAAATATTTTCCAACGTCGTTCTTTGCATCTAACACAATTGAATAGTTTGATCAATGTAGCCAACCACAATTAATTTGAGATTGAGGCTTGTTGTTGTTGTTGTTGTTGTTGTTGTTCTTTGCATCTAAACGTCACACGTGGTGCCGTCGCACTCAAAGTTCATCATTCAAACATTCAATTTCTGGTTCATCACACAAGGTTTATCACACAAGGCATATATGCGGTGTCTTCTACTTCGACACGAAATTGCACCAGACTACACAAAACATGCTTCTTTTCCAAGATGGATTGTTAAATGAATCATGATATCAAAGAACGACAATGGAACATATTTCTCGAGCATGCTCAAAGTCAATGTGATGTTATCGTCTAGCTTTAGCATCTTATTTCTATCAACAACTCGCACACAAAAGATTAAAGAATGAACGCATTCGTGTAATTGCACTCCGTGGCCCTTCGTGCATTATTTCTCGAGCATGCACAAAGTCAATGTGATGTCATCATCTAGCTTTAGCATCTTATTTCTATCAACAACTCTAGCACACAAAAGATTAAAGAATGAACACATTCGTGTAATTGCAATCTGTGGCCCTTCGTGTAATTGCATTATACCTCTAATTGCAATTGGTAGAGGTTGTTGTATTAGCATATGTCAATCATGAGACTTGAGGCTAATAACTTTGTAGTTTTTCACATCAATACAATTACAAATGTTGGACCCGTAGCGGTCAGACAATTTTAAGTCCGCAAGTCTCCGACAAAAAACTTTTTTTTTCATCCTCGACGAGGTATGTAAAATTTATCTCCTCTCTCATTTGGATGTAACTCCGGTTTGATGTCAGATACTTGATGTCTAAATGAGAGTTAAGCCCATTTTTGAACTACCATCAACATCCAATAGTGTATGAAAAATGCTATCACACGTTTTTCTCCATGTGCATCACATCTAAATTATGACGCAATAAGAGATGCTGCAAAAAATCTAACTTCTATCAAGATTTAATCATTTATTTATAGCAAACTACATACACATAATGTTTTAGATTTGTAGTTTTCATAGCACAATGGAATGAACCCTTTTCTTTCATCATCCAAAGAGGATCCAAGCCATTACCAATTTCCTATCGTGCATAATGAGACTTTCGGTTCCTTTTGGAATTTGCTTGATAGGAAAACTGGTAAGCTAAGTCACTTTTGGAGGCCTTGTTTTCATTAGACTTGTCGATGGAGTTTCAAATATAATAGAAGAGTACATTGTCTAACTTTGCATGGTAGCTATTCTTAAAGTTCTTTCTCATAATGTACTAACTATCCTTCGTCACTCTTTTTACCCTGCATTCTTTTATTTGGTAAAGTCCCCTTTATTGTGAGGATACTCTGAATTACTACGCTCGTGGATAGAAGTGTAAAGCATGTTTAGTCTCCCATTACTCTATTTGCTAGGTTTTCAACTTTTAGGAGGATATGTAGTGGCCTTCTACGACAAAGGAAACTATTTGTTTTCTTTTATTTCCACTTCATAATATCTTAAGTTAACATATTACGAAAGTACTGATTGCATCTTTATCACATTTATGGGATGAGATTTTGTCAAAGATTAAGGAAAAAGAAATGAAAAACCTCAAATCTGACTAAAAGGTTTATAAAAGGTTATGGTACCACTTCTTGGTTAGAAAAGAGTAGGCACATATTTCACGTAAAATTGTTTTTTGATGAGTTAAACTTGTTACATTCTTCATACCATTGTAAAAGCATTTATAGGAGAAGAATAATTTTGAAGTATTCATTTTACTTGCTCTTTTGAAAGATAATTTAAGTGGTCTTGCTAAACACACACACTCAATGCCCTCGCACACACCACTCTAAATTTTTTGACAAAACTACCCTTCCACACACACATACCTCTTCACTTCACACAATACACATCACCTTCCTCCAAAGAACCTTAGCCTTCACCTGCCGCCATCATTGTCACTCCACCTCGTCGCCACCCCACCATCATTGCCGCAGCTCTCTCCCCCTCTCTCTCCCCCTAAGAACCTTAACCCTCACAGCCCGCCACCATTGTCGTTGCCAACTCCCACCGTCACCGCCTCATTGTTGTCACCGCCCCGCCATTTCTCTCTCTCTACAAAGTTTTGTGGTGTCATTGTGTCTCGGTTGCTCGCCGAACACGTGTTGATTGTTTGATCGGTGTGGCCGAACGCGGTGATTAGCCACCAAAGTTGGTGGCTAGCTCTGGTGGGAGAGAAAGGTAACACCCAGAGTGGCGGTGATGGAGTGGTGACGACAGTGGCGATGCTTGGTAGAGAGAGAGAGGGTCAACCACGACAAACGACGACGATAGTAGTGGTGGCGGTGGTGGAGGGTGGTGGGAGAGGAAGGTGGTGTGTGTGACAGTGAGGGTAATTTGGTCAAAAAAATTAAACAATAATGCGTGGTTTGTGCAAGGGCATAGGGGTGTGTGTGTGTGTGTGTGTGTGTGTGTGTGTGTGTGTGTGTTTAGGACCATGGGCGACGACGCGCTATGCAAGTGCTAAAAGTGTGCCGGGATGAGGGTGGTTTAGTAAAAAAAATTTAAAAAGTGTGAGTGGTGTGTGTAAGGGCATTTCATAAGGGCATTTCTTGTGTGCATTTAGCAAGCCCCTAATTTAATTATCTTACAAATTTCATAATGGATTTAGTCTATGTTGTCAAACTCTTACGATTTACAAGTTAACTCGGTACAAAGGAAAAACAGTCGAGATGGCTATTAAATCGCAAACCTACAAGAATCGCATGATTCATGAATTGAATCGTGCGATTCGATTTAACTCGTACGATTTACAAGTTAACCCCTTTAACTCGATAAATGGGTAGTTGGACTGTCCAACAACCCAAGTTTTTTTTTTTTTCTCTCCAAAAGGAGAGAGAGAGAGAGAGAGAGAGAGAGAGAGAAATCAACAAAATGGGAGAGGAGATAGAGAAATCAAGGTAAGGAAAGAAGGAAAATTTTGGAGAAGATCTAAGAACAAAACCAAAACGAGAAAGATTGAATCCATTAAATACACACCTTGTCGACACATATTTGCATATAAAATGGGAAGTGTTCCACACGTTAGTAAAAAACACCTTTTCTTACACAAAATACCCTTTTTTTTATTTCACTTTCTATTAAAACTAGTATATATCATTTAAAATTGAAAGAAAGTCAATGAATACACAAATTGAAAGTGTTTAAAAGCATTTTAAAAGAATCAGAAAAAATCTTACGATTTACGATTCGATTCACAACTCACCCCTATCGATTTTACGATTCGATTCGATTTGACAACTTTGGATTTAGTGATTACTTTACAAATATTAGAATTGGTTTAAGTTTCTTGCATGGGTCCGTGCATACCAACCCTCGTTATTTAGGGCTAAGGCTTTGTGGTTTTCTCATGGGCATTTCTCTCTCCTTGTTTAAAGTCCATCTTATAGAATGCTACCTTTTGAACGAACTAGTTTAAGTAATGAATTAAATTCCTTGGGTTGGCAAATTTTTCCTGGCTAATTAATTGAAAAAGTATGGTGTACTCACATGCTATTGCCTAAAGTATCATGCATACTACTTGCATATAATTGTTGATAGCTATCATTGATCCTTCTCTTCCCAAAGTTACTTTCAAATCTCAAAACGGTAGATTTTCTTATATTCCCATTGAGGAATCAGCTGCTTCTAAAGGATATTTGTGATTGGAGTTAATTTTTCTCGTATCATTTGGTTTGGATATCCTCCCATGGGAATGTACTTGTTGTTTTCTGAAATTTACCTGTAATGCGTCTCTTTCGTTTACACTATGTTTTATTGACCCATAGGTTTAAATTTGTTGATTTGATAAGCCGAAGTCCTAAATTCAATTTTATTTTCCTCACCTGTTAACTTGAGATACTGAATTGCAGCACTGCTCTAGAATTTGAGATCGGTGGTGGAAGGAAAATATCTGATTTCAGTTCCGTTCGCATGCTTACTTCAGTTGGGATTCAGGTGATCTTAGCTTTTTTGGAGAACCAACTTATTGTTAGTTTCACAGTGATGCTCTTTTGAATGTCATAGTCTCATATATCAACTATTTTAAGTCCTTAATTTGATAGTCCATTTCATACCAGAGTTTTAATCTAATGCAATGGCATCAATGTCTCAGAGTAGTGGCAGTTCATCATACATTTGTCTACCATAGATCCATGATACTGATTTCATGTAAAAAGAAGTTATCCAATGTAAGCGAAACATACTAAAATTCAGTGTATAGGTTATCGGAATCTAGAATCTGACCACGACCCTGGGAGTGAACTAGTTCTGAAAATAATCAATCAATCAGTATTGACTTGAGAGTAGCTTGGCATTGAGGTTAGCTCTTGTGTATCTGGAGGCAACTGTAAAGTTATGCAAGATTGTTTGAACGTGAGGGCTATGGTTCCTTGATGGGACTGATTGTTTGACCGTTGGTTAGGTTTTCCTGATATCTATTGTTTGTTAATAAGAAAGACCAATATTCTTGCTCAGACGGCAAAGTGACTAATTTTTATGCATATTTGTATCATATATTATTTTTTTTTTTTTGAGGTCGTGCATATTCATATCAATTAGCTGTGAATGCATTGGTGAATTTTGATATTTACCTTTGATTTGTTCTTTTTTTTTTTTTGGCTGAAATTTGTTTTATTTTTTCCTGCAGGGAATTTTTGGAAAATTGAGTACCACCGAGGAGGGCAAAAGCTAGTCATTCCTGTAAGCTGGCTTTCAAATATCTGTTGACATACCGGTGTTATCTTTTTTCATTGTGTACTTTAGCTCCATGCATGGAATGCATGAAACTCCTCCTTTTCTTTTCCTTTTACGTAATGGCATTTTTTTAGTAGTTTCATGACATAAAAGATCATCTGTGATATAAGGCTTGGATATTATATTGTAAGAGATGACGAGAAGAGTTTTAACATGATAGAGGTAATTTATTTGGTTGTTTTTTGGTAGTAGTGTTTTAACATGAAATCTTGTTTTAACCAAGTGGGTGGCTCATTGGTTTGGTATGAGGTTACTAAGGTACGAGATTGGGAGTTCAAGCCTCACAAGTGGACAAGTTGTGGTTTCTTTCTTATAAAATAAAACATGAAATCCTTTAAATTAGACTGATTAAATTCCTGCACATCTCAGAATAAGGAGAAAAGGTATTTGGTCTCCTCTTTGAAGCATATTATTAATGAAGTATTTGGAGAGCCACAAAGCATAAACCTTTTCCTCTGAGGCATCAATGATTTTTTTTTTTTTTTTGGTAGATAATTTTTGTTGGGAAGTGTGTTTTTTTTTTTTGGTAGATGCATCAATGATTCCCGTATGAAATAATTGGGGATGAATATTTACATTTTGGGATTGTCAATGTGAAGGAATAAGACTCTGCAAGAAAATTTCTTAGAAAGCTCAATATGGATCCATCTTTTATCCGCTCCTCTAGTCTAGTTTCCTGAAGGATAGATAATAGATTCTCAAGATCTTTATCCTTCTCATCTTGGAGATCTCTAGGAAAGTATAAATTCCAAGATAGGAAATCGGCTGTGGGATTGGACTGATGATAATCAGCAAAGAAAGTGAGAACATATTTGACAATGAATGAAATCCTAAAGCCGTGGGAAAAGATGTATTAAATCTTTGATTAGTTTTCCATGTATTGTCTAATGAATATTAGTAGGATCCATCATCTAATATTGGCACAAAAATATGCGAGGAGGGGAATAATGAACATTTAATGAATTCTATGCACAAGGAAATTTGCATCCAGGACGATGAATTGATGTTAGGTACCAAACTTGTGTCCTCATAAATAAATATCAAACTTTTGTCAGTAATAATCAAATGAATTAAATGGTTCATAGATATATAATCCCTGATGGGGTTAGGGCTTCTGGGAAACCTATACTTCCTCTTCATTTTAGCTGTAGGATTTTCCATTTGTATCTATCTGTCTATCTATTTATTCAAGAATTTGGTGAAATCAGTGAAGGTTACTGCAGGTCTTTGTAAACAGCAAACTACATTTGGGAATGCCAATGATGGATTTATCTTCAGATGATTTAGATCTCAGTATTTTTTTTTTCTGTTAATCTGCCTTACTACTGTCTTTCATTTCGTGCATCTTTTGTAGGTTTGTTTATTTATTTATTTGCTTGTTTCTTTCATGCAGATATTGCTTTCTAGGCGACTGAATGCCTTGATCGCCACTGGAGCTATGATAGTACCATCATCTCTGTATTTTCTCCTGAAGGTATATTTGAGTACCTTATTTCGTGAAGTTACTCTACTTGGAACAGACTTGCAAGGAAGCTTTTCTACTTGCTAGTATTATTCATGTCATATATCCTTTTTCTCGTTAAGTATAAGCATTTCTATTGATTGGAATTCCATTTTACTCTCTAGACATTTGTTGTCAAACCTTTCTATTTGAAGAGGGAGAGACAAAAGGCAATGGAGAAGTCTGAAAGATCCTCCGCTCAGGTGTGCCTTGTGCTCCTCGTTATTTGCATGCATAATCTTATTTGATTATCCAAACAATTCTTTTTTTTTTTTTTTTTTGGATAGTAAACAAAATTTCTATTGAGGTAAAAGGAACCGTGGACCAAGAGTCCTCACTGTACATTTTACTGCAAAAGTTATCCAACCTCAATAAGTGTAGAAGAAAATAAAAACAGCATTTAAAGATACATGCATTACAGAACATGAAATGTGCAGTCCATCATTTCTTCCTCTATATGATCCATCTCCAATGATAAAGCCAATCCGTGTATGTGTACCCTTTGTTAAACTTACTGTTTGCTACCCATCTTGCTGCCATATCCCTTGTATCCTCTCAGACCAACTCAATTGTGTCTCGTTTGTCTTCAAAAATTCTAATGTTCCTCTCTTTCCACAAACCCCAAAGAATTGCCATAGCTCCTGTCCCTGTAAGATGATTTCTTTTGTCTTGTCCTCTCAATCTCTCAAGGATGGACTTCAATCCAATTAATGATCTAGGATTTGAGATAAGACCACCTGTGAATAAATTCCATCTGTTCCATGTTTTACAAGCAAGCCCACATTGGAAGAATAAATGCTCCATTGTTTCCTCGTTCATCATGCAAAGCTAACAACAATTTGGTGATAGGGAAAAGTGTGGAATTCTCTGTTGTTACTAGTGTTCAGACCACCTTGTAGCAAAATCCAACCAAACACCTTTACTTTGGGTGACACAATAGCTATCCATAGCCTTAATAATGCTTGATGCTCCTCAAGACTAGGCCTATCTATGATATGATGGAAAAAAAGATTTGCAGGTGAATTATTGCCCTGATGAATCTAATGACCACACTCTCCTATCTTCTCTATTCGGAAAAACCTTTCTTTCCTTAATAGGATAAGCAAATCATTTTTCTCCTGTTGAAACCTTGGAAGGAAATCTTCTTGTTGAAATGAGGTTCCATCCAAACAATTCTGTTTCAATTAGTCATGACCGCAAAGTTCGGTTTTATGATTTATCTGAATAGGTTTGGTTTTTGGAAAGCTGGCAAAATTAACAATCAAGAAAATCAAGAAAAAAAAACAAATGAGTTCAAGGTCAGACCATCAAGGAGAACTTAAGAAGAATCATGAATTCATGGCAACCTACAAGAACCAACGTTCTATATCTAATGTGCCTACCATGATTTAGTTTTCTTCAATTTATTCTTATTTTTTGGGCGTCTTCAAGAGGAGAAATGACATATTCCAAGCTAAAATTTTACTGTAATCAAATATTATCTAGTGCAATTGAGTTCCTTGTTCTTTTTCCCTTTACTTCCTTATATGAAGCCTTTCTTGCAGTATTCAACCTAACAATAAAAAAATAAGAAAGGAAACTCACGAGCAGCAGTATTGTTGCTTGTTTTAAGCTGATGTATGTATAACTTTCAACAAGGTTCTTTGGTACTATTGGAAGTATGGCAAAGGAGATCATATACTGCATACTTCTGGTATTTGTACTATTCATATGTATACCTGTTAGAATCATAAAGGATATGGATGTAGTTCCCTTTATTGGAGCTTGAGAGTACTTTGCAAGAATTTGCTGTTAAATATGAGCTTGCAACCTAATGAATTTCTTTCATTTTGGCAAGCACACGTTATGTTGGAATGTTTTAAAACCAAGGGTCTGTCTCCTTTCGAACACTTGTGCATGTTGTTAAGGATTAGTATTCATTGACCTTGTGCATTTTGGTTTAATATTCATCTTTTCTTGTAACCATTAAGATGCGTACAATTAATATAGAGAAGCTAGAAAACAAGCTAAAAAAGTAGTTAGTCAAGCGAAAACAAATTTCATGGAAGATCTATATACAAGGTTAGGTAATAGAGATGGCGATAAAAAATATATATATATATAGGCTAGCCAAATTAAGAGATAAAAAGAAACAAGACCTAAGTCATGTAAGATGTATTAAGGACGAAAATCAAAATGTTTTAGCGCGCGATGATGATATTAAGGAGAGATGGAGAAGTTATTTCGATAGTTCATTTAATGATAGCCAAGTTGATACTATAATAGATGAAAACCCACACCAAGAAAGAAATGTAAATTATACACGCAATATTAGAACTCTAGAAGTTAAAGAGGCATTGAAAAGAATGAAAATAGGAAAGCATGTGGCCGGATGAAATACCCATAGAGGTTTGGAAATGCTTAGGAGAAATTGGATTGACTTGGTTAACAAAAATTTTCAATAAAATTCTAAAATCAAAACGGATGCCAATGGATTGAAGAAGAAGCACGCTTGTGTCAATCTTCAAAAACAAAGGAGACATTCAAAGTTGCTCAAACTACCAGAGAATTAAACTTATGAGTCACACTATGAAACTTTGGGAGAGGATAATTGACAATAGGCTAATGAGAGAAACAACAATATCAGATAACCAATTTGGCTTCATGCCTGGGAGGTCAACTATGGAGGCGATTTTCCTTGTAAGACGATTGTTGGAAAAATATAGAAAAAAAAAAAAAGATCTTCATATGATATTCGTAGATTTAGAAAAAGCATATGATAGGGTCCCTAGAGATGTTCTTTGGTGGGTTCTAGAAAGAAAAAGAGTGCATGCTAGATACATAGACACTATTAAGGATATGTATGATGGAGTAGTAACTAGGATAAAGACATTTGGAGTAGCTACAAAAGAATTTCCCATTACGATAGGACTACATCAAGGATCTGGCTTTAAGCCCATATCTATTTACTTTAGTTATGGATGAACTAACTAGACATATTCAAGAGGATATACCATGGTGTATGCTATTTGCAGATGATATTGTCTTAGTGGATGAAACTAAAGATGGAGTGAATAGGAAATTAGAACTCTGGAGGAATACATTAGAATCTAAAGGCTTTAAGTTGAGTAGGACGAAAACCGAATACATGCACTGTGAGTTTAGAAACACTAGACATCGAGATGATGGAGTGGTAAAATTAGGGGAAGTAGAAGTTCCTAACGTGAACCACTTTAGATATTTTGGATCAATCATACAAAATGATGGTAATATTGAAAATGATGTCACATAGAATTCAAGGTGGATGGAAGAAATGGCAAGAGTGCAACAGTAAGGGGTGATTTGTGATCGAAATGTTCCTACTAAGTTAAAAAAATTTTATAGGACCGCAATTAGGCCAGCCTATGCTCTATGGAAGTGAATGTTGGGCGGTAAAGCAACAACAATTACATAAAATGAACGTAGCGAGAAATGAGTATGCGCAGTGGATGTGTGGTAAAACTCGTAAAGATAGAATAAGAAATATAGAAATTCAAAGACAAGTAGGAGTAACACCAATTGATACAAAGATTAGGGAAGAGCGGTTGCGGTGGTTTGGTCACACGCAAAGACGGCCTACAAATGCCCCCACTAGAAAACTTGACTCAATAGAAACCGTAGAAATTCGACGAGGTAGGGGTAAACCAAAAGTAACATGGGATGCATTAATTAGGAGGATTTGAATGGTTTGGAAAGCTCACCATCAGTTGCACTTGATCGAGCAAAATGAAAAAGTTTGATCCATGTAGTGACCCCAATTAATTTGGGACCTGAGGCTATGTTGTTGTTGTTGTTGTTGTTGTTGTTGTATTCATCTTTTTTTGTAACCATTATTATTCAGGTACGAGAGGCAAGGGAAGCTGCTAGTAAGGCTCAGAAATTATTAGAAAATGTGGCCACTAGGAAGAAAAATAAGCAAATGGAAAGAAACGGATTGGTCATAACAAAAGCCATATATGGAAACAACAAAGCTTTCAAGAAAAGGAATGAGTCGAGAGAAGTAGAAAATGATCTAGCTTCACAAGTCCTGGATGTCACCGTACCTTTGAACTTTCTGGTGGATGATTCTGGGCAGCTTAAGGTTTGTCGATTATTTAAAGTTGTTATATTCTTCATGATTAAGATTATGATTGCGAGAGAAAAAACAAATGGATCTATAAGTTCAAAATGCATTATTTGGTCCCTGGACTTTACTGTTTTCTTGATTTGGTCCTCGATCTTTGATTTATTAACATTCTGTCCTTAAACTTTATGGTTTTTCACGATTTGGTCCCTTAACTTTAATTTGTTAACATTTGGTCCTTGGACTTTTATTTTTTGCACACATTTGGTTCTTTTCGTGGAATGTGACAAACGACCGTTGCCACATATTAAGTAAAGTGACAACCCCTGTAACCAAAAGAAGAAGTGACACCCCTAGGTTGTCCATCCGGTTCGTTAGAGTTCCATTTGACCAAAGGACTAAAAGTGAGTACAAATAAAAATTCAGGGACCAAATGTTAACAAATCAAAGTTCGATGACCAAATCAAGAAAAACTGTAGAGTTAAGGGACCAAATAATGTGTTTTGCCTTTATTAAATATTTGAATACTCAAAGTAATGCTGACTATGTGGCAGTCTGACTATGTGGCAGTCTTCTTAGGACTGAAGACACATTTAGTGAATTGAATGTCTAGTATCTACATGTGCACCAATGCAAGTGCATATGAGTTGTACATGATGCACATGTATGGAAATGGATAATCAACGCATATTTGTATTTCCCATTGGTATTTAAAAATGTTCTTATTTTCCCTAAATATGATCATTCATTTTGCATTTTGGTGTTTTATCCCGGTTGAATCTCAAGTGTTTGAGTTTTTGTTTGTTTGGTGGTTGCCTATTACATTTGAATATGAGCTTGTAACTTGAGCTTTTTTAGTCCTATTTTTCAATCTCTTATTCTGGTTTTCCGTTTCTGTTTTGGTTTTGGTTTTTTTTTTTTTTTTCCTCTTATTCTTTTTTCATTTTTTGCATTTGTTACGGTAGGTTGAGGAATTGAGTTCTCTTGTGCATGTTATGGATAATTATAAGGGTAATCTCGAAACAAATGTTATTGATAGCTTAGGATTGATGTGTAATGATTGAATTCAGCTGCTAATGCCTACCAATTCGTGTTCAAGGTTCAGATTTAGAATATACTGGAGCTTTGATTCTAAATCTATTCTATTGTAAATAATTTCATTCCAGAGGTGGTTAGTGAGTTGATAATCAACTTTAGTTTTTTTCATAATTGTGTTTCATCATTTTTCCAAGGAGACATTCAAAGTTGCTCAAACTACCGGGGAATTAAACTTATGAGTCACACTATGAAACTTTGGGAGTGGATAATTGACAATAGGCTAAGGAGAGAAACAACAATATCAGATAACCAATTTGGTTTCATGCCTGGAGGTCAACTATGGAGACGATTTTCCTTGTAAGACGATTGTTAGAAAAATATAGAGAAAAGAAAAAGATCTTCATATGGTATTCAGAGATTTAGAAAAAGCATATGATAGGATCCCTAGAGATGTTCTTTGGTGGGTTCTAGAAAGAAAAAGAGTGCATGCTAGATACATAGACGCTATTAAGGATATGTATGATGAAGTAGTAACGAGTATAAAGACATTTGGAGTAGCTACAAAAGAATTTCCCATTACGATAGGACTACATCAAGGATCGGCTTTGAGCTCATATCTATTTACTTTAGTTATGGATGAACTAAATAGACATATTCAAGAGGATATACCATGGTGTATGCTATTTGGAGATGATATTGTCTTAGTGGATGAAACTAAAGATGGAGTGAATAGGAAATTAGAACTCTGGAGGAATACATTAGAATCTAAAGGCTTTAAGTCGAGTAGGATTAAAAACCGAATACATGCACTCATGTGAGTTTAGAAACACTAGACATCGAGATGATGGAGTGGTAAAATTAGGGAAGTAGAAGTTCCTAAGGTAAACCACTTTAGATACATAGGATCAATCATACAAAATGATGGTAACATTGAGAATGATGTCACACATAGAATTCAAGCTCGGATGGAAGAAATGGCGGAGTGCAACATGTGGGTGATTTGTGATCGAAATGTTCCTACTAAGTTAAAATGAAAATTTTATAGACCGCAATTAGGTCGGCTATGCTCTATGGAAGTCAATGTCAAGGTAAAGCAACAACAATTACATAAAATGAACGTAGCAGTAAATGAGGATGTTTAGGTGGATGTGTGGTAAAACTCGTAAAGATAGAATAAGAAATATAGAAATTCAAAGACAAGTAGGAGTAGCACCAATTGATACAAAGATTAGGGAAGGGCGGTTGCGATGGTTTGGTCACCTGCAAAGACGGCCTACAAATGCCCCAACTAGAAAACTTGACTCAATAGAAACTGTAGAAATTCGACGAGGTAGGGGCAGACCAAAGTTAACATGGGATGCATTAATTAGGAGGGATTTGAATAGTTTGCAAAGCTCACCATCAATTGCACTTAATCGAGCACAATGGAAAAGTTTGATCCATCTAGCCGACCCCAGTTAATTTGGGACTGAGGCTATGTTGTTGTTGTTGTTGTTGTTGTTGTTGTTGTTTGTGTTTCATCATTTTTCTTCGCTTTGATACTCAAGATTGCTCCATATTGACAGCTTCACCGGGTGTAAAAAAGTCAGGCATTATGGGCTTTTGTGACCCATCTCCTGAAGAATCAAAGCAGTTATATGTTGAGTACATTTATGGCGGGCAGAGATGCGAGGTCTCTTCATTTTCTCTTGAATCATTTATCTTACTCTCGCATAGTTGTGAGAATTAAAAGGTTTTATTGGTTTTTATTTGGTGCAGGTATTGGTTGATGACTACGATGAACTGCTGATACCGCAGGAGGTAAATATAAGCTAATTTCAATCAAGCATTGTTAATATTGCTGGTTGACATTATTACCTCAGCCAATTTTGCATGGTTTGTCATCCTCTTGAGGTACCGTTAATACTGCTACTTCGCTTTGTACATCAATGTAATGTCTCAGCAAAAGGAGCCTATGATGCTGAGAGAGAATAGGTATCTTCGTGTAATTTTGATAATATTTATTTTCTTAGGAATGAATGAGTCAATAGTTGTTTTTTTTTTTTTTTTTCATTGGTAGGTTCATTGAGACTAGAGTGATTGGTCAATCTCTTGCGCTACACCCGTTTCGACCTTTAGCATTCAATGAAAAAATAATTATTCATTGAGATTTGAGAGGAGTTTGAGGGTGGAGTTGGAATCTGGGAATAGAGACCTGAGCTTATTAATGTGGTCGTGACACAGTGACTCGTATCTCTATGTTGGTGTTCACTCCGCGATAATATTTTTGGTGTTACAGCCACTGGTGCTAATCTTGTTTGAGAATGTCCAACTTGTAGGATTTTCTTTTAGTTGATTCATCCACAGCATTTTTTACACATTGTTGTAGATTTAGAGATCCCTTGCCTCATTTGGTTGTTTACCTACTGTTGAACGCCATGCAATCTTGATGAAAACAAAACATTGTTTTATATCTTGTTACTGCTTATGTTCGTCACTGATATTTACTCTTGCTTTTGTAATAATTCCTTCTGTAATCTTAGGCCTCGTTTGGTTCGTTTTTGCCAACTTACAGTGTAGTTTTGAGTTAATTCATAGTGAAAGATCATATTTTAATGTTTGATTCAACTTTAAACTTGTAGGGAAGTTGCAAATTTTTAAACTATAAAATATATGAATTAACATAAATATCCTTTAAATAAAAGAGATGGGTGTGAGTAATAAAAGGTAATTAATAAGGGGTAATTGTGTCCACAAACTCCTGGAGATAACTTTTTTAAGGGGTAGGGAGATATCTCTCACCCTTGGGTGTGAGTTGGGAGATAATTTGTAAGGAAGTTGGCCAACCAAACAAATTAGCTCCAACTCTCCTCCAAGTTATCTCTCGAGAGTTAACTCCACCTCTCACCAAACAAGGCCTTAGATACCTGAAATTTTTTTACGTTTTTATTTTTTATTTTAACCGATAAGAACAGTCTCGAGGACTCAAACGCTACTCGAACTCTCTTAACAGATCGACACCTATAGGCTTCAAGTTAAATTTCAACTTTAATTGTTACTCTAGAATTAGATATTCAGAGTTCAGGCTAAAACCTACAAACTAATTGGAACATTTTTCTTTCAAATCTATTTGCTGTGTTTGGCCATCACTTATATGCAGTCCCTATTAACAGGAAACCCTAACCAACAAAGGCAGGGAAGCTCAATGTGATGAATTGAATGATTCACATATTGGGTTTTCTTCCATATTTATATTAATATCAAGAAAGGATTTACAACCGTTCGATATGTCCAACGACAGCCGTTGATCATGAGCATACAGATGGTTGACTCAGCTATCATTACAATAGATGTGAACTGATCTAATAGCTGTAGGATAGACCTCGAACCAACATTACATTGATCATATCTATCAAACCAAATACACTATACATTATACAACAGAACTTAATGGTTCTGTCTAACATCCCCTTCAAACGAAGGGTGAGAGAAACGATGCCAAGTTTGTCATGCAAATATCGAAAGTGAGGAGCATGAAGAGGCTTTGTAAAGCCATCGGCCAACTGATCAATACTTGGAACATAATTGATAGACAGAGAACTTGCAAGAACTTTGTCCCTAACAAAGTGCAAATCCAACTCTAAATGCTTGGTATGTGAGTGATAAAAAGGATTGTGAGTCAACGCTTGAGCACTTACATTGTCACACCAAATAACAGGTGAAGAAGCCAAAGGAATTTGCAATTTAGAAAGTAAGGATTGAATCCAAGTAAGCTCTGTTGTTACCTGTGCAAGAGCCCTATACTCGCACTCGGTGCTTGATCTCGTCACTCACCGTCTGCTTCTTGACCTGCCAAAACACCAAATTTGACCCAAGAAAAATTGCATACCCAAAGAATCAACCGACGATCATCTAGAGAAGCTGACCCAATCAACATCCAAATAACCTATCAAAATCAACTTGGAACCAGGCCCAACCATATACCAAAATTAATAGTACCTTTTAGATACCTTAACACACGTTTAAGAGCTTGCCAATGAGTTTAATGACAGTGAGGATATTGTTGGTATTGACTCAACTTGTTAACAAGTAAAAGCTATATCCGCCGAGTGTTAACAAGATATTGCAAACCACCCAATAAACTACGATAGAGTTTAGGATCATCAAAAGCAACAAATGTATCATCATATAGGGGTCTTTGCCCACAGACGCAGGGGAGTCAATCTCCTTAGCATGGAGCATACCACCTCAACGAATAAGAGTTTTAATGTAGAATTTAGATTAAAAAACAAGCCGCTTGATATCGTCGTGCCTCCATACCCAAGAACAAATTCAATTCACCAATGTCTTTGAAAGTGAAAGAGTCATTTAATTGAGATTTAAAGCTCTTTAATCACAAAGAGTATTAGAGCCAGTAATGATAATATCATCAACATACACCAACACGCACAAAACACTACCATTTTGATGCGTAATGAACAAGGAATTATCTACTTTGGAATTCAAAAACCTCAAAACAATAAGTGTAGACCTCAATATGTCAAACCAAGCTCTTAAGCTACTTGTCAAGACCATAGAGAGCTTTCTAGAGTTTGCAAACAAGATTTAGGATAAGAAGAATCTACAAAACCATGAGGTTGAATAGTGTAGACATCCTCACTTAAAGTGTCATTAAGAAAAGCATTATTAATGTCCAATTGTCGAAGAGACCAACTAAAATGAACGTAATGGACAAAATAACTCTAATGGTGGAGGCTTTGATCACTAGAGTAAAAGTCTCATCAAAATCAATACAAGGCAATTTGTTTGAAGCCCTTAGCCACTAATCTAGCTTTGTATCAATGCATAGAAACATCATAATTACGTTTGATGGTGAAAATCCATTTGGTACCCACAAGATTCTACTTAGGATCAATAGGAACTAAGGTCCAAGTATTGTTCCTCATCAAGGCCTGATATTCCATATCCACGGCTTCCTTCCATCGAGGATCACGAAGGGCCATGATCACGAAGGGCCATTTCAGCATTCTTAGGAATATCCTCAGAATTCTCAGTATTTGCAATCAAAAACACTTTCTTTTAGAAATTCCGTCTTTAGCTCTAGTAATCATTGGATGCACATTGGATGTTCTATAAGAATCTTTCTCGTAGTGAATACAATAGAGAGGAGAAACACCACAAACTCAGAAGAAATAGAAGGATAAGAAGAAGTAAAATGAGAACTAGAATGAGAAATAGATGAAACATGAACAAGATGAAAGTAGAGAAACCACAAAGTATAGAACAGGATCAGATGCATTTAAAGAGATATAGTAGGAAACAAAGAAGTATATGGAAACTTTGATTCATTAAACAATACATGTTTAGTAATGAATGTACGACCTTGATGATTCATACACTTGTATCCCTTATGAGATGAATTGTACCCAAGAAAAAACATTTCTGACCTCAGTTGATACTTATGAAAGCATTATAAGGTCTCAAATAAGGAAAACATGCACAATCAAAAACTCTTAAAATAGAAAAATGAGGAGGTCTATAAAACAATTTGTCATAAGGAGAGAAACCATTTAAAACCTAGTAGGTAATCGAATCAAAAAAAAAAAAAAAAAAAACAGTTTCAAGCATCCCTCCCTAATTTCAAAGTAGCCGACTATGAGCTAACAAGGTTAAACTCATCTCAACAATATGTCTATACTTTTCTCTCCGCTTCTACCATTTTGTTCATGAATACAAGGACAATAATGCTGAAAAAATACCTAACCTGAGTCCAAGTATAGGTTTAAAACTCATATACTCTCCTCTCTCCAATCGATCGACACATTTTATGCGACAACTAAACCGATTTTCAACAAAGGCTTTAAAATGCAAAAAAGCCTTTAATGCATCGATTTGTATTTCAATGGGTACAACCAGTAAACCGGGTACAATCATCTACAAAATGGATATAGTAATTGTATCCATTAAGAGAAGTAATCGGAGTAGGCCCCATAAGTTTCTATGAATTAGATCTAAAAAATGTGGTGAATTATGGATAGACAATGGAAATGGTAAAACATGAATCTTACCCAGAGGACATGCGAAACAAAAATCCAAATCGTAATTACATTGAACATGAAGATATGAATGTAAAATATATTGCATAGTATGTTTGGCTACTGATGACCAAGCCTAATGCCATGATTAAACACTCCCTAATTCGAAACCAAAAATGCAAGATGTAGGACTTATCAAGATAATGGTTCAAAGAAACGATAGAGACCAATGAATCGTCCCATGAAGAATGACTTGTTTAGTTCGAGAATCCTTCACAAAACAAATATTAGCATGGAATTCAATAGAACATTATTATCCCTCGTAAGTTGTGAAATGCTTATAAGATTTTTCTTAATTCTCGTGGGAACACACAATGTGTTCTTAAATGATAAACCATAGTGTAGTAATGGCGTTTTGCAGGTGCAATACCATAAATAACTAAGGAATGACCATTCCCTACCATTAAGGTATCATATATTGAATCCAAAAACATAATATCGAGAAGTCCATTCCGTGGATCGCTAAGCACTATAAATTGATTTGTGGACCTGAGAGCTCCCAAGTAAACAAATTGCTTATCACCGTTGTTTTTGGAATGAAACACCGATTTTCTCTCCCGGATGATCTCAACTTCTACATCTTGTAATGGCTACCATATTATTTGTGTAATTGTCCGACATAAATGTGTCATCTCTTCCAAATCGTTTCCAGAGAACTCTATGCATCAATAGAAATAACTAGACATAACCTGATTATCAAAGTTTATTGATTTACTAGTCTCTAATGTCGGAAAGAATAGTTTCAAGTTAAGATCTAATGGTGAAAATGTAAGAAAATGGTTCTGGGTGCTAGCGCACATCGAGCTTTGGTGTCTTTGCCACACTCTGCCAGGCTTTACACTAGAAGCTCTTTTTTAGTTTTAGTAATTGTCAAGCCTGTGTCAAGTTGGCGTTTAGAGCAAATAGGTGTGTAGTTTTATGTGCTATTTGGTAAATCTTTTTGTCCATTTTTTGGTACCTAAGAACAACCAAAACTCACCTCTTTATGGATAGACATCATATTTCTTGATTTTCTATAAATTAAAGAGATCTAGTAACGTGCAAAACATTGAGAAACATATTGAAACACAAAAGGCTTCGAATCAAAGTGTGTTTTTGTTCATAGCATCATTCTCTTAAATTTCTTCAAAGAGTATTCTTGGTTTGAGTTGTGTTACACATACATCATCCAACAACCATTAGAAATTTGATTATATCTTGAAGGCAAGTTTCGATTAATCTCATTGTGTATTCGCGGTTTCGACCAGGTAGGAAAAACCTTGTCTAAAAGAGAACGATTACACGCCTCAAGTCTTTGTTTGGTTCCTCCATTCTCAATCCCGATATTTTTGTCCGAAGAGATTTGTTCCAACAATTTTTAGACAAGATTATCTTCGTCAATGGCTTCTTCAACATCGATTTAAATTTGCGTAAACGAATGGGCATGATGGTTCTTAATTGTCCTCCAAACTCAATTCTAGTGGCGGGTTCGTTCTTCATTTTATTCAAATCATGAACCATGATTTGACTCGCCTTGAAAGGTTGATCGGTGACAATTTCACTCGATGGCAAGAGAAAGCAATGTTCTTTCTCACATATCTCAAGTTGGCGACATCCTGATGATGTGCTTGAGACCCTCCCGAACCAACTCCTGATGACTAAAACTAAGCTGGTGGATTGACATGTCGCGAGAAAGGCGAATGACTATCTTTGCCAGGGTTGCATCCTTAATGCACTCTCTCGACAATGTATATGCAACGCATCGAGCCATCGAGTCCTGACAAGGAGTTGTGCACGCGCTAGATTCTAAATACCTAAATTGAGGAGTCTAGCAATCGTAAGTTTTAAATTTTGAATTATATGGATTTTAAGATGACCAACGACAAGTCTCTACTCACTCAATTTCATGACTTGCAAATGATCATCGGTGATCTTAATATAGCTGAAATTTCTCAAGAAGAATTTCAAGTGGGCGTAATTATTTTCAAGTTGCATATAAATTAGAATAATTACAAGAATGAACTCATTCATGAGGAGAAGAGTTATACTCTTGAATTCCTCCAACGTCATCTTCGATTGAGGAAAACTCTCGAAAAGAGAGAGAGTGGGTTGAAGATGACTTGAATTTTGAATATGGTTCAAGGGAAAATTTAGTGGAATCTTACTATTCTAGGAAAATGTAAAGCCAAGAATGATTTAAAATTCAAGAGAAATGTTAATGAAAACACTTCAAACAAGAAAGGAAGTGTTACCATTATGACAAATCTAGATACTATGCACAATATTGTCGTTCCGAGAAGAGATTCTTGAAGAATAAGGAAGTGGTCAAGGAAAGTCACAAAGCTGTGGAGCAAATGGACATGGAACTCATAGCAACAGCTTGCCAATTAACGTTCAATTTAGTTGCAAATGAAGGTGGTGGTGTATTGGATACCAAAGATAACCATACACATTTGCAATGATCATAGTCTTTTCAAGACATACGAAGATCTTGCCACTAGTGAAGAAGCAGTTGCGCATGGCGAACAACAATCGTACCAAGGTGGTTGACAAAAGAATGGTGGATATCAAGCTTACGTCGAGAAAAGTTTTACATTTGATTAATGTTTATTATATACCTGAAATGTCTAAGAATCTTGTATTTGGTGACCTCTCAATAAGATAGGTTTTCGTCTTGTCTATGAGTCGAATATGTTTATCTTGTCCAAGTTGGGTGTTCCTATTGACAATGGGTACTCATGTAATGGTATGATTAAATGGAATGCAATAACAATGAATTATTCTTCTTATATCGTTGACTCATGTTCTTCTATTGTTGATTCATGTTCATTATGACATGGTTGATTAGGTCGTGTTAATTTTCATTGTATTAGAAACATGCATAACTTAGGCCTAATTACCGATTTTAAGATTGATCATGATACTAAGTGTGAGATATGTGCACAAACAAAGATCACAAGATAATCACATAAACCGGTTCAAAGATCTTTTGAAATTCTAAATTTAATACATAGTGACATATGTGATTTGAAAAGTCATGTTACTTTAGGAGGAAACAAATGTTTTCTCACTTTTATCGATGATTTTTTAAAATTTTCTTATGTTTATCTTTTGAAGCAAAGATGAGTTTTATGAAAGTTTTCTTGTTTTCAAATCTAAGTTGAAAATCAACATAACAAGAAAATTAAGGCTCTAAGATCCTGATAGAGGTCATGTGAGTATTGTCCCAAGGAGTTTGCAAAATTTTGTGAAACTAATGGAATTATACATCAAGTCACGACACCTTATACACCACAACAAAATGGTGTACCTTTTGGAAAGGAAGAATAAACTTTAGTAGAGATGGTTAATTCCATACTACTAAGTTCTAACTTGTCTTTGAACTTATAGGGGGAATCAATTCTTTCGACTTGTTTTATTTTGAATAGGATTGTACTAAATAACACTAGTGTCACCCCATGATAGTCATTATTTATGCATATTATATATAGTTTATTTATGTATTTTTATTGTTGAATCTTCGATATATGGGCCTAATTATCTTTATTGTTCATTTTTAGGATTTTTGGAGTGCCAGGTTGAGTTCAGGCGAAAAAGCTGTAATAAATGGACTACTCATACCCAAATGATCGTGGACACGTAAAGATACGCCTCGAGATATGCGCGTTTTAGGCAATTTTCCTTTGTTGCAGCCCACATATCACTCCGTCATTCGCTGGTTTCGTTGCAATACCCGTGTCAACGCCCGTATTAGTCCACGCATTCCAGCAAAAGTTGTCGCACTCCGCCCTCCACGCCACGTGGCGATCGTCCATTCATCCGTCGCGTCACAAGAACCGACGCATGGCCCTACAAAGCCGCAAAGGCAGCTTTCCCACCCAATCAAATGCTCGACACGTGGCGCCTTCTTTGTCACAAAGAAGCCTTCATCACAACAAATTTCGTCCAATCGCCGTCGCCACGTCACACATGCCGCCAAGCTCAACCAATCACACGATGACATGTGGCGGGGATGGGAGCAAATTCATCACGATCGGTTTGATCGTCCTCACGCGACGTGTAACAAATAAAACCCAAACAGCTTTAATTAGGGATCGACAGAGATGGTTCAATTATTGAATCTTCTTCTTGGCGGCATTTGCTTCTTTCTCCTTTTCTCTTCTACGAATCATTGTTTTACACTTTGTTTTTAGATTTTGAATGGAGTTTTTGACTTATCACGATGGCTCGCTAAACTCATCAATCGAACTATGTGGATTGAATCACCCGTTTTGGCATAAAAACATACCCGAGATCTATTTATTTATTTATTTAATTTGTCTTTCATAATATTTTATTCCCTTTGATATTGGTTGAATTATCGAGATTAAACGCTTGTTTAAATCTTGATTTACATGCGAAGAGGTTGTACGCACCGTATTTGTGCAACAAGACCACATTAGTGGCATCCGACCATACTCAATTGATTAGACCCTTTTAGGACCTAGGTTGAATACCATAGGGATCTGGAAGGCTCAAACTAGACACACTAGTGATCCAGCTTGTCTAGGTGTAGTGTCTTCACAAAGTCCATCATGGTCAACACATTAAACCTAGTTCACTTGAATATATGGTTATGTGTTTGAATAGTGGAAGTTGGTCATCGTCGTGCCTTCGACCATCGAGATAGGGAAGTGCGAGGACCCGCGTACGTTGCACGGGTCTATAGCTATACTAATTTATTATGGATTGCATGCTTTGATTAGATTGAGGACCGTATGTAAAATTATGCCAAATTAAGGAGATTTGTGATACTAATGGTTTGGATTGTTTCCCCCGATTGATTTATTTACTTGCTATTTTTAGTCTAGTTTTAATTAATTTAGAAATTATTCCCGTGAACTCCCGAGTTATTTTTAGTTTCGTAGCATAAGTAAGAAACTTGGTCTTTGCATGGTTCGACCCTTCGTGCTTGCCACCACTCAGCTTCTTGTGGTCATTGGTAATCTCATCAGGGATTATATATTTTGACGCATTCGACACGCGTCACCCCATATGAACTATGGTTCAAGCGATAACCCAATTTTAAGTGACTTAAAGTTTGGGGTTGTTTAGCTTATGTAAGGAAACCGATCCAAAAATGTCTAAATTGGGAAATAAAACTTTTAAATGTGTTTTTATTGGTTATTCAAAGTTTAGTGTGACATATAGATTCTTGAATTTGAAAACTAATGATATAATTGAATCTATAGATGCACAATTCTTTGAACACTTAAATAAAACAAATGACATGCTTTTGCATCCGAATTTTGGGAATCTAAAGGAGTTGCCTCAAAACTCTTCTAATGAACAAAGTCAATGGGATCTAAAAGATTTGTCTTCAAATTCTTCTAATGATCAAGAGAGTTTTCCTACTAACAATGGTGAGAATGTTGAAGTAAGGAGAGTAAAAGGCAAAAGATTGATAAATCTTTTGGCTCTGATTTTATAACCTATTTAGTTGGAAAAATAAATGTGAAATTAAGAACAAAACAAAATTCGCCTTTAATGTTTATGATGATCATATTTCATTTCAACAAGCAATTTCATCAAGGGATGCTTTATTTTGGAAAGAAGCGGTCAATGATGAGATGAACTTGATATTGTCGAATCAAACTTGGGTACTTTTTTATCTTTCAACGGGATCAAGGACAATCGGGTGCAAGTGGGTATTCAAAAGGAAATTAAATGCCGATGAAATTATAAACAAATTCAAGGCGCATCTAGTAGCTAGGGCTATAGACAAAAGCATGACATTGATTATTTTGATACATACGCACCTCGGTTGCAAGAATAACATCAATTCGGTGTTGATATCTTTTGCTTCTATTCATCATTTTGTTATTTATCAAATAGATGTAAAAACGGCTTTTCTAAATGGTGATCTAGAGGAAGAAATATATATGGAACAACCTAAGGTTTTGTTATGCCAGGTCAAGATAAGAAAGTTGTAACGATTGAAAAATTTGACTTGTGCCACGTGTCGTCGACAGGTCGTATGTAGATCCATTCGTCGAAATACATATGTCCGAATCTTGAGTGGAGACACCAAGAATGTTTAATTTGAGACTATAATGCAAATTGGTGAGAAATGAATATGCGGTGGAACGCTGTGAGCCGAAACACGAACGCGACGCGCCTCGAATCGCGTGCGTCGACGCGCAGACGAAATGTGGCTATAGTGGATTTATGTGGTTTTAAAATGTACATTGGATACGCTCGTGATATGTGAAGCGCCAGCGATTTGAGATTTTGAAAGGAGGCGTGGTTGGTGCCTCTCGAGATGCGCGCTGCTCGATTTTCGAGGACATTTTTGATTTGAAATCAAAAGGGAAATAAAAAGAAAATGTATATATAATATATATATATATATATATATATATATAAATATATAAAAGAATCAGATAAGATTGAAAAAAAGAGAGAAAGAGAGAGAGAGAGAGAAAGATCGGTTGCAAGAGAGAACTAGAGAGGGAGAGAAGATGGCGGAGAGAGGAGACCAGCGAACCAGCAGATCCGGCGGGTACCGGCAGCTGCTCGACGACGACGGACCAGCAGAGCACGACGGCTAGTGGCGTAGCTGGTGGCGCAGCGGGAGCGTGGCTGGTGTCTGGTGGCTGGAGGCCGGGAGCATGGCTGGTGGCTGCTGCAATGCACCGGCGCCAGCGACGGCGCGGCGGACAGCACGACGCGGAGGCGTGGATCAGGCGGCTCCAGATCTGGCGGCGGCCAGCGGCGCGAGCTAGCGCGGTGGCGAGATCGGCGGCGAGACGCAGCGGCCGGCCAGCAGTGCAGCGGTGCAGCAGTGACGCGGCCGATTGGCGCGGCGCGGACGGCCAGCGTCCCAGCAGCAGCAGCGGTGTGGCGGCGCGAGCTGCGGCTCGCGGACGAGCGGATCAGCCACGGATGAGGCAGCGGCGCCGGGGGATCCAGCAGCGCGACGCCGGCGAGGGACGGCGGCGGCTGCCGGCGGACAGCGAGCGGCGGCGCGCTGGCGAAGGCTGCGCGCGCAGCGCAGCGCGGCTGCGACGTGGTGAACAGCGCGGTGGCGGCGTTGTCGACCGAAGGCCGGAGCGATGCGCGATTTCGACGAAATCGCGACGACGCGATGGAGGTGAGTTTTATGTCACCTGATTGAGTTGTGATTTGAACGAGTTAAGTAAAATAGGCCTAAAATGTCTAAATAGACACTAGGACTTAGAGGAGTGGTGTCTGACGCGCAAATCGAGACGCGAGCGAGATGTTTTGAGGTTCGCGATTTCTCGAGGTAAGTAAACCGGGCCAGGGA
Organism: Stephania cephalantha; assembly: GCA_039657325.1. Lineage (NCBI taxonomy): Eukaryota > Viridiplantae > Streptophyta > Magnoliopsida > Ranunculales > Menispermaceae > Stephania > Stephania cephalantha. Next base: position 18,120,257 of record CM077569.1, on the reverse strand, counting down.
TTTATACAAAGATTTCATGTCTCTCCATCCAATTGGTGTTGTTGTTTATAGTTATGTGATAGCTTTATTGTTGTTCACCGCTTTGTGATGATAGCTATCGCTGAATTGTTGTCGATTATTGAGTGGGTCCACGGCAAGTAGCCGAGTCATGGTTACTCGTTTATTACTCGCGATATGAGAGCAGTTAGTGGTTGGGAGGCGGGGCCTCGGTCTCTAAACCCTGAGGTCTTGCATGCTCGTCCACGATATCTCCCAATTGAGTGTACGTTCTCCATTGGTCGTTGTTGTTTATAGTTATGTGATAGCTTTATTGTTGTTCACCGCTTTGTGATGATAGCTATCGTTGAATTGTTGTCGATTGAGTGGGTCCATTGGCAAGTGAGTCATGGTTATCGTTATCTCGCGATATGAGAGTGTTAGGGTGGGAGGCGTGGGCCTCGTCCTAAACCCGAGGTCTTGCATGCTCGTCCGTCGATATCTCCAATTGAGTGTACGTTGGGGCTCTTATCCGTGTCCATGGATGCTTTATAGGTCAGTACGGCTAGGCTAGGAGGCAGTGTGTCTCGTCCTAGATCCGGTTTATGGATATCTCATAGTCGCAAGTGGTTAGGGTTGGGGTGGCATGGGCACTCGTCCTAAACCCGAGTCCGTCGCTGGGATTTTTCCAAGCGACTCAACGACCTTTTAGTCGGACTCCTTGTTATTTGGCCTCACTCATTGATGGATTGTTTACAACATGTGTATATTCATGCGTTATTTATTCCTTTCGTACTATTTGCATGAATTCGATCGCTTTGGATATGTGAAATGTTGTGTATATGTCCTATCGGATTTGCTTACCTCGGGGCTCGTCATTCTTATGTTTGATCGAGTGCAGAGTCTGGATTTGAGTAGCAGAGGGAAGGCTTCATAGCTAGGTGATTTTTTGTATATTTTGTATTTACTCTCCTCTCGATGATATTTATCGGGTTCCACAATTAGGTTGCTTCTAACTCCCTGATCTTTTTTGTTGAGTTATTTAATGTATTAGTTGCTTCCGCTAAATTTTTAAGTCTTGAAAAATACTAATAACTCAATCGTATGGGAAATTACTTGTAATAATGGATTGAAGCCGACTAGGACTCAAGGCGTTGACCTCATGAGACTGCCTTGGGTCCACGAGGCTTAGTATGAAGCATGTGGGCCCAATTTTATTGGAAATTCAGGGGCGTCACAGCTTTTGCTAATTGGTGAAATCTCTATGGCTTGAAACAAGCTCTATGCAATGTCATGAGAAGTTTGACGCTATTGTGCAATCATTTAGATTCAAAGTCAATGATGTCAATTAATGTATTTACAAAGAAGTTTGACAATGATGTTGGTGTCATCATATGTTTATATATGGTTGACATGCTTATATTTGAGACTCTAGCTTTAGTTGAAGAAACTAAGCGATTCTTGTCTACTAGTTTTCATAGATTATGTAGGACTTAGGTAAAGCTTACTTAATTTTGGGAATCAAAATCTTACGACTAGATAATAGTTTTACAATATCTCAATCTCATTATATTAAAAGATTTTGAAGAAATTGGTCATTTTTATCAAAAGTCACTTTGTACTCCTATTGAACCTCATTTAAAACTAGTAAAGAACACCGATAGTGTTTATTACAACTAGAATATTCTAATGTGATAGGAAGTTTTCGTCAGGGGCCAATGTGCCATAGGTCAATCCATTAACTGCCTTTATGAATACTTTTAGTTAATAAAATAGAGGATTTCATTTGTTGTTTATTATAATTAATTTGCATGTTTACATTATAATAAGATCCATGAGTATTTACATAAATATCCTAAATGTCCATAGTCCGATCATTATATCTGAACTATAATGAATTAAGACTAAGTAAGTAGTCTTGATTGATGATCATATGATGATTATACGTGATAGTGAGATTTAATCAAGATCACGAAAGTACTTGTTAGAGAACAAAGTACTCGGATCATTCGCTATGAAAGAACATCACATGGATTAAGTCATAGTTGTTTCTCATGATAGGTATATTTTTCAAATTCCCCGACTTGATATTACCAGAGACTTCAACATTAGAACACAAGAATTTGACACAATCAAACGTTGTCTTTAACCTGACGATTATAAAGGTTGTGATTGGTTACCGTGTGAGCAATGTGATGAAGTTGTGTAATCGAGATATGATTTGTCTCTCTCATATAAAGAGAGATATCGAGTGGATCCTCGATGTGTTAGATGTTAAAAGGCATAGTCTAAGTGAATTGATATTGATCAATGTCACTTGGATGTTTTCAACCTACCTAGAGATCGAGACTAACGATTATCAACATGTTGATGACAATTTCATGTCTTATGTTTGATCAAAAGGATATCGTATGTGACAAAATGATGTTATATACACTATTGATTAGGTTGTATCGATTTGATATTTGTACAACTTGGGTAGTCATAATGTTCGCTAGAGGTCGCTTATGACTTGTATACCAAAAATGTGTTTTGGTACACCGCTAACGTTGTATGAGCCTATTAGGTCACACACTAAGAATGGTTTTGCGAGATTTTAAGATGGTTCATAAAAATGAATTTTATATGATGAAATTCATGACTTTAAACGTCTTTGTGGTGTATTACACTCATACTTCTTTAAGTAGTGGGTATATGTGTAATTTACTTAACCGTCTATATACAAGGGTTGTATAAATAGGCGTTTTAAGTTAGAACACACGTATAAAAGATTAAGAGCCGAAACTCTATTTTCGTTTAAACTAATTAAGGTTTTCTCGGTACGCTACTGTGGATTGCTTTCGGGAGAAACAAAAGGTTTATATTCTTCAAGTTAGCACTTCAATCTCAATGTCGTTTCGTGTATTGGACCGCTGATAGGGCGTTCGTCAGTTGGCGCGCCTTTAGATCGATCAACCTTCGTAAAGTTATATTTCGACCGAGGTAAGATTAAGTTTTCATGGTTTAAACGTTTTTAATGGAATTAGATTCGGATCCTGTCATGTGGGTTTTTGTCAAAATTATTTTGTAATCTCCATCTCCGCATTTATGAACCCCTAAAAATCAGTCAGCTTTCATGTATGTTATGCATTGCACAATACCTTATATAGCTTACACTTTGTATGATATGTCGCAAGTTCACTCGTTATCCAAGCAAACAACACTGAATGTGGTTACCAAGATCTATAGATACTGAAAAGGACTTTGAATTATGGTCTACATTTAAATGGATATCCCTCGAGTTTTGGAAGGTTACAAATTGATGCTAGTTGGAATAATGTGAAGTCAAATTTCAAGTCAAACTAGTGGATGGATTTTACGCTAGGAGGAGTGGTCTGCTTGGAGCTCAAAGAAATGAATATGTATTTCGATTCAACAATGACATCAAAAATAATTGCCCCACAGATGCAAGCAAGGAGGAGCGTAATGAATTAAGAACTTGTTAATGGAGATACTATTATGGAACAAGCCATGTCCAACTATATTAATCAATTGTAATAACAATGCAACTCTTTAATAAGGTCGCAAGCAAGACTTATAATGGAAATTCTAGACATATAAGTCTAAGACACAATCTTTTAAGACAAGCTTACTCAAAAATGGGGTTGTCACAGCTGATTACGTGGAATCTAACAAGAATTTAGCTTGATCCATTAACAAAATGTCTTGTTAGAGATATGGTGTCTTAGACATCAAAAGGAATGGGACTTAAGTTTGCCTAATTCGATCGTCACTTGATGGGAACCCAACTTAATTCTTGAAAATATAGAATAAGTTTAATGTGGTACTAATAAGTCGTAAGTGAAGATTACGTAAAACACTAAAAATTTCATATTATAAAAGGCCCATTCCCGGTGATGTTGGTTTCTGCATGACTGAGGTCGACAATTGGGTCTTAATAACTTGAATAGATTGACTCGCATAATCACTTCAAGTAGACTTACCTATATGGGTGTAGAAGTGTGGTCACTTCTTATGAGCCTAACCGTACTTTAAGCACTAAAAAAAGACAGATTTACACAAGATCATAATGTGCAATCAACATGTACACTCTTATTTACATAAAATCGTATGTGCAATATTTCCGATTTTTGTGGCAAGAGTTCTTGGTTAAAGATCTGTTCATCATAATACCTGATGAAACTTTGAAGTATTTGCACTAAGTGAAAAGTTCAAGTTCAAAAGACACTTCTCATTTATGTATTGATTTTAATGATGTTATATATGTTTTTGGTCGTATTATTTCCTAAGTGTAATTTTTAATTTATATGTCCATATAAGTTAAAAATAGGGGGAAATTGTAAGAAAATGTTAAAGTTCTTGGTGTGGCGTTGAAGCGCCACCCAACGCTCCACACTAGAAGCTCCTCTCTGGTGCTTGGTGTCGAATCGTGACATTCAAGCGCAAATACCTGTAACAAATAGGTAGAATTAGTTTTGAGTGTTATTTGATCATTTTTTGTTTGTTTTTTGGGTACCTATTCTGGACCAAAACTCGCCCCTTTATGGATTGACACACGGATCTCTTGATTTTCTATAAATTAAAGAGATCTAGTTACACGTAAAAGACATTGAGAAACACATTGAAACACAAAAGGCTTTTGAATCAAAGTGTTCTTGTTCATAGCATCATTCTCTCAAAGTTCTTCAAAGAGTGTTTTTGGTGGACTTGTGTTACACACGTCATCCAACAACCGTTAGGACTTGATTGTATCCTCGAAAGGCAAGTTTCGATTAACCCCATTATGTATTCACTGGTTTCAGGACCAGAGAGAAATCTTGTCTAAAAGAGACCGATTAAGCGCCTCAAGTCTTTGTTTGGTTCCTCCATTCCCAACTAGTATTTTTTGTCCGAAGAGATTTGTTCCAACAAAAAACACGTAGTTCCCATCACATAAGTATATATTTGGCTTCATTGTAAAATTAATGCACAACACATTTTGATGGTTCTCAAGGCACTGGGTATAAATTTGGGTTCCATTGTAGAATTTTTTATATATAGGATATAGGAAGTTTCTACCATGGGTAAAAAAGATACCATGTCATGGAGCCTTTGATATCATTTAATTCTTGTTATTTAATTATGCTTGGGAATTGTCCAATGCATTAAATGCAACATACTTTTTTAAATTGTCGCTTTTTGAAAATAAGTTGAGTAATGTCATGTGACAATTGGCAATGATTAGGAACAATTACAATTAATGTAGTTTCAAATTAATATTAATACCATGTATTACACCTTTATAATATATATGAACAATTTTTATTTTTTTTTGACAATATATCAACAATTGACTTAGCTTGAAAATAGTACCAATATAAATAAACTTGTTTGAGTAAGAAATATAAACTTTTTATATAAAATCAATTATATATTACTTAATCAAAATATGTTAATAATGTATGATCCTTATTATTTTAACAAAAAGTCTTTTATATTTCAATTTTTAGATAATAAAATTATTAATTTTTTTTAAATTAATGTTTTATTTATGGTCGTGTATAATTTATTAAAATTATGAAATTCTTATTTATTTGAAAACTATAATGATTAAAATAAGTAATAAATATAATACTAATTAATAAGTCTTTTTAATAGAAAAAAATGATACATTTAGATTTTCTTTAAAACATTATATAACACTATTAATTATCATAAAATTATACCACCAATTAATTTACAATTTGAGATTTTTATAAGTGTAACCGACTAAAATTACCACAAATTCGTAATTTGGTTTTCATTTTTTCTTTGTTTTTAAATAAAAGAGAAAATACATCAATTATAATTGATATTGAAAAATAATCTAATATCACATGTATGAACTAAATTATTTTGAGGTAACAAGTGCAATTATAAATAATTAATGATGATAGCTATAACAACAATATATTAGAAATATTTGATCGGTTTCAATAAATAAGGCCCGACTACATTAATTTAATAATCGGTTGAGTTTGAAAAATTTCTTTGGACGCCTCCGAATATTTTATAATTTGAACACTTTAATGTAATTGAATTTAATTTGATAATTTAATTGTTAATTTTTTAAAACGATTTTGCAGTATCTATTAATTATTTCTTAATATATATATATGCATCATGTATGATGTGAATATTAATGCACCAAAATAGAAAATAATAAAAACTGAAATTATTTCCTTAATTTCCCTCGATATTTTTTTTTAAAAAAATTCTAGATCACATCCAAACCCAACCGCACCGAGTAATCCATGCTTGGATATTGTCGTGCTCATACATGTGGTGATCTCTCAACTTTCGATTTTTCCATCTATGAAAACTCAAACTCGGGAGAGAAAACCAAATCACTTGCCACTCTAATCAATATTATACTTTACTAATGTATCTTTGTCTTTTTATATGTGGTTCATATATAATTTTAGAAGCTAAATCAATTGTCATATATTTGCATGTTAAAACTTAATCGTTTTCTCACTTGAAAGTTTTAGTCATTTTAATTTGATTCAAATAATTTATTTATCTATTCTATTTTTGTGTTGTAAATTTATGTTTAATTATTTTTCTTTTGAGGAAGTTGTTAATTATTTAAATTATAAATTAATTAAGTGTAAATTATTTCTTCAAAAAAGAGACAAATTATAAATAGCAATGTTATGAGGAGTTGTACTAAAGTTTATTTTAAAAATAAATTTTATTATTGATATTAGGTAATGCACATTTGTTAATAGATTTTTAGCTTGAAGGTTACAAATGAATTTTAAAAATGTCTTTATCTTCCATAGTTAAAAAATTTAAATTAAATTTTTTATTTAGTAAAAATAAATAGCAAATGGTTAAACTTGTGATTCTTTTGATTGAAAATGCATTTAAAGTACATGTGGATCACATTAATGTGCATTAATTAGTGTTTCACGATCATTCTCTCTCTTGATGTTAATCCAATGGTTGAGAATTGGTACTCGTGTCATGATATTTATTTGATACCCATGGTATATATATATATACCATAGGCCTAAATATGTATTCATGTGAGGGGAATTATGTTTTTGTGTGTTGTGAGTTTTTTTTTTTTGAAGCCATGTGTTGTCGAGTATTAATGACCCATACCATTTAATATAGAAGTTTATTAACCTTTAGATCAAAATCCAATTCTCTAAAATCGTTTCAATGATATGGGTATTTATTTTGGATCACATTGCAAGATGGTATATACTAGTTGCTTGAAACCCACAACTACTCCCTCTCTCGGCCTATTTTGCTTTCACTCATGTACAGTAATTTCATCAACAGGTGTAATGGAATTTGCTTTGTAGGTCATGCTTTATTGAAAACGTTAATAGATTTATGAGATAGTTTTTGGCTTGTTGACATTGTTTCAAGATTGGAAGTTACTACTGGTCAAGTTGGATCAGTTCGAGAAAAGTTACTGTAACTTCCTGATGTTTTATGCTTTAGAGATGAGCATTTTAGCATCTCGGGGACTACATCTCGATAACATAAAATGGACAAAGTGTATATACCAAGCTATGCATTTTTTATAGGATAGGAAACCCAACTTAATTACGACACCTTTGATCCAATATGAGTCGAACCCCGACTTTCCATTTGGTAAGTGTCGCCTCGTCTATTACAACGCCCTTGAGCTACGCATCCAGCAGGTGTTTATCAGACATGCCGTTGTGCCGGAAATGAAGAACTATGCATAAGTCTCTTCAATTTCTCTCCCTCTCGAAATAACACTAAGTATTGTGGTTGTGGGTGAAATGCCAACTAGGCACCACATCTACACACTTGATGGAGAGGCTACCGAGAAATCCCTAGAGTGACCAAAGAAATCAACTGACCAAAATCCATCGCAAGCACATAGTCCACGTGGTTTTCTTATTCTTAAATGGTTTAAATAGTCTAATGTCATGTGTGATTACAAAGAAAATGTTTCATAAAGAAGAACATTTTTTTTAAAAAATTTCTCCAGTATATATTCAAAGAAATTTTTCATGTTTCATTACACATAAGAATTTTTTTTTCTCAAAACTCACCAACAAGTTTTGAAATAAATATAAAAACTTATCATATATATTTATTAATTTTCATATTTAAAATATAAATTTAATGTGTCTTATTATGGAAACTCAATAAAAACTTAATTCGCACACATCAAAAATTAGTGTGGTCATCGGCGGATCTAACGAGGGCTTAACGTCCCCTAACCCTGCTGGGCTCTATAATACTCTACAAATGGAGACATACGCCTCGTTATATAACTTCGTCCTTCACACCCCAAGGTCGACACACATTCCCTACGTAAAAATTTGCCCCCCTAACGAGATTTTCCGTTTCCATACGAGTGGAGTTGATAACCAATAAAACATAAACTATTATGTTTTCCGCAAATTTAGAACAAACTTTCAAATTTTTCAAATATATCACAAACTTTACTTTTTCTCGGGAAATCTACTCACATCCATATTTTGGTTTCTACCTCTCTCATAAAACCTACCTAAAAACCGCATAAAAAAAAACTTCGACCAATTGCATACCATATTCATCATATCATGCTTTGAATTATTCTCATATTTTTTATTTTTTAAAAGCGAGAAAATATACAAATCTAAATTAAAAAAAAATTGCTTTATGAGAAAATGTTCCAAGAGAAAATTTTGACTTATCAAGCGTGATGAAAATGTAATTTTCCCACGAAATTTAATATTTTCCTTAAACATTTTTTCCTTTTCCGATCAATCAAACAAAACATAATTGTTTCTTTTTATTTTTTTCCCACATGATATTTGGCACCTACCACACCGACTACCGGCTGATCCACATTTAGCATTGACGGCCTCATACTAGGTTTGCCAAAACAAAAATCACCGTAGAGACTCATTGTCAGTGGATTCACAAACCCGCACTGTTTCAAATGGTACAATACCACTATATTGATGTACCATCTTTTTCCATTTCATTTCTTACAGTACACAGGCTTAATTATACTTTTACAATAATTTATACTCATTAAACAATGTCCAAATGTTGATAGCCTGTCTATCCATAAATTACAAGAAGAACTGGGAAACAAATACGTTAATCTGCAAAGAAATACACAAGGCATCAAGGGCCCCCTGAATGCATCATACCTAAGCAGCGCTTTCAAATAAATGTCTAACAACAACCTAGCGACTGGACCGACGGATCAAAAAATGCATCGATAATAGCTTCTGAACATGCCAGTACCATAGTCGCCTGATCTTCTGCTGTCAACTTCTACTGGTTTGTCGAGAAGCTTTACTCCTTGTTTGCAAAATCCTATACCCTGAAATCATAGAAGTATCGATAACAAGTTCTAATTAAAGCCACTAATATTCAATCATTTCCTTCAAAGTTGATGACACTAAGCCACTAATATTCAATCATTTCCTTTTAAACTTGATGACACAATTCAAGAAACAAGACCAGAACAAGCATAAATATTTACTTGGCCCTGTGGACAACATTAAATAGAGTTGTCTTCCCTCAGTACCCAATCAATCCAAAGCACAAATCCAGTGTACGCACCACGCTTAGTAAACTTTTACCTGCATGAGATTGAATTTTAAAATGAATTTTAACCAACAATTGCAATGATAATGCAACAACAAAGCCTCAATTATCCCAAATTAGTTGGGGTCAGACTACAATGATAATCAACTATAATAGAAGGCAAAGTTAACGAATAAGAATCAAGTTTCTATAACTAATTGTTTTCCATAAAGGCATTTACTGTTCAGCTTTAGTAAGTTTAAAAAATGCATACATGACCTAACTGACCATGATCAAGACCGATTTGATGAATTCTGAAGGTTTTTCCATCAATTTCATACATATTAGAATGTATTGCAACAAAGTATATTTGCTAACAGTAACACCAATAGATTAGAAAGTTTTGCAGCAAATACAAAATTTCGCAATATATTTTGAGCTGATTCAGGCAAAACCGTCAATCAAAAAGCAATGGACAATGCCTGAGAACTCTTTCCAGATGCTGGAGAGAATGTCTAGAGCACATTAGAGCGCACCTTGATTTCCCATGACAAGGACTTATGTGTCTTGTGAAGTCAAACTCCATAACTATGAATGGATCACTCAGTTCCTGTGATATATCAGCATGAATGATTGTCAGTACTGTGAGATAGTTATTATCTTGACAAAACAAGAAATTATTGTTCTGAAATTGCAGCATGGTCCTCTCAAACTATGTTACTTATTCATGGATAGTTACCTGGATTTCACCCACATTGCCAAACCCAATATGGCAAACAATGGCCTTCTTCTTGATGTAGTTGTATCAGCACAGGCTCCTAATGTTGCATTTACAACTGAATGGTCTAATCCTTCTATCATTTCAAAGGGAACAACGACTTCTCCACAAATCCTGAATCAAAGAGCTTGTGGTTCATGCATGACACATTACTAACAAATGGAGAGACTTAGATACAAACAAATAAAGGAAAAACCAACTCACAGGAAGAGACATAGCACAAGCTCTCAAGATTCTCTCTACAAGGCACAATCGATACATCTTAGGATAAAACCGAATCAAACATAGTTCTCTCCTTCCTACAGGCAAAACACCAAAGTAAATTTAGAAAACTCGGACCATAATTGCAATTGCACTGTGAAAACCAAGTTTAGCATTCGTTTTTGATGGATGGTGTGAACCAATAAACTTGTCATAATTGCAATTTCACTGTGAAAACCAAGTTTAGCATTCGTTGTTTAGCATTTGTTTTTGATGGATGGTGAACCAATACACTTGGATCATAAATGCAATTTCACTGTGAAAACCAAGTTTAGCATTCGTTTTGATGGATGGTGAACCAATTACATCACTTTCACTTTTGTATTTGTAATACTATTTTACTAATACAAAAAGTTTGTTTCCTATTTTAAAAAAATCAACATAACAAAGGAAAGTCCCTGAGTACATTTCATTTGAATAAGTTAAATCGCCCTAAGGTGAGGACTACCAACATGATTTTCTTCATACCTAGGGCTCTAACTTGAGACCCTTGGGAGTAATGGTGACAATTTAGTGGTCGAACCCAGCCACTGGAATAAAAAAAAAAAAAAAGTTCGGACAATATCTTAACAAATTTGAGCCAGACTGGTCAAAGACCTCTTGTCCGAATTTAGAACAGTAAGAGTCTGGAAAAGGCTCAAACATAAACCTGTGGGGCTCCTGCCTTGTGTTCCTGCTCGAGTTTAAATAAGTTAAAATATTTTTGATAAAGGTGTATATTGAACACTTAGTACCTATTAAATAGATTAACAAACATTAATCTACTCTAATACAATGAAATTAATGTACTAATGATATCTTTGATTTTAAAATGAATAAAACTTTAGTTTTGTTATACTTGAACATTTGAGCCTTCTTAACAAGAAATGTTGTTTAATTACATGCATTATTTGCAAGTAATGTTACAATGATTTATAGTTTGCAATATTTGTAGAAACTTTGACGTTACTTTTTCAAATTAAAATCATATGCTATTATAATATATGTATATTTTAACATCTCTGAAGAGGCTTTCAATATAAGAAGTTACTTTTCAAGATTCCTAGATGCAAATTCGAACAATCGGATAACTAGAATTTTAAGGAAAACATGTTTGGAAAAGCTAGTATTGTCCGAATTAAAAACTCCGATCAGAGTTCGACAATGAATATACTTATTTAAAGTAGTTGTTGTCCAAACCTGCATCTAAATTTTTGCCAACCCCATTTCTATTAGCGGCTTGTCCCAACTACTCAACCTAACCTCTATTGATATGAACAAGTCTCTTGATAGATTGGGTAGTAATGTGCATACTAGGTGTTAGATTTAGGGTTTAGTATTTAGTAGTTTCTATTTTATTATTAAGAAAGTTTCTATATTTATTGTTTAGAAAGGAATTATTAGTAGTTTATTTGAAGTAGTTTATATTTTAGTAGTTACTATATTTTAGGTACTAATTAGTAGGAAGTTTCTATATTTATTTTAAGTAGGTATCTTATTCGTAGAATTTGCTATTTATTAGTTTCTATTTTTTATCGCAAGAAAGAGAGTCTATATATACTAGTATTACAGAGAATCAATAAAACAAACAATTTTAGTGAAAATGAATCATGGGAGGAATTGAAGTAAGAGAGTCATGGACTAAAACCTCTTCAATTACCTATTCTATCTTTCTCATATCTTCTACTATTTTCTTATTTTTCTCTATCAACATAGGTTGAAGCACAAATTCAATTATTGTCTACAAACCCGTGACTAGATCTCAAAAACCAAGGTTTATAACAACTTGGTATCCAGAGCCACTACCAGGCATGGAAGTGACACAAAAGCTCAGTCGTGAAGTTGGAGACCTTTATAGAGCTTGGATGGCGCTCGCAAAAGGCTCTCGAAGAACATATGATGGGTCTCACTACTCGATTCAATGGACATCAATGAACCCGTCTACGATCTTGATGCTAAGGAACAACAATGGTTGTGGAGGACACAACGTATATATAGGGTTGGAAGAGTTCGCAAACTTGAAGCAAACTAGTTCTCCAAAGGAGGAGGACCAACACCAATTCCACCTTCACATTGGCCATGACACCCGGACTTTAAACCACGAAACAACAGGTGGACTTGTTCACACGCCGATTTGATCGATGACTTGCAGATTGACATCGAGTTGCTACAACAATGGCCAATTTGGGGATTGCCATGAATCTTGCTGCGTGCCTAGCCACGCAAGAAAAAATTTGTAAAGTGTTCCTCCCAAAGACGCATCACCACCACAATGAGCAACTAGTGGAAGTTCCATCAACACTGCTATCACCAAAGACTCGGGAGCACCCTCGAACAACCTGACACAAAAGGCCTCAACTGGCACTACCACCAATGTCAACATGATAATCGACAACTCCTCACCTCCGTTACCATCAAGAAGTTATCAAAGGATGAGATGCCAGCTTGAAACGAGGCGAGTGGTTTGATATGCTATAATTGGAGATGAATCTTACAACCCTAGATACATGTGCAAACGCCTCTTTTAGATAGAAGTTCATAAAATTGAATATGGTGGAGCCTGGATAATGTGCTAGATGTCCATTGACCAAGTTCAAAAATTAAGCTTCGAGGACAAGCTCAAAGGGATAAGAGGGAGTAATGATAAGGTTTTAGATTTAGGTTTAGTATTTAGTAGTTTCTATTTTATTATTAATAAAGTTTCTATGTTTATTATTTAGTAGGAATTATTACTAGTTCATAATTAGAAGTAATTTCTATTTTAGTAGTTAATATCTTTTAGGTATTAATTAGTAGGAAATTTTTATATTTATTTTAAGTAGGTTTCTTATTCAGTATAAGTTGTTATTTATTAGTAGGTTTCTTATTCGTAGAAGTTACTATTTATTAGTTTCTATATTTATTGTATAAGTGGGAGTCTATACATACTAGTATTAAAGGAATCAATAAAGCAAACAATTTAGTGAAAATGAACCAAAGGAGGAATTGAAGTAGAAGAAATTCGATGGACTCACGCCTCTTCAATTACCTATTCTATCTCTCTCATCTCTTCTACTATTTTCTTATTTTTACCTATCAACATAGGTTGAAGCACAAATTCAATTGTATCTAAACCCGTGACTAGATCCCAAACCAAAGTTCATCACATGATATTCATTGCTTGAGAAATATTTTGATGACCTTGGGTGTCCAAACTTTTTTTCAGCACCTCCTTACTTTGGCTCAACTATCTCTGCATATTAGTTATTGGAGCGCCTCTAACCTCATAACTGCAGTAAAACCAAGGGCATACAATATAGCTACCAAGAATCGAACGTAGAGCATGATTCTCGCTACTTAATACTAAGTTATGATGCTCTTTTCTTTGCCACTGCACCACACCTCCTCGGGAGCATGCTTGAGAAATATAGTAAAATCGATGCCACAAGACTATTGAAATTGTAAGACTTCAAAAATCTTTTGAAGAAAGTGTCCAAATTAATATCATAATATGGATGCATTATGCGTATAACCTGCAAGGATGCGTGTTATAGCGTAATGTGAGAGTAGAGAGAGTGGCAACAGAGCAAGGCATCCCGTCCATCTAGACAGAGAAACATGGATATTAATGTTAGGCCACGCCCATGCGCCACCGTATCCAGCTGTCCGTGTAGGATCTCACTAGTACTAATATTGTCTCTCAACCTTAGCCACCTTCAACTCACAAAGGTGCTGGGGTTTTACTCCAAAAAAGGCTTCAGTAGCCTATTTGAGAAAAGATTCATACTTAAGTACTTCTTAATAAAGTCACTCTTAACCAATGTGAGACTATATTTCGGTCCGTTCGCATCCTAACAATCTCCACCTTAGATCTAAATCTCACTTTCAGGTACCTTCACAGCTCCACCTTAGATCGACTTCCCTCCAAGATGTCTCTCTGCATGATTTGTCATTGCTTACCTGAGGGGAGATGACTCGAGGAACCCGCACTCATAGGTGTGGAGTTTTACTCCAAAAGACCTAAATTGCACTATCCTCGACGGGAGAGATCGACACTTAAGTATTTTTTATGAAGTCACACACTTAACCAATGTGAGACTATATTTGCCCGTCCCACACATCCCCAACAATCTCCACTTTAACCGAAATCTCACTAAGGTGTCTTGCTCTACCTATGAACGACTTCCCTCCAAGTTGTCACACCGCATGATCTCGATCATCGCTCTTTCTCGAGGAGAGACAACCGGAGGAACCCGCGACTACCAATAGACATGTCTTGTCCTCGATACCACTGAGTCGAGCCCGCCTGCTCCCGCATATATGGGTCGAGTGGGATCTCGCTAGTACCGATCGGTGTTTTTAAGGCGGTGCAAGGCAAGTGTTTAGTCCCCAGAAGCCTAGGCGGACGACAAAATATTTACATAGTCCTCCTAAGACATAATTTAATTTATTTAGAGACCCCTCAACATTAAAGGGCATATTTTCACTCACACATTCCCACCATAACAATCATATTTTCATCTCCACACTTTTCATACATTATGATAAAAAATATTTTTCAATAAATAAATAAATAATATTTTTAAAAATAAATAAATAATACTTTAAAAAAAATAAATAAATAAATATTTTCAAAAAATAAATATGACAAATACATAAAAAATTAAAATAAAAACAAGCATTTGTCTAATAGACAAATTAATAATATGCAACAGAAAATCTAGTATCTAACCATCATGATCATCAACCACTCCCACAAACAAACTTCAAAAAAAAGGGTTGGTAACAAGTGATTATGGAATAAATGGCTGCTTATGGGTCACGATCATTCACCATGAGTGGATCGAACACTTCCCCCAATTGCCGCTAGTGGTCGGGCCGATTGTTCTCGGGGGGTTTGGCCCCTTTGTGAATCAAGCCTGCGACTTACGATCGACGACCTCTGGTCAATTTGAGGTGTTCCCCTTCCTCGCGACGCAGCCGCTCACTGGTGTCAGGATCTGCCTCGCGACAACCAGAAGCCGAGGAGAGAGAGGATTTTCAAAAAATTGAGTGCTGAGAGAGAGAGAGAGAGAGTCACTCGGATAGCCGGCGGCTAGTTAAGGCGGGTGACGCGGTTCACCGGGAGCCGGGAGGTGGTGGCCGTTCAAGCGAAGGAGGTGGGTCGATCTGGTCTGATAAGGAAGTAGGGTAGTGGTTAGGTTGTTTGAGATTTTTCTTTTTAAATAAAAAAGTTTTAAAAATTTACAAACACCTCCCTATATTTGTTTAATATTTAATTTAAGGCCCACAACCTCGCCGCCTTGATTCAGGCCTAGTTTCAGCATGGGCAAGTAAAACGCCTAAGGCGTAATCGCCTTGAAAACGCGCCGGTACCGATATTGTCCCCACCTTAGCAACCTTCAACTCACAAAGTGTGAGGTTCTACTTCAAAATGCATTCGATACTTATTGTGTGGAGAGATCTACACTTATAGTACTTCTTTGGCTATGAAGTCACGTGATAACCGTCATGGGACTATATTCCTGCAAAACATGCCCAACAACTAATCTACAACTACTAAGTAAATAGAAGAATAATATGATTATCTCTAAGTCCAATTTAAGCAAGTGAAAAATTGATTTTCTTTTCTTTCGGGGGTGTTCCACTTTTTATCGAAGAAATGGCTAACAATTATCAATTTCCTATTAAAAAGCATACTAGCTTTCTAAATATTCATATTTAGTTTCTCATGGCAGAATAGTATATCTCCAAATTGTTTTCACCTCTAAGGTTTTAATACATGGCTCAATGTGAAAGCTTCACTCCACTTAGTCCACAAAGCAAGGAAGTTGAAATTGGAATGGAGAAAGCCTAAAGTGTAACTTAAAGGTTGGACACGCAAGGTTGCCTTCAATGCGCCTCGGGATGCGTTCGTGCATGAAAAGCCCAAAGAAAAAAAAAAAAAAACAAGGGACACGCACAACACGTCGTCTGACCCTCCATGCCCTATCCCGGGTTAGATTTAGCATTTTCCAATTGAAATTCCGCTGTAACCTAAGCAATGAAAGGATAGTATTCATGCATTTATATATTTGATGCACAATCTTGCCTTCGTCAGTACAATTCAGCTAAGGGTGTAAAACAATCATCTTGCACAATGCGATGTCATCAGCACACTCCACTACATTTTTGTGAAAAAACTTAAATGCTCATAGTTACTTTCAACACTAAATCTAATATAAGGAACATCGGGCATTAAAGATTTGTAATTTTCCTCGTCTATGTGGCTAAAGATACTTGAAGAATTTACCAAAACCGCAGGTTTTGCCATGGAAGCCCATCATTTCCATAATAGAAAGGTTCACTGACCAGCATGCCAGCCTATAAATCGATTGACATAGTGTCAAATAACTCTAGCGTAGTCCAATAGAAATGACCACATGATGTTGAATTACATAGTGCCTCAATCCCAAATGATAGTACATGTCAAGCCGATCTTATGGTTTCTAATTACTTGCATATTTCTAATCTTCTAAAGCGGTTTGAATTGCCAAATTCATCAATACCGTATTATTATCAGCCGGTAATTCCTTGTTTACAAATTCCCAATTAATGGCAACAATCTTAATATTGTCTAACTTACTAAAAACAATTTCCATAATAAGTTTGAACAAAAATAGGAGGGACCCAACAAAACGAACTTTCAGTGCACCTACTGCAAATTGTTAGTTCCTATTTTAGTAATAAACTTAAAGAACTTATGAAGAAAATCTCAATTTATATTGGAATTCACCTTTCTTTGATCAGTATCATCCATAGTCAAGCACGCTTTTTCTTTTTCCTAGATCTCTTCACCCTATCCATTTGAGAAACCATTTGAATTAGCAACTGCTTGCAATTTACCTAGCACCTTTTTCTCGTATCCCAGGAAATATCGAAATAATATGAGAAGTTGTAGAGTAATTGTGCAATAAGCAATAGTCGTTGAAAATGCTATCATCTGCAACAATGCACAAAGAGCAAGTTTTTCCCCTGCAACTAGAAGAAATCCAGAGTCATCGATATAAAATAGCTTAGAAAAATTGCTACATTAAGTTAATGCACTAGGAAAAGCCAAGACGAAAAAAAGGAATGCCTAGGAAAATGCTAGAAATTATAATAATGTGTTAGTCACAGAAAATGATATATAAAACAAATTATGAATGCAATTGGATTATAAATATGCTCATTGCAGAAAGAAATATAATGTATTACATGTCCACAATGATAACATGAAGATCAGTAAAGACAAGAAGACAATAATGTGAACAGAATTACATTAATATTCTTTGAAACGTCTCAATGATATTGACTAGATTTAATGTAAGTGCACTTCAACAGAAAAATATTACATTTATGGTTGTTCGACCTGGAAAATATAGTTGTAAATTAACAATGAGAACTGGCTATTAATTCATAATTTCAAGTTTTTGCAAAGTGGTTTTACACAAGGAGCCAACTATTACAATTTTGTACTCTAGAAATAAATAAGTAAATTGTTTTGAAAAAGTGCGCATTCTAAATTAGAAAATACAGTAACCACAACGCTCATCTCTAAATGTTACTCAAGGCGACACATACCTTTGCTACATAGATGTTTGGTGCACCATTAGTGTTTGCATCAAGATGTGTGCGAACAAAAAACGAAAAATATGCAAAGGACTACTACAACTGTCTAGCAAAAGTATGTTACCAGATCACGATCCTATAATAATTATGAGTTATGCTCCAGAGGCAAAGTTGTCAAGAGAAAGCAATTAGGATAACAAACATAAGAATTTGTTTTACTCATTTGGGCTCAAATTATAAATCTTACAGCATTTTGCAAGGCAGTTGAAAAGGATAATCTCCAATTTGTGTCTCCATAAACTGCAATTCTCTCTGGAGATAGAAGAAGCTGGATCACCACAAAAATTGTGATATGATGGTCAGCTTGCTTAAGAGATTTTTATCTGGTAAGTCTATACGAGATGCTCATTTGGCCATGCACGGCGCGTAAAAGAACTTTGCTCATCCCTAGCCACAGAAATTCCTTGCCCCGTGGCAAACCAAACACATTGTTTCCAATGGTCACACCAACCTGTTGCACCAAAACCAAAGTTCTTTTATGACTTTTCTTTGAGAGAGTTTTTTTGAGAGAGAGTTATGACTTTTCTTTGAAAGAGAGTTTCTTTGAGAGAGAGGGAAAGGAGAGTTTGTCGGATCTCAAATCTATATATCGTTCAAACCAACAAAAATGTCCTCAGTAAGACAAGCAAGAAAAAGTGCCTCATTTCTGTAATCAAACTCAGTTCCTAGGTTACTTCAAAAAAAAAAACTCAGTTCCTAGGCATTAAAAATAAAAATAAAGACTCAGTTCGTACAAACTCTCATGAAGCATTTTTGTTTTCAATAATACAATAGGCTTATAGCAGTACACTTGACTTACTTTGTTTCTGTGAAATGCTAGAGACAATGGGAGATTTTATCCATTGCGGTGCTGTGGAATAAAAAATGGTCCCTTCATAGTCAAGCTGAAGCACCCACCTGAAAGAAAGGAAAAATATAACCATCACATGCGTCTTCAGAAAAATTGTACCTTTAAAAGGACGTATCCATATGTATTTACCACGAAACTATGGCATGAACTGTTCCGTCATTGATGGCAATTATTTTTAGCTCAGTTTCTCCACGACTTTCTGGCCTTCTCCAAAAGTCAAATGAGAAAACTTTGAAGGGTTCTGACAGCTGGATGAGTTCTACATTAAGCATCATTAGACCATTTACCACTGTAAAAAGGAATACACTAACAATCAAAGCAAAATAATTATTGTACCAATTTTATCTCGTTAGATAAGGCATCACAGTGCATTGCATATTGTTGTGGTTTGACATGTACAACAGTTTCCAGTCCAGATGGTACAAGGTGCACCCTGTCTGATAATTTTGATTCACTGTTGTGCAGATCATGCTGCTTCAATAAGAATTCACTCTCCACCAACTGACTCAAGAAAAAATGCACTTGCATGGAGAACTAGGATATCTAAATAATTCTCTTCTTAGTACATGAAAAGTATATAGTAACATGAAACTAGGAGCTATATAATTGCAATAATTAAATATTTAAACATTATGGCACTGGCAGTACAAAAGAAAATCAAAAGTGAAAAAAAATGAAAAAAGATTCTCCCAATAATGCATTTTTGGCGACAATGAGACAATCAAATACACTCAACAAAAGGCCTTTGTCCCAACTATGAGGGGCTTGGATACCTAAATCTGACTCTCCTTTCCACTCTATACAATGGTACATCTATGACTTGAGAATCTGGTGACAGAATTATTGGTGGCGTATTAACTACCTAACACAACTACCTCATCCTCCTTTATGAGCACAATATTCAATTATGTATAATATGATTTTACTTTAGAATAACACTCATCCAATCTGAAGAAATGCACAAATCTTGAAGGCAATGGTGATAATTCAAATAATAGGTTCATCTAAATGGTTAAGCCTAAGTATCAACCTCACCAATTCTTCATTTTATGCAACACTGTTATAGTATCTGGTAATAGAACAACAACAAAGCCTCAAATCCAAATAAGGTGGTATCCGCTGCATGGACCAGATGCTTCCACTTAGCTTGATTTAATAGTCTAATGGAAGAACCTTCCAATGGAGATATTTGTTTATTTGTTTATTTTTATTTTTTATTTTTTTAGGATTCCATTGACTAAATGAACCAAGTTTTAATGAACAAAAGAAAAATATTAAAACATTACAACAACAAAGCCTCAATGCCAAATTAGTTGGGGTCGGCTACAATGGATCAAACTCTTTCATTGTGCTCAATTTCGTGCAAAAATATTAAAATAATACTGAGATAAATATTTCAAATTTGAGCCATCTGACAACATCATTCCAGTTTCAGAAAACAACTTCAAAGTAACACTTTCTATATAAATAAAACGACTAAACATGAGGAATGAAATACCTGACAATAAGTAATAGCTCGGTATGGAACTGTAAGCGGGTTTTTCACCAACAGCATGTCATGTGCATGTTGTAGAGAAGGTATAAGCCCTTCACCTAACAACTCGGAATCTAATATTTCACTGACCTGCATTTAGAATTAGTAATTAACAGTTAACACACACCTGAATCTTGATTATCAATAAATTAAATAATCAATTAATGTGGCACCTATATATCAAGAATTAGAAATGAAAATAAATAAGGATGCAAGGTTTTAGATTTGAATCTGGTACACCTTGTAGCCTTGTAGGCAAGCTTGAGGGTTGGGAATACCAAATCTAAGTCGCTGTAAGAAACTACTAAAGCAAATGTGTGAAAATGTACAAAATAATTCAAATGAAATTAATAAGGAAAAAAATTGAGGTTTAAGAAATACTGAATCATGCATCAACTATACTCCAAGATCAATGAGTTGCAATAAGCTACAGATTGTTTAGTTTAATAAACTTGTCATCCATGAGCATTTAGCTTTCTTAAAGTAATTACAGTAAAATTGCTTTATTATGGATGAATATGATAGAATACTGGAATATTAATCGATTTATTCGAGAATTCAACAATGAGAACAAGAATACAAAAGTAACCACAGAGAAGAAATTTCCTAAAACTCTTTCAATCCAAACTCCTAAGAGTTCCCAAATTACATTCAAGATAACAAGATACTCAACTCTACCTTCAACCTCTATTTATACTACAAATTTTAAACTCAAAACACACCACATTTGTTGTAACTAACTTGCTAACTCTTTCAACTCACTCCTATATAGTGTTGTTGTAGCATTTTATCTCATTGAGGCCTTATCATTACTCCCCTTTAAAAATCCACCTAGTCCTCAAGGTGGTAAAAGAGAATTGAACATCGGAGAAGATGAATATGCCCAGATCATAGACCCATTTGATGGATGGAGTGGGAGAAATGACCAAGTCAAGATCCATATGAACCGCACACCCAAAGAAAGACCTAAGCCCAAGGTCAACCAAATGCTTAACAAAGCTGAATTGGTAGATCCAGTGTGAATGCATCACCACAAGAAAGTAAAATTTCTCAATTGGACATGATAATCTCCAATCCACGAGGACCACAGCAGCAGGAATGACACCAGGATCAACGAGCAAAAGGGATAAGTCCAAGAAGCATAGAATACTAGACATGCTGCCCTGCCCAATTAAACCCCTTGTGATGAAGGACAAGAGGAGCATAGCCGCACTCCCATCGATGGTACTGATATGAACAAGAGAGAAAATTGGAGCACAACAACCAAAACCAATAGCCAACAATGTTAGGTCCATCCCATGAGTCCTACTCAATGATCTTCTCAAAAGTATAAGAACTATGGCAAACCCCTTGCACTAAAAGTCAAGTATTGTTTTTCCACACACTTCCATTAAGCCAAAGCTCCATCATTTGTACAAAAAAGCAACACAGATGTGACGTGTAAGCAGGGATGCATAAATTCCAACCAGCTCTTCAGGATGCGTTGAACACAACAACATAAATTGTGCCGAGTAACCAGTGGATAAAGTGCCGAAGAGATACATACCCATATAAAAGGGTGAAGGTAATACCAAAACGATATCAATGCCTTCAAAGGCACACCTACTATGAGCAAGCATTCGATCGAACAACACGGCTGCGAATATATGTGAGAGTAAAGCCCATATGTGTGTGAGTGAAAATAAAAGAAGAGACTCCCATGCAAGTCCAAGAGCCTCTGCCTACAACCATACTCAACCGTCCAATCATACTGTACCAAACCTTTGCTAAGGATATATGAAAGAAGAGTAATCTGCTTCAATGTGAATGCAACAACTCTATAGCAGCCCACCTATAGAGTTGTATCAGAAAACAATTTAAGACCTTCCACACATTCTCTAACCCCAAGATGCAACTCCAAGCAAATGGAAGTGTCCACCCATGATGAAAAAGAAGGGATCAAATGCCAAACGAGGCATAAAACAAATGATTGTTGATCAATATGCACAGCAGCATCACAACCTAATTGACCACCCGATTGGAGAAAGCCTTTCAGTTGTAACAAACCCATGGTTAGCACCAAGGATCGCAAACTTCGGTTTCGCCTTATAATTCGCTCCTCTTGATAATCGGAATTAATTCGGAGAAGCTTAATTCGACGTGGAGAATTTTGGTAAAAAATCGCTAACTTAAAGAAGTTTAGCAAATTTTTATTTAAATGGTCAATAAACTAAAACTCATTTTATAGGATATCAAAACAAGCACAATTATGCATGTATACCTAAAAAATTTACAATTTAATGGTTTTAAATCAATTTTATTGGCATTAGGCATGCATACTCGTATGGTAGATCACTTTATAATAATTGCACTTAATTTGATTCTCTAACTATTTTATTAATTGCACATTCACATAAGATTAAAATTATGAAACATGTTTTTTATTTATTTATATGGGTCAGTATTTAAAGCAAAAGAAAATAAGCATTTTTGACATTATACATCAATAAAAAACTACAAAGCGTTGTAGAGATGTGTGCGCAAAAGTGAATCTTGATGCAAAATCAAGGGATCACATGATCGGTGTTGAGGTGTGTGTATAAAAGTGAGTCACTCTCAAATTCCTCAATAACCCCCAAAAGCCACCATCAATTACACCCCTTAACCCTTCCGTCTCAAACACAAATATTCGATTTTTTTTGACCTAAAAGTTTGCAATTTCTCCTTGTTTTTAGCAATCCATATCAATTTGTATCGTTGTTGTCGATTTTTAACATAAACTTCTCGTGAAGTTTTGTAGTTTTAAACTACACGTGAACTTCTGCTTCGATCCCTTCAACTTCGATAAACTTCGCCTAAACTTCGGCTAATTTTATCGAATCTTCGTTCCTTGGTTAGCACAACATGGGAAGCGACCCAAACCATAAATGAGATCCTCACAAGCTGAATGTGCTTGCATCCTTTGTTCGTAGTACCCCATCCAACAACCAATGTTTCCGTTGGATGTAGATCCCACAAATGGAAGATAATCGCAAATACCTTTTGATGATTCTCGAACGACGCACCGCCTCAACACCTTTAAGTGGAATAAGAAGTACGCAAGTCAAGAATAATCCAATGGAAAGAGACATAGCACAAGAAGTTCTGATAAGCATCAAAAGTATGCCTCTTCCCCAAATTCTCACGCGTGAACCAAAAGAGAGCATAGAAAGATCAAAATTGTCAATCACAAACGCGAAATCGTTGACAACGATCGCTGGTTTCGGGGTGAAGTCAAGCATGACGACGAGGTGACCAAGGAGGTAAATTGAGGACAGTGGAGAACCAACACGTAAAGCGCATGTGTACGTACTACAGAACACTAGTATCACTTCTGGATTCAGTGATTTGTGTGTTAAGTTGAGGTTAGCGGTGGATGAACAAACATAGAAACGCAGTATATCGAATCGTAAACTGGGACGAGGAACTCACCTTGATAAAGGGACTAATCCGTGGATCGAGGCCAAATCTTGCACTATAGAACCGATCATCAATGCATTTGGTTTCAGCATCAACAACAAAGACTTATGTTGCAATCGAACTTCCTTCGCCGCTACAAAGAACACTAGTTCATGTAAACACGCTTCAAATTAGATCGAAACTCTGCTATATATGTAGTAAAATAAAGATATGGTGGTTCTAGTTCACCAATGGCCGCCAACTCATCGAGATAATCCCGAATCCTAAGGATCCGAAACTTTTGTGCCACTAACACTCGATCCGGGGTTCTACCATGATTGTCGTAACGATACCTTGATGTTGAAGGAAGAGTTCATCGAACCTTCGAGACAAGCCTTTGAACACATTCTTCACTTTAGACTCGAGCTCTTCAATTGAGACCTCAATTGTTGAAATCCTCTCTCACCTCCTCTTTAATTCGACCCATCGAGCTTCCATCTTGGAAGTATGCTATAATACCACTGATAGAATATCAAAGTTTAATCTATTGATTAGAGAATTCAACAATGAGAACAAGAACAAGAACACAAAAGTAACCCTAGAGAAGCAGTCTTAAAACTCTCTCAACCCAAACTCCTGGCGGTTCCCAAATTACATTCAAGACAACTCTACCTTCAAACTCTATTTATACTACAAATTCTAACCTCAAAACACACCACATTTGTTGTAACTAACTAGCTAACTCTTTCAACTCATTCCTATGTTGTTGTTGTATTGCGTTTATCTCATCGGGGCCTTATCAAAATACTATTATTTCTCGAGAACATAGCCCATGGTGTAATATGTTCTTGATTTTTCCCATTTCCCATACAAGCTACTTAAGTTTCGCAAAAATATCCACAAGTCGCCCCCTAACCAAAGAAGAAAAAAAGGATAGAGTGATGAAACAACCCACAACAAACCCACACATAAAGAAAAGAGCAGGAAAAAAGTGACGACCGACCCAATGGAATAAAAAATAATGCAACTTCTATATTAAAAATACTTCTTTTTTTTTGGTTTTTTTTTAATGGGCTAAGCACAATATTTAACCGCAATCAAGGTCCGAAACTTCAACGTTGCTATGAAAATTCACTTGCTTAAAATTCAAAAATAATTCAGGGATTTTAACTCGACGTAGGGGAAGTTGTGGGAAAATTTGTTGGTGTACAAATTAAGTCTATGGAGCTTTATTTTAAATGCTAAAAACTTACAATTTTTCTAAAAAGGTGTCATATGACCGTATAAAAATAGTTATTTTGCAACATATGTGACATTATTTTGCAAACAACATGCAATCACCTGCCTCTCTCCTTTTTCCCGAGCATCGTGGGTGTCCGAGCCTTTTAAGGCTCGACTATTCTCACAAGTGGTCGCCCGCGCCTCAACCCCATGACCCGAGAGAAACCAAAATATTTGCAAGATTTAAAACATGTACAAACTTCGTCGAACCTCGAGCGAAGTTTGTCCATTTTGAGGCGAGCGAATGGGCTAAAGTTTAGAGGTGTAGAAAAATGACAAATGTTCCCACTCAACTTCTAGCTAACTACGAATCAACTTCGAAAAACATCGATGGAAGTTGATAAAACATGAAGTAAAATTGTTACAGTTTTGTGTAAGTTGAGCAAACTTTGATCGAAACTTCGCCTATGTTAGATATACTTTGTACCCGAATATCCTCCCAAGGACAAGAGTTTTATGCATTATTGTTGTATGGTTAAGTATCTTTCTTAGCATTTCTACGAAGAAACTTGAGTTTTCTAGCATTTAAATGGAAATTTCAGCAACCCTCCCATTACATCAGCAAATTTTTGACAAACTTCTATCGTTTGGGTTAACTTCCTCAAATTAATTCTGAATTTTAAGGGAGCTAAGTCATAGCGGTCGAAGTTTCGAACCTTGAATATTTGAAGTTGGATGACATGATTCAATCCCATGACCAATTGGTCATCAAGCACATCTTAGTAACTTTACCATCACACTAATTCAATGGGGGCACCGCATCCTTTCCTTTTGAGGTGTTGGCAATTCATCATACATTAATTTTGGTAGATTCTCATGAAGTTTCCATGAAACTTTTTCTACCAATTCGCCGATTCCACGAATACCCGAATTGAAGAAACACGTTTCTAACTTGTAATCGAACATACAAAGTTCAAGAAACCAAAACAAACAAAAAGATACTCTCTCAAAACACAAATTTTCATTAATCAAATAATCACCCCATTTTAACAACCGATCAAGCCTTTATATATATTAAACCTAATTAAGTTAACACATTATTTCAATCTATGTAGAATTTCTATTCTAAAAACAAATCCAAGTTAATCGAACTATGACTTCAACTTTGATACAAACTCTAACAATCTTATCTAATAAATAAGAAATCCTAATTTAACACAAACTCTTATTTGCATCATTCTCTCTATGAGAAAAATTCAACCCGAATTTAATGCATGAATCATTCTCCCTACATTACGACCTCTATGGTCTTCATCATCATCATGCCCCCCCGATTAGAAAAAAATCCATCCTCGAAGTTTAGTCTTCTCCCTTGCTTTACGGGCTTCAATAACAAAATCTTCAAAGCATAGCCAACTCTTCCTCAAACACAATTTCAACGAATTTATCGTCACTTGATGGAACATGTATATTTGGAACATTGCTTGAAACTTCAATTGACAAATCAAAGTTGTTAACGAACACACCGTGGTGAGGGTTTTATAGAACTTCCTCAACTAACTCACATCCGTAATGTTAGTCAACAAACAAAAGTGCTTCACCGTCATGAAATTCACCTTTGTCTCCACAACTCCTTCAACCGGTAGTAGTCACCTACACTTTTTGACGACCGCTGTCACCAACCACCTCTTCAAGCATCCGACGGCTTTTAGAGTGGGAAATCGCCTTGACATAAAGCCATCGTCTCCAAAGACTAGCTTGTCTTCCATGAAGTCACACCCATCACCATCAAATTTTCGTGCCTTGTCAAGTTTGTTTGAGTCCTCTTCGAAGAAGATCGAGATATTTCGTTGTCGCCATAAAGAAAAAGAACTTCATCTTCTTTCTCATATACAAATTCCTCCTCGCTCAATAATCCTCTTTTGGTTCTTCACCAAAAGAAAACTCCTGCAGGCACTTCCGTCCTCAAACCATTGTTACGCGTCGCTGACGAAGTTGTTGCTACCGTAGCTTTCTCATCAAGGTGGTAATTGTCGCGACCGATTCTCGATGCTAATCATATCGGAAGTGCTAGATTTTCAACGAAAGTCATTAGTTGATATATCCTTCGATCAACATGTCTCGTAGTATCTCTTTGGAGGAACCTCATCTACATAGTCATCACGTCTCTTGGTTTTCAACAAGGCATTGCAAAAGACTATAGGACATTGACGATTTAATACTTAACCCATGCAATAAGGAATTGACCAATTGCTCTGCCCAAAGAAAAAATGTTAACTTTTTCTACTAATTCGTTGATTCCGCTAATACCCGAATTGAAGAAACACGTTTCTAACTTGGTGATCGAACACACAAAGTTCAAGAAACCAAAACAAAACAAAGAGATACTCTCTCTCAAACGCAAATTTTCATTAATCAAATAATCACCCCCTTTTAACAACCGATCAAGCCTACTTGTAATTGATGGTGGCTTTTGGGGGTTATTGAGAACTTGAGAGTGGCTCACTTTTGTACACACGTCTCTACACCAATCACGTGATCCATTGATTTTGCATTAAGATTTAATGTATGCATTGAGATTCACTTTTGCACACATCTCTGCTACATTACGCTTTTGTAGTTTTTTAATCGATGCATAATGTCAAAAAGTGGATATTTTCTTTTGTTTTAAACATCGAATCTTATAAAAAGCATGTTTCATAATTTTAATTTTACTTATATGAATGTGCAATTAATAAATGGTTAGAAAATCAAATTAAGTGTAATTATTGTATCACTAAAAAGTGATCTTACCATGCATACGTATGCATGACTAATGCCAATAAAATGGACTTGAAACCATTAAATTGTAATTTTTTTGGTATAAATGCATAATTGCGCTTTGTTTTCACATCCCATAAAATGAGTTTTAGTTTATTGACCATTTAAAATAAGTAGCCTTCTTTAATCCTTCTTTAAGTTAGCGTAATTCTTACCAAAATTCCCTCCACGTCGAATTAAACTTCTCCGAATTAATTCCAATCATCGAGAGGGCTTACACTATAAGGCTAAACTTAAGTTTCAATCTTTGATATATATTGGGCCTAATTAAGTTAACTCATTAATTGACTCAATGCATAATTCCTATTCTAAAAACAAATCCAAGTTAATCTAACCATGACATCAACTTTGACACAAACTCTAACAATCTTATCTAATAAATAAGAAATCTTAATCCAACACAAACTCTTATTTTGCATCACTAGGACATGCTGAAAAATACCAATATACACCACCAAGGCTAGCTTTAACTAATGTAGGGCATCAGGAACGTATCAATAAGGAGGCATTGAAGACATCCTCCAAATTGTTGGTGCAGATTATATTTATATTCTCAAGAAATACTGAGGCAACCTAAATGTCTCAGTATGGAATATTTACATTGTTTGTTGCCAAGTTCTGAATCAACAATAACTGCAACACAACTAAATAAGTAAAACTCAGGAGTTGAGTTGCCTTCTGATGCAAATTAGAATTGGTGTTAGATTAGGATTCTTTAGTTCGTAGTTGTCTATAATTAGATAAGGTAGTTTTTTTTCTTACTAGATTATGTAAGCGGTCTAGGCCTTAGATGGTGTCATATTTAGAGTAGGATTAGTATTTGATTGTGAGCCAAAGTTTGTGTCCTTAATTGTGTCCAACTTTAGTTCGTTTTTGGAGTTTAAACTTAAGTTGTTCAGCATGCCTTTAAATAGGCAGAACGTCACTGATTTTAGGTGGTGATTTTCGGATCACATTTTCTTTGATTAAATAAACAGTGATTTTATTCAAAAATTTCTTGTATTAAGATTTCTCTTTTGTGTTTGAAATTTCCTCTTGCAATTCCCCACCTACATCACCTTCTCTAGACAAACAGGAATCTTAAAAGCCTTAGGTCAATGTCAGAGTTTTTTTAATCTTCATAGCCAACAAATTAACATGAGTACCATGTCAATAATTAGAAGAAGGATTCCAAAGTCGTCATTTTTTAATGAACAACTTGTCCAGCTTCAACATCTAAGTCTCTCAAGTCTCACTAAACACTTGTCGAATTGAATATTGCAAATCACTTGCATTACGTTTATTCAAAAGAACTAAAGTACAAAATTTTATAAACAAGTGGCAATTATGTGCATTGTGGAAATTGTGTGCAAGGTACTTGCATTTGACAAGAAGATTTGAAGAACCAAACATAAGATAATGGTTTCTACATGAATTAAAAAATAGGAATCTTGAAGGAACATTACAACAATAAGAACTAAGAACTTTAAAAGATTCAATATCTCATTCAGACAAACAATTAGTGGACCACATAAGGGAAAAAAAATTTTATATACTACTCCACCAAATAAGTCATTGAGTCACACATTTTGTAGGATCCCTAAAAGGAAATCCTGCCAACTTTTTATACGGGCGAGGTTTGAATAAGACCATAAGTGAAAATTCGAATACTAATAACATAGATTCTGAGTTTTTCGTTCATGAGAGAGTTGTTGGTGATGAACTCTTAACAGGAGGAAAATAGAACATTGTATGTTCTTAAGGCCACAAAGCATATGGATAGGTGCTAAGCAATAATATGCCCATGCCAGTAGAACAGTAAACAGGAACTAATGTCAATTTGCATTTACATCATGTAAAATTATGTAATCCATGCTAAAATCATAATGATACGAGCTCATCAATTAACAACAAACAAATATATGTATAATGTAACCTTTTCATCCAACAAAGAATAGTATCACTATTAACATCAAACAGGATGCTAAGAAGTCAGAGAATGAAAACTTTGCTTAATTGTAAAAGATGCATTAAGTCACAATACAAAAGAATGAGTTTTTGTGAAATCCAGGCCAAAGTTTTGGAGAACTTGGAGAACATCTAAGAAGTTGTTTCCAAGTATTCTACCGGCTTCTTTGGTAAAAAGAAGTATTCAACTT